>CAOLHI010000087.1:0-600000 GCA_948474755.1 Ctenosaura bakeri | reverse complement strand
CGCAATGTCACCAGTTGTGATGACACTCAAGCATCCATTATGTTTGTATATGCATAGTCGCTATACAAAAAGAGATGCAGATAAATCAGACGTGGAGGAACAGCGTGACATGGAATTAAGAACAACTATAGAGCTCTCTGTGGCAAGAACAAAGACATTCACACAAGCGCATACAAACACACATGCACTTACAAGAGACAGCAAAATCTGTTGCCTTTCCCATGTCTGAATTTCCTCAACCTCATGGTCTTGTCTTTAGCATTAAAAGATTTGTTAATTCTAGTAAGCTCAAAAATGAACTGAAACAAATGTTCTCCCCCATGTGTGTAAGTCAAATGCAACAGTTACAGCACAAACAGGTTTACAGTGCACCTCTCTGCTATGTATGTGATAAAGATGAGAAGTCTGCCAGGGTTGTACCCCAATGCTCAAACCATTATACCATGTTTGCTCTCATACGTAACAAAACTGGGCCACCTGATCTTGGCAAATATATCAGCAAATCCATCAGACAGAAATCACGCAAACCAGGAAAATAAATATGCTTCTAGGCACATGTGGAGGGAGTGGGGAGGAAAACACACCAAGGAGGAGAAATATTTTTTTTCTTGCTTCTGCAAGCAAGATGGTTAGTGAAAAGGAGAGGAAGAGGAGGTAGTTTAAGAAGAAAAGAGAAGAGAAGATAGATATATAAAATTGCAGTGTAATCCATCCAGCTCTCAGCGTGAGAGCAATTTGAAGCATATCACTAGAAGAAATCTCATATTACTAGGGAGATGAGGATCCTTTCTCTTCTTTTTCCTATCTCAATAGATGTCCCTGTGTGTCCATTGAATATCAATGTGAGCCAATTTGTTGCTGGCATGTTCGAGAGAAAAGAATACTTGTCACAGACATAGAGTTCCGAAGGTTTCAAAGTGTTTCGTGACAATTGTCTATTATCCTTACAAACAGCCCTGTAATGTAGGTCAGACTGATTTGTCCTCATCATATTGCAGGTGAGGCAAGTGGGTTGGCGAATGA
The DNA here is from genome assembly GCA_948474755.1 of Ctenosaura bakeri. NCBI lineage: Eukaryota > Metazoa > Chordata > Lepidosauria > Squamata > Iguanidae > Ctenosaura > Ctenosaura bakeri. Next base: position 598,977 of record CAOLHI010000087.1, on the reverse strand, counting down.
GCCACAGGGATAGCAGCGTATCTAGTCTTAATATTTCTTATGGACGTAAGATGCTGCAGTATACCTTCAGGTAAGGCCATCCATATAATATTTGAGAATTTTGGAAAAATGTATTTCTTGAGTGGTGGGAAAACCAGATGAGAAGCAATCTGGACTTATAAGAGTCTTTGCAGTTCAGGGTTTGTTCTGCACAAAATCTGGACATGCATTTTTTGTGTATGTGTGCAGAAAACAGCATTTTTATGTACATTTTTCACATAATAAATCCCAAACTACACCATTTCCTGCACACAAAAAAATTTATCTGCAGAAAATACTGTTTCCTATGCACCTATGAATATTCCTTGTCTAAGAAAACCCTATGAACTTCAAGAGGTCACCATAAGTTGGCAGGTGACTTGAAGACACACACACAATGCTGTTTTTTTCATAAAAAAAAACATACATGTGAATTTTCCACAGCTTAAGTCCCAATCTGCAAATAATTTTGGAAAACTGTACAAGAAGAACATGTATAAAATTACTCATTGCTACCTTTGAGAATGAAATTAGCAAAGAATTAAATCCCTTCCTCCAAGCAGTGGCAATTGGTGGCTATTTCATCAGTAGAGTGGTGAATTTTCTCTGGCATTTCCTTTGAATCTTGAAGGAACTATCCAAAGTACTGAAGCTGTTTTGGATATAGGGTTCAGCACATTGGATAACTCATTTGGACTAAAATCCAGGGCACAATCATGGGCCCACTGACAGGGCCAGTTGCAAAATTTCAATACTGACAGAGTAGAGCTGTGAAAGCTGATGCTGTTTTCAGATCCCTTTGTTTCACCATGCCCAGACTGCATAACAAGGATGCATCAGCCACTATAAAGGATGTTGGCTTTGGTGGGAGAATGAGAAGCCAAAGAAATTAAACTGGGGAATGTTCTGTCATTTTTGCAAAATGTGAATATTGCTTGTACAAAAGTCCTGGCTGTTGATCATTAAAAAAAACACTATTAAAAGGGAAATGCTGAGTTGGTTTAAACACGATGCTGGGGATTCAACCAGGATGCAGTAATGGGAGCCAAATGACAATGTTACTCCCCCTCCAAAAAAAAGAAAAAAAGAATTCTGCTCCTTCCAACAAAATTGTTATACCATCTCCAAATTTCTAGAATGACAGTAATGCTTCAATTTAACATTTAGAAATACAGCACACCCACCATATATGTAGGGGTTCCATTCCAGGAACCCTTGTGTAAAACAAAAAATGCAAACACCATATCCCATTGTAGTCCTTCATGTCCAATGACTATAATGGAGTGTGACACTCTATGCATCCTCACATTCATGCATGTAGAGGTCATATCAGGAGAGGCTTCATTGTATGGTTTAAACATCCAGAAAGGGGTCTGGCAAAATGACCAGAGGAACACAATCACAGCAAATATAAGAGTTCTTGGTGTGAATGATTTTCACTGTCCCATTTTTTTCTTCAATGCTAGAAATTTGGGAAATGGAGGAAAATGTCATTTAGGGGAGTAGAATTCTTTTGGGGGGAACATGTCATCTTGCTTCCCTTGCTACAACCCTGAAAAGAATATTCATTTCCTCATAGAATAATTGGTTTTCCTAATGCTTGAGAAATGCTTGCTAGGGAGAGCAGAGCAGTGTCAAAGATCCTTTTGCAGTCTGCAAAGTCTTTGGGGGAAGTATTCTGCATGGAAGTATTCCCTGGAGATATGCACATAGTTTTATGTGGAAAAATCACAGACTGGGATTTTCTTGGTTAGTCTCAGCAGTTGATGGGCAAGCCAACACATTGATTCAATGACTCTACTCAGCATAGAACTAACAAAAGGATGTAGGCCATATTTTTTGTGCAGAATACATCCTTTCTGTGCAAATAAAATAAGTCTTGCATGTCCTTTAAGTGATTGTTGGTCTAGCGGGCTGTTGCCAGGATCCAGAAAGGCAATTAAATTTTATTCCAAGAGGTGAATTAAAATACAGTTGGTCACATGCACCAATGGGAATGAAATTGATGGTCCTGTGCCAGTAAAAACCTTATTCTACTAATATTCTGCTTGGAAGTCTCCGTACTTCTTTTGTCTTGCAAATCAGTTTGTCAGTTTCCAGTAAATCTCTCCATGCCATTGATAAGACTTGACTGGAAAATCAAAAGCAGAAGAGGGCTTGTAATGGAATAAGCTTTCTGGTCAGGGACCCCTGTTAAAACAATTTAGCCTGAACCTCCTTACAGTTGAGGATACTGGAGGTTACCCTTTTGCAAAGTAAGCCAGCCTGGGGATGTTTTAGCCCATTCTCCCCTTTCCATCCCTGGCTGTTTCTTCCTTCAGCTGGATTCACGTTGCCTTCTTCCTCTGCGTAATTGCATTTTAATTGAATGCCTTGCTGGAGCCTGACCAAAGGAACCATTTGTTACTTCTTGTTTTCCTGGTCCTGGGTGTCATTTCAAAAACCTCACAAAACCTGTATGAATTTAGTGCATTAACGAAGACAGCCGGAGGTTATTTTCTTCCCTCTCCATCTTTTTTATTGTTATTATTATTGTATTTCTCTTCTTTGTCCACATCCACTTGGGTGCCATTCAGACAATGGCTGCTTTGTGAGTGGATTCATCACCTGTCACTGCAACCAAAATGGTCACATTTAACACTTTTTTTTTCTAAAAAAAGGAAGGCTACCACAGCCTATTAGACATGAAATATGTTGAAATTAAGTGTTAGAAATGGAAAGAAAATGAATTGCGGGGAGTACATAAGAGAGAGCAATATGGTTTTCCTGAACGGGAGGGAATAGAACTGCAAGCAACCAGCTATAAATAACTCATTATTTGGGTATAAAAAACTTACTTTGAATATATCCTGTTTGGATTACTGCAACACACTCAACATGAGGCTGCCTTTGGAAACTATTTGGAAACACCAATGGGTCTAAAATGCTGCAGCCAGGTTGCTGACTGGACAGGTTATAGGGAACATATCACCCCATTGTTGAAACAACTTCACTGGCTGCTGATGTCATATAAAATATCCTACATATAATATTGGTATGAAATTAGAGGCTCCTAACTTCACACAACAGTGGGCCATCCACTTTTACAGGTTCAGCACTCATGGATTTGATTATTCACAGGTTATTTTAGGTATTTATTGAATTTATTTATTTAAAAAGAATCTTACTCTATTTGCCCTTGCCATGGACAAAATATGTTCTCTTTAGGAATTCCTAAGTCCTCCAGCACAGTTCTGCTGGAAGTGGTTCATAAAGTCACACTGGAGCACCTAAAGAATCCTAGAGACAATACTTCTGTAGGCATTGCTAGGTCCTCCATTGTGACTCTATGGCCCACTTCTGCCAGAAGTAGACTATAGCCTTGTGCTGGAGGAAGTAAAGATTCTATCGTTCTAGAACAGAATGCAGGAGAAAGAGCTATGGCTGATCCAAACCTTCTGCAATCTGGGGGTGCAGTCCAAATACTGATTAAAAAAATAGCCCAGAATGAACTGCTAGTCCTAATTAGTTACCAGAGTCTCTAGACTGGGAGAATTTTGGAGTCACCATAGCTTTGGCTGACCTAGTGTTAGCTCAACTTGCCTTTGGCAATCTAAGCCAGTTAGGATCGTATACTGAGTTATTCAAAACAAATTGGAATGTTTTAAATCATTGGCCCATAGTACAAACCACACTTTTCTCCTCTTCATAACACCCAAAAAATAACACAAGTCAGCAACGTGAGGCAGAGTATGAGCATGCACTTGATCCATGTAATATTTCTTCTTCATCACTTTTGATGGGACCACAACCTTACAGCTATAAAAGTAACTGAAAAGTTACTTTTGTTCCATAGTAGGGATGAAATTATGCTTTATTGTATTCCAATCAAAATCGAAATTGGTTTTCCATTTATTTCTTATATTACTACAACTTGTAATGGAAGTGGACCTCTATCCACATGGAAGAATTTGTGGAAGAAGATACTCAAGGAATGACATTCAGAAACTTACCTGTGACAACAAAGAAGCCAAGAATGAACCTGGAACTGACATTCACTGAATGAACTGAACTATTAGTATGACGTTATCAGTATTAGATTGAAACTGAGATCATATTTCATGCTTGCCTGGTAGAAATCTATACTCACTTGGGCCTATTATTAGTGCTGGCTAGAGTAGACCTATTGAATTGGTGAGATGTTACCTATGTTTCAGTTCAACATTAAATTTGGTGATTTCACTCTAGCTGGGGCTAACCAGCAGGATTCCAACCATAGCCACATGATGGTTGCATTACTTTGCCCTTCTGTTGAATATTAGCATGGCACAACCGATTGTCTACCTGCTAATGTGCTTGCTTATTTTCTCATTGTATAATAGAAAATGCACAGATGCTTCAGCAAAGAGGTTATATGATCCTTGTAATGGACTTCTCTCTTATTCTTCTTACAAATCTAGCAATGACATGGCACTTATGCTTTCCCTTCACCCTCCCCTTATCTTGCTTGAAGTCCTGAAGGAACATCACAAGCTCATTGTGTCCACACATCCAAACAGCAACCATATGCAGCTGGTGGAGCCTCAGTGTGTCATAGAATTCTCAATGAATATGTCAACTCTAATACAAATATGCAGTTGGCCCAATACAGCCAAAGGCTTTCATTTTCTCCCATTCTGCTGCTGAATACATTATGCAATTTAAATACAGTTTTTCTTTTCCCCCATGGAGCTTCTTTTGATGAAATAAGAGACTGAAAATGGGTCTTGTGTGTGTCAAATGCCAGATTTCAAAGGTCTCTTTCAATTTCATCTTGGATAAAATCTAGACCCAAAGTTGTCCGGAGGTATGTCTGGATGAAGATAGGTGCTGTTTGATGGAGGAATAGGCAACCTCAGAAGATAATGGACTTTCTTCCATTTGAAGTTTTTGAACAGAGCTTAGATAGCCACCTCTCAGGGGCACTTCAGAAGTAACCTTATTGCAGTGGCAGAGAGTTTGACTAGAATAGGTCCATTCTAATTCTAAGATTCTACCATTATCACTATTATTAGAATCATGGAATCAACAGAGCTAGAAGAGATCACAAGGGCCATCTAGTCCAATACTCTGCTATGCAGAAATATACAATCAAAGGTTTCTGGACAAATGACCATCCAGCATCTCTTGAAAAGCCTCCAGAGAAGGTGACTTCACCATACTCCAAGGAAATGTATTTCCCTGTCAAACTGCTCTTACCATAAGGAAATTCTTCGAAAGGATTAGGGTGGAATCTCTTTTCTTGAGGTTTGAAGCCATTGCTCCATGTCCTAGTTTCTGGAGCAGTAGGAAACAATCTTGGCACCATCTTCCATATAATATCCCTTCAAATATTTAAATGGACCTGTTGTGGTTGCAGTTGTTCTGTTGCTGCTGTTGCTGTTTGTATTTTCTTTCTGATGATGAGAAAGCAGAAAATGGCCCAAATCCTGGAATTTATTCCAAGTAGAGTGATCCATTGAATCAATTGGATTTACCTGTGTGTATATTCACTGTTCAGTAATTGATTTCATGGGCTTTACTTTAGTTTGCACTAGTAAACAGAATGCAGGCAGATGTGTGTTTCATTTTCATTAAGTCTCACATATCATGAACAGCATAATTTTATTTAAAAATATGAATATCAGTTCCATGCCTATACAAGAGATTGCCTGCTCAGTGTGAGAACTGTGGGTGCATGGATGCATTTGTACCACAGAAGAGTGTGGGGGTATGGGTGGGCACACATAAGTCAGAATGAACATGTTTGTTGAATTCCATGTCTATCTTTGCCCTTCCCCAACTACCTTCCCCAAGAATCTGTGGGTCCCAAACTGAATATCATGGTGTGCTCACATTATGTATTTATGACTTCTTCTTTTACTTCTGCGTTGCTTATTATTTTTGCATCTCTCTTCACTCCCCTCCCTTTTTAGTATCTCTTCCCCCTCTGATACTAAAACTGTAGGCAATTTGAAGCTGAGCTAAAACTAAACATTTTAACTTGCATTATTCTGTAAGGGACCATGTACATGATATCACATACACTATAAATAACACTGTGCTGTTATCAGTAGTGTTACTATGGCAAATGCCAGAAAATCAAAATGATCAGATGGAAAGGCAGTGAGAAAGAGTTATTAGCTGCCAACATCTGATGGAACAAGATCTGAGCGAGGTTGTTTTCTCCATTCTTTGACATTCTACTGCACAGGGTCTCTGTTCTCAGGCTTTGAGTCTGAGTTCGACTTAGCAACAATGAGTTTTAGTAAGAGGACACAAAGTTGTGTGATTTCAAAGAAGGCAGAACTGCACAAGTCTAATGCTCCCGGCCTCAGATTGACAGAAGTACATCTGAAGGCCGACAATAAGTGTGGGACACAATTACCAGAGCCGTTGCCTGTGTGGTTTCTATAGCTGCACAGCTTGAGTGCCTTCAGAAATGCCATTCCAGCAAGCACAGACACAATTCTGGCTGGACACATTTGTGTTTACACCTACGCAGCAGGTTAACAAGCCAATAGCTAAGGAAGGAAAATGTACCTGAGGCATTTGTAAGAATTAAAGATGGTTATATGGTGAAACAATTTAGCTTAGTGAGCTGATTACAACACAGTCAACACAGAGAAAGCTCACAACAACTGGTGAGGGTCTGCTAAGATGCTTACAAGTATAGAAATACCACTTAGGTAGCCTAGTTATCTCAGATATGGATTGAGATCCCACATCAAGAACCAGATGGTTAAACCTACACTCACCTAGTTCCATAGTCCTTGCTCCGCACCACCCTTCTGCCAAATCCCCAGCTCTGTGCAACCATTTATAGGTTCCGACTGGCCCCTCCCAAAGCTGCAAACCCAGGATTCCATAGGATGTTGAAAGTGGAATCATAGCGCTAGAACAGGCTAGTGTGGAAATGGGCTCATATTTGGCCCATATGTATGTTGTAGTTTGACAAATTTTATTGCTTTCAACATTTTTTTAAAAGTCAATTGCTTTTTTTAAAAAAAAATCATATTATACTTCTATTGAAGTTTTAATATATATTGTTTTTCAGTGAGGTGTTAACTACCCTGAGTCTCATTATTGAAAGAGAAAGAAGAGGAGGAGGAGGAGGAAGAGGAAGAGGTGGAGGAAGAGGTGGAGGAGGTGATGACAATGGTGGCAGCAGCTGGAAGATGTCCAAAGAAGACTGACCAAAATGGTCAAAGGCCTGGAAACCATGCCCTATTAGAAGAGGCTTAGGTTGCTATGTTAGTCTGGAGAAGAGAAGGTTAAGAAGTGACATGATAGCCATGTTTAAATATCTGAAGGGATGCCATATGGAAGATGGAACAAGCCTGTTTTCTGTTGCTCCAGAGACTAGGACACAGAGCAATGGCCTCAAAACTCTGGAAAAGAGATTCCCTCTAAACTTTAGGAAAAACCTCCTGATGGTAAGAGCAGTTCAGCAGTGGAACACGCTGCCTTGGAGTGTGGCAGAGTTTCCTTCTTCTGATGTCCTTCCTTCTTCTGAGGTCTTTAAGCAGAGGCTGGATGGCCATTTGTGAGGAGTGCTCTGATTGTGTATTCCTGTATTGCAGGGGATTCAACTCAACGCCCCTTGCAGTCTCTTCCAACTCTGTGATTCTAATAACAATGCTAACATTAAAAGGGACATTTCAAATCTCCTAATCTTTGACCTTTTGATGGTAGATGTTAGCATGCTCTCAATAGATTAACCCCTGAGCATTACATTCACAGCAAAATGGACTTTGGTACCAAATGCTGGTGGCCAGCTGCTGAGATTGTGGCTGGCATGGTGAGACCTTGTTTTGTCCTCCCAGCTGGCAATGCAGAGCCACTCTAAATCTCACCTTACATGCTACTTACAGTCAGCTGTAATACTGAGGGTAGACAGACCACACACCAGCTGTACAGGCATACCTCACTTAACAAAACCTTGGATAAAGAAGTGCCTTTCAGCCCAGCCCCAATTTTCCTCCTCATCCTCTGTCTAGCTGAAGGGTTTCCTTAGCAGCTCCAGCATTGAGATGATGTTGAAGGATGGTAGAGAAATAGACCTTTTGTGCTGGGTTGCAGCGATTGGTCTGCAGCAAACAAGGCAATACATCTTGAACTGGAAAAGAACGGCATTCTACTCTAGGTGACCTTACTGTAGCTGTGTGTATTTGCCTACAACAAAAAGGTAAACAGCAGCTACACTTACTGAGCATGTATAAAGACCAAAACAGAAAGAAAAAGGGAAAACAAATTAGGCTGACTCCCCAGTTCCCCCTAGTGTGTTGAAAACACAAAGATCTATATGTGTGGCCACCAAAATGAAAATCATGAGAAAAGCGGAGGCTGGTGAAAGAAAGAAAAAAACCTTGGTTGCATTTTAAAATGAGTTCTTAAGTAGTCTCTAGAAGGTTCGAGATGTTTTCGTTTACTTGTGGAAAGTTTACCTGACTTGGTTGTTGTATGTTGTGTGTTCATATTGTTCAGTTTTGAATGGAAAGTTTGCTGAAATTTTGAGTTGTTCTTCTCCTTTGAAGTGTAGGAACCTCTCCCTATTCTTTCCATGTTATTTTCAACTCTGGTACCAATGTTTCTGTTAAAGAAATAAAGCCTGGGACTACATCTAATTTGTTATACCTGTATTTACAACAGACGGAGCTCTATCTGAGGCCATTTTGCTGCATACCAGATGCTCCAGGGACAGTTTGTTGTGAGCACGGCTGATATCTGATCTTCTTAAGAGAAGATGCTGGTTGCACTCATTCCAGATTGAACTCAGAATACTTTGTATATAGAACCAGGGCCTCGGCGGGAGGCAGGGGGACCTTCACTGAGAGTTTTGCTGGTGCCCACTGCTTTCAGCTCTAAAAGCTACTGGGAGCACAGAAGCATGCCTGAATAAGGTCCATCTCAAGTCTCATGAGAGTTAGGCTTCCTGTGAGAGTTCTGGGCTCTCACAAGATCTCAAATTTAATAGGATTCTGGAAGTCTCAGGAGAAGTCTTCCTCTCAAAAGACCTGAAGTGGGCTTTATATAGACCTGCCTCATGTATGCTGACCAGTCTTGAGCTGGGTGAGCATCACAGACGGTTGACCTATACTAGAGCCCCCCAAAATCTGGCATCCCTGGCAATCAGATGTATATCTGCCAGAGTAGCTGCTTATTGTCTGATGGTGCACTATCTGCTAGTCTGGGACAACATGTAATCCCATCAGACAAATGACTCTGTCACCTATCACAGGCATAATAGTATCACAGCAGTTGGTGAAGACATTTCAAAGGGAAACATGGTCAACCTCCAAAGGTGATTACAGCTAAACTCGAGTGAAGAGGTGAGTCTTAGGCATTTCTGATATGGACAGTGACAGATAACTTGATTTGTCCTTGCCAGATAAATGGAAAACTTTTTTTAAAAAAGTTATCTGCTATAATGTGAAAGTTTATTACAGTCAAAGACATACAGTATTTTGCAAAAAAAATAAAAAAAAATCTCTATATAATGATAAAATATATAAAAGTCAAAGTCTGTGAGTTTGTCTGTGTCAGGTAGGTAAAGACCTTATATGATTGGCTGGGTAAGGCAAGAAGACCTCATATGATTGGCTGTCTGTGAAGATTCTATGGAATCCTGGAGTTGGCAATTTAGGGAAGAGCCTTTAGAATTTTCAGCCAAAGAGCTCTTGGGCCTGGCCAGTTGCTATGGAGATGAGGCCGAGCAGCAAGGAGGAGGGCAGTGTATTCCATCAGAAAGCCAACTTCTATATGTTAACAACTCTGAATACAGATTGGATTGGGGACTATGGGGAAAAATTACAGATACTGGACAAGGCAGTTTGGGGAATTACAGACACAGGATCTCAAATCTGTGTATTCCAACATCTAATTCCTAAAGTAAAGTAAGATAATTCCTAGGGTATTTCTAGCCAATATTACCTACGAGAAAACAAAATCCCAGGCAACGTCAGGTAAATAGGCTAGTATATAATAAAAGTCAGTTCTGAACAAAAGCGCATGGATCAAACACAAAATAATACACACACATATATATTTCAAAACCAAGGAAGTTCTTCTTGCTAGGAGACACCACAAGTTGGCTATTTTTCTCTGCCTTTCTTGGACTCAGAGAAAATTTGTGTGCACACACATTTTTCTGAAATTCTGTAAAATATGCAGTATTAGAATATGCACTAACTGTTGCCTTACAGCATGAACTAGTAAAAGTAGCAATACTAGATGGGCTGTTTCTTCATTGTGTGATTAACCAGCCTCTCCTTTTGTACTTGGAGTGTGTGGGTGATTGGGTGTATATGTTCACAGAAGGAAAAGACAGTAGATTCATGCAGAGATGGAACTATATTTCATATAATTTGAAAACATACCCATACCCCTCCACACACACACACACACTCCTTATCATTTTTGCCTTGCATTGGAGAGAAGATGCTTGGCGGAAATTGAACAATGCTCAAGAACTGGTTCTGCTGCACCAGGATAGCTAGTCCTGATCAGAATCCAGGAAACAGTGAGATTTCTGCACACCCGTAGTGACAGTGTTACTGTAGTACTGTGCTCTTACTTTCCCATTCCTAAAGACAGTTTGCTCAGCCATTTTGTGTAAGCTGGGAGAGTGTGCATCAGAAGCAGAAAGATTTTCGCAGTTAGGAATTTGCACATCTTTGAAATTCTGCATCCATAGATGTCCTTTTCTTTGCTTTTCTGTTACTCTGGGGTGATGCAAAGGGTGGAAGTCACTACAGTCCTACTCATCTTCTTGCTCACAGTTCCTTAACCTCAGTAGTGAATGAGAACCAGCTGTTGGCACAGTTAAAGCATCTGCAGGGCAGGTGAAGCCACCAGGCCAATAATAGTTTACAGACAGGCTCTGAAGGATTGGATCTAGAAAATAAGGGGTATGATTGTGAGGCAGTGTGTATGAACCTCTCTTCTGGACTCTTGAGATAGAAAAATATGGAAGGCTGTCAACCAGGACTTGAGGATAATCTGGCCTGAAGCCTCACCTGACAAGTTGAGGAGAATATATCCAAGCAACCTTTAAGCAGAAAGAGACCTATAGGAAATGTTTTCTCTACTAAAGGATAGGAGGCAAGCTCTTAGGTCAGGGAGAAATACAAGGAGAGGTATGATGTTAATTACCCCTTTTCATTGCTTCAAGTCACTTTCTCTTTCTTGTTTATGTCCTTGCTTGCATCCTGGGATGTTAATTCTCAAGATAAAATCACTTCTCAGTTTTTCCTTCTTTGCTCTCTTACTTTTAACTCACTAGGTCAGCCATCCTGCAACTACTTGCAGTCTACCTACCCAGGTGAATATCTTGCAATTACTAACGAGATCACAACAATGGTACCCAGCAACCACTGACTGGTTCCTACCCAGATCTTCATCAGAATATTGCTTAACAATTCTCCCACAGAGATGTATCTGACAGCCACTTATATGAGCTCCTCATCAAATTTCCTTCCCATTATTCTTCCAAGCATCAAGTAAAACATACTCTTCCAAAGCATGTGGTCCTGAATTTTGATTGAAAGGACAATCAACCTGGGTATGTGTGTGTTGATGTACACCTCCCCATGGAGGCTACACCCACTATGACAGGGGTGTGATCAATCTTTTGCAGGTGGGAATTTTTCCCAAATATGTACATTTAAAAAAAGAAAAAAAAAGCATAGTTATGAGTTGCTAGCATGCATTTCCCTGTTAAGCTAATCCTTTTTATGCAATGTTTAAAATCTAGGTGTCAAGTGTATATTTTTCTATGATCAATTTTCTCATGTACACATTTTAGGGTTCATCTGTTGTTGTGTACCTTCAAGTCATTTCTGACTTTCCAACTTCTGGTAACCCTAAGGTGAACCTATCATGAGGTTTCTGGGGCTGAGAATGTGTGACATGCCCATGGTCACCCAGTGGGTTCTCATAGCTGAGCGAGGAATCAGATTCTGGTCTCCAGGGTCATTGTCCAATGCTCAAATCAGTACACAATGCTGGCATGCAGTGACCATAAATGTTAATCCCAATAGTTGTGTTGTTGTTGTTGTTGTTGTTGTTGTTGTGTATCTTCAATTTCTGACTTAACGTTGACCATAGGGTGAACCGATCACAGGGTTTTCTGGGGCTGAGAGTGCGTAATGCACCCAAGATCACCCAGAAGGTTTCCAGGACTGAGTGGAAAATCAAACCCTGGTGTCCAGGGTTGTAGTCCAATGTTCAAACCACTACAGGATACTGGGTCTTGGGGTACATCTGTAGCTATTTAAAAATGTGGGAATCCACAGTGCAAACTATTCCCATTCAAAAGTCCAACGAAGAGGAACCCTTACACACCTTTATTCCAAGGATCTCTAAAAATGAATCTTTCTGGCATGCCCCATTAGCTTTTGCACTTTTTCCAGAGTTCCGCAACGATGGTGAGGAAAGGCAGATGAGATTTCACCAGTGCCTTACTTCCTTCATGGCCACAGTGTCAGTGGCTATTTTCTTCCTGCCTCGACCTCCAAATCTGAGGTAGTTATACTGGCATGGTACACTAACAAAACTCCATCCTTAGTCTCCAACATGAAAGCAAATTTAATCACATTACCTCATAATATGTGCAGGTGGCATTGTTATCTCTGAAGTCCTTTACTTTGGAAATTGTTGAAGGTTATTTTTTTTCACCAAATACCAAAGGAGGGGAAATAGAAAAAGAATAGACTCCTACACAAGTTGCACTATGCCTCATGGACATACTTTTGCTTTTTATAAAGAAAAGATCCATGTACACTGTCAAAAGAAAAAAGTCCTGTAGCAAAGAATAAATGGCTCACAAATTGGTGATTGGTGTTTTCACACACAAGTTCCTTTTGATGCTTTGGTGTACATAATAAGCACAATAAAATATATCCCCCCCCCTCAACCAACCCATAAGAGCTGAATGCTGTTGACAAGTATTAAAGCATTTGGAGTTCTTTTCAATGTTTATTCATTTTTCTGCCATCCCTCAGAGATAGAATTTTTCTGTTTCATTGTATATAACAAATTTCACTTGCTCCTGACTTTACAAAAAGTGTTCCAGAGCCTTGCCTCAAAACATAGAAAAGTTTTCCTCCCGGTATGAGGTGCCTTTGGGTTTATGTCAGAGGAGATAGGCTGAAATTGCCAGATTTTTTTGAGGTGGGATGTGAAAAGCACTCTGTCTCCATGCCACTGTCTTTCTCTTAAGGAGATAAATCCTTAAGTCTCTCTTTGTTATGTGTGAGAATGAGGCTATTTCCGCACTACACTGTTACAGTGCTATTATTTCACTTTCAACATCCTAGGGAATCCTGCAGTTTGCAGTTTAGGGAGGGGCATTTAATTGCCTCAGTAAACTGCAAACTCCAGAATTCCACAGGATGTTCAAAGTGGAATAACAGCACTATAACAGTGTAGTGTGGAAATGGCCTCTAAGATAATACTAATTCCTCCTCCCACCTTGAAATTGTGAGATATTTTCTGCTGGTGTTGTTGACCATTCTCACATTTGTGAAAATGATTTGGGGGCATTATTCATATTTTGCAGAAGCTATGGTAGCTACTATCCTGTGGGACAGACTTTTAAAAATTAGAAACATTAGGTAGGTTGTTTGGGACTTTTGGATCAGTCAACTAGACCTTTTCTGCTTGGGGTGTCAGTGCCTTTTGAAAAAATGCACAGATATAGGAAGGGTGACACCTGGCTTGAAAGCAGTACATATGAAAAGAATCTAAGGATTTTAGTAGACCACAAGCTAAGCATGAGTTAAGAATGTGATTCAGCAGCCAAAAAATCAATGCAATTCTGCCCTGCATCAACAGGAGTAAAGTGTCCAGATAGGGGGAGGTTGTTGTGCAATTCCTTTCTGCTTTGGTAGTGGAATGAGCCCAGAAGAGGGCCACCAAGATGGTTAAAAGTCTGGAATCTAAGCCTTATGAGGAACACCTTGGGGAACTGGATACATTTACTATTATCCTAAAAGTGGGGGGACCTTAAGGTCCACCAACAGTGCCAGCATCTCCTTATAATTTGGGGAATTATTAGCTCAAAGGAGGCCTGTGAGAAAACGGTAATGGCAGGATCTTCTCACCTGTTTATACAAAGAGCCCATAGAAAGGACTCCAGTTAAAAGTTAAAAGGTTATTTTATTGGAAAATAATAAAACACACAAGAAATCAAGCAATGCCATGAACCACACAAGATTATTGAAGAAAAAGGTGAGAAAGATTGGATAGAGAAAGATTTGGGGTGGAAGGGGTAATATTGACTGGTCCTGGAGCAGAAGATTGAAGAGGAGTGCCTCAAACACTAGAGTTTGAGGGCAGCAGAGAGGAATGGTGATCTGAGGTGCAGCATGATGCCCAAGCTGCTCGCAAGTTTCCTTGGCTGGAGCTGGGGGGTTTATAAACTACTTTGAACCCAGAAGGGAGTGAGTTAATGGCTTTCTTGTAGAACAAACAAAAGGAGTCTGGAATGGGCTGACTGTTTTAGCTTTAGGTGACAAAACATTGATGGGAATCCTGACAGCCTCTTATTGTCTTGGTCAGATTAAGTGAATGGGGAAGGTCTCTGTAGGAAATGCTCCCAGCAGGGGTGCTTGCCTGCTTCACCTGGTAGTTTCATTTATTATTGTATTTAGAGATCAGATTGTTGAGAGGACTACCCCAGATCCAGTAACATCAGAGGTCTCCATCTAATCTTCTTGAATTTATAACCTGGCCACACTGAGGTCATCTTGACCTAGCCCATGCTTACAGCCAGTGTCCTGCTACCACATGCTTTTACAGTCATGAGTGTCCAGTTTTATAAAATGATGTTTCTCACCAATTTTGCCATCCTGCAGGATGGAGGTTGTAGGGGGTGGTAACATTACTATGGAGAAAAGAAGACTGAGACGTGACATAATAGCTTTAAATATGCAAAGGAATGTTATGTAGAAGATGGAGTGGGTTTGTCTTCTGCTGCTTTGGAGACTTGAGCAAATGGATCCAAATGACAAGAAATGATTCCACTTAGACATTGTGAAGGACTTCTTTACTGTCAGAGCAGTTCAACAGTAAAATGGACTATTTCAGAGAACGGTGAACATTAGACACATTTAAACAGAGGTTGGATGGACCCTTTTCCAGCAGTGTTTTAGTTTTGTATTCCTGCATGGCAAGGGGTTGGACTGGATGACCATTGTTGTCCCTTCCAGTTGTGCTAATTTTACCCAGAAACATTTTGCACAAATTTCAGGAGCCTTAACAAAGAAAGTGCCCCTTTCCTTGTTCTCCCTCTGGATGCAAGAAATCTTCTATAGGTCAGTGATTTTTTGACAGGCTGTCTCAATGGGTCAAGATTGCCTGTCATATCAAGAATAAGCTATTTATTTCAGTTTATTTTAAGGCATTTGTTTTATCACCTCTCAACCACCAAGGCCCTTGAGGTGCAATGGGCAAAAATATTTATGACATTAAATGCATGACTAATAACTAAATTAAAACTCTTCTTTAAAAATACTTCTAAACTTGCAGACAATTGAAACCAGAGTACAGCAACTAAAAACAGGCAGAGCAGCCACCTTTAATTTTAAGAAGCAGAGGCCAAAATTATTAGCATGATCTTTGTTCCATGCTGAAAAATCAGAAAAATCATCCCTTGAGAAGGACTTCTGCAGTTAAAATGCTGCTGCAGGGACAGCCCTGTCATATCTTCTCAACAGCCTAGCCTTGCAGAGTGATAGGACAAGCAAGAAGGCCTCTGTTGAGGCTGTTAGAGTTTGAGAAGACAAATACTAGAAAAACACCATTTTTTTTCAGATATTATGACCCTCCTCAGCTGTTTTAGTGAGAATTCTTCATGTGCCAAGTTTGTCCAAAGTCCACCTCCATTCTTCTTCCATTCATTGTCCATATCAGGTTGCAAGACATTGTTTTTCCTTCCCTCATGGAAATTTGCAGACATTTTTATGTAATTATATGCACATTGTCTCTAGTGTACATTGGAAGCAAAGAGGCATCAATGCTTATATAGCATGATTAGTGAAGGGAACTCTACAGAATATACCTGCCCTTCTGTTTTAGCTTCTTATTTCTTTCTTTGACCTGTGTTCTCAAGCCTCTTTGCTTCTTGCCTGCCTGCCTGCCTGCCTGCAGAGTTCATTCCCCCACCTTTTCCCAAAAGTTAGGTAGTCCTTTGTTTCACTTTGTCTGGGAAGGGAGCATCCATGAGGTTTCTGCTTCAGAATTTCTTACACACATTCATAAGAGCCAGCCTTTAGGAGGTCTTCTACTGAAATTCAGATAATTTCTCTATCTCCTTTCTTATCCAAGATGGATTTCCTGAAACAATAAAAGTAAGTTTCCCCCCTTTTTCCCCTTACAACTCAACCTATTTCCTTCACAAATATGATTAAAAAAAACCTGTGGATTTTGGTAAATGTCTAATAATAGTAATATTATTAGTAATAGTAGTAATAATAATATATTATATAATAATATATATTATATAATATATATATATATATATATATATATATAATAATAATAATAATAATAATAATAATAATAATAATAATAATAATAATAATAGTAGTAGTAGTAGTAATAATAAAGCTTTTTTCTCAGCTGCAGAGATAAAAGTAAATTACCTGCAAGAAAAGGACCATGCTATACCTACTTTTCCTATAGGGGTTCAAGATGAAGAACCTTGCAGAGGAGAAGTAGGAGAACCATCACCATTTTTACTTCAGTACTTGCATGGATGAAAACATAAGAAACCTGGGCTGACATTCTGTTGGGAAATTACACCATTGTAAACTGATTTACGATCACATTAAGTTGTGTTGTACCATTGTGCAATATTCGTGTTCTCAAGAAGGGAGTGGAAATGCCATTGCAGAGAAAAAGCCATCAGAGTGGCAATTGCACAACAGTCCCAAAGTACAATGTGTCCGATTGTGCAGTGGGAGACCCTGTTGTTCCACGGACCAAATTGTGCAGTGCCTTTTTGGACATTGGTGCAATTCAGCAGCATGATTGGGTAAAATGTCAGCACCGTTGCTCCATCATCATAAAATTATGCATCATAGCTTCTGATGTAGAATCCTAGCTTTAAGTTTTTAAAAATCAAGGACTCAGAACCCTAAGCAAAAAAAAAAAGATGAATCTGTCATATGCAATTTCTCCCATATCCAATCTCAGGCTTGTTCTCCTGAGAATTACTCCTATGTACAATTTCAAGCATCTGTCTTCTAAACATGAACAAATCTGCAGATTTTGCAAAATTCTTGTCAAGAAGAATATTTGAATGAATTTTGTATCCATTCTTGCATCTAAAGCAACCATTTTAAACCAAATCAGTACGGTCCTACCTGAGTGAAATATCCAAGGAATTTCACATTCACATTTCTGATTAGTGAATTCCAACTAGAGTAGATTGATTTGATCAATACTTGAATGGAAAATCAACACCTAAGTAAGTCACTTATATTGAATGAGTCTACTTCACTTGGAAAGGATGATAGAATACAGATCAGGGAGTTTTGCCAGGATTAGGAAAATTGATAGTGGTTTTCACTGCATATGCAAATCTTTGCTTATTTCATTCTTATATTCAAGAATGAAAAAATACTCCCCCTCCCCCCGCCGTTCTTTGCTGTGTGACATGGTGAGAGATTTCTGCGCACTTTCAAAGAAGTTATTTGCATTTGCAAGTCTGTACTTTGTGGAAAATGTGTGAACAATTTTGACATAAACTACAATAGCTTCTGCCTCCTTGCAAAGACCTTTACAATGCATAAGCCTTTGATGTATTGTTTGCATCTTCTGGGTCAATAATCCATACTTTATGTGCTGGCTCTGTCTGTGTGCTTTGCTCGACAAAGGGGATAGAGACTGGGTTTACAGAGAGGTTACTTGCAAAAAAATTATGCAGAAATAGAGAAGAAGAAAAAGAAGGAGGATTTAACAGTCTTGCACAGAAGGCAATACATCTTGCAGTTGTGGTTTTCTTAATATGGTTGTCCCAAAGAAGTAAGAGAAATTTGGTGAGAGAAGAGAAAAATTGCTGAATAGTCTTTACATTCCTAGGTTCCACATCTCCTAATTTACTGCACAGTAATCTAGCCGTTATCATTGCTTCATTCACATACACATAAAACATTTTTTCAGTATGAGTTTTCTCAAAATTATTTTAATCAGCAGATGGAGTAAGTTTGAAGAATCAAGACTGGAACTGGAAGGAAAAGGAATAAGAATAGTGATGGAAGTAGGAAACATGGAAAAGAAAGATATCTCCATTAATCACAGATGGAAGATGTGTCATAAGCCAAGAGTGGGCAAAAGACAGCTCAACAGGTATTGCAGCTCCCATTAGCTCTATCTAGCATAGCCAGTAGTGAGGACTGCTAGGAACTGCAACCCAACAGCATCTAGAGAACTGCAATTGGCTCATCTGTGGTCATAAGGCATGAACTGATGATGTTCAAAAAGCATTACCAGGAGAACTCTCTCATAACATTTGGCTCAGAATGAAATTCTGTACTAACTTTCTTCTTGGAGGAAGCAAGGAATAATTTTTAGCAATTTTCTTCCAGTTTTCAAAGCCTGTCTCCAGTCTGAGACTTATTCTATGGAAAATTTACACATAGTACCATTACACAAAGATAAATATGCATTTGCTGTGCCTAAATATTACATGTTGTGCAAATTCTTCATAGAATGAGTCTTAAACTGTGAAGATTCTCATCAGTCCAAGATCCTTTCATCACAGCTTCTTGACATTTGAGAAAACATTTTTAAAATATTTTTGAGCATTATTTCCATCTCTAGATTTGGCAGTGTATAGTGTAAGTACACATGAAAGATTGAAACTGGCATGGTTCTCCAGCCCATCTCTTTAGATCTGGAATTGAGGGTTCTTTACTGCTTTTAGCTAAAACCTTTTTTCTTTCTCTCTCTCTCTTTGGAGCTCCCTTTTATCAATTTCTAGTTGCCTGGGAATGGTCATGGTAAAATCCAGTCTGGCAGAGTTAGTATCAATATTCAATAACTATTGAATCAATAGAAAGTTGAGCCCTGGTGGCGCAGTGGTTAAATGCCAGTACTGCAAGCCACAAGGTTGTGAGTTCGATCCTGCCGGGCTCCAAGGTTGACTCAGCCTTTCGTCCTTCAGCAGGTCGGTAAAATGAGTACCCAGCTTGTTGGGGGCATGTATAGAAATGTATCGAAATACATGCTATGTGTAAGATGTTCGCCGCCTCGATCCATAGGGAGAGGCGGGATATAAATAAATAAATAAATAAATAAATAAATAAATAAATATATAAATAGTTGATTCACCATTCAACAACTGATTCAATGGGCTTACTCTAGTTGACACTAAGAAGCAAGATTTCAGCCAATTCCATAAGAACATCCTAAAGGGGAAAAAATCATAACTCAATAAAGAACAATATGGTGAGGATGAAAAGATAAAGGAAAAGAAGGCAGAAAAGGGCACCTTAGTTTTCTTCTGCCAGATGATGTTGGTGCTACAAGAATAAACTGTGCAACAAGAACTAAGCTAGAGAAAGTCAAAAGTTAGGTGTTCCTTTCCAAAAACAGATATCACCATTGGAGTAAGACGTCCTTCCAAGCTACATCTGTAGCCACAAGGAGATTCAAGTTTGATGATAGGCCCCATAACCAGCTTAAAACTCTCCAACTTGTAGTAAAAAGTAAATAAATATTTCTTTTTAAACAAAAACCCTCAAAGGCTATGATAATTGCTCCATTATGATAATACAGTCATAGCATTTGCTCAGTTAAGGTTGGCTTGTTACTATAGAAACCACATTTTAAAAACCTCCCCATTACTAGCTGGAGCATGTAAATCAGATGAACTTATAAAAGGGAGTTCACTATTAATTTCCCCTCTTTCTTAGCTTAGAATATGATTCAAAGAGAGGACATAAATATTTATAACTTCTTAGCCTAATCAGCAATGCATAAGGAACTAATTATTCTATTAGCAGCAATATTCAGGTACGGTGCATAAAAGGAATGACTCTCGCTTTTCTTCTTGTGACTTTTCCCCTTTATGAGGATGTCAGATGCTAAGTGTATTTACATCCAGATATGGCCGTTTTCTCTAGCAGAAGTCATCAAACAGGGTTTCTGTAGCGATATCCAGTAATAATTTTATGCCTTTCAGAATAGTATAATTAGACCATCAAAGAAGAAGATGAAGCTAGAGATGGACAAATGTGTCATGTTCCACTGTCTCCCATGTTTCTTCTTTTGCTTGCTTTTAATTATTCCCTCCTTCATCAAGAAATGTCCAAGATTTAATCAATTCTTTAAATCTAAGAATTCGGCTCAAAAACTCAATAAATTCAATAAATGATCTCTTCACAGCATGAAAAAAGATAATCTTATCTCTACCTGCCATGTAACAACCTCTGTGGGGGGAAAAAGTGGCAACCCTAATTCACCCTAGGGGTGAATAGAGAGGGATTTAACATCAGACTTGGACCATTTCTGCACTACACTCTTATAGCGCGATTATTCCACTTTCAACATCCTATGGAATCCTGGGGTTTGCAGTTTCGGGAGGGGCCAGGCGGCCCCTCCCAAAACTGCAAACTCCAGGATTCCATAAGATGTTGAAAGTGGAATAATCATGCTATAAAAGTGTAGTGCAGAAATGGCCTTAACAAAGTCTTCCTGGTTGGGTGGATGAATCAGTTCTTCATTTCCCCACATTTATGCTAACTTCCTGTTGGATAATCCCAACTAGAGCAGATCCGTTCACTCAGCTGTTGAATGGAGAGTCGACATATAAATGAATCAAACTGATTCAGTGGTTCTGCTCTGGTCAGTACTAGTGATAGAATTTAGATCTTGGTTTGTTTCTTAAATCTTGGATGCTTTCTGTAGTGTTTATGAAGAACTGTGTGAATTGTTAGAAATTGTTACTAAAAGGCACACTGAATTAAATTCTTCCAGAGGGGGAGGGAGAAGAAGAAAAAGGAGAAGAAACAGCAATAGCATTTTAGATTCTTTAAAATGCAGTGGGATCTTTCAGGTAACAGTCTACTTTGAGATGGGCATATTAACACATTGAGTTTTGAGATGGGCATATTAACACAGTCTACTTTGAGATTGGCATATTGCACATTGAGATGGGCATATTAAACACAAAACCTATAATAAATGTATGAACAGCCCATGGAGGATCCAGTACTCTTTCTGCTGTGCTAACCAAGAAAAAGCCAAAAGCAACCAAAGATGGAAACTGCCACCTACAGTTGCTTAAACCACATATTTGGGAATTGAGACCTATTTAGAGTAGTCCCACTTGTAAGTCAACACTTATAAAAGTTCTGTTGTTTCAGTGACCCACTCTAGCTGCCTGCCTCTAGATGAGATGAACAAATGAACTGAAGTCCAGGAGTGCAACTCCAAATATGAGTCACTGAGTTGTTAGGTTTGTGAGCTATGAATTCTCCATGTTCCGAAGGAATTCCTTGAATTCCTTTATTTTACAAATGAAGGAAGAAGCCACTGTTACCAGCTGTGGCAAAGAATCCCAGTTGCATTAAATATGTAATGTGTGGCACTGCAGTTTCATTGGCAGATGGGGTGATGCTAGTTCATGATGTCCTATGAATGTCCCTTGCACAACACATTCAGTTGAGGAGATATCTAGCAGAGAAGAACAGACCTAATTGGAATTAGAGAAGTACATCTGTGATGACTGTTTCTGAAGTTAACTGCAAGCTTTTTAGGTCACTTCCTGTTCACTTCCTGTTTTTTTTTAACTTTATCTTGGGCCTAATATTGCCAAGTGGGGTGGTCAAAATAAAACCCCTTCCTTGATGCTGTTTGGGAAAAAAAAAAAAAAAGAAGGTCCCTGTAAACCCCTAGAGGTTGCATAAAGCCTGTGGGTAGCCCTTTGCTCCTTGTCGCTTTAGTATATCATTTCAGAGATGCCAGCATATCAATCAGGGAGACACACAGCCACACACATCACATTACTTGCAAAAGACATGGGAAAGACCCTGGCCATCCGACTGATATAAAGCATAATTTCTGTATCAAAGTCTATTAAGCCAAAAGCCTTTCACTAAGGTCAATTTGCTGAAATTTATTTGTGCACAGCACACTGATGGATTCAGAGTTAAAGACCTTGTTCAAGAACTATGTTTGTGAGCAGGTCTCTATAACGGATGTATTACTTGAAAGTTTCCTTTTAAAAAAAATCCCAGTTAAAAAAAAAAAAAATTAGCACATATCATTCAGAGTCATTTGCCATCTGGAAAGCAAACCAGTTGGGTTCTTCTCATTTTTTAAAAAATAAATGATTGACAATGCTGTTTTTCAAGTGAAGATCATAATAGGAACTTGAAAACAAGAAAAGCTCTCCAGGGTAAGATTATCGTTAAGTGTTTTCAAGGTGTTCCTGACTTATGCCAACCCCAAAGAGAATTTATCACAAGGTTTTCTCGGTAAGATTTGTCCAGAAGAATTTTTTTTTTCTTTGCCTTCCACTGAAGGTGAAAGAGTATGACTTGCCCAAGGCCATCCAGTGGTTTTACATGGCCAAGCTGGGATTTGAACCCTGGTCTCCAGAGATGTAGTTGAACACTCAAACCACTATACTATTCTGGCTTTCAAATGATCTAAATCCATCTCTCTCTCTACATCTACAAATTTCATCCATGCCACTCCACAAAATAGAATGGAAAATGTACAGACAAGGAACTGTCACAAGATGTTCTCCCACCTGTGGTGAGAGAATGAACCATCACTTCCCAAAAGATCTTTGTGATCTTTTTCTTTTTTTTTATACTGCCAGAACAATAACAAAAATGCTTCCATGTCAGTGAGCAGAGAATCCAGTCTGGATTTTGGTCCAGAATTTAAAGGATGTATCCATTCTGATAAACCTTATGGCCAAACAGCTTCAGCAGTTTGGGGAGCTCCTTTCAAACTAAATCCTGGAGCCAGTTCCTATCACTGCTGATCTGGGAGATGGGAGCTGCCATTGACGCAGGGTCCCTTGAGTGAGCTCCTCTGCAGTGCCTTGCTCTGAGGTGAAAGCCCCTCAGAGTGGGATGTTGTTTGGGACGGATGGATAGCTCCTCTAGAAAGAAATACCAACAGCTGTTTTGCTGTGACAGTTTTTGTAGGAGAACTATTAAGAGTAGATCATCCTGTGGAGGGAGGGAGGAAAGAGAGGGAGAGGGAGACCTAGACAGAGAAAGAAAGCTTGGCTGGGAAAACCTGTGTGGCTCACTCTGTCATAAACACATCTTTCACATTCAGGAGTCTGCCCTGCTTATTAGTGAAATGTCCTCATCAACTGAGGCTTGAATTTCAGAAGGCCAGAGAAACAGTTTTCTGATTCCAGTTTTGGGAGGTAATCCTGTAACCCTATCCTAACCAGATCCCCAAAGGATGGTTTATCAACCAGGCATGTAAATAAGATTCTTTTGAAAGGATGGAAAAGATTTATGGGGGAAGCTTATCAGAAACACAGGGCCTTTCTGCACTACACACTAAGGTCCTCTGGGAGGAATTTACTGCAGCCAGTGAGAACTAGGTTGGCTGCAGTTACCCAGAGGACCTTCTCTTCTATCGCACCCAAGTTATGGAATGGCCTGCCGGAGGAGACCCGGCATATTACCAGTCTTGACTGCTCTCTTCTGACAGGCCTTCCCAGACTAGTACTCTACTGCCTCCCACCAACTGTCTTGCTGTTCTTTTAATAGTCAGTTGATTGTTGCTAATTGTTAATTGTTGTGTGTTTTAGGGGGTTGGTTTTAGGTGGGTTGGTGGGTGGAGAGGACTGGCTATCTTTTTTAATGTAATTAATGTATTATGGTTGTTTGCCACCTCGATCCATGGGGAGAGGTGGGATAGAAATAATAATAATAATAATAATAATAATAATAATAATAATAATAATAATAATAATTGAATCCTGAGGTTTGCAGCTTAAGGAGAGACATTTAGAATTGTCAGTCAGAGAGCTTTTTGGACTCAGTAAACTACAAACCCCAGAATTCCACAGGCTGGTGAAAGTGGAATAATGGCACTAGAATAGTGTAGGGCAGAAATGGGCCAGAGTAAATCACCCCTATTCCACATGATCCACTCCAGATGGTTTTTCAACGTTGTTGTTGTGTTCCTTCAAGTTGTTTCCAACTTATGGCAACCCTAAGGTGAACCTATCACAGGGTTTTCTGGGGCTGAGAATGTGTGACATGCTGAGGATCACCCACTGGGTTTCCATGGCCAAGCAGGGAATCGAACCCTAGTCTCTAGGGTAGTAGTCAGACACCCAAACCACTACACCCTGCTGGCTCTATGGGTTAGACTGCATCCATTATCATCAGCCAGCATATCTGGAATGGATTCGGTTGAGAAAGCTTCCATAGATAGAAACCACAGGGAATAGTGGTATCATGATTGTACCAGAGGAATACAGTTTAGAATGGAATCTGGTGCTTCCTACGACCAACAGAACAGAGGAAATACTCTGGGTGAGGGCACTACAGACCATCCCAGAGGTTCTTGGTGTGGATTCCCCTCCTGAGAAGCAGAGACCCCCACTGCAGAGGCAAAAGCACCTCCTGGAGAGAACAGTTGTCTCAAGACATACAAAGGAGTGCATCCCCAAGAGCAAGGACTTCTTTACAAGCAGAGGCTATGCCTGAGTTCTTGCAACTGACTCTGACAGTTCTGGAGCTTACAGACCTCACCCTTAGACAGAATGGATTACTAGAAAGATGAATTCATTGATACTGTATGATTCTAGCAATTTGGTGCCATTTTAATTGTTATGACTCCATCCCATGGAATCCTGGTAATTACAATTTGGTGAGATCTTTAGCATTCTCTGCTAGATAACACCAATCCATTTCCCTGAACTATAGCACCAGAGCTTTGTAAGAGACAATTCTAAAGACCTCGCCAAATTGCAAATCCCAAATTTCTGTAGGATGGAGCCATGATGGTTAAAAGTGATGATGAGCTGTTCTAATGATGCAATGTACATTGTACCCAATGATTCTAAATTCCAGATCTGCCTAGAGCAGAGCCATTGAATTAAATGAATTTATCTACATGTTGACTTTCAATTCAGCAATGTAATCAGTGGCTCTACCCTAGTTGATATTAAACAACAGGATTACATTCAATGTCTACATATCAGTTCTAGCTCCTGCTTGTGTTCTCTTTGGATTCTCTGCCCCTTGGTCTTGCAGACCTTCTTGGATTCCAGAATGTCCTTTGAACTCTGCTTTTATGATTGTCCTTCCCTGCAGACCTCTTTTATATTTGGATTTTGCTAGCCTAGATCTTTGAATGGAGCTGGCCTTGCTTCTTGTAGCCGTTCAGGCTCAATTGTGAACATCCTTTAGAACAGCTATTGCAGAAGCCGGATGCAAGAATGACACAGCTTCTGTCTGAGTGGAACACAGGCGCTTTATCCAGCAGCCTTGGCGATGAGCAGTGGGAATTTGCAGATATTCAATTAGTCACCAGGGGGAGCCCCTATTATTCTATAAATACAGGAGCACCACACTGAGAATTAAAAAGGGAATGAATCGCCTAACTCAGGCTGAGGGAGGGTTGGAAACCTGCTGAGTGCTGCACCGAGACAGAGAGAGAGACACACACAGTGTAATTCAGGATTGCAGTGATTTGCTAGAGAGCAACACAAGGTATTATTGTTCAGGGAACAGGCTGCAGTTATTTTCATCACCACCCTCAACCTCTGTCCTCTTCTGCATGCAGAAACACATCTTGGCGTGCCAAGTGGCAGAGCACCTCATGTGTGCAACTCATATAGAAAGCTCATGCAAGCAAAAGCGAGCCTCATCCAAAAAGAAAAAAATCCACTTCACAGGTGGGAAGGAGGGTTTTTTTTTCTTCTTCTTTTCTTCAACAGCTAAGGACATTTCCTTTCTTGTTTGGAGCAAGGCAGAAAATGACCAAGTAATTTTGGAAAGGGGAGAATTCAAAAAGATGGTTATCTGATTGAATTACTTGACTTTCTTTTGAGAACCAGCCTCTTGATCATGGATCTGAAATCCAACTCAAAATGGCTAGCAATTATCATTTTATTCATATCATCATCATCATCATCATCATCATCATCATCATCATCCTGTCTTTTCACCAATTTGAGGGCATTTTCGCACTTGCGGGGGGAAACGGGGCGTTGTAATACTTACTGGGCTGGCGTGCTCCCTCCGCTGATCCACGCTGATCCGGAGCAGTGCGTGCCCGCGCTTCACACTTCTCCAGGGACAAAAATGGTGCTTTCCAGTTGGTGGAGGCTCTCCACCAACTGGAGAAGCTCGCCAGGCTAAAGCCTGCCCCCAGGAAGATTTGCAGGCTCGCGCTGGCATGAGCCTGCAAATCTACACTTAGTGCAGCGACGGACTGGGGCGTGCTGTGCTATTGAAAGTCCTCTTTTAAGCGGTCTTTCAATAGCACGGCGAACCACCAGTTCTGGGCATTCCGGAGCGGGCTGAAGTCCGGACATACATAAAGTAGTCCGGACCCAGTTCGCCCCCAAGTGCAAATGTCCTCGCTGGAGGACGCTCTGCCCCATCTCTAAATCAAAGTGCGGAAAAGGCCTGAGACTCAAGGAGGTTTACAATAGATTTGGTTCCTGCCCAAGAGATAGGTGTGACTGACCTGCCTTGCAATCTCACGTTTACAGTCAGTAATCTGCCTCTTCCAGCATAACTTCCTAGTCACCTCAGGTGTCATTTATATCAATGCCAATTAATAGTGCCAATTAAATAATATTTGCTAATTAAACCATGCCAGTTGTGTGTGGGGGGTGCACCCTAACACCAAGGTATTCTGACATCTTTTCCTATCCAGAATCAGAGAATGATAATGAAAACATTTGCAAGTTTTCTTTACATTGCTAGCAAACAGTAGCACAGACTGACAAATATAGAGCCTGGATTTAAGGGTATTACAGAGTCTATCTAGCCAGCCATGTATTTATCTTCAGTTGAGAAGCATGCTAGTAACTTTACTCTGCTCATCATCCACCATTCCAAGCTTAACAATGATTTCTGCACTTTTTATGTGTTTACTGAAAGAACAGGGTGGCTAAACTCTTCTTCTTCTTCTTTTTTTAACTAACCCTCATTTTAAAAAAACTACTCTGAACATGTGTGGCTTTGCATTTTAAGCTCACTTAAACCATAACCCTATCCTGACTAGAGGAATAAAATGGAGTTTGCTTCTGCAGCTCTTATGATAAACATATTTTCTGGGGACAAAGTACTTAACTTATTCTAGAAAAGGATAATAGACTGTAAAGTAAAATAAAAATAAAAATGAAAGATTGAGCATCTGCAGTCACGGATGCGCCTCTCTAACAACTCTCTGGTTGTACAACATTCTAAAACAGTGCTTCTCAACCTTTTGGTGCTCCAAATGTTTGAGACTTCGACTTCAACTGATTCAGGTGCTGATGGAGAGTCCCTTTTCTGCTTCCCTCATCACCCACTCATTTTTTCACCTAAGAGTCTTATGGCTTTGGGTTCTTTAATGTTCTCTTTCTGGTCCAGCACTTGCCACACCTTTGTTGACAATCCATCTCCTCAACTACTACCCTTGCTAGCTTTCTCTCTCCTTTACTAAAAGCAGAGCAAATGCTTATCTTGGGGAAGATGACAATCATCTCAGGCATTAACTGAGAGTTTCCTCAGCAGCAAAATAGCATGATCTGTGCAACATCTTCTGCTTCAAGCTCCATGACCATGGCAAGATACAAGGCAGTTTGTAGCTCACTTCCTGTCAGTGGTTGCCCTGGTTGAGACTTCTAAACACCCCTGTCGATAGAACCCTGTGCTTTTGCAGTTAATGACATATGCAAGTAACTCTCCAGATCACTGTTGCCTAATAACCTGTCCCTCTCCCCCAAAGTAGAGTTTTGTCTCTTCCTCTTTCCTTCTCTTCCTCTTTCTCTTTCCTCTTTCTTCTTCTTCTTCTTCTTCTTCTTCTTCTTCTTCTTTTCTTCTTCTTCTTCCTCCTCCTCTTCCTCTTCCTCTTCCTCTTCCTCTTCTTCTTTCCCTGTTGAAATCGGAAGTGCTTGTTATCATGGAGTTTCCTTGTAGAGGAAGCCTCATTTTTTTGATGCTTACAAATTAAGAACAAGTTCCATCACTTCAATTAGGGTTCAGTTCTTTCATCAGTTCTTCTTAGCTACAGAGGGTCAACTGGAGCTGGTTTCACATATGTGCTGCTTGCAAAGTGTGCTGAGAGGGTTGAAAATGTACTAAGCTGCTAAGAGTCCTTGGAAGCATCATGCAAGTTTTTGGTCCCAAATGAGCCTCCGAAAATCCTTCATGCACCCCTCCAGTACAGTACATGGGTTCTGCTTGTAACTAATACCATTTTCCAACAGTGCTCTGGTCTCTAACCTGTTAGATAAGTGGAAGGAGCCTCTACCAAAAACCTAGAGTGGCTGGAATCTTGTTGATTAGTCCTACCTAGACCCGCTGAGTCAATTGTTGAGTGGTGAGTTAACATGTAGGTAAATTCTAATGATTCAATGGGCATTCTCTAGTCAGGACGAACAATAGGATTTAGGCCTGTTTAAGATGCCTATCTCTTGTTGGAATTTTTTGTTCCCATCACCTTTTTTTTCCCTTTGATATTACCACTTATAAATGCTAAGCAAGACAAGGCCTCTTACTTCATGCCTCTAACTGACTTGGGAGTCTCTTGTACAGGACTTTGGCAAAAGCTTCTTGGGAGCTGAAGTACATAATTGTCAGATCATTAGAGCTTTTTCATCTTCATACTTAGTATTAGAACACTGAGAGAATTCCAAAAGGTTGATGACTGGATAGGCGCAAGCCAGGCATAGTACTTACTGTTATCTCCAACCAGTGATTAGAGGATGTGCTTCACTGATCTTGCTTCTCACTCAATTTAGGAAATGATCTTTAGACAATGGCTACAGGATATCTTCTTCAGCCAGTGTCTGATCAGAAAGCTAGTTCCGTGGCAAGGTACAGTCAAGTGAGCTTCCTGACCAAGGTACCAGCTCCAGGAGTGCTTGTAACCACTGGCATCTGCCCAGAGTGAGACATTTTCACTTTCTTTACTAATTTTCAGGCACTGGGTTAAAAGGGAATTTTGTCAGGATTCATCCTAAATCTACTTGTATTTGAGATTCTCCTTCATCCTTCCTGGAAAGCAAATTGCTTGGGCCTTGTGAGAACTGTAACTCAGAATTTCTGGAAGGCGTCACATTCTGGATGACAACCCTATTTCATGTGCTGGTATGTATCTTTCTGTGTGCACATCTCATTATAGATCCAGCCCTTCATAATACTACTCTATTGTGCTTTGATTAGAACTCACCTGAAATACTGTGCCCAGTTCTGGGCACAATAATTCGAGAAGGATATTAACAAGCTGCAACATGTCCAGCAGGGGACAACCAAAATGGTAAAAGATCTAGAATCCATGGTCTATTAGGAGTGGCTTAGGGAGTTAGGTATCTTTAGCCTGGACAAGAGAAGATTAAGAGGTGGCATGTTAAAATATTTGAAAGAGTGTCATAGTGAAGATGGGACAAACTTGCTTACTGTGGCTCCAGAGACCAAAACTAGGAGCAACAGATTCAAATTACAGAAAATATATTCCGCCTAGACATTAGAAAGAACTTCTTGATGGTAAGAGCTGCTAGACAGTGAGATACACTTTCTTGGATTGTAGTGGATTCTTCTTCATGGGTGGTTTTTAAACAGAGTTTAGACGGTCTCTGCTTTGATTGGGTATTCCTGCATGGCAGAGGTTGGACTGGATGGCCCTTGTGGTCTCTTCCAATTCTAGGATTTTATGATTCTACGTTCCAAACTGTAAAGATTCTCACCAGTCCAGGATTCTCCATTAGGAATTCCCAATACCTGAGTAACACTTAAAAAAATAAAAAAATAAAAAATCTTCAAATATATTTTCCATCCCTACTCAGGACATTTTGATTGGTGGAGCAGTTCTATGATCATAATTCTAACAGATCCAGTCCACATTTCAGCTTGGGCAGACCATTACCTTGGCCACTGAAGTGGCATGATATATTAGCAGGAGTTTTTTAGTGAGAGGTAGAAAGTTATTCATTCCAACCACTGGAAACTGGAATTCCTTTCTCAGCAAACTTAGCTTTTGATGCAATTGGAAAGCTCTGGATTGCTGGTGGCACTTTCCATGGCAACACAGGTAGAGGTCTGTAAATAGAAGTAAATGACACCCAGTCAATAATCACCAGTAATTTCCATGTTAGCATGGGAAAATTCTATTTGATTGCCTTCTACAATGTTGTTTTTCAGGCTGACTGTTCCTGAAATACACCTATTGCTTTCCTTGAAAAATTTCAAAAAACAGAAACCTGGAGGCAGTCTTTACGGTCATTCTTGATAATGTTTTGAGATGTGTCTGAAAAGCTGTACGAGATTGAGGTGTGCACAGATGAATTTTTCATCACAAGCAGTCACCGCCAAAAAACCCCACACCAAGTGAGAAAGCTTTTTTGGGCGAGAAAAAAGGCTGCTTCATATAAAGAAGGAGAAGAAAGGTAAAATAATATATATTTTAAACTGTAATTTGTGATGCCCACAGTCAAGCTAGGAAGAAAGGTGATGTAGGAAGATGACTCATTTTGGCCACAGCAACTACAAATGGCAGGGCATTTAATTGCCTTTCAATTAAAGGGTGAAAACAGAGCTGGGGAGATATATTCTCTTCGGCAAGAAGACAGGTCTACCAGAGTGATGTACATTAAGCATTGAAAAAGGGGCCTTCTGGAACACTTTGATCATTGCTGCATGTCTGAAAGAGCATATGCATATGAAAATAAGTATGTTCTCAAAGGCTATTAACCACTGCCCAATTACCTAGAAGACTGACATGAATGCTTACTGCACATAATCCAACACACTGCAGATGAAAGCAGATATTCTCTCAAGACTCTTTTAATACCCTGCACTTGCTGAAGTTGTGCACTCACAAAAATACCTCTCTACACACAGACAGATAGACAGGCTCTTGTTGCTCTTGTGTGTTTTCAAGTTGGTTGCAATTTATGGCCATTTCCACACGGGGTTTTTTAAACGGGGCAGAGCATCCTCCAGGGAGGACGTCTGCACCTGGGACCGGACTGGGTCAGATCTACTGAATGTAGATCCGCAGTCCAGCCACTCCCGAACAACCCCAAGTGGTCATCCAGTATGCTTTTGAAAGACTGCTAAAAACAGGTCTTTCAAAAGCATGGAGCGTGCCACTGCAAGCCTGTTCCCATATGCAGATTCACAGGCTCGCATTGGTGCAAGCCTGCAATTTGCCGGGGGCGAGCTTTAGGCTGGTGAGCTTCAGCAGTTGGTCAAGACCCTCAACCAACTGGAAGTCACCATTTTCGTCCCCAGAGCAGTGCAGAGCAGCAGCCACAGACTGCTCCGGAGAAGTGTGGACCGGACCAGGGAGCCCAAAAGTCCGGTAAGTAGCGTCACAGGACGATTCCCTCGCCCCATGTGGAAATGGCCTATGACAACTTTAAGGAGAATCTATCACAGGGTTTTCTCTGCAAAATTTGTTCAAAAAGAGGTTGATATTGCCTCCCACTAAGACTGTGGGAGTATGACTTTCTTTCTTTCTTTTTTATAATTTTTATTATTTTCAAAGTACATAAAAGCATATGTTGACACTAATATGTATATTATTGTTATGATTCTTCTATTCCCCCCCACTTCTGTATATCAAATATTTCCAGTTGAATCTATCTTCCCTTTATACATATCTTATCAAATACCAATATAGTCTATCCACAGACATTTACAGATCTAGCCAAAGCGTAACCCTTTTCGATTCTCTTTCAAAATTTTGAACCGTTTTGTTCTTAAGGGAGTTAGCTAATTTTTCAGTCTCTACCATATCTAACATTTTTATTTTCCATTCATCTAATGGAATGTCTGTTTTACCTTTCCAATGTTGTACATATGTCAGCTGTGCTGCTGTGATCAAGTACAATAATATCTTCTGTTGTCTTCTAATCTCCTGGTGGGAGTATGACTTTCCAAGGTCACTCAGTGAGTTTCCATGCCCAAGTGAGGATTTGAACTCTGGTCTCCCAGATTCCTAATACAGAACTGAAAGCTCTACATCACACTTGCTCTTGTTGACTGTAACAGTTTAATATTCTTTATTTGCTCTGAACAGTAAACTCATTCTCTGGCCAGTTCTGCCCTACACTGTTATAGTGCTCTTATTCCACTTTCAAGATCCGGTGGAATTCTGGGGTTTGTAGTTTTCTGAGGCCAAAGAGCTCCCTGGCTGAGAATTCTAAAGGTCTCTCCCTCAACTACAAACCCCAGGATTCCATAGGATGTTGAAAGTGGAATAATAGCACTATAACAGTGTAGTATGGAAACGGTCTCTGTGTGTGATTGATAGAAATATACAGTTGGGAGGGGTCCCCCAGATCATTTAGTTTATTCCTGCAGTTGCAAAAATCTACTGCTATGACATTCCTGACAGATGAGCATTCAACTCCTGTTTAGAAATCTCCAGTGAAGTACAGTCCATAACCATTCAAGCTATGGTATTCTACCATTGAATAACTGTTCCTAATGCAATTATTGCTGCCTAGTGTTTATTTGCAATTTCCTTAGAAAAAATCCATTGACTCTCTTTTTGTACTCTGGAACGGCAGAAAAGGAGCTCAGTGTTTCACAACAACCCTCTAGATATTTAAAGATGGCAAGCATATCACCTCTCAGTTTTTCCTTCTCCAGGCAAAATGTACCCAGCTCCCTCAACTGTTCCCCATAGAGTTTTGTTTCCAGATCCTTTACTATCTTGGTTCCTCTGCAAGTGTGCCTGAAGCATTGGTTAAAATTCTGGTTTTAATATAAATTTACCAATATTTATATATTTCTTCATATCCAGAACTGAAAAAATCTAAAATTTTATAAATCCATATGTGGGAGAAGTTGACATTGGCAGAATCAGTTATCCAATGCTTAATTCCTGAAAGTTTAGCATTGACTCTTCATGTATTTAACTGTGTTAGGTTTGTCATCTCCCTATGACTGAACAGCCCACCAACTTTAACACTCATATGGCAAGTAGGTGAAATATAGTTCTCTATACTATTGAATTTAGCTGTTGCAGACGAAAACTATCATAGAACTGTAGAACTGAAAGAGACCACAACGGTCATCATGTCCAGCATCCTGCCATGCAGGAATACACCATCAAAGCATTCCTGACAGATGGTCATCCAAGCTCTGTTTAAAAACTTCCAAAGGAGGAGACTCCACCACATTCCCAGGCAGCGTATTCCATTGTTAAACTTTTCTTACCATCAGGAAGTTCTTCTCAATGTTTACATGGACTTGTTTTTTCTGAAGTTTGAAGCCATTGCTCCATGTCGTAGTCTCTGGAGCAGCACAAAACAGCTTGCTCCATCCCCCTTATGACATCCTTTAAAATATTTAAACCTAGCTATCATGTTGCCTCTCAACCATCTCTTCTCCATATCCAACTCCCTATGCTGCTTGTCATAGGGCATGGTTCCAGGCCTTCTACCATACTGGTTGCTCTCCTCTGGACACATTCCAGCTTGTCAATATCCTTCTTGAACTGTGATGCCCAGAACTGGACAAAGTATTTCAGGTGGGGTCTGTCCAAAGCAGAATAGAATAGCATTATCACTTCTCTTGACCTAGGTACTATACTCCTATTGATGCAGCCCAGAATCACATTGCCTTTTGTTTCAGCTTGTATTTTTAACCAAATCTAGCAAAATTCATAGTTGTCATATTGGAGATGGAATTCATTTTTGAATATCCAAAGGATTAAGAAACCAAAACTTGACCAGAATTTTCCATTCTTAAATGTGGATTCTTATGTAGCCAAAGTCAAAGCTGGTAGATGTTCACTTTTTAGACTACAGCTCCCAGAATTCCACCGATAGCATGGTCATTGGAGTCCCAAAAAGTAGTGTTCCCATGCTTTGGCTAGAACAGCATCATCTATGCACAACAGGGATGCATTAGCCAGTTTGGGAAGCCCTGAGATTTGTAAAGGTATCAAGAAACCAAGGGGGCAGGAGAAAACATCCTAGTTAGGACTGAGAATGGTCTGGGGGTTTGGAATGCTGACTGAAGTCTTGCAGAGGCCAGTAAACCAAGGGGAGAGAGAACAGAATAGAGTATCCTGAACTTGTTCAGCCAGTTAAAACTCTGAACAGGACCACCTTCCATATTGTGCTGAAGCTTCTGCTTGTAGAGTTAAGCATTTCCAAATTCACTCATATTCCCAAACTTACTGGAAACTGAAAACTAAGATACTTACAAAATCCAGACCATTAATCCACCCAGCTCAGTTCCAGATTCATTAGGGGTATGACACCTTTCTAGGGTCAGGGGATGAATTTCTGTTTAAGAAGGGTCAAGGAGGTATATTCCAGAACAGACTGGAGCCAAGGGAGTGAGGACAGAAGAAAGTGGGCTATTTAATCATTGACAGTAATCTTGCAAAGTATGGTTCAAATCTGCACATCAGTGCTCCAGAATAAGCCCCAATGCAATGATTTTCTGGCCTGCAAAGCACAGTTAAGTTCCTGCATAAAACAGTTGTGTTCACATTATCTCTAATCACTAATCAGAAGTAAGAGAGCAAGAAGTTTCGGCAAGATCTGGTCTACATTGATGAGACTATGGCCATTTCCGCACTGGGCTTTTAAAATGGTGCAGAGCGACCTCCAACAGAGGTCTTCTGCACCGTAGAGTGGACTGGGGCAGACTACTTTTCATAGTTCCATACCTCAGTCCAGTTCTGCACAACTGGAACTGGTCACGCAACGTGCTTTTAAAAACCTCTTTTTAGAAAGCACAGAGCCCGCAACTCCGTGTCGCTCCGTCGCCGCACTCCAGAGCAGATTTGCAGGCGTGCACAAGTGCATGCCTGCAGATCTTCCGGGGGTGGGCTTTCGGCTGGCGAGCTTCTTCTGGAAACCGCCATTTTGGACGCCAGGGGCAGTGCAGAGCAACGAGATCGCACTGCTCCTCATCCCGACGAACTCACCCGGCTGCTCAGGAAATCCGGGGAGTCCCGTTTTCACGCGGTTCCCTCCCCACGTCTGGAAAGGGCCTATATCTATAGTCTGCAGTCACATTCTACAGTTTCATACATTGCTTTGGCTCCAGTTCATGCATGTGGACCCACTTATTTTTGGAATGCAGTCCCCAAGACTTTTCTTACATTCTCACCCAAAGTCACCCACTGGATTTCCACAGCTGGGAGGGGAATCGAACTCCATCTCCAGGGTTGTAGTGTAACACTCAAGTCACTACACCATACTGGCTTTCTACAATGTGAAAAATCATGAGAAAATGCACAACACTTCTCATACACTCAGCCAGCAGTGAGCAAACTTTTGAAATTGTTCACTCTTATCTGAGAGAATGAAATAAGTGAAGAATTACACCTCTATACTGGAATAAAGCTGTATTCCCCACTGGCTGATCCACACACAAATTTCAGATTTAACAGCAACAGATTGTTAGGATGAAGTGAAAAACAGAAGAATAGCACTCTGACTATTCAACTAATTTCTATTTCAAAAAACAACAACAGCATGATAACATCTTCTCACCACTGTCATCACCGTAATGACAAAATAAGGACAAAAGAAAGACAATGACTTAAGAGTGACAAACCTTAGAGAACATGCTGTGTTAGTCCACTGAAGCCAGGGTTGTCCTACAGCAAAGAGGACAAGAGCAGCACACAGGTATAGTAGGGGCCCATTCACACTACCTAGTTACGGCACTGTTATTCCATTTTAACTCTCATGGTTCCATCCTATGATATCTTGGGGTTTGTAGTTTGTGGAGCCACTAGAGAACTCTGGTTGAGACATCTAAAAACCTCTCCATAAACTGCCAACTCAAGGATGTCATAGGATGGAATCATGGTAGTTAAAACAGAATAATTGTACTCTAAGGCCATTTCTGCACTATGCTATTATAGTGCTATTATTCCACTTTCAGCATCCTATGGAATCCTGGGGTTTGCAGTTTAGGGAGGGGCATTTAGAATTCTCAGTCAAAGAGCTCTTTGGCCTCAGTAAACTACAAACTCCAGAATTCCACAGGAGGTTGAAAGTAGAATAATCACACTATAACAGTGTAGTGTAGAACAACCTAATTTTGTTGCATGAATGGATCCCAGGGTAACACCACTTTTAACTGTACTGGGAACACTAGGATTTGTAGTTTGGTGACATACTTATAATTCTGTGTGAGATAACTCTATTCCAAATCCCTGAAGTATCATGCTAGAGTTCTCTAGTAGACAATTCTAAACACCTCTCCAGACTGCAGAACCCAGCATTCCAGAGGATGGAGGCATGGCAGCTATAGTGGTATCAGACTGTTATAACTGTGTAGTTCAGATACACCTTAAAAATGTGTTACAGCATAAGCTTTTGTGCACTACAACTCACCCAACACTTGCTGTGTCTCCTAAATTGCAATTATTGATGCACATGGTAGGAGAAAGGGGCCAGGGGTATGGGGAACAACTTGGGAAATAGCTGCTATTAGTATTCTGCAGAAACAACAAAAGCAGACAAGATCTTAATAAAAGCAGAAAAATCTGATAAATTGCAAAGCAGAAATGATCATACCGTAGTGGTGCTTCTTTTAAAAAAGGAAGATGGGGAAAAACACAAAGGTAGCTAAATATCTTTCTCTATCATTCTTTGACTAATGGTATTATATTCAATTCTCTTCGCTAGAATAATAGTGTAAGTGAAAGAAATCCTTTATGCCTGTTTCCCTTGTAAATAAGATTGCCATTGCTGGAAAAAATTGTGGTTTAAGAAATGAGAGGGACATTTTCTAACATTACAAACTGAAATTACTTGAGGTTTTATTAAGCAAAAGACGCCTCGGAATGAGGCAAAGACAACATACAAGCTTTTAAATGTGAAAAGCAAGGTTAGGAATAAATGAAAATTGTCTTTCTTTCTTCCTGTCTAATACAATAGGTGTATCTATAGCTGCTTCATTCTGCAAGTAGACAAGTCTCTGGCTGGGACCGCATTTTGCATTGCATTGTATCGCTGCAAGCAAGGATACTGTGGCAATTTGATGGCTTCAGTTTCTGACCCAGATATTGTTGCTAGGGATGGATGAATCTGTTTTTTTCTCTTCCCATTATGCTTGACTGCTTTTCTGTTTAAAGCAGCAACAAACTAAATGGAAAAAACATAGATTAGAATTCACACAAGGAAATTTGAGAAATATATTGAGAGTCTTTTCCACCCATATAAAATTGAGCTAAGTCACTCATAGAATCATAGGCCTTTTCTGCCTGGGCTATTAAAACGGTGCAGAGCGACCTCCAACAGAGGTCTTCTGCATGGTAGAGTGGACTGAGGCAGACTACTTTTTGTAGTCCCATATCTCAGTCCACTCCGGAGCGACCGGAACTGGTCGCACGGCATGTTTTTTAAAAACCTCTTTTTAGAGGTTTTTAAAAAGCATGGACCGCACAACCCTGTGCCACTCTGTCACCTGGCCCCGGAGCAGATTTGCAGGTGTGTGCAAGTGCATGCCTGCAGATTTACAGGGGGTAGACTTCCAGCTGGCGAGGTTCTTCGGTTGGTGGAGAGCCTCCACCAACCGGAAGCCGCCATATGGGATGCCAGAGGACTGCGGAGCAGCAAACTCGCGCTGCTCCTCGTGGCGATGGACTTGGCCAGCCAGAAAACAAAGCCGGCAAGCTCCGTTTTTGGGCATCCCCCCCACACATGCGGAAAGGGCCATAGAATCATAAAGTTGGAAGAGGCCACTGAGTCCAACCATGCAGGGAGACACCATCAAAAGATTCCTGACACATGACCATCTAGTCTCTCTTTAAAAAAACTCCAAAGAAGGAGACTCCACCACATTCCCAGGCAGTACAGTATTGCACTGTCAAACTATTCTTACCCTCAGGAAGATCTTCTTAATCTTAGATAGAATCTCTTTTCCTGAAATTTGAAGCCTCTGTTCTGTCTCTTGGTATCTAAAGCAGCAGAAAACAGGCTTCCTCCATCCTTCATTCCTCAATCTCTTTCTCTCCAATAGAGATATGGAGAAATCTCAACTTCAGTATGTTTCTCCAAATCCAGTTTGCTTATTATTACACCACCACCTCAGCCTCTGTTGCTGCTCCACCACTACAACTCCTTCCCCTCTTTCTGCCACTTCCCATAACCAGGCCCCACAGGAGAATTTGGAGAGCCACAGCCCCCCCATCACATCCTTACCCACAAATAAAACCCCATTTATTTTCAGTCAAAATTCCATATTAGCTGGCATATAAGATGTACCTGTGTACAAGACGCACCCAATTTAAACACTATTTGCTGGTGTACAAGACATGCTGGTGTGTAAGACACACCCCATTTTCAAACAGTATGTTTCAGGAAAAAACTGAGTCTTATAAGCCAACAGATACAGTCATTCAAAATGTCCTCTAAGGGGCCTAGAGGGCATTGTTGCCACATTTCACATCTGAGAGGACCAAAAACATGGCAAAAATGCCCCAGATCCCCTAGAAAGTATTTGGAGGCGTTTGGAAACGTTTTGTCACCTGGGGCTGCAGAAACAGCCTTGGAGCATACTTCACTCATCTATGTCATGGTGGTACAGGCAATCTTCTTGGTCATCTTCTTCATAATGCCTTTCTCCAAGGACCCCCACAGAGCAAAGAATTTGGATACCACCAGGTTCCAGAGGGCCTACCCAGCTGATACCTGGCTGTGGCTTTTTGCTACAGCAGGAGAGCAATTAAGCTTTCTGGAGGTAGAAAAACAATAGCAGTAGAGGTTTCCCAAAAGGGCCCTGGTGCTGTTGCCAGAACCCAACTAGCAGCTTTCTGTCTGTGGAAAATGCTGAAGGGTGGCCAGATAGCCTGTTTGAATCAACAGTGAAAGACCTTCTTGTGAAGGATGGCACTGACTACCTCAGCATTCCATCACTTGTGGCAGTTGCCTCACTGTGCCAAATGGTAGAGCCAGTCTTGATTTCTGGTTCTAGTTGTACCTAGTTTTGGCTCTGTCCCCATCTCCTTTTGGAAACCAGACCCAAACAGATTTCCACCAAGATAATGCAGGCTTTAACAGGAGAAAGGTCCCCCAATCTTCACATAAATGCTGAAGGTAATTCTGGAATATTCTGAATGCAGTGATGACACCTGCATTAAAGAGATTATTTTTAGGCTCTTGGCTCTAGTGTCTCCTAGCCAAAGGCCTGAGAGTTATTTTAGTGGCGCTTTTATGGGATGGCATTTGCTTCTTTAAAATCCACTTCACTTATTTTCTCTGGAGTCAGCACATCCTGCATCTTGCTATGCAATATATTCCCATAAAGTGCACCAGAGGCCGGGTTGTTGCTACTCTCTGTAGGTTCTGCCAAGCCATAAATTCCTGAAAATGGAAGGTGGCACCTCTAACCAACCTCTGCTATATATTCTAATGGAATGGAAGATGCACTGATTATCACATAATACAAAAGCATTATGTCCAAGATAGCCACTAAGAGGAAACACTACGCTTCATTTTTTTTTAATCGTCCCTGATTAGGAAGTGGAGGGTGGGAGAGAGAAGGCTTGTGTAAGTGGAGCTAGTAGATGAAATGCTCCATTTCATTAACACATTTTTGTGCAGCTGAGGTATGGCTGAGCCTAATGTACTCAGTTTGCTTCATGAACACCCCTACGTTCCCAATTACTACTGCGACTTCTTAAATCAGTTCAGTGCATACTTCCAAAATTTTGCATAATTTTCTCTCTCAATTTTAGAGTTCTAGATTACCTGCAGACCATTTACCCTACATCATTACAACACCACGAGTCCATTTTAACTGCTGTACCTGCATCCTATGGGATATGGAGGTTTATGGTTTGGTGAAGTACTTCAAATTTCGTGCCAGAGAGATGTAGTGTTGTAATTCAGGAGAGTACAGTAGAACTCTCTGGCTGAGAATTTTATATATCCTGGCTAACTGCATATCCCAGGATTCCATAGGGTGCTGCCATGGTTGTTAAATTGGAACCAGACAGCTATAGTTGTCTAGTGTGAATGGACCCTGGGTCTTGTTCACGAAATGAAACAGATATGTTAGAACTCTTCCTTTGTTTTGTTTGATTTTGAATTTTAAACTAAAAACACTATAAACTTGTGTCATTTCAGAGCTGGGAGCCTCATTTTAAGTATACAGACAAGTTGGAGTGAGCTCAGAGAAGGTCAACAAGGATGGCAAGAGGTATGGAGAACAAAACATGTAAGGTTGAAGCAGTTGGGCATGTTCACAGAGCCATTCACAGAATCACCGAGTTGGAAGAGACCCCAGGGGCCATCCAGTCCAACCCCATTAAGCCATGCAGGGAGATACCATCAAAGCACTCCCGACAGATGGCCATCCAGCCTCTGCTTAAAAACCTCCAAAGAAGAAGACTCCACCACACTCCATTGAGGCAGCATATTCTACTGCCGCTCAGCCCTGACCATCAGGAAGTTCTTCCTGAGGTTTAGGTGGAATCTTCTTTCCTGCAGCTAGAATCCATTGCTCTTTGTCCTAGGTTCTGGAGCAGCGGAAAACAAGCCCACTCCCTCCTTAATATGACATCCCTTCAAATATTTAAACAGGGCTATCACATCCCCTCTTAACCCTTTCTTCTGTTAAAGAGAAGGCTGAGGCATGCCGAGACTTCGCTCTTTAAATGTCTAAATGGCTGGCATAGTGGTACAACCAAGTTTTAATAGATTTAAATTACAGGGGAGTAAATTTTGATTGGACATTGGAGGGAACTTCCTGACAGTAAGAGTGTT
Source organism: Ctenosaura bakeri (assembly GCA_948474755.1). NCBI lineage: Eukaryota > Metazoa > Chordata > Lepidosauria > Squamata > Iguanidae > Ctenosaura > Ctenosaura bakeri. The sequence continues at coordinate 558,053 of CAOLHI010000087.1, read as the reverse complement.
TTGTCAATGGAACCAGTTTCCATGAGAGATGGTGGTGTCTCTTTCTTTGGATGTCTTAACAAAGAAACTGGTAATCTACTTGCTGGTAATGCTCTACCTGAAGTTCCTGAAGTGAGCATGGGACTGGACTCCATGGACTACGGGGCTCATTTCAACTCTATGATCCTGTGTTTTGCCACAAGTATGTGTGTATGTGTGTGTATGCACATATCTTCTCCTCACATTATTCAGACATACTGATGAGACACTGCCAAAACTCACAATCCATGTGATTGTGCATATGCTATGGTTCCGTTATGAATGCTAGAGGAACTCAGCCTTTGCAAATCCCAATGTGGTTTGACTTCTTGTGTACCTCCAGCTAATGTGCAGATCATAACTTAACTATCCATCCAATTTCACACTTCTCTGAATGTTGCAACACAGTTCTTGGCAGCCAAAATGTCTCAGAATATGTTTCTTAAATGTTCCATGTACATAAAATTTTGGAGGCACCGTAGACTCTTCAGAATGGATAGCCCTTGATAAAGTGCAAATAGGTAGATCCAGGGGTGAGTACATACATCAGGAGAGTCTACCATAAAATTTCTGCCTGTGGAGTTATGCACTGATTATGCTATATACTCTTCATGTTCAATGGCAATATGACATAACTGAGCCAAAGCACTAAATGTGCAATCAAATGCACAAAGGTACAACCATCCACAATGCCCATGCACACTCATGCATCCATATGTGCATCTGGATTCAACGCACATTCATGCACAATGGCATCTTCTACACAGTTCCATTTCTGCTACCTTGAACTGAATGCAAAGGCACCATATTGGACAAAAAGGTGCCACTACTTCTGTAGAGGAACTGCTAAATGAGCAAGCTATTAACAGGATTCCAGACCAAAGGGTATTTTTTCCCCTGCTAACCACCTTAAAATTGGCACTTTTTTGAAAAACTTAATGTGATATTTTTAGAAGCATGTGGAGTCGGCTGAGTTCTAAAGCCTGCTGGTTCACGCTGCTTTCTGCACTGTGGTGTCTGTGATGTATATGTGCTTCCAGTAGAGAAGAAACAGTCTCTCTCCCTTCCCCCCCCACCTTTCTCTCTTGCTGATACACACTCAGTATGGATTAGCAGAACGGGGAAAAATGAAGAAAGGGAGGCGGGGGGGGGAAGGTAGATACCCTTTTTGGTGGGCATGGCTCCCTGAACACTGAAGTCAGTATACTAGACTCCCTGAGAGTATCCACAACTTCCAGAATTCAAATAAAGATGGAATGAAGAGCACAACTCAAAATAGAAGTGATGGCCCGAACTAAGTACGGCACTGAGAGGCAGTGTAGTGGACACTGAACGGGCAAGCAATGGCAGCAGTTGGCAGAGAGGACAGATAAACAAGCTGTCATCTGCTGCTACCAGCTTAATCTAGCAAACATAGAGAAAGAGGGAGAGAGAGAAATGCACAAAAGAATTTATATATGCAGTTTGAGGACCACACATTGTCCCTCCTCTCAAACATTGTGGGCCTTTCTGCACCAAACTGATATAGTGCTATTGTTCCACTTTCAACATCCTGCAGAATCCTGGGGTTTGCAGCTTAGGGAGGGGCATTTCGATGTCTCAACTGGAGCACTCTTTGGCCTCTGTAAACTACAAACCCCAGAATTCCATAGGATGTTGAAAGTGGAATAATAGTATTATAATAGTGTAGTGCAGAAAGGCCCTATGATTAAGGAGTGCTGGTAAGATTCTTGCGTACCTTCCAACACTGGGGGTGTTTTAGAAGCATCAGAGATGGTGGGGAGATATAGGATTAACTGGGCCATTCCTGACAAATCAGGACAATTGGAAATTATGAAAATGCATCCAACATTTCCAGGTATTCCTTGATAGCCCTCCATCCATGTACTAGTCAGGTTTGAACCTGTTTAGCTTCCAAGATCACATATGATCTGGAACCTTCAGGGTATTTAGGCCTCCTCTCTATATTTTACCACCCATGTTTTCTGGGCCAGAATGCACATGGGACCTTTCTGGCCCAAGAAACACAGCCGCTAGTACAGTTCCCAGCAATAGCAATACCTTTTCAAAAGTTTTAAACAGAAAGCCAATGAACTTTGTCTCCTCTAAAGCAAACGAAGTCTCCCTACCCAAATTCCCCTTCCCTTCTACTTTCCTTCATTTAGGCCTACAAAATGCCAAAAAGAGCTAGACCTGACAATATCATTCCTCTTCTAGAATATTTCCCTAGAACATGCTAGAAAATTCTCCCAGGATTGCCTCTAAGGTTCTCATATTCCATGGCGGATACACTTGGGGTCTTAGAAGACATGTCAACACAAGAGGTGGAAATTGTGAAAAACACAGGGCTAGGTTCTTTTTGTTCCACCTGAGTTCCCTGCAAAGAAAAGGAAAGCTTGGGAAACTTTCAGGCACTGTGCCGAGTCATAAATTTGACCAGAATAACACCCCGCCAGTCAAAAGTTAAAGCAGGATAACAGAGAATGAAATTGATTGAAACTGTATATCAAACACAAGCTTTGCTCATCTGACTGCCCTTTAGAACCCGAAGATGAAGTTTTAGTCCATGCAAAATGGTGAATGAAAACACAGGGATCAAATAAGATTACTGGGCAAAGACCAGAAGCTCTGCTAATAAAGCTTCTAAAATCCCAACTTCAACCGTTTAATTGAGCTCAGGCTAGAGATTCAGGATTTCTAGATGTTTGAATGGTTCTGCTTTGGATGCCTGACAGGATCAGTGATGGCCCAGGGAGAATTTTCCAACCCTTCCTATGAATGGAGGGGTAACAAAGGCTGTGGAGTTAGTGGAAATGACTCACTTTGAAGCTGTGTAGAATATTTTTACAGAGATCAGATGGAGAATAAACAAGAGATGGACAAATCTGTCACTGTGGGTTTCATAAATTCTTTATTTGAAACTTTGATTCTGTCTTAAATTTGATTTTTTTCTCCCCAAACATTTGGCTTGTTCTGAACAACATGACCTTTTAAAGGAACATTTTCATGAAAATACATGACGTTCAATAACATTTGTGAGTAAGGCCATTTATGCCCTAGACTGTTAAAATGGTATTATTGCACTGTCAACCTCCTATGGAATTCTGGGGTTTGTAGTTGACTGAAGCCAAAGAGCTCTCTGGCTGAGAATGCTAAATGCCTCTTCCTAAAATGCAAACCCCAGGATTCTATAGGATGTTGAAAGTGGAATAATAGCACTATAGTAGTCTAGGGCAGAAATGGCCCCATGTTCTCCTAAAATGTGTGTTTCGGTGAACAGTTTTCCCTAATATTTTGCAAGGATTTTTCCTATTGTAAGGTATTTTTAAAATATTATTTGCAGTAATGTAATGCAGTAAATTTTGTGCATTTCCCCCCAATAGACACAGGTTTTATTTTATTAGAGTATTCTAGTATGAAATCTAGAAAATGCTAACTTTTGAAGGCTAACTTGAATATTTTCCCTCAAAATGATTGTTATGACTTAAAAAGACTTATACACGTTGGGCCTGAAAGGTTATATCTCCCTATATGAATCTTCTTGAGTTGTAAGATCTTCAGGGGAGAGCTTTCTCTCAGGGCCTTTTCACGCTAGACTGTTATTGCTACTATTCCACTTTCAACCTCCTGTAGAATTCTGAGGCTTGTAGTTTCCTGAGACCAAAGAGCTCTCTGGCTGAGAATTCTAAATGCCTCTCCCTAAATTGCAAAGCCCATGATTCCATAGGTGTTGAAAGTGGAATAACAGCACTATGACAATGTAGTGTGGAAAGGTCCTCAGTCCATCACCATCCCAGCCATATTTGGTGAGGACATGGAAAAGAGCTTTCTCAACGGCTGCTCCCAGGCTGTGGAACTCTCTCCCAGGGAAAGTCCAGCTAGCCATCTCTCTCCTTTCATTCCACCAGCAGCCCTTTCCACAAGAGGTGAGTGAATCGCTCTGTGGTGCTACTTACCGGTTCTTCCTGGGTCCGAAGTAATGCAGACTTTCCCTTGAGCCCTTCCGCAGGGCTCCTCCATTAGTACAGGGCGAACTGGAGCCATGTGAGGTCTTTAGATCCGCACTGCTCCAGCTGAAAATGGCGGCTTCCTGTGGCTTCCGGCTGAAAATGGTGGCTTCGTGGGTGCGGACCAACTGCTGATGCTGGCCACGCCCACAACCCACCCTCCGCTGATTGCAGGCTCACATTAGTGCAAGCCTGCACATCTGCACAGCTAAGCAGGAGTGCAATGGTGCATTCCAGAAAATTGAAAGACCAGATTTTTCTAGTCTTTCCTTAGCATGCTGGAGGACCACTTGGGGGCAGTTTGGATCGGACTAAGGTGTGGCACTAAGTTAAAAAGTCCGCACCTAGTCCGATCCAAGGTGTGGACGACCTCCATGCCGGGACGCCTTGGTCTGTTTTAACATCCACGTGTGGAAAGGGCCAAAGACATATTTACCTGGTCAGACCTTTGACTCTTAACTTGTTGTAGCATAATGGTGTTTAAATGTTTTTGTCTTTTGTTTGTTTGCTTTTTTGCTATGCTTGAAATCTCTTTTAAACTTTGTAAATTGTTATGATTTTAACAGAACCATTTAAAAAAAAAAAAAGCATGTTGCTTTAAAAAGTAAGTATTCCTAACATATTGATTAGATTTTAGCTGTACTTTGATAAGATTTTAGCTTGGCAAGATTTTAGCTGAACTTTGTTTCATTTCATTATAAGCTGCCTTCTGTCCCATGGCAGAAGAAAGGTGGGGTAAAAATAAGATAAAATAAAATAAAATAGCAAATTAAATAAATGTTGATTTGTGTATAGATTCGAAAGTGCAAGACTGGCAAATGTGCATTCATGTGAGACCCAAATGGATTATTCTAACATTCCTGATAAAAACACATGGAACCAAGCCCAACTGCTATCATCTAGAATGGTTCCACTGATTCAATGGATCAACATAAGTATTGTTTCGACAATTGATTCTTCTCTTTCATAGTTGAGCCAAGCAACTGGATTTTGATCATGTTCGGGATATGATAACTCATGCGCAAATCAGATTACCAGTTGAGTGATCATGTACATGGAGATCAAATAATGGATGCACATTAGAAATAAAGCAGATCAGAAAATTCTTTTTCTTCAGACTTCTTTCTTTCTCCAGTTCACAGTCCATTCTGTGCTGGTTTCATGAACATCTTTTGTTATTGATGTGGGGGGGGGATTTTACATAATTTCAGACACATTATTTAAATGCATGTGTTAAAGGATGAAGGCTTTTTCTATTTGAAAAGTATTTGTGTGCATTTCAGAAATATGAAAGTTTTTGCAAATGTTTCAAACACCCACATATTGTTAAACTTATTGTTGTTTCATTCACAGCAGGCCTGGTATGTCCCAAAATGTATGTATTTCTGAATACAAACTGAAATCTGTCCAATGTTCTGTCTGGGAGGTGTAGAATTGGATAAATTCACTTAGAAAAAAAAATACTCAGTGAAGTAGATTTCTCACACATCTCAAATATGCATGTGATGAAACACAGGATGCCACAATGGTTATGTGATCCTAAACCGGAACTGTATTTTGCCACTTCGTGTAATAAAATGTATAAACAACATTTTTTTTAAAAAAATGTACAGGAATCCCCAGGAATTAGTTTCTGTATCTATATCACATGTTGGTGTTTTATCACCATCCTCATCCGTAGAATAAATAAAATTGTTAGAAATTGGAAATTATATTACAGTGCATTACCCGGACTCTGTATTTTCTCTTTGCTTCATTAGAATGCTCACATGGATGGCCACAATGTGTTCAGTCTTGTGGTGTGTGTGTGGGTGTGTGTTTGTGTATATGTGGTATTTGTCTGAGATGGATGTGATTGGATTTGTTAAAGGTGAAAACACCAGGCACGTTTCATCTGAATTTCATTCCAAATAAAGTGCCTGAGAATTTGCTGTGTATATAGTGGCTGCAAACACCAGGCACTGTAATTGAAACAGGGGAAGAGCTGTAAATTGAAGTAAATAACCCTCAGAAATGCATAAGCATTAAGCAGACTATTGAAATGTGAGCATCCTTGCTGCTGAGGTGGAACATCTCTTCTTTAAGTGACATTTAGGGATTCTTTCCTTGCCTCTCCCTGTCTTCATCTCTTTCTCTCTAGGAGCTCGCCTAAATAAATTTTCAAGTCTCCTGTTCATGTCTACACAGTGGCCAAGATCCTATATCATGGCTGCATAGTATAAATTATAACTCACATAGTTGCCTGGCTGTTACCCAAAAACGTGGCTGACTTGGGGTCTACCTGCAATGCCAGTGCCCCTGTGAAACAGTTGAGAATATTAGCTCAAAGGAGGGGTAGCTTGGAGTGTGGTGGCATCTCCTTCTTTGGAGGTTTTGAAGCAGAGGTTGGATAGCCATCTGTTGGGAATGCTTTGATGTGTGTTCCTTCGTGGCAGGAGATTGGACTGGATGGCCCCTGTGGTCTCTTCCAACTCTATAATTCTATGATTCTATGAATCTTTTGCACCTGTGTATAACAATACTAATGCAGGAACACCAGTCAGAGATTTAAAGTATATTTGTTTTATGAAGGGGAATTAACAATTACATGCGCACAAGATCCAACCAGTCTCACAATCATACAAGGCTAACTGATTGAAAGGAAGGAAAAATGGGATAGTGAGAAGTTAGGGTGAAGTGGGTGATACTTATCTATCTGGAGAGAAGAGATGAAGCAATGTGGCCCAGGCTAAGAGTCTGAGGGTAGTACAATGATGGGGAACAGAGCAGCAGAGTGACAACCTATGTCCAGAGTATACTGTACTATATGCTATAAGTTGCCTGGCTCAGAGAGAGGGTTTAAATACTCTTTTTTCTGTCCTGAGGATGGGAAGGTGTTAATTGGTCTCTTGCAGGGTAGACAATGGAGTCCAGAACAAGCTAATGGCCTTAGCATTAGGTAACAAAGAACTGATGGGAATTGTGATAGCTCTGTAATGGCAGGACAGGTGAGAGGGCAAAAGGGGAGTAGATGGAGGAAGAGGGTTGAAGACAGTCATTCTGTGGACACAGTTTCAGGTGATATTGTTTCTAAAGGTTGAGTCATTGGGGAACATTCAGAAGTCCATTATCATGGAAGCTTCCTGACTATGACCTAGCCATGCCCTGAGGTCCTGATCTGACCTAGTTTTGCAACACACACATGCAGCCAGTTCTTTGCCAGCAGGATTCTCAGACATAGCAAGATATAATTTATATTTTATGCTAATTAAATATATTCTGGAGTGGGAGTGTATGGCCTGGTAACAGAGCTGAGTATGTTTAGCCTAGGAAAGAGAAGGTTAAGAGGTGGCATGACAACCATGTTGAAATATTTGAAAGGATATCATATGGAAACAGAGGCAAGCTTGTTTTTTTTCTCCAGAAACTAGGATATAGAGCAGTGGCTTCATACTACAGGACAGATTCCACCTAATCATTAGGAAGAACTTCCTGATGGTAAGAGCAGTTTGACAGGGGAATATGGTGCCTCAGAGTGTGGTGGAGTCACCTTCTTGGGAGGTTTTTAAACAGAGTTTGTTTGGCTGTTTCTCAGGAGAGTTTTGATTTATATTCCTGCAAGGCAGTGTGCTGGACTGGATGGCTCTTGTGGTCTCTTCCAGCTCTATGATTATATGATTCTAGATAGATAAATAAGCACACCCAATGAACACCAAAACAAGAAAAATATCAGGACTAGTTCAAAGGGGAAAGGGTCAGTTGTAGAAACATGAAAACCACAGAAAGTTTCCTTAAGAAGCAATGCCAGGACTATGTCTTGGAAAAACCCTTACTCCCTTTCTCCACCAATATCCACAGACTTTTTGCTGAAGTCAGCAATTCTTGGCTGGAATCCTATTGATTCATAAATTCTCCTACAGAAGTGCTTAGACATTTTTGTCTGGTGCAGAACATCTGGATTCAGTTCATGGTTGTGCAAATAAAGTTGTGCATGTGTTGCGATTGCAGATGGATGCACAAGCACATTGGGCTTGAATGTGGTTTACACATGGGTGCACATGCACACTTCTTATCAATTCAGTTGCACATTTAGTGCATTGGCCCAGCTGTTCAGGACAGCTATTCAATCCAAAGGTTGCAACAGCATAATGAATGCCTAATTCCTTGTACAGATATTGACACAGCACTACCTTGATGTAGTAGGATCCCTGCCAATATAAGCTGTCTGAGATTTTTTATTTCTTCTCTTTCTTTTAAAACAAACTACTTTCAGTGCAGGAAGTGATTTTATTTTCCAGCTGATTTACATTTCAAGAGCATACCTTAATGGGCTTTAATGAGCATTTGGCACACAGGTTTTTTATCTTGCAAATTCGCTTAGGAACTCAAGTTGCCCAATGCTTCCTCCTCTTCAGCAGGGCTCATATACCTTTAACACAAGAGTATCCACATGGGGTCCTGCATTTCTCATATATGTAAGAAGGAAATCACTCCTCAAAAAGGCAGCAATAAAACAAAGACTGAGAAAAAATCAAGAAACATCAGTGAAAACAGATGTTTTCAAAATGCTGTTCAGGTTAAAGAAAGGAGACTGAAAAGTGAACTGATTCATCACACACACACGTGCACACACGCACATGCACACGTAGTCTGTTTTTCTAGATGAATACATAGTTGACCCAGCCTATATGGGACAGTGGTTTGAGAGCTTAATTCTGGGAGACCAGGATTCAAATCCCCCCTCAGGCATGGAAACCCACTGGGTAAACTTGAGCCCTTTCTGCACTCTACCTTTTTCTAACGTCCTCCTGTGGGGATCCCCGCAGTGGCTGTGCCGGGAAGGGAGCATCACGGGAGTGCTCCCATCCATGCCGGCTGCATCCATGATAAAGAAAGCATGATGGTCCCACCTCCTCCTTCCGCAGTGCACTGGGTACTTCCTCAGGCTGTGCTGGGGTAGGAAGTGCAGCCATTGCACTTCTGGACCATCCACAGATCAGATAAGTGCAGGATGAAGGTGCAATTGCAGATCATTGATAGAGAAAACCCATCAATGATTTAACCGTGATTACACCACCTGGGGACAGGAGAAGGACGGGACCACAATAACTTCATGCAGAACTGTCATTGCGGTCCCTTCCTTCTCTGTTCTTACGGCAGGTTGGGAAGGTGCCGTGGAAAGGGCCTTGGTCAAGTCACATTCCCTTAGTCTAAGACAAAGTTAATGGCAAAACTCCCCTCAAGAAAATTTGCCAAGAGAACCTTATGATAGTGTGGCCATAAATTGGAAATGACATAAAAACAACACCATTACCAAGGTTCATTTTACTAGAAGTGCTTCATTATGAAGTCCAGAGAATGAAGTGGGGGCATGGGCCACTCATCAAGGGACTTCAAAGCAGGATGGGATGCATTTTTTGTTAGTTTACTATTGGCCTAACAATTGTTAGTTTAACACTTATGTGGAGTTTAACATAAAATAATGTTGCCTCCAACTCTGAAGTTGTGATTAATCACAGAGGAAATCAGGGTTTGATCAGCAGAGATTGGGGTCATACCATCAAAAGGGGAACAGACAAAAGTCCATGTCCGAATTTGATTCCACCTCTGAGCAAATCTATCACTGTTCAAGGGAGCTCCATATTGCACCATAAACAATGGCAAACCATTCATTCTGCTGAGTACAGAACTGTCTAGACTGATCTTCTCCAATTTCTAATGTCCTCTAGATGTTTTTAACTACAGAGTTCATCAGCCCCCAGAAAGCATGACAAATCTTCAGTGCTAGAACTGGATGTAGATTTTGGGGAAAGGGGGGAATATCACTGAATAAATACATAAATATGGTGATTTCTTTCCCTAAGGTGAACATCTACCTCTGCAAGAAATATTACATAGTGGAGGTTGTTGCTAAAGAATGAAGCCACTTTTTAGTTAGTTCTGCCTTGGTCTCACCCGACCATGGAGTAGAGACAATACAATAGTAACCTCCTTCCCATTGGTGGCACAGATGCTAAAGGACTCTATTGCAAATGAACATAATTTCATGTATTTAAAGAAATAAAAAATAATAATCTAAACTTAAAATTTGATGGCCCAGGATATGGGAAGGAGCATGGATTTTTTTAGAATACCTATAGAAACTGATCGATGCCTTGTATACTGGAGGTGGGCAAAATGCACTATCTGAGACTGTGTTTAGTGCCTCGGGACCTCTGGGATTCCCCACATCTCCTTTTTCACTTCACTATATTAGGCCAAAGAATAGTCAATCCCTTGCCCCCGAAACTTCTAGGTGGCACAATTGGCCATTTCAGGCTATTAACCCCTTGAACAAAGTTCTAGGAGCTTTCTGGTTAGGAAAAAAGATCTTCCCAATCTAAAACATCCTCAGGAAGGGCAAACTTGGACCTAAATGACCAACTGTGCCTCCTGGAGATTTTTGGCCATATCTAATCACATTAGGGGAGTCCATGGGGCAAAGGTTATAGATGTGGGGTAGGTTGAGATCTTCAGGGTCCCGGGGGAATAGGTGCATTCTCCAATCCATGAAAGTTGCTCAGTCCTTTTCTAACTGCCTCGGCTTCCATTCAGGAGAAAGATTGGATATAAATTCAATGAAATAAATAAGTAAGTAAGTAAGTTAGTATTCAGAATTGACATGTGGGTATGCCCCGGATATCATGCTTCTTGGATATTCTAACACAGCCCTCCACACCCTCAAACTTTATCAAAACGCATTTTTGCCCAGGTATTTCAGGAAAAAAAAAAGTTTTAAAATGCTTATCACAACACACGTTTTTGAGGATTTTCTTTTCCCACCGCAACAAAACCCCAAGTTTTAGCTCAGAAATACAACAGAGCAGAACAAGGTTTGCCCATCCCTAGAGGGAAGCACAGAGGGAACAATTCTCTCCTTTTTTCGCTTTGTTATTTGTACAATTCAAAAACATACAACTGTCCTCCTACATCTCTATCAACAGCCTTTGGAGTTACCCAAAGCCTGTGATGGCACAGCCATCCCTTTAAACTTGTTTCCTCTGGGGTAAACACACCAAGTTCTTACAGTCTTTTCTTCCAACCCAAGTCTGTTTTTATCTTGACTTGTTTAACCCTGGGGTGCTGAAATCCTCCAGGCAAAAGGATTTAGACAAGAGTTTGTAGAAGGGGTGGAGACAGAAAACAGCTTTTATAAAAACCTTTTCAAACCATATTTCTGATTGTCCAAACAGGTCTAGAAGTTCAGACCGAGAAGGAAAATGGAAACCTGACTTGCTTCTGAATTAAGACTTGTTTTATTTTGTTTCTTACCAACTTGATTTAAGATGCACCTTTGGTCATACTAAAGGTATATGTTTTACAGAAGAAAGGCATATATATGAAAGAAAGCATTGAATGTTAGGGAGGGCAATGACAAGCATTATTATCTGTTTGTTGACTGAGAAAAGGGTTTTCCCAATACTCAGGAAAGTCTGTTGGGAACAATAAAAATAGTTTTAAGGCTGCCATGAGGTTCTTCACACATTGGTAAATATTTGTTCCAAAATACATTAAGCAGAAATCATATACACACATAATTTCTCTTATGCACATACTTGTACTTTGGGGAGCATTGCACAAAGGTCTTAATTAGTCCATAGTTGCATAAATGGTATTCCATGAAGTTGTGCATTCATGGATGTTGCATAACTTTCGGGTATTGCCTTCAATGAATCACTTGATTCTCTGCAAAGGGGAGAGATCCATTGCTCATTCTTTCTTGTGCAGTGGAGAAATAAGCACTGGCAGGCACACAATTAGTTGCACAACTTTGGAATTAAGAATAAGAGTGTAGCAGAGCAACCACTACATATGTGCAAATTTATGCTCTACAATCATGATGTAGGATCTTGCCCATATTTTTTTCTGCACAGAAAACATTTCCAGCACAAGGAACAGTGTATTTTATGCACACAAACACACACACAAACAATAACAAAACTCACATTGTTCTCTGTGTTTAAAATCATGACTGGAATCCTGTTAGTGATATATGCTGACATACTCCTGTTTCCTCTGCTTGTGTTGCTTCCAAAAGGAACCATTCCAGAGGGAACTATCGAGCACCACCTTACACAAGGGTTCCTTGAAAGTCAAGCTGACACGTCTGTTACCATGCTGTACACCGCCATTCCATGGTATGGTATAATTGGAGAGCATGTGAAGATTTATATCCCTCCTGAATTTATATCCCTCAAATTTCTCTTGGAAAATACTACTCAGCCAAGCATTCTCCTCAAACATTCTTCTTCCATTTGCTATTAGGTCAATGGAGCTTTAGGCAGTATAAAGGTTGCATACTGTATCCCTAGAACTTCCCTCGTTCGCTCTATTACCAATTCTCTCTCTCTCTCCCCTTCTCTCTCTCTTTCTGTCTTTCTGTGTATGTGTGTGTGCGTGTGTGCGTGTGTGTATGGTAGATGTCAGCTCTACTGAGCTCTTCCTCTACTTGAAACTTTCCTTCAGTTAGTCAGGGCCTAGGCAATCTTAGTATGCATTTTTGAATGAACATCTCAAAGTAACTAGTAAAGTTTTTAGTTATTGCATAATGCCTATTTGTCTTTCTTTTTTGAAGCTAGTCTCAAAGTGCTTTCCCTAGCAAACTCTGCCAAACCAGACTGATTTTTAATTGAACTAGTCTTCATCTATCCCAGAAAGGAGCTAACACCTGTGAATCTACCCCAATCCAATAATTTCCTTGAAGAGAAGGAAAAGCAGAGGTTGTTGGGCCTACTTCCATGCAGTGTTACTCCAAAATGTGGATGACTCAGGGGACCACCTATGATGCCAGTATCTTCACACAAAGATGTGAAGGTATTAGCTCAAATTAGGAGGCCCATGAGGAGTGGGGAAGAACTTCTGCAGTAAAGAACCATCTGGAGATCCAAAAGTAAGCTTAATTGTGTTTTATTGGGGCAATTAATCATATGTACAAGATCCAATCTGTCATGTAATCACACGAGGCTAACTGAAGGAAAAGAAAGGAAAGTTTTGGATAGCAAGATTTCAGGGTGAATTGGGTAATATTTATCAATTCAGAAAGCAGCAAAGAAGGCGATGTGGCTTACCCTTTTGTCTAAGGACAGTACACAATCAGGAATCGGAGCTGCAAAGTGGCTGCCAACAATTGGTGTACTGTGAATTGGTTGGCCAAAACCTGGGGTTTAAATATCCTGTTTCTGCCTGGAGGGCAAAAGTGTGAACAGCTCTCTGGCAGAGCAAACTGTGGAGTTTGCAGAGCGGACAATGAGGTCTGAAATGAGCTGATAGTCTTGCCTTTAGGTGACAAAGGCTAATGGTAACCATAATGGTCGGTGCTTGTTGAATAGGATTTAAGATTAAAGGTTTGCTTGGTCAGAGGAAGAGCAGTTAAGACAATCAGTAGTAGAGTGGGAGTCTCCCAGACACTATAGTCTAAATGGTTGAGTTATTAAGATTAACTACAAGCCTATTATCTCTGGAGTTTCCTGTGATTTCCTGCCTATAACTTGGCTATGCCTAGAGGTTTTTTCTGACCTAATTCACAGTGTGTGTTTGGCCAGCCTGTTATCCAGCGCAGTCATAGAGCCATAGCAGGGCACATTTTATATCAATGCCTATTGAATCATATTTTGCCAATTAAACAATTAAACTATATCAATATGTGGAGGTGTATGGCCTGGCTACAGCAGGTAACATAAGAAGGGCTTTACTATGTCATTAGTGTGGCTCTCAAAACATAAAATATATTGAGGCCTGGAAATGTCAGTTTCAAGACTCTTCTTTAGAGTAATCTATTCAAAATTAGGATGGCAGGAAACTGCCTTAGATTTATTTAGATCATTAGCCCCTCTAGCTCAGTACTGTTACAGTGATTGGCAACAGTTCTTCTTGGTTTTAGGCCAGTCTTTTCTGGTCCTACCTGGACATTCCAGGGAGTGAACCTGGGATCCTGTCTACCCAAAACAAGCACTCCAAATATACTTATACACTACACTTGTAGCGATTTCGTACCATTGTAACCTCCATCCTATGGATCTTGATGTGTGTAATTCAATGAGGAACTTGGAATTGTAGGGAAGTGTAGAGAAATGTAAGGTGCTACACTTAGGTAGGAAAAATGGAATACAGAAATATAGGATGAGGGACACATGGCTGGATAACAGTACGTGTGAAAGGAATCTAGGAGTCTTGGTGGACCACAAGCTGAACATGAGTCAGCAGTGTGATGTGGCAGCCAAGAAAGCCAATGCAATTCTCAGTTGCATCAATAGGACAATGGTGTTTAGATCAAGGAAGGTAATGGTTCCACTCTATTCTGCATTGGTTAGGCCTCATTTGGAATAATGTGTACAGTTCTGGGCACCCCAATTCAAGAAGGACATGGTCAAGCTGGAGCATGTCCAGAGGAGAGCAACCAAAATGGTGAGGGGCCTGGAAGCCATGCCCTTTAAGGATAGACTTAGAGAGGTGGGTATGTTTAGTCTGCAGAAGAGAAGGTTAAGATAGCCATCTTTAAATATATGAAGGGATGCCATGTAGAGAAGGGAGTGGGCTTGTTTTCTGCTGCTCCAGAGACCAGGAGAAGGAGCAATGGATTCAAACTGCAGGAAAGGAGATTCCACCTGAACCTCAGGAAGAACTTCCTGATGGCCAAAGCTGTCCAGCAGTGGAATATGCTCCCTCACTGGAGTGTGGTGGAGTCTACTTCTTTGGAAGTTTTTAAGCAAAGGCTGGATGGCCATCTGTCAGGAGTGCTTTGAGGGTGTTCCTGCATGGCAGGGAGTTGGACTTGAGGGCCCCTGGGATCTCTTCCAACTCTACATTTCTAAGATTCTATGAATTCTCAGCAACAGAATTCTGGACTGTAATTCATAGGAGTGCATAAGATCAGTTTATCAAAAAATTCTAAGACTCTCACAAAACTATGAATTCCAGGATTTCATGGGATGACAGCATGACAGTTAAAGTGGTATCCTAATGTTAAAGGGATGCAGTGTGTAGAGTAAACCCTCCCTTCAGTAGACAGAGTCGGTCACCCTGGGTGACATATCTTACAACTTTAAATATGCTTTGCCTAAATATATAGCTCTCAATTCAACTTTGGGGCTTCCCAATCTTCCCTTCCACCTTGAACCCAGAATCAGCAAAGGAAGGACCATTTTTCTCACCTAGGAAAAAAGTAACATCTGTGTCTGGAATATGATTTTTCCTCTCTACTTCTCTGTCTCTTGCTTACCATTTCATGTTTCACTGTGTTGCTTTTAGCAACCACTGTGTTAGTTCAGGACTCCAAAGCATTATTTTGCCGTGCTGTTAAATTACTCAAAAAATGCACACGTTACTGAAGGGGAAAAAAAAATCCTTGGCTATTTTCACCCACCCTTTTTCCCCTCTTTGAAAAGCTTGGAGAGAATAATTATCTAATTTACAGCCACTGCAGCAAATGTCTGTAATAAACTAGGGCTCTCCTATTTAGGATGGAACACAGTACGTGCCTAGTCTAAAACATGTTTAATTAACAGGCAAGGAGAGGAGGAGCAAATGTACAATTTACTGAGGAGAAAAAAAAGCAGCCTGTAGGTAAAATGCTACTTTGACTCAATATGCACTAATAAAAAATGAATGGATATGTGTACATCAAGCATTCTGACACAGAAAACCAACATGGTGTAGTAGTTCAGGTGATGGATTAAGACTCTGAGAGACCAGAATTTCATAGAATCATAGAATCATAGAAATGTAGAGTTGGAAGAGACCACACAGGCCATCCAGTCCAACCCTCTGCCATGCAGGAACACCTTCAAAGCACTCCCGACAGATGGCCATCAAGCCTCTGCTTAAAAACCTCCAAGGAAGGAGACTCCACTACACTCCGAGACAGCACATTCCACTACCGGACAACCCTGACTGTCAGGAAGTTCTTCCTGAGGTTCAGGTGGAATCTCCTTTCCTGCAGCTTGAATCCATTGCTCCTTGTCCTGGTCTCTGGAGCGGCAGAAAACAAGCCCTCTCCTTCCTCTACATGGCATCCCTTCAAATATTTAAACATGGCTATCATGTCCCCTCTTAACCTTCTCTTCTGCAGACTAAACATACCCAACTCTCTAAGTCTATCCTCATAGGGCACGGCTTCCAGGCCTCTCACCATTTTGGTCGCCCTCCTCTGGACTTGCTCCAGCTTGACCATGTCCTTCTTGAATTGGGGTGCCCAGAACTGGACACAGTATTCAAGATGAGGTCTAACCAAAGCAGAGTAGAGTGGTACCAGTGCCTTCCTCGATCTAGACACCATACTCCTATTGATTTAAATCTTTGCACAGCCATGGAGACAACCACAGGCATACTCTCCAGTTGTTCTGATTTGGCAGGGAGAATCTCAATTCAGCCTCTATCATTCCAATTTTTTCATTGGCTTTCACAATGTTCCAGGTTCTCTTTCCTCCTCCCGCTATCCCCCTTTGTCTGTATTTCAGTTGCTGCAAAGCAAGTCCAAAGTCCCAAAGCAGTCTTGGGAATCTTGCCCTTCCCAGTGGGCTCAGGCAAAGCAAACTGCTGCAGCTTCCCCTAGCCTGACTGTTCTTCCTCATTAAGGATGTTTGCCATCTTGACCGCACTCTGATGTTGCTTGGCCATACTCATACTACTTTTCATCTGTGAAACACTGGAGGGCAGGTGGGTGACCTCAGTCAAGCCACGCTCCCTCAGCCTTAGAGGAAGGCAATGGTAAACCATCTCTGAATAAATCTTGCTGAGAAAATGCTATGATAGGGTTGCATGAGTTGACATCAAGTTTCAAGGCACATAGTAACAACAACAGCACTTTGACAAAATAAAACCAAAACAACAGCTCATCCAAATGTAAAGATGATTGATCCATCAGTGTTTGATGTTATGAGGTGTGCATCTATTGCATTAACTATAAAAAGAACATAAAGCAGGGGTGCTGTTACACTATATTGAGTACTATTCTTCTTTTCTATTGGTGTCAATGCAGAAGTTCATTTATTTTATACAGGGCCTGCTATATGGTGGCACCAAAATTCTGTGGTTTATTCCCTAGAGTAGAACTTCTTTTGTCTTCTTTACTAGTTTCCAGGCACTGGGTTAAAAGAGGTTTGTTTCCAAGGGTATTTGTCAGGAAACATCCTAAATCTACTTGTATTTGAGATTCTCTTTCACCCTTTCTGGAAAGCAAATGGTTGGGGCCTTTTGTGAATGGAAGCTCACATATCTGGAAAGTACCAGTTTCTTTGCTTCTTGTGCTGGCATGTGATCTTTCTGGATCTTTATAGATCCAGCCCTTAATAGTACCAATCTATTCTACTTTTGATCAGAACTCACCTGGAATACTGTGTCCAATGCTGGGCACAACAATTCAAGAAGGATATCAATGAGCTGGAACATGTCTGGATGAGGACAATCCAAAGTAGGAAAAGGTCTGGAAACCATGCCCTATTAGGAGTGGCTTAGGGAGCTGTGTATCTTTTGCCTGGAGCAGAAAAGGTTAAATAGTTGAAGGGCAGTCGTATGGAGGATGGAACAAGCCTGTTTTCTGCTGCTCCAGAAGTTAGGACATGGAGCAATGACTTCAAACACCAGAAAAAGAAATTCCATCTAAACATTAGGAAAAATTTCCTGATGGTAAGAACATTTCAACAGTAGTATAAGCTGCCTGTGGGTGTGGTGGAGTCTCTTTCTTCAGAGGTTTTTAAACAGAGGCTGGCTGGGCATCTGTTGGAGGGCTTTGATTGTGTCTTCCTGTATGGCAGGGGGTTGGCCTCGATGACCCTTGTGATCTCTGTCAACTCCATGATTCTATGATTGTATAAAATACTCATGTCCCCCCTGCCAAGTGATTTCAGCTCTATTACAACAGCAGAGGTGTCAACTAGACATCTCTCTGCTGCTTTAACTTTTTCACATAAACAGTGATGTATCAGGACAAGGAAGGGAAGAGGAGGAATGGAGGAAGGATAGCTTGTCCCTACTTCCTATAAACAGCTCCTAGAGCCAAGAAAGCAGGCTGGCAAACTGAACACAGGGAATAAAATCCATTTATTACAGCCAGTCTCTGAATATCGATGATAAATGGTTCAAAAAGTAATGGAACAGTAGTAGTCGAATTATCAATATGGCAACTAAGTTACGTGGGAGTTGGCACAATTTTAAGTATTTCCCACTCTGCACACCCCAGGAGGCTAAGATTCACAGGGGTGGGGGACATTTATCCATTGAGAAAGACTCATCAGTAAAGCTCCCATCAAGCTAGAGACAGATAACAGGTTGTGCTGAGACTTGAAAGAGGCATGGCAGAGTTATCATTTTCCCTGGTGCATCCCTCCATCTTTCCATTATCTCTAAGTCCATCAGAAGACAAGTAGTATAAAAGCGCTGTAATGCATTTATTTCTTTTTCATAAAAAGGAACTCTTAACTCTCAACTGAGCTCACAACTTTCACATTACACATTTCATGTGGGTCTAGTAGACCTCTGATGGGGAATATTATTGGAACTTTGGTTCTAATTCATAGGTTTGAAATATTAACTATTGCTTAAATATGGTTTTTCCAGTTGTGTGTAAGTGTGTCTTCACCCCACAGGTATAGGAGTTTGGTTCCATCTTAACTGCCATGGCTCCATCCTATGGAATTATGGGGTATGTAACTTGGTAAAATACTTCAAATCATAGAATCATAGAGTTGGAAGAGACACCAGGGGCCATCGAGTCCAACCCCCTGCTATGCAGGAACACCCATCAAAGCATTCCCAACCGATGGCCATCCAGCTTCTGCTTAAAAACCTCTAAAGAAGGAGACTCTACCACACTCCAAGGCAGCAGATTCCACTGCCAGACAGCTCTGAAATTTTCCTGAGGTTCAGGTGGAATCTCCTTTCCTGCAACTTTAATCCATTGCTCCTTGTCCTAGTCTCTGGAGTGGCAGAGAGCAAGTCTTCTCCTTCCTCAACATGACATCCCTTCAAATATTTAAACATGGCTATCATGTCCCCTCTTAACCTTCTTTTCTGCAGACTAAACATACCTACCTCCCTAAGCCGTTCTTCATAGGTTGTGGCTTCCAGACCCTTCACCATTTTGGTTGCCCTCCTCTGGACATGTTCAAATACTCTGCTAGATAGCTGTAGGGTTGTAGTTCAGCAGAGTACAATAGAACAATTCTAAATTTCTCACCAAACTACAAATTTCAGAAATCTCTAGGATGGCACCATGATGATGCAAGTGGTATCAAGCAACTATAACTGTGCAACAGAGATACATTCTGAATGTGATATATCTGGAATAGATATATCTGGAATAGATAATGAATAGATAATGAGTAGATAATGGACCAAACAGATAATGGACCAAACAGACCAAACAGAACTGAATCAGGCATTAAAACTGAAATTCAGATTGGGAGCCCTTGGGCAAAGAGCTATTGTACAATACTGAGGGGAAACTGACAATGCTTAAATGGGATGGCCCAGGCATCAGAAGGAATGGATGTTAGATTTGTGTCTAACAATCTCATCCCACAGGAGGAAGCATAAGAAAAGAGTTAAGCAGTTTTTGGAGAAACAATGTGAAGTAGTGGTTTGAGCACTGGGCTTCGATTCTGGAGAACAGGGTTCAAATCCCACTTAGCCATAGAAACCCTGTGGGCCACAATGGGAAAGACATAGTCTCTCAGCCTCAGATGAGGGCAAAAGCAATCCCTCTCTGAACAAGTATTGCCATATTAAGCCCATAATAGGTTTGTCTTAGGGTCTCTATAGGTTGGTGCGTCCTGAAACCAGTTTCATCTAACTTGGATCATGCCGTGGGCCACACTCCTTTGCTTGACTGTGTGTGTTTGTGTAGTCATATATATATTGACCCCATCACAGAACGTTCTTAGCCAAGAGATACTCAGAAGTGGTTGACCTTCTTCTGCATGTAGCCTACAGTGCCAGGTGTTTCTTGGTGCTCCCTCACCCTACTGCTAACCAAACCTGATCTTGCTTAGCTTCCAAGATCAGATGCAATTTGGTGCCATCAAGATATTTAGGCCTTTTTCTTAACTGTATGTATACTGCCTGATTTCAGAAGTATGAGTGCAACCAGAATGGAAGAGAAAAATACATTTCTGCTTTCCAGAAATGCTGGGATTTTTCCAGTAAGAAAGGAAACCCATGTTTCAGTGACACAACATGAACATCCTTTTTTTATGATGCCATGACACCAATATTTGGCAGGAAGGAATGGACAGGGAGGTGCAGAAATGACCAGGGTGTAGGTAGCCCTTGGGCTGTGTGTTGTCCAACCCTGCTTTAAAGCATTCTGTGCTCTTTTTTAAAAAAAGTGTAATGTTTGCCTTCAATTTTAGCTTTACCTCATGTTACCTTTTGTTTAATTGACTCTAAAACAGAGATTCTTGGCCAAATCTAGTGTGTCAAATGCTCTTGGGGAATAGCAGAATGTCCCAAACTGTCATGCTGTTTGGACAGAAAGCAGTTAGATTAGGAGAACGGTAGGTTGGGTCATTCATTAAAAATAAATGGAATCTCATAGGATTCTCCATCTTTAATTGCCACCACAATGAGATGTGTTTGTCTTACCTGTCTTAAAAATGTCATGTCCTTTTCTGAGTTGGAGTAGTGCAATATCTGCTTTTCATGTTGCATAAATAGGAAATGACAAGTTACAGGCAGAAGAAAACAGGCTGTGCCTTCCATTGAAATTAAAGTAAAAATGAAAACAAAAGCTAAGGCCAAAATTTTGTTCCCATCATACCTTGCCAGTTTTTGTCCCATGTCTGGTGGCCATGGATCCCACTTGGTAGCCAATGGCCAGTCTTCTGCATCAGCTACTTAGTTAATTAAGTAACTTCTCTTGGCCCATCCTCCCCCAAATCTGATGGAGATCTCATCCATCCGTGCTTCAATGGCTGGCAAAATAGATCATTTTCGCATGCAACTAATGTCTGGTAAAGTAGGAGTGGGGATGGTAATAATGTCACTGTCCTGTCCAGAAAGCCAGACATAGTTCATAGTCCTCCGACATAATCTGTAGTAGCAGCCACAGACAAGGTTTACAAAAACTTACCAGTCAGTTACCCTTTTTGTCTCAGTAGTCCAAATCAGTAATAAACTCAGAGTATCTGTTCAAGGGAGCATCCATCAGCATAGTCAGCATGCAAAGCGAAGGTCAACGTTTTCCAGGAGCATGAGCCAAGGATCCAAAAGACATCCCAGTCATCTGCAATGAACTTCTCCCCACCCCATCTCTTTCATTTATTAGCCAGCAGCCTCCCCCAGCTCTTTGCCTAATTAATAAGTCTCCTCTATTTGCCCTGAGTCTCGTGAGCTTTCCCTTTCTCATCTATGCTGGGCTGCAGTAAGTATTGTCCTGTTCATATCTGTGCGTTGTGGCTATTGGAAAGGAGCCTGTCTGTGTTTGCACCTGAGTCCTGGAACTGCAGCATGGTGGTCATACAGAAGAGCTGTTGATGACTAAGTCTAGGTAATTGTTGCAAATTCACAGTCATTACTCAGTTATGTACTGAGTGACACTATCACCACAATCACGACTCACCTCCAACTATTTTATTGAGCATCAGATGCATGGGGAGAAGGAGGTCCATTCTGCCAGTGATCAAAGCATGGGTGAACGATGTTTTCATCAGGTTTGTGAGTGGATGCACAATGAAAATTTTCTTAATAATCCTGTAATTTAGTAATTTAGGATCTTAGTAGTATCTGAATAAATCTTTCCAAGAAAACCCTGTGTTAGGGTTACTATGAGTTGGGATTGACTTGAAGGCACATAGTAACAACAGCTGCAACACTTTTACAAAATAAAATCCAGGTATCAACTAAGTTATTCTCAAACTAAGTTATTCTCAAGGCCCCTCTCTAAACCGCAAACTCCAGGATTTCATAGCATGTTGAAAGTGGAATAATAGCACTATAACAGTCTAGTGTGCAAATAGCCATTAACTTAAAAAGATAGAAAACAGAGCCCCAGAAGCACAGGAAGAGTGTTTGTTGTACAAAGGCTATTATGTCCCCCATAATTTCAAATTAGGCCTGAAATAACCTTCCTTAGAAGCTAGTAGTAGTCTGTTCACTTCTTGTTTCTAAAGCTGTCTTCTTCTGGCCCAAGATAGGCCTGGAAAGGCCATGCTGGGGCATCATTTGTACTAAATTTCTTCTAATTTGGGGTCTGGGACTCAGAGGTGTTTGTAGCCCACCATTGTTGAAAGGAAGGTAAAAATGGTCCCCAGATATCATAGGTTGTCCATCTCTGATTTAACAGCTTCTTCTGTTTGATAGATGGTCCAATCCATGTTAAGTTGAAAGACAGAGAGCCATCAGATGGTAGAGTAGAGGTCTTGAAGTTGCTTCCCTTCATTACTAAGCAGTAACTGGACTGCAGAGCGAGTCAGGAGTCTTTCCAGTGCAATATTTACAATTCTACTGTTATTTGTCTTTCTATTAAAATTCGGGCATTATGGAAAAATTTGTTACCTATGGATATCTATTCAGATTTTGAGCAAATTGTTGTTCTTTTTTTGTCCTTTCGGATGCCTAAACGGCCACATTGGCTTCCACACAGTTACTCATTTTGAGAGTGTGGGAACCTTAACATTTAGCTTTGTACAACTTTGCACAGCATTTTCTTCAAATTCACTGCTGAACCATGTGGCAGAGTGGTTTTGCTGCCTCTTATCTCCAATTCCTCAATAATCGCATGCTTCCCCCAGGGCAATAACAGGCTCTTTCCGATTGGTCTATGAAGTGTGACTTCTCACTATATTGCTCCTTGGGTTTTGCCAATTATTGTCACCTCCGTGTCATTTCATTCTTTTGGGAACCTGTTTTTAGTAATTCCTTGGATCTACACTAGGACTCTTCCAGTTTTGTTTTGTTTTTTAAATGAACATACACAAGAAAAACAGAGGCATGGTTTGTTGAGGTGGGCCAATGGTTTAAAGGTTGATTTTTTTCCTCTCTGATTTTTTTTTTAAAGACTTGTGGCACCAAAGTACAATAGTACTACTCCACTGATGGCACTATAACCCTACAAATATTGTTTATAAGAGAGACAGAGAAGTGATCTTTTTTTTTTTTGTGCTCTGCTATGTCTTAGAATTAAAAGGAAACTTTGAGTGAATCCAAACTACACAATTGTAGCAGCTTGATACCACTTTAACTGCCCTGCATTAGTCCTACAGAATCCTGGCATATGTAGTTTCATGTGGTATTTACAATTCTATGGCCATTTCCACACTATACTGTTATTGTGCTATTATTCCACTTTCAACATCCTGTGGAATTCTGGGATTTGCAGTTTACTAAGGCCAAAAAGCTCTCTGACTGAGAATTCCAAATGCCCCTCCCTAAACTGCAAACCCCAGGATTCCATGGGATGTTGAAAGTGGAATAATAGCACTAGAACAGTATAATGCAGAAGTCGCCTATAATAGGGAGTGGTAATTCAAGGAAATGGATTAAAAATATAAGTACCGCCAAATTACAGATCCCAGGATTGCCTAGGATGAAGCCTTAGCAGTTAAAGTGTTATCAAACTGCTACAATTGTTGAGTGTGGATACATTTTCTTGGGGAATGAGAATCAAATGTTGCAGCTGATGCTGGGAATTGCCAGAAAATAGTGAAGAACAACAGAAATTGTGCTTGGATATTTTTTAAAAATGTCAAGAACAGCAGCAACAAATGCGGCACCCTCTTGACACGTTCGTCCAATCTGGAGGAACATAACTTTTGTATTTTCTCTTCCCTTTCTTTCCACTTCTGCCTTCTGTGCTATCTTGTTTGCATCCTTTACTTACTTTCTTTCTTTCTTTCTTTCTTTCTTTCTTTCTTTCTTTCTTTCTTTCTTTCTTTCTTTCTTTCTTTTTTAAGTCTGTGATACATAAAAGAAAAACATGCAGGCTTTTGAAGTCAGGCCCTTTCTTTCCCTTTTAGTCTGTTTTGCAAAACAACATTTTGCCTGTCTGGGGGGAAGAAAAAAAGCATCAGCTTTATACAGGTAACCGGTCATGTGGCCCCCAGAAAACACGCACTGAACTGGGGTTTTATTTGTTTGCTTGCTTGTTTGTTCATGTTTCACATTTAAACCTCCACAATCTAATTATTTGTTTTCCTCTGCCGGTATCAAAGTTCTCAAGCCAGCACCTTTTGGCACAGCTGAAGCTTTTTAAAACATGTTTTCAAACAGCTTGCAGAATAGTTCTGATTCAGCGCTGACCTTCTGATAACGGCTAGCTGACTGTCTGCGTTCCACTACGCCTATTAGAGAATAAGGCAGACTGGAAAACATTGATTGGATCAAGCTGAGACTTGATGTTCTTATCCAATCTCTTGCCTCTTTTTATCATGGACACTGAGTTCTCGGGTATAATGTTTTTTTGTGTGTGTGTGTTTGTGTGTCCGTCTGTTTCCCTTTGAGAATAGGACATCTGATGAAAAGGGATTGGAAGCAATGTGTTGTGAGGGCTTAGGAGCAAAGTTTGGTCCCTTCTGATTTACATTAGACTCTGGCATACTTTGCCCAAGGTCTCTGTCTGATGCCAGGTGCAATTATAGAAATATTTGCTTAAAATGGGTGGTCCTGTGACGGATTGTATCAAGAGCCAAAGGGAAGAGGGCTATGTGACTCTAAAGCTGACTGCATTTGGTACATCTATTTTCTCATCTCTGTCCTTTAGTCATTTCTGTCCCTGCCTTTTCTGGGGGGGGGGGTATCTTATTCAAACTATTATTTTTGTGAGTTGTGAAATCTAGCTTTCATTCCTCAGAATCCAGCTCCCAGCCCACAGTCTAATTTTAGACCAAAGAATTAATGGATTTGTAACTCCTGCTAGCAAACCGAGTCCCGGGAAGGGTAATTTTAATATCAAAAAGTTATTAAGCCAGAGGTTCACCGGATAGGAATGTAGACATCTGTGTCTATAAACTGAAGCATTTTTTGCAAGGTGAAGCCAACATGCTTTCAGTCACATATCCAAGAGGAAACCTTGAAAGGCATGTATGCACACATCAAATGGACCGTCCACAATTTTGACACCTTGAGAGCCTCAATGTCTCCCAGATGAGGTTCTCGATTGCAGTCGCGGGAACTACAAAGATGAGGTCTATCTGCATAATTCAGCTATTGTCCTTTTCTGTGAAAGGGTCTGCCCCCCCACCCCCAGGAAAACATTGCACTATAATTGAGTCCCCTTTTGGGGCTCTCTCTGGAGAACTCCCACCTTTGACTAGCATCTGTCATGCTGCAAGTTTGAGGTTCCCCCCAGTTTTTTTTTCCACTGAACTTTCTTTGCTTGCTTCTTCCTGAGTTGTAGTCTTGAAGATCAAGTGCAGTATAACCGCTTTCTTTGTCTCCACTTTTCCTGCTGTTAAGTCTTTCAGACTCAATAGTCCTTGTGCACTTGTGTGAGTGACTGATTTGTGTGCATGTGTGTCGAAATTCTGCCAATTCTGATAAATAAAATACTTTCATTGAATGCATGACTTGTCTCTTGTGAAGTCTGACTCCGTAAACATAGGGTTAAAGATCTTGCCGTGTTGCCCTGACCTGCCCTCTGCTTTGCTAAGCACTGTTCTACTAATTTCCCCAACCTTTTTATTTTGGAGCAAATCCAGGTGTCCCCCAGGGACCCCCAGAAGTCAGGGTAACAGATTTTATTTCCAGTGTGCCTGCATGTGAAATCCTGTTGATGCCATTGCAATGATGGTCACACTTTTAGGGTCACCCAGTGGGGGTAAGAGAAAGCAGACTGAAGTCTGAAGCCTGTTTCTTGGTAGCTTTTAGAGTCAGCCCACTGATTCAGTTCTTAAATGCTCCCAGACTGCAGAATTCTCTTCCACAAGAGACTAGACCAGCCTCAGAGAAGAGAAGATTTTGCTTGATTCCTGCTGGAATCTCAAAAATCTATATGAGTTTTCAAGCAAAGCCTCTTCATCGGACTGGGGGTATTTGGAGGAAGGAGCGTCTACAGAAATGATGCCTTCCTCCTCTCTGCCTTTTTGATGTGGTGCTATCCTATGCTGTCTGTTTCTGTCTTTGTACATATCTTACTAGTATCATGATACATTAAACTGAGAAGTCCAACTACCCTTTTGCTGCAACTCACTGTGTGGAAAGAAAATAAGAAGAAATGGAGTAGAGAAGGACCAGCTCTACCACTAAACAGAATGAGGTCATTTGACAGATTATCTTACCCAAGCTAGCCCTAAAACCCAAATCCCTAGGGATCCTGCCACTCATCCTGCCCTTGTTTCCCCAAGTATTCCTTTGCTAGATTGGGTTGCTGAGACTCATGGTGACCCCTTTAAGTGTGGACTTGTGACTGTGTTGCTGTGTGGGTTCTTCAGTTTTTATACAAGTGGGCTGACTCCAACTCAGGCTTGCTAGACAGCCAGGTCATTTCTGCATGGCATTGCTGCTGCACGATGGGGATGCAGTGGCAGTGATCCGTGATCACAGGATATTCACTTAACAGAAAAATATGTTAAGCACCTGCAATTGTGTGACACTTCTGTCACCGCTGGCCATGAGGAAGGAGTTGGAAACATGATGTAGCAATAGCATGTGTATTTCTATACCGCTTATCAGCTAAGTGCTCTCTAAGCAGTTAACAATGTGTAATTTCCCCCAACAAGCTGGGTACTCATTTTACTGACCTGCGAAAGGATGGAAAGCTGAGTCAACCTGGAGCCCGGCAGGATCAAACTCACAACCTTGTGGTTGCAGTACCAGCATTTAACCACTGCACTGACCACCCTGATGTAGGTGCTTCCTTTCCTAGCACAGCATGGGAAAGAGGCTGGCTGGGTTGCGGGAGGAAGGAAGGAAGGAAGGAAGGAAGGAAGGAAGGAAGGAAGGAAGGAAGGAAGGAAGGAAGGAAGGAAGGAAGGAGCTTATCACTTGTGCTCCCCTTGCAGGGAGCCGACCAAGTGCGGAAGGAAGTATTTGCGCCATGCTCTGTTCCTGGCAAAGGTGCTGCCGAGACTGTGATGTAAGGACGTATGGTGTAGAAAGGGCTCCAGAGACAGGTTTGAAACAACAATAAGAATAGATTTATTAGAAAAGAGTAAAAAAAAATATGACAAATCTGTCAAATCTCTAATTTTAATTCACACACACACACATTCAGGCTCCCCAGACAACCAGCAAGCATTTGGGCAGACAGGCCACAGACTCCCCAGCACCAATATTCTGCGGAAGAGTTGTGTAGCACAACAATCATGTAACTCCACAAGTGGAGATTGACATTGCAGGAGCATAATGAAGGATCTTAGCAGTCATATATTGCTTTTAAATGTATTTGTTTCACTATTTTCTTTTCATAGCAATGGTAAATTGTGTTTTGCTCCCTATTTGAGATTCTTCTGTGATTTTACTAAAGGGAAAAAGTGGCTATGCCTTAAGAATCTTGAGCACTAGAAATTAATTTCTGCTTTCTCTGAGATTCTTTTTTCTTTCATTATTAAACACAGTCTCCTGCTGTATTATGTCTGTTGTCATCTTCATATTCCTAATGATGTGGAGGGTGGTCTTCCAATTTGTCAGACTTCATAAGCCAAAAGGCAGCAAACTCATTGAAATCTGTCAGAAATATATGTCACTTAATGGTCTGATTTTTGCCCCACAAGAACTCCACTTGAATTTCAGTTTAACTTCTGCTTTAATTTCTTTTGACTGACTAATAAAATGCCCAAGGAGCTTCACTTGTGTCAAGGGGATTAGAGAGTGCCAAATTTAATACACTGATGGCTGTCAAATATTTTAAAATATGTTTAACAAAACAGTTGTCATCCATTCCACTAAATGTGGCAAGGAATATAGCAACTCAAAGATAGCCTTGTTGGATTGTTATGCTAATGCCAATCTGGTCTAGGGATGTAAAATTTTTGTTCTTTTTTTCACACACAAGCAAAAATCATTATAAAAGTTGTCTCCCCTGAAGGCAATATGGCAATAGATTTTGGGCATTTTTGATATCTTTTGCATTTCTTTGCAAACAAATTTTTCACAAAAAGATGTCCAGAAATGTGAAAAATCTCCCAGCAGCTGAGAATGTCTTTGAGAGAATTTTCTGAAATATGGAGACACCCTTTCTGACTGGGAATGAGATAATTAAAAGTGTTCTTTACACCCATACTCTGGTCCAATATACACTCCCCCCCAAAAAAAATTGGAACCAATTAGGTTGTTCTGCCAGTTGACAAGCAGAGCATGAATGGGATTGTAATTTCTTACCTTGCATTTCCTCCCAATATCTGGATGGTTGAGTAGGGGACAAAAAACCTCAACTGTGTCATCCCTGAATGTGAGAATGAACAATTACAGCAGTTTTCTTTTCACTACAGGAGAAAATTATTTTTTCTGTACAGTTTTCTCCCAGTATTCTAGCATACCAATTGTATTATGGAGAAATAGTCCACTTAGAAAAACACATGATTTTTCTGTACAGAAAATCCTATTTGCTGGGCAGAAAATGGGTTCCTGTGCAGAAAACAGTGCAGGTTTTTGCACCAAAACTGCATGCTTTTCTTTGCATAATTACTCTGCAACACTTTGAGAGGCTTAAATCCCAGGAGAAAATTGTAGAAAACTCTTGTTTGTCTATTATCACTTCCAACAGTGTTTCCTGGTGGTCAAGAAACCTCTTTTTTGATCTGGCAATCAATAATTACAACCCTTTCTGCAACTTGCCTGGTTCTGAAGCCATCACATGGAGCTCCAGGGAAAGCCTTTTCTGGGAGGGAATAGCTTCCATTGGCTCCCCTCCACAGAGGCTGCCTGGTGGACTGGAGGAAGCACAATGGTTCTGTCACGATATGTAAAGGGTTAATCTTACTTGATGCTGCGCTGCTTCTTCTGACCTTGCCCTTTAAGCTCAAGGTGTAGACTGAGATAAGGCTACACAGCTGTATGTTAGATGTTTAAGTTGTAAGTTTATGTGTTTGACTAAGGGACATGTAAAGTACCTAATAATGTACAGCTGTGTGGAGTGTATATAAGCTGTTTGGAAAAGCACTCTTTCTCTCTCTTTCTTACCTTTTTGTCTGTGCTGGTTTGTATGTTACTCTGCTGTTTTATTCTTTAACTTTATGACAGGATTTTGCTAAATGTCTTAATTTGTTACCCGCAATAAACCTTTTGTATTTTTCCTTATTGCGGTCTGAAGTGGCTGTTTTTCCTCTAGGCTGTAGTTTATGCCAGAGGTTCTTTGGAGGTCCTTGTTTGCTTAAACAAGTACCCCAGTTTTCAGGCTGTTAGGCAGGCAGCCGACAGGTTCTGTCCCTCCCTTCTGCAGCACAGTCCAGCAGTTTCCCAGGCTTCAATGGGAGAGGAAGGGCAGCCATTGCACTTCTTGCCTTTCTGCATGACAGGGAAGTGCGGTAGGGAAGTGAGAGGACTCCACAATCGTTTGTCATTGTCAGGAGAAACCCAATGATGATTTAATCCATGATTGTGATGTCTTGCCATGGGATCACTACAGGATTGTGATGATGTCATGCAGAACCATCATCGTGATCCTGTAGTGATCCTGTAGCAATTGTGGGTTGGAGATGGTGTGTGGAATGAGCCTTCAATTTTTCCTTCCATGTCTAGCAGGAAAGAATGAGGGTTTTTTGTTTGTTTGCCTTATATTGTTTTGTATTACTTTGTATTATTCTGTTAGCACCCTACATTTTCCTCAAAGCTGGGACTCAAGACTGATTTTGGCACTCTGTATGCAACTCCACTTCTACAACCACAAGAATCTGTTGAAGGCAGATGTTGCTTCTGGACAACAATGACAATTGTTCCCATAAGCAAACTTATTTTATACCCCATCTTTCTCCATGCGTGGTACCCAAAGTGGATTTCAATATTTTTAAATAAAATCCAGCTATAATCTTATTTTCAAGACGTTAAAAAAGAAATACATGATTCCATTTAAAAAGCACACAGCTGTAAACAGTTTACACACAGTTGTAAACAGACTGTTCTAGTGCTATTATTCTACTTTCAACATCCTATGGAATCCTGGGCTTTGCAGTTTAGGGAGGAGCCTGAGACTAAAATGCATTTAAAGCATAACTGAAAAGCTAAAAGCACAGCTTATACCACATGATTTATGGACAAGAGGCCTGTCTTAAATAAAAAGGTCTGTGTATTGGAAGAAAGACAGCAGAGAGGGGGCCAGTCAGACTTCCTGTGTTGAGAGGAATGAAAGTCAGCTAAGTCAGCCTCACTTTTCTTGTCGTTGACCCATAACGCTTATCCATTAGATCTTTCATCCTTCCTCAGGCAACATCCACTAGATCTTGGCTCCAATATGGACTGCTTGTGGATGTTCCTGTCAATAGTATGACTCTGCCCCAGGCAACCATATTCTTCATAAAGTGATTCTGATCCTCCCCTCATTAAAATGGGGAGAGGGAAGGAGGTGGAATGGCTTCTAACAACAAGAAGGGGGAAAGGGAGCGTATAATCACTGAAAATAGCATTTTAACATTCTAGCAATGGGAATCCTCTAAAAGTATCTCAGTGCCTGAATAATTATGTGCTTTGTTTGCAATGATACTGTATAGGACTCTGGGGGTAAGTACATCACTTGATTTCTGTTTAAGAGTCTCCACTTTGAAGACAGCTGGCCCCCATGGAGGAATCAGTTCTTTTATGTTCTGTCAAAAGAATTGGCTCCTAAATAGGAGGCATATGATCATTTTTGATTGGATATTGAAGAAGGAACTCTTGGGGAGAATGCCAGACCTCCCAAATTAAATATTGCTTCATGGGGTTTCTCTTTGTCTCCAAGGAAGTCCCAGCTTCTTTCTTCTTTGCCAACTGCAACTAATACAACATCCCATGCATGGATGTGAGAAGAACAGTAGGAGTGTTTGCATTGTGGATCCTTTCACACTCAAATGACCATCAAGAAGGATGGCATTTGAACTTAACAGTTACTCCTGAGAAGTAACAACTATGAGGACAAAGAAGGTGCGTTCATTGTAATGTACTGAAAGATCAGAGGATGTAAGGAGAGCCATAGTAAAAGAAAAATATTCTGAACCAAGGAAAATTTTAGAAGTTACAGAATTATTGAGCTTAGGAACCTTAAAGAAAAGCAGATGAAACATTTCTAGAGCATTCTGACTGTGCTATCACCTAACTGGTTCTTTTAACAAGCTGGGATGTGGCCAGATGAGAGTGACCCAAAATGGTAGAAGGCCTAGAATCCTTGCCCTATGAGGAGTGACTTAGGGAGCTGGATTTGTTTAGGCTGGAGAAGAGAAGGTTAAGAGGGGACATGATGGCTATGTTTAAATATTTGAAGGGATGTCATATGGAGGATTGTGCAAGCCTGTTTTCTGCTGCTCCAGAGAATAGTACACAGATCAATAGCTTCTAACTACAGGAAAAGAGATTCCAGCTAAACACCAAAAACAAATTCCTGACAGTAAGAGCCCTTCAAGAGTGAAACATACTGCTGCCTGGGAGTGTGGTGGAGTGTCCTTCTTTGGAGGTTGGATGGTCATCTGTCAGGAATGCTTTGATGGTATATTTCTGCATAGCAGGGGGCTGGAATCAATGGCCCTTGTGGTCAATTCCAGCTTCATGATTCTATGTTTCTACAAATAACAATAATCTGACATTTTAGGGGAAAGCTGCAAACAACAGAAGCTTGTTCTTCTGTCAATTGGGGTATAGCAGATTGATGTTTCTATCACACACACATACACACACACACACACAAGCAATTGACAGTGCCAGGGGGAATTGCAACAGTGATCCTGCTTCTGACTGTCACACTACTTAACTAAGCAGGTGATCTAGAATCTTGACCATCATTGTTACTCTTGCACACTACGTGATTCCAATCAAGTGTGATTTCAGCCAATGTAGGAATGTATAGCCAAAATGTTGAAGTTAGTTTGCCTATGTGTCATTTTCTAGAAACTAATACAGAGTGAGGGCTGGAAACATTATTCACTTTGCATGGTGGCAAAGGAGTGAGGGTGTGATAAAACATTTTCTTGCCCTTTTTGCAGCCTCCATGAAAACTCACATGCCTTTTCTGCAGACAGGTGTTGTTCTGTGATGGTGACACAAGAGGATCAGGACTGTGATGACACTTCTGCATGATGTCATTGCGGTTCCTTCCTTCTCCCGTCACCAACCAGCACGATCATGGAGTAAATCATTGACTGGTTTTCCCCATCAATGACGCCCAATCGCTTGATGCTCCTGTGCTTACCTGTCCTGTGGAAGGCTCAGAAGCATGATAGGAGGTGCTTCCTGACCCAGCGCAGCCTAGGAAAGTGCCCAGCTATGCTGCGCTGCAGAAGAGGTGTGTCCATCGCACTCACTTCTGCAGGGAGCCAATCCCATGCAAAGGGGTGTGTTCCCATCATGCTCCCTTCCCAGCAGAGGCACTGCCGGGATTGCAACCGCAGGACAATGCGATAAGGTAAGATGCAGAAAGGGACACAGATAGCACTGGACCCTTCCAAGCAGACAGTATTTTTCATATGAACATCTGTATCTCAGCTCAGCTTTTGGTGGCCTTTATCCAAGCTAAACAATGACATAAAAGAAGGTATGTATCATCTAAAATGATTTTGTCTCACACACAGAACCAACACATGTTCTATGATTATGCATACTTGTGTTGCTTGCTGTGACATGGGTATCTCTCATTAGAATTCTGGAGCAAGAATTATCTTTTCAACAAAGAAAGCCTGACTTTTGGATTGAAATTGTTGCTTTCTTTTTTCTATATTCAGATTTAGGTACATGAAGTCCACTAATTTATCCAGGAAACTCATATGATTAATTGGATAAGAATTCTCTAAAATCTTATTTAGAATAAACAATACACATGGGAGTCATTTCAGAGAATCTCACAAGAATCCACTCTGTCTGAATGCAGGTGCTGAAATGCATTTCATGTCAAAATTGGAACAAAAGCAAAACAAAGAAAAATCCAGACTGTATCTTGGAAAACTAGCTTGTCAAGACCAGACTGGAGCTCAACTGTTATCACTGTAATGCTAGCTTCCCAATATGCAGGAATTTTGGTAAGTGGGGCAGTAGTCAAAGTATCTTTTAATGGCTTGTGTGTGAGCTGTACTTTTATCTATGTTATGTTTTTAAATGGTTGTGTATTGCTTTAATTAATCAGTTAAATTAAATCAAACTGGCTTTCAGAGCTTCTGAAGGCACTGCTCCTGATAGCCTAATCAATCATTATAGATTTTGCTAAAGCAAAGTTCTGAGCAGGGAATGGGTAAGAATTTTTGCATATAATGTCTTTTTACCTAATTTTCCAATGAATGATGGGAATTAAATTGGTAGAACGTATTGGTAGGGTATTCAACTCAGTGGAGATTTTCAGGTAGCGCCTCAGGTTCTGTTCCAGTTCAAGGTAAAAAAAAAATTGTTCTGGTATTCAGTTCAGCTTTATGTTCAGTTCAATTCCCCGATTATAAATAAATACAAATTATCTTGGTGTGGCTGCCTGCGTTCTTTGTATTTAAATCTATAAAGTGCCTCCATTTCACGCCATGTTAAATATTAGAAAATATTGCCACCAATTTGTTCAATTTATAACACCTGGATAGCTTCTCTGCTTTTCTTGCCTTGCCCATAAAAAGGGTAATCCACAAGGTAATAGCACCTATGAAAACACCAGACTTTAGTGCCCATATCCCATATACAGAGGCACCAGAGTTTAATAACACAGAACAGACTGAACTGATGTAATGCCTAAGTATTATATTTGGTTTATAATACAGAGAGTAACCATTTTACAGCAACAGAACAGAGTAAGAGTGGCTGCTATGGGCTACTCTTGCTTTAGGTGAAAGAGGGGAAGACGTTATCAAAAATATGGAACTCCATTCCTTGGCCAGAGCTGCACTCTGAATTGGGAGTGACATTGCAGAAAGGGAAGGAAAAAGGGAAAATATGGCAGGGCTTTACATGCTGGCCAGGTACCACATCTGGAAAGGTGCCAAAACTATTTAAGCCTGGTCTTCCTCCCATTTAGACCTCTTTCTCCTCAGTGGCTCCTTTCTTGCCCCCCCTCCTTTTTCTACTTAATCAATTTTATCGAATAAAATCTGTGTAGAATAGAATAAAAATTAAATAACACATACAACAAAGACCAACTACAAAGAAAAAAACTAAACACAAAACTTATCACATTCCGCCATACTCATCCTACCCACTATATATACACATAACAGAAAGGGTGTTTAATTACTTTTTGGCAGAGCAATGAAAGGGGTCTGGAATGGCATGATTGTCTTAACTTTAGGTGACAATGCATTAGTGGAAGTCATCATAGTATCTTAATGTTTTGGTCAGGTAAAGTGAATAGGAAAGGTCTCTGTAGGACATGTGCATAGCAGGGGTGCTTGACTGCTTCACCTGGTCAGTTTCATCTTCTATTGTACTTGGAGATCAGGTCATTGAGAGGATTATCACAAACCCATTAACATTAGGGGTTTCCATCTAATCCTCTTGAATTTATGATCTGACCATGGTTATCCTGACCTAGCACATGCTTGTAAGATAATATTCTTCTACTGCATGTTTTCCAGTCATAAGTGACTAGTTTTAGGAAAAAATTATATTTCCCACCAATTTTGCTATCAAGCACACTTGAAAATAAATACATTGCTTTGTATGCAATTGCTTTGTATGTATATGTGGGGAGAGTTGCACAAAAAAGGTTTTTTTTGGGGGAGGTTTTTTTCTTTCTTTCTTTTTTTTGAAGCAATGCTTTTGTACAAAACAATGTGTTCTTTCCCCACCAAAACAATATTTTGTGCACAGTATAATGGATTTCACACAAACAAAATGTTCAGAATGTCTTAATATACTAAAAATAAGTTTTAAAAGTGCAAAAAAAAATCTCCTTGTATTCTCACTGAAAGGGGAGAAAAATGTGGAAGTCCTTCATCAAGGCATGAAAATAAGAAATAACTTAAAATGGGGTCCCTACTCATGACAGCTTTTACAATGGTATTCCTTTGGCATTTTGTTTGTCTTGAGACCTTTTCAGAATTTAGTTGTCTGCCCTCTATTGTGGTTCCCAAATATATAAGTACAGCTTTCAGCTTCTGAAATTGCCTGACTCCTATTTATTTGTCCAGACCAAAGGAGACAATTAAATCAATAACAATATGGTAATTCAACATGTAAGTAAGTTCAACTGGTTCAAAGTGTTGGCTGTAAAGCAAGTATTCATAGGGTTCAGTGTAATATATGTTTGTGTGCATGCATAAAAATATATTAAAATGCATATTTTGAAAGAAAATCTATTTAAAGTCAATTAATGTGGGAGAACATGTTTTGATATAAGTCAATCAATTAATCTTTATTACAGTCTATGGCCAGTGCTTGAAAATGAAAAAAAAAAAAAAAGCATACAACAAGATTAATTAAAATGAATGGACATGACAATGAATAAGATAGATTACACTTCCAAGTGAGGGAGGATGATAGCTTATCGAATAGTATATGCAGCTGCACAAAATTTAGCGACACGAGAAGAAACCAAAGCATTTTCATCAGAGTCAAGGAAGAAAAGATTAAAAGAAACATGAAATCCTGGTTAAATGTGCATTTAAATATGAATTTTAGTGTTCCTATTTCTGTAGTTTTTACTTTATTTTCTTTAGAAATGTGGAAGTGGAAAAGGAAGACATAATAGACCTTGGAAAGACTTCATATAAAAGTGGCATGAAAGAGGCTGACTCATACATCCCTAAAAACAGAGAATGTGAGAAAGGAGCCCTACGTGATGGAAGCTTCCAAAATGGCACAGGGCACAACCTCATGTCCTAAACTAACTCTAATGCACAGATAACTTTATCCAAGGTCTCAAGAAAGCATCATCTCCTTGCTCTGGGGAATAGTCAGTTGAGGAAGCTGTGGCCTCGTCGAATAGATGCCTTAAAGGTTTGTTGAATACCTCTACTTGGGAAACTTAAGTTCAGAGGTTAAAAAAAAAAACTATACTGACTCCTTTTTCCTAGTGTTAGAATTTTTATAAGGTGACAACCACGGGTGTGACTCCAATTGATAGAGAAAGGAGAGTTTCAAGGGGTTTGAAGATAGCAAATAAAAAAGACAAGAAATAGAGAGGGAAAGAACAGACTGAGGCCAATTCTGCACTACACTGTTATAGTGCTATCATCCCACTTTCAACATCCTGTGGAATTCTGGGGTTTGTAATTTACTGAGGCCAACGAGCTCTGTGGCTGAGAAGTCAAAATACCTCTCCCTAAACTGCAAACCCCAGGGTTCCATAGGATGTTGAAAGTGGAATAATAGCATTATAATAGTGTAGGGCAGAAATGGCCCAGGAAAAGTCCAACCCGTGGGATATATGAAATCATTGTGAGAAATAGCCATAATTTTATCAAAATTCTTTTGTTCTTGCTTTTGTTGTTGGGCTGCTTTTGAAATCCTTCAGATGTTCCACTCTAGCAGCAGAGCCTAGAAGGCTGTGTTTCAGGAGAATACAAAAACGTACTGAAACTAAAAATGAAGGGGATTGTCTTTCCTCAGTAACTAAGGGAGAATTTAGAAGACCAGGCCTGGTGAATCAAGGATCCAATGTTGTTGAAAGAATCATGGAATGAACAGAGTTGGAAGGGGCCTCATGGGCTATCATGTCTAATTCCCTGCTCAATGCAGGATCTCCAGTTAAAGCATTTCCAAGAGGTAGCTTTCCAGCCTCCTTTTGAACACTTCCAGAGAAGGAGACCCCACCACCTCTCTTGGTAATTGGTTCCATTGCCAAGCTCTTCTAGGGCCACTTCTGCCCTACACTGTTATAGTGCTGTTATTCTACTTTCAGCATCCTATGGAACCCTGGGGTTTGCAGTTTAGAGAGGGGCATTTAGAATTCTCAGCCAGAGAGCTCTTTGGCTCCAGCTAACTACAATCCCAGAATTCCACAGGACTTTGAAAGTGGAATGATAGCACCATCACAGTGTAGTGTGGAAATGGACTTGCTATCAAGAAGCTCTTTCCAATGTTCAATCAAATATAGTGTCAGTTGGCTAGAAGAGCTAAGTGACACTACATTGCACATGCACCAGGGTAACTTCATATCCAACTAATATTCATTATTTTCCAGGCTAGACATCAAAATGTTGTTGTACACAAGCAGTCAAGACTGTTCTCTTCTGACAGGCAATCCCAGACTGGTACTCCACTGCCTCCCACCAACTGTCCTCCTGTTTTTTAATAGTTGATTGTAGTAATGTGTTTTTAGGGGGTTGGTTTTAGATGGGTTGGTGAGTGGGAAGGATTGGTTATGTTTTAATGCTTTTAATGTATTCAATGGATTGTTATAGTGCCACCTCGATCCATGGGGATCAGCATCTGCATTTTAGTGGAGAAAATATATTTTATACAAGCCAGTCAATAACAGTGTTGTTGTTGTTGTTGTTGTTGTTGTTGTTGTTGTTGTTATTTCCCAGGCTAGACATCAAAATGTACACTGACAACTAGACATCAAAATTTCTCAGACTCTTCCTAGACTCCTCACAATCAGAATGCTTCTAACTCTTACCTGCTAGGTATCACTCTAGTGTGTCAGGTTGTCCTGCTGGAAGAAAATCCTTGAGGCCAAGGCACACAATTAAAAAGAAACCCAGGTGTTTCTCTAAAGCCCTTTCCTCAGGATGGGATCTGGACTATGCTTGCTCAGGTCTTCTGAATCCCATCCTCCTCCCATCCCTAGGCTGTGCAATTGTGCCACATATCATTTATGAGTTTTCCCCATCAATTACCAGTGATCATGCAGCTCTCCCACCACGCACCTGCACTTACCTGGTGTGCAGAGGTCCTGGAAGTTCAATAGCTGCACTTCGTGCCCCAGTGCAGCCTGGGACAGTACCCAGCTGCACTGGGGGAGAAAAAGGTGGTGCCATTGAGCTTTCTCCATTGGCAGAGGCAGCCGGTGCAGAGGAGAGCACTCCTGTTGTGTTCCTCTCCTGGCAGAGACAACTCCAGGACCTGAACTAGATGTCACAGGAACAAGGTAGGCTGTGGAAAGGACCATAATTAGCCCACACAAAGTTGTATTAATGTCTCTATCCCCTTCAAAATCATCCATAAATGAATAGTGATAGGATAATGCTCTAGTTCCAAATCACCATCCTACCACATCTCAGTCACACATAGCTCTAGCATTTCATTCATATGGATTCTCCTTGAAAGTAACTTTCCATCATCTGTTCAGAAGTAGTATTCAAATTTGTTTTTAATGTTCTTTTAGGCCAAATTGGAGTGGCAACTCTACTAGCTTCTCATATTCCCCCTCTTCACTCTGACATATATGGAATGAATCCAAAGCTTAGACTATTTTACACCAGAGGACTTTTTTTCCCTTAATGTTGTTAATGAAATCAGCATCTGCATTTTAGTGGAGAAAATATATTTTATACAAGCCAGTTAATAACAGTGTTAAAAAAAAATCAAGTGGAAAGTACACGCTACATTAATTTTCCTTCCATAATTTCTCTTCCATAAACAAATGCCGGAGCAATAAAACATATGCTAATGTAGAAATTATAACTTTATATTCATACCTGCCAAGGCAGATGGAAGCCATCCCAGCTTGTACACTGACAACTTCAAAACAAACATTTCTTCCAAGCTGAAATATCCAAAAGCTATCCCCCACAAACATTTTGCGGTTGGGGGTCTATTCATACTTGTCAAAGAAAGGAAAGGCCAAGTGTCCTACATATTGTGGCATTGTGGTTGTGTGGCATAAATCTTCACTTGAGAATTTATGTATTCATTGTGCTAGGCAACTCTTATGTTGAACGCCAACACTGCACAAATGAACAAAGACAATAAACACAGAACCAAATATGTATGTATATCCATGCACAGTGTCATATCCACAACTTTGAATTCAATGTAGACACTGCGCAGTAGACAAGAATGTCCAACCATTGATGCCCAACCCTCGAGTCCAAACACATGACATTGGGTTAACTAGGGGCCACCTTTATTAAAATTATTTATTATTTATTTTTATTTTCATGGGCCTGTAGGAAGCAGTAAGGGAGAACAACTTCATGCAGGTCCAGCTGAGATCAGGTGACATGCTGTTTCCACCCCCTCAGCCTTCCCTTGGGCAAGCTGCCTGAGCCCCTACAGCAATCAAGTTAAGTCCGATCTGCCTCTCTGCAGAGTTCGCCCCACAGCGTTCCAAGAGGCCATGTGTGGGGCAGACAGGGATCAAATAAGCCATCGCCCTACCCCATCACATAGTGTGTGCTAGTGCAGGTTGTACCCGTCGCAGATTGGTGGCCTCTTCTGAGGAGGGCATCAAACTCCGCCCCTCCCATGCAGTGGTGGAGCCGCATGTGTCCGAGTAAGTCTTTCCTCAGAGGATCTTACATATGTATAAGACACCAACAGGATTTTGCCTGATATGTACATCTTTTCTTTTAGGATAGAATGAGCCCTTTCTTTCGCATTGGGGACAAGAGGCAACCCATGTGCCAGTGCAACTATGTGATACTCGCTGGCCAGAATCCTCTTGATGACATAAGGACGTTTTTCCTCCAGTACTTCAGAAGGAGGTATATAATACTTCATTGCACAATGGTTCTGCTTTGGCTGTACCATGGCTGCTTGACAGTGTCAGATACAAGTCCACACGCATACCTGCCAGTCCCAAGTGGATGCTGAACAGTGGGGACAGTGTGGTCCACAGGGTGCTGCTGCCAAATTGGCCACTACCATCTTTTTTTAAACTCTTTGGGATCTAAGAATAAATACACTGGCAGGCCATTACTCCCTGCCAACTCCAAATCACATTCTCTGTCTTTCTTCATGGTGAAAGAAATGGGTGATTTGTCATTTAAATGCTATGTTGCCCCACCCACCTCCTCAGCAAAAGAAAAACAAAACATAATGGCCATTTCCACACAAGGCTGTTATAGCGCTATGATTCGTGCGGAAATCCGAAATGCCTTAGTGATTTGGGCCTGAAATAACCTTTTTTCTTTAGAAACAGAAAGTGAATTAGAGGGGGGGCACATTAGGATGACTAGGGTGCTTGTTCTTGGATGTTCACCCACCTGTGTTTAAAACTGTTATGGACCAAATATCCTAGATCTGTAGACCAGTAGCAAATAAATTAAGCAGTTATTTTAGCTTCTGGGAACCCCATTTAATGCCATATGAAATTTGACCCATAATTTCTCTTTATACTTAAGGTAATTCGTCCCCAAACGCTGAGTAAGCGATGGCGGGGGGGGACAGCCTTTGCCACCCTCCCGCGAGACGAGACTGCATGCCAATTGGCCGTCGGGAAGAGAGGGGGCGGGGCTCAGGAGTTTTGGGCCTGCGCCTCCTCCCCGGCGGCCATTGTCGACGAGACAGGCACCCACCCGCCCACCCGCAGTTTCAGTGTAAGATAGCTGGTCGCTTCGCGGCCGAGTAGGAATTTTTCTCCCCCCTTATTCCATGGGGGTTTTTTTCGCCTACACTACACTGTGCCTAAGGTGGGGTAATTGGCTTACAGGGTGGTGTCTGAGGCCAGAATTAAATAGGCTGTCATTGTTTTAACTAGGCAGGCCGGCAGGGGGGGATTTAGGCTTGGCGTATACCTATGGCACCCCCCATTGTGGGGTGTAGGATAAATTATATCCTTGGGGAGAGCCCTGGGATCACCCCACTTGCTGTGCAGCGGGGGGTGGGCCTCGGGGCTTGCCTTCCAGAAAAGGGCTGGCCAAAGCCATCAGGCAACCTTAGAGGTCGGCTTTGGGGCCCGGTATTTCGCCCAACGGGCTAGGGGAGATGGTCGGGAGTGGCCTCTTGACCCTAGTCCAAAGATGCTGTATACCCCCCCCCGTTCTTTCCCCTCAGGTCTCTGCAAGTTCAAGTTCATGAGCAAGTTGAAATTAAGTTTAAGTTCAACCCTTGTTAAATAGGCATATTAATAAATTGCCCTAGTTCAACCCAAGCTCTGTCTGTGGTCTCGTTATTTCGTGGGTTGGGCGGCAAATGAAATAGCACTCCTTTTGGAGGACTGAGGTTGTAGCTTGGGGGTACTCCTGGACTAGCATTGTGTTTGGATCTTCAACCAGTAAATTGTGCTAAGGTCTCCCCTTGCTTATCATGTTCAGATGCTTCAGTTCTGTCCTGCTTGGGAAATGCTTTGGCCACCTTTATAAATAGCTCAATGAGATTTGTTTGCTGTGATTTCTTTCTCAAAGACTAACCTAAAAGAGTTCCAGAAGTCATCGTTAGTGAAAAATGCTGTGACCAAAACAGTTTTTCTCTTTCTTTCTAAGAATAATATTACACTAATGCTGTCTTGTCTAGTCTAGCTTTGTCTTTGGGTCCAGAACCAATTCAAGGTTATGGCTCTTACCTAGAAAATCTTATCTGCTCATAAGAGGACAGATAATTTGAAGGACTATTGCCTCCCATGAGAAGTTGCCAGACACTTGTGGTCATCACTAGAAGCTTGCCTTTATGGTCTACCACCAAGGTAACCATACCATGGAAAGTCATGCAAACCAAGGGATTTGTATTTTTGTTTAATGGAGCAGCAGCACCTCATTTATGGAAATTTCACCCTAGGAAATTTCACCTGGCCTCATCTTTAATCACTCCAGTGGAGGTAGTCAAGATTTTTAGCAAGTAGGGATGGATGTATCCATCTATTTCACTTTATATTCAGATTCAAAATGGTTGAACCTAACATTCTTTGCATCTTTCATATGAAGAGGCTTGAAGTTCTTGCTATAATTCTTCAGAACAAAACTGAAATGAAATTCTCCCCCATCTTTACATGCCAAATGTAAGATTTCAAGCATAAAGAGGACCAAGGAACCTTTTGGAATAGGAGAGACAGAGGGAGTGGGGAGGCAGGGAGAGGTGGCAATACTATTCAATGCTGACATGATTTAATGCTGTCACATAGATCGTAGTCTCCATGGGAAGGGATATGTCAAATCCCCAAGTTTTCTCCTTCAATCCAGAGCCACTCACATTGAAAGTAGAGTCTTTAAGCTTAGAGCACCCTCAGCTAGGCAACTGATAATGCTCCACTGAGAGCACAGTAGCTTTAGAATGAGCTTCTGTAGTACACTGTTAAGTAGTCTCAGGATAAGGATGTTGGTAGGACACTGGTAAGCATCTGCAGGATGAGAAGCCCAGAAACTGATAGACTGAGAGAGTTAGCATCCCAGGGAGCAAAACACAAACAAATCAATGAAGATAAGCTATCCACATAAGATAAGAAAGGATGCTTCACATCAGTCACCCCTAGGCTTCTCTTTATCTTGAATACACTTTTTGCAAAGTAACTCATCTCCCAGATCCATCTAGGTTTCCTTGGGTATACAGCTCTCTTGGATACCTCCCCCTAGCCAGAAAAGGCCTCAGACAAATTGTTTAACAATTCCTGGGTTACCACCATTTGTTGCCTTGGGAATGGTATATAAATATATAAATGGGAATCCTGTTCAGAGCTAAAGCTTGTATAAGTTGTCCCGTGGAAGCAGTTTTGTCATATGTGGAACATCAGCATTTAGTTCATGGAAGTGGACTTGTGCAAGCAGTGTGATTGCACATGGAAATGTGTTGCACATGAATGCTCTATGCAAATACTGAATGGGTGTGCATTGCAAACTGCTCATGAATGCACATGCATGCTTCATTTAGTATCTTATTACACATTAGCTGCCTTGATTGAGTTGTACAATGCTGCCATTCAACACATGGGTTCCATAACAAAATCAGTGTGTGACTCCACATGTGGAAATCTATGCCACAAAGTTCCAATGTGGGATCTTAGCCAGATTATTCTAAATGCTATATAGAGTACACCAGAAGCATCTAGCTCTTTCCCTCTTGCTTTGAACATGAAAGTGTTTAGATGTTGGTTGTTCATATTTATCCACAATTCTCTTTTTATTACAGAACATACATCTGCGAGAACACTGTGGCAGCCCACATAATGCAGTTAACTTTCCATTTCTCTTTTTATGGCTTGTGTTTTATGCCTTGTTCTACTATGACATCATAGGTGATGGAACACTGACCCATTTAGGTAACAAATCCTCACCCTTGCCTACTTAATTGCTGACTTTTCATGATATAACCTTCTTAGAAAGTGAGAAAGTGTGCTCCTTGCAGTAAGTCATTCTGAAATTGGAATTCCTCTCCCGGCAGATGTCTTGGAAGGTCAGCTCAAAAAGGAATTTAAATAATGAATTCAAACTCATTGTCATTCAGTTTAGGATCCAAAATACATGTTTGCATGCTGGCTAAATTTAGCTTCAGATCATGTTCCCATTAGATTTATTCAGGAAGGACTTGAACTCAGGGAGGTATACTTTGCAAATCGGAAGGCTGGCACTTGTGAATCGGCTCAGACAAGATTTTCCCTGCCATTCTCAATAAGAGCAGCTCAAAAGAACTCTTTGTTTTAATGCATTATTAGCGAGTAAACAAATCCTCTGATTTAATTAATGAATGGCTCCAGGAGACAATGTTAGCTTGTCTCAGAAAACGTTTTTTGTGTACCAAATTGCTAGCTCAATTTCTATCAAGAAAAAAATGACATCATCCAGATAATTTCAAAGCAAATTATATTGTTATTTGATCTACTGAAACTTCATACATTTGTTATATGAACATGCTTTTTAAAAAAAAGTACTGTCAAGGCATCCTGATTCCATACTTTGCTAATCTCCTGTAATGGTTCCCAATGTGATATGGGTTTAAGAAGATATTTGCCTGTAAAAATTAGTCAAATTCATAGAAAGCATCTTCTGGACATACTAGGTAAATAGAATGTCTATGTTAAAAGATAGTCTAGTTCTGTATGGTTTTTGATCAAGGAAGAAGTTTTGATGCTATTGAAAGACCCTCTTTTGTTCTGGGAACTGAGGACTTGATAATCTTCAAATGCTTGGAAATATTACTTTAGGAAAAAACAAGAATTGGATTCCTACCTGTTGTAGACAATATAATATTAATTCTAAAGTACTTTGGCTTGGGGCCAGAATATGTGAAATCTTCAGGAGAGGATTTCTATGTTTCACCATCCCAAGAAACTAGGCTGATGAGTACACAAGATGGGGCTTTCTGGTCAACTTTACCAGTCATATAAAGTCATTCACTCT
The DNA here is from genome assembly GCA_948474755.1 of Ctenosaura bakeri. Taxonomy (NCBI): domain Eukaryota; kingdom Metazoa; phylum Chordata; class Lepidosauria; order Squamata; family Iguanidae; genus Ctenosaura; species Ctenosaura bakeri. The sequence goes on along the minus strand of CAOLHI010000087.1, from coordinate 513,841 downwards.
GAAATAATAGTATACTTGTGGACAGATTCAGGCTATCATTCTAGATCAAGCATACTCAGGTTCCTTAATCACTTCTTCTAGAACAAGTTCCAAAACCAGTACCATCTTAGCACCATCATACGGATGTATTCCAGCTTGCTGATATCTTCCTTAAATTGTACTGCCAGAACTGGCCATATTATTATAGGTGAAATATGGTGAAAATGGGATAGGGTAGTACTGTTTCTCTCATTGATCTGGACATTTTGCATTGACCCCCCCCTTTTTTTTTTTTTTGTGCCACTGCTACACATTGTTGATTCATATTAAATTTGTACTAGATGCTTTCACATGTACTTCTGCCAGGTCAGGTGTTGCGCATCTTATATGTGTGCATTTGGTATTTCCTGCCCAAATGGAGTACCTTAAAATGATCCCTGTTCAAATGCATTGAGTTAATTTTGTCCAGCTCCATGTTAAAGTTACCTTGAATGCTCAGTTCATCTTCTGAACCTAGAAATTTCTCTAAAAGAATCTTCTTTATGTTAAGTCAAACTATTTAATCCACTTTACTCAGTATTGATTAGTCCAGATGGGTGACAAATTTCCAGGGTCCCATGCAGAGAAAATATAATTTATATCACCACCTACATGGTCCATCTGAATGACCATGTGGAAGACTGAACCAGGGATCTCTTGCATAAAGAGGTTGGAAGAGGCCCAGCTATGGAGTACATAACTCAGACTTTCCTGATCAGCACATTTTTTAAGTACCATTAAGTTTGCTTAGACTTATGGTGACCTCCATGAGCCCCATTTATCACAAAAACTGCTCAGGTCTTGTAAACTCAGGGCTCCCATGGTTTCCTTGATTTAAGAATCCTTCTGTAATATGGCTTCCCTCTTTTCCTACTGCCTTCCATCTCCAGTATTGTCTAATGGTATGTCCAAAGTATGACAGCTTCCATTTAGTAATTTTGGATTCTAGTGAGAGTTGAGACTTGTTTTGCTTTCAAACTCATTTATTTATTTATCTTTGTGGCAGTCCAGCACCACATTTCAGGTGTGTTAATTTACCCATTGTTAGCTTCCTTCATTGTCTAGCTTTCACAACTATGAAACTGGAAATACCGTGATATGGATGGCCACTAGGAATTCTGCAAGCTACAGTCTAAAATAGTAACTTTTCCATATCCTGCAGATGCTCAACTATTACTAAATCAGAATCCCTCTCCTATTCTCCCATGGCTATGTAAAATTATTAGGTGATAAAAATTCATGAAATTCCATTGCACCTCTCTGGGTGCTCACTACTTAGGTGAATAATATTTGAAGAAAAGTTGAAAGGATTTCAAGAAGACTTTGCACAAATTTCTCAGGCTTTTCCCATGTGCCTCTTGAAGGACAAGGAAGATTCTTCCTGCAGTCTTCAGGTGCCTTTCGCTGACTGAGGCATAGTTAATGAGCAAATAGTCTTTCACTATTTATATCTCTGCATGTGTCAAATCTCCTTGTTTATAGGTGACATGTTCCCCCATCCATTAAGCAAATAACAATAGCTATGGAATGAAAATGAGCAGCCAGGTGTATAATATTTCATTATCTGTCTCTCATCTTTCTTTCTCTCTCTGCCATTGAATATGCCAATTACTTTCGGCACTTTCTCCCTTCTCCCTGTTTTCCCCGGTCATGTCCCTTCCCTTGGCAACCTTTTGCATTTGTTTCTTCAATAATTTCAGACTCATTAAACTTTAGCCAAGAAGAGAAGGGGAGGGAGAAGAATGCCAAATCCCCCAAGTTCTTCTGTCACTATAGCAACATTCACAACTACTTACTGCTATCTAGGACCAGAGATATATTGAGCAAGAAAATAATGTGTGAAAGGAAATATGAGGATCTTATTTCCCCTCAATAAATAAATAATAACAATTAATTATTATTATTATTATTATTATTATTATTATTACTACTACTACTACTACTACTACTACTACAACGGTTTTTTTCTTGATGTAAACCTAACCAATATCTGTTTAAAATATATGAAAATCTCTTATTTCATTTTCCTTAGCTTTTGAGATTCTGCTCAGGAAAGTGAAATTGATTTCTGCTGGCACCAAACCATTTGGAGTTGTTGATACACTTGGTCTGATAATGAATATCATGAGTCCTGTTTGTCTTTTACTGGCCTCTAAATATGTATTTCTTTGGCAGACGAGTGAGAGAGTGTCTAGCAATCAAATGTTTCTAAATTTCAAAGCAGTACAACATGCTATGCAAATATATTTCTCGCCCAAATACAGTGACAGCCGAGATGAAAGGGGCCAGGGTGGAAGGGAGCATCTTTAACAGCTGCTTTGAGAAACTGGTTTTGCTGGAGATTCCCATTACAAGAGCTCCCAGAGGGGATTTGATAGATCAGTTCTGAAGAACATGAGAAAACAGCAACAAATCAAGAGAAGACAAGACAAGGCACAAAAGTCTGGGTGAGCAACAGGGTCATAAAATAGCATCAGCTATTGATGCCCAAGCCGAGAATAACAAGACCAGATACATGATGTTGGGGTAATAATGGCTGCTTTATTTGACCTATTTATTTACATTGCATTGGCCTGGGTATAAGTGATATCAAGGGAGCAACTTACTTCAGGACCGGCTGAGGCCAGATGTCATCCTCATTACACCTCCTCAGCTTTCCCTTGGGTGACACACCTGAAGGCAATCTATTCACTGTGGGTTGTTCCCCAGGTGCCCTTAGTTGGAAGGCCAACTTGGTAGGATCTGACAGAAGTCCCAGGACCCTACATGTGAGAGCTCCCATTCTGGGCAAGCCTCAAGGGTAGCTTCCCTACCCCTGACTTCAAGTATCTTAAAGGGGAGGTTGTAGAGCATTATCTTACACCTGCATGGGGCACCAAAGGTATGCACTAGAGACTTATCTCCCCCTACACTACCTAACAGGTAAATTCTATTTATTGATCCCTGCTCGAGTCAATTGCCCCAGTCCCTTCAATCCAGTGCAAGGTAGAGGGAAAAAATCCTTTCTAACTGGGGGAGAAAAAATTCCTACCTGGCCCCAGGGCAACCAGATCACTCCCATACTGCACTGAGGGTGGGCCATGCAGTGCTGAACCAAATGAGGCCATGTGGATAGTGCATTTACTTTGTATAGCTACTCGCTTGGCCTCCATGTGATTCACCTCAAGCAATAATGCAGGCAGAAGGCATCCTGGTCTCTTCCAGGGAGGGCCCCAAATACTTCCTTCCCCATCAGCAACATAGCTGCAAGGGTCCAGGGAGATATTGCTTGGAGGCATTACTTGTATTTTGCTTTGCTGTTGCAAAGGAAGATGTGAGAAAACTTTGTGAAAATCCATTACTCAGGCTGTGTATTCCAAATTAGTTCATTTCACTGCACTGCTTTGTATTAGCAAAAATTTGGGGAGCTGCTGCAAAGTCCCCTGGATGGCTGGTGCTTTTAGGGCTGTGGAAGCCATCATTAATAAATAATTATTGTATATGTATCATTCATATATATATATGAATGATCTGTAACACTAAAGAAAATGCCTATACAAGGGACAGGGAGCTCAAGAAATATCCACCTCAGAGAGGAAATCCTCATATAATCAATGACGGCATCAGGAGAACTGCCATCATTTTGAGAGAAAATCTTTGCCATGAAAGACACAAGTCAAGTGACAGCCAATAACACATTCCATTTGTGGCATATTTCCATGAAACAGCTACCACATGGCAATTAGAGAAAGCTACACATTCTTAACAAATTCAGAACATCTTGCTAGAGCTACCAGCCAGCCTCCAGTTCACCTTTTTGCCAGTCACCAAATCTGTAGAGACCGTGCTAGTAAAAGCTCTCCTGAAAAGACCAATCAGCAATCCATGATTGTACCCTGGTGATCCAAAGTGTCGCATCACCTGTAAATACCTTAAGCAGACTGTCACTTTTAGGAGCTCAGTGACTGGCAGGCCCTACAGTATTAAACAACACATCATCTGTCCGTCCCACAATCTTATTTCTGTGATTGAATGCAGGCATAGAGGATGTGATTGGCAATTTCTGGGCAAAATCACAACAAATCTTTCCACATGCCTCAGGAACCATACATCTGCTATTGCAGCCTACAAGATAGAGTAACCATTGTAACCCCAAAAGATGAGCAACTCAGGGATTTACCCACAGTGCTAATGCCTCCATGGAAATTTGGGGAATTATAGCTAAAAGGAGGCCGGTGATTGGGGGGGGGTACCATGGGATCTTTTAACTTGTGTATATGAGTCCCAACATGGCAAACTTCCTGGTCTGTTTCTCTCAGAAGTCTCTGCAACTTTGGCCCTTTCCGCATTTTGTTTTTAAAACAGGGCAGCGTGTTCTCCAGCGAGGACATTTGCATTTGGGGGTGAACTGGGTCCGGACTACTTTCTGTAGTTTCGGACTTCAGCCCACTCCGGAATGACCAGAACTGGTGGTTCGCCATTCTATTGAAAGACTGCTTAAAACAGCCCCAGTCCGTCGCTGCACTCCTGTGTAGATCTCCAGGCTCGCACCAGCACAAGGCTGCAAATCTTCCGGGGGCGGACTTCCAGCTGGCAAGCTTGTACGGTTGGTGGAGAGCCTCCACCAATCAGAAGCCTCCATTTTCATCCCTGGTGCAGTGTGTTGCGCACTGCTCCAAATCAGCATGGATCGTCGGAGGAAGCGCGCCAGTCCGGTGAGTAACAGACTGCCCCATTTTCTTCCCAAAGTGCGATAAAGCCCTTAATCTAATCATACGTCTGTAGAACCTTGGCTTTGCTTGTTACACCATACTGTGACCTTGGAAACAGGACATAGCAGACTGGAAAAACACCTGCTTCTATAAAGGTTATAATGCCTAAATATGAGATATGGTAAGTATCTGATAAGACCAACACAGGTATAATGTGAGAAATTAAAGACACATGCCCAGCAGATAACAAGTATGATCAATTGAGAGTGCAGAAGTGCATGTGCTCCAGGAGGGCTTCATCTGTCTGTCTGTCTGTCTGTCTGTCTGTCTGTCTGTCTGTCTAAAGCCCAGTGGAATTGTCCTGAGAAGGCTTCATGCAGACGAGAACAAATAGCAAGATGCTACACATCTTCATCCTAGGGTATCTTTATTGTTGCTTCTCCGGACTCCCAACCACAGACTAAAGATGGGTGTTGCTCTGGGAGCTTGCTTTAGGCAGAGATGTTGCTTTAGCACTTTTGCCTGTAAAGTAATAGAGCTATCATACCTTTCACCCCCTGGTATGTTTGTTGACTTGGTATCTTAAAGAGCCAGCCTCATTTGATGAAAGGTGAGTGTGCTAAGTGTGCTTTGTACATACAACTATTTATGTGTGGTTAAGAGCTTGCCTTGTTGCTTTCTGTAATCTCCTGATCCAGAATCAAATACCTCTCCACTCTCTCCATGCCTTTGTCAAGGTTCCACTCTTTCCCTACAGCTTGCCTCCTTCCTTCAACCTCACAGTATTCATGAAGCCTTTCTCTTCCCAGCTCAGTTTACTGAAGTGCCTAACATATCTTTCACCCCCTACACTTGAATCTGCCATTTTCTCGTTATCCACCCCCCACCTAATCCCCCCTTGCTTTCCTTTTAGTATTTCACAAGCATTTGGCAGTAATTGTCAGCCAGACCCTTAGAGTCTGTGGTCATTTCCGCATTACACTGTTATAGTGCTATTATTCCACTTTTCAACATCCTATGGAATCCTGGGCTTTGCAGGTGAGGGAGGAGCATTTAGAATTCTAGCAGCCAGAGAGCTCTTTTGTCAGGTTGCCCTCCATATTATAGTACAGTAGAGTCCTGGTTATCTGACCCAAACGGGCAGCCGCAGCGTCGGATAACCGAAAGGGTCAGATTACCCGGATGCCCGTGGCGGCTGCCATTTTGGGGGGGGTGTCAGGGCATGTCTGGGCGTGTCGGGGGTGCGGAAATGCCCACAGCCATGCCCCCAGGCCGTCGCGACATCGGTTAATCCGGATGGTCGGATAACTGAGCGTCAGATAAATGGGGCTCTACTGTAATGGGATATGTAGTAGGTTTTAAGGTAGCTTCTTGCTTGTAACAAAGGTATGGGAACCAGAGACCGTTAGGTAAACAAAAGCTAGGAATGTACTGATAAGCGCTGCCAGGCTTTCACAGCTACAAGGTCTCTTGTGAGCGGGAGGGAAATGTCTTGGCATTTTATGCTTTTGAAATTGCTAATTGCCTTTAGTCCTCTCACTGAAGTCCTGTACGATGTCTCTCACCCCAAATAAATAGCATTTATGCACTGTACTATTTGTGTGTGTAGATTCAGTTCCTGACATCTTTGGCCTCAGTAGACTACAAACCCCAGAATACCACAGGATGTTGAAAGTGGAATGATAGCACTATAACAGTGTAGTGCGGAAATGGCCTCTATTGTAATTATGGCATGTACATTGTCCCATGGGTTTAATCCTGATGCAGTGGCCTTCTCCTCACTCCATTCCATCCAATGAAGATGTCTTCTCAACCTTTCTAGAGTTCTCTGCTAGTGCTGTAGTTTTAGGGGATGCAGTGTGGGGCAAAGACATCCTTTTATCTCTCCCATATAATCCCTGTTGTTAAATCTGCATCCACATACATCCCTAAAGATCTCTAAAACGCCTTTATAAGTCCTGAAAACTGAAATATATAGCGTTAAGCCTACAGGAACATCATTGTTAATTGTGCCCATTAGACCCATTATCATTGCCTTCAAAGAATTATTGGACTCTGGGTATTACTCATGCCATATGGATATCTAGATTTGCCTTTGTTATAGAGATTTTAAATGAATACCCATCAGCTTTCTCCTAAAATCAGAGAATTCTGGAGTTAGAAGGGGCTTTGAAGACAGTAACAGAGCCCTGACTGATGGATTTATGAACAGATTAAAGTTCATTTTAGGACCTCAGGTTATTAATAATGTATATGTAGGCCTCTCTCAAATTTATTGTTTATCAAAATAATTTGTTCATTGACTCTCTATTCACCAGAACCCTCAAAGTGATGGGAAATGATTAGGAACCTTCAAAAAAGTACAAGAAATAGTTTTGCAAAAATCCAAGAGAACTAGGCTTTAGGTAAAGAACCAAGGGGGTAATGAAAAAATTGTTGACTTATTAACAGCTTCATTTTAAAGAAATGTTAGGGCTGAAATTCCTGCTTAAGTCAATCAGTTTTTTAATATATATATATATTATAAATATATAATTAAATCGTCCCTATTCATTGGCAAATTTCCAGTTTAATCCATAACTGAATTCCTCCTAATTAGTGGATAAATGAGCCTACCATGTTTATTCTTTGAGGAAAGAGCTACTTTCATCTTTTCTTCCTTAATTCTGCTCATTTATCACACCTCAGATTAGAGGCTGATTATCTTATAAAACTATTACATCTGCTTTTAGCTACTTTCAAGAGGTAACCATGTCAATGTGCCATAGCAAAATGACTACCAGTTTAAGACTACCAGTTTTATTATAGTATGAACTTTTCTAGATTGTAATACATACCTGAGTTTGTGTATTGTAATTTGTGAAAGCTTATAGGTTTATAAACCTGTCAGTCCTAAAAGTGCCAGAGAGCGAGAATGATGTAGTGGTTTGAGCATCTGATTAGGGCCATTTCCACACTACACTGTTCTAGTGCTATTATTCCACTTTCAACAGCCTACGGAATCCTGGGGTTTGCAGTTTAGGGAGCGGCCTTTAGAATTCCTGGCCAGAGAGCTCTTTGGCCTCAGTAAACTACAGACCCCAGGATTCCAGAGGATGTTGAAAGTGGAATCATTGCGCTATAACAGTGTAGAGTGGAAATGGCCTAGGATTCCAAGAGATGATGATTTGAATCCTTGCCCAGCCATGGAAACCCATGAACTAACCTTGGCCAAGACACACTCCTTCAGCCTTAGACAAGGCAATGGCAAACCCCTACTGAAAAAATCTTGTCAAGAAAATCCTATGAAAATAGAGTCATAGAATCATTAAATTGGAAGAGACCACAAAAGCCATCCAGTCCAGTCCTCTGCCATGCAGGAGGAACCAATCAATGCACACTAAACAGATGGCCATTCAGCCTCTATTTAAAAACCGCCAAGGAAAGAGACTCCACCACACTCCGAGGCAACATATTCCACTTCTGGACAGTTCTGACCATCAGGAAGTTCTTCCTAATGTTTTGGTGGAACCTCTTGTCCTGTGGTTTGAAGCCATTGTTCTGTGTCCTAGTCTCTGGAGCAGCACAAAACAAGCTTGCCCGATCTTTCTTAGGGTCACCTTGGAATTGAAAAAAGTCAGAAACAACTTGAAGGCATACAACAACATCAACAATTTAAAAGGGCTATCTGACTGAGTGTTTTCTACATCAAACAATGACAGAAGTTTGATTCCAGTTTAACTATCTTGGGTCCATCCTATGGAATGTGACAGCTTGTAGTCTAGTGAGACAGATATTTTTATCACACCATATGGAAATACAGCAAAGAATTCTAAGTATCTTGCCAAAATACTAAAGTCAGGATCCCCTAAGATGAAGCTATGATAATTATAGGGATATCTAACCATTACGCTTGTGTATTATAAAGATGTACTTTGTTGTTTTACATTTGGTTGTTTGCTTGTACTATGCAAGGGATGTGTGGTTATTATTTCCACATCTGAAATGTTCCACCAGTTGTGGGATTCTGTTTGGCCTTTTGACTTGTGAAGATAATTCCGGAAAATTTTCACATTAAAACTGCCCTGAGCGACATGGTGGAACAGTCAGACACCTACCTGCATATGATAAATATAGCCAGTCTATGAAGAGTGTTAAATGTAGACATCAAATTAGCAGGGAAGTAGATCATGACCTGAGGGAAGCAACTGGAAGGAGAGAGTTTCTCCTGTGACATCTTCTTGTCATGCAAAATCCATCACTCTCTGTCACTTCATCTCTGGTTGTTCCTGTTTGTTCAAATGTCAGACACTTGTCAGCAGCATGACGCCCTGTAGGTTCATGAGGGGGAATCAAGTGCATTAATCACTGAGAAGCATGCTGACATTCCCTTAATTAAAGCAAATAGGATGAGGGCCATCTGATTAGATGAAATATTTCCCTGATATCAGAAGAAGTGCAATGTTGAGCAGAAAGCAGAGTTCTGTTCTTCACGTACCTATTGCATTTTAAATGATCTACCCATACGGCTGCTGTGATCACACTGCAGCCTTTTGTCAGTCATGACAAGCAAGTGATGCAGCAGTTAGAGGTGTCAGAATGGGATTCAAGAGTTGTACCCTAAGAAATGGGGCCATTGGGGTCCACCCGCAATGCCTGTGTCTCCTTAGAATTTGGGGAAATAATAACACAAAGAAGGCCTGTGAGAGGAGGGTAATAGAAGGATCTTTTCACCTATCTGTACCGGTACTAACTGTATAGAGGATTCCAGTTAAAGTTAAATAAGGTATTTTATTTGAATTGGAAAACATGTGAGAAATCAGATACTCTTAAGATCTATACAAGGCTATCAGAAAGTGACATGGGAAACGGTTGGATAGAAAGAGATTAGAAGTGAAAAGGGTTATACTTACCATTCTTGAAAGAGGAGGTTGCAGTGGAGGGGCTCAGACAGCATCTGAGGGGACTACAGAGGAATACCCTGAAGAGGTGTGTTAAGAAAGCCGTAATGGTTTTCTCATGAGACTGACAAAGGGGTCCGGAATATGTGATTGCTTAAATTCAGGAGTGACACAGCATTGATGGGACTCATGACAATCTCTTAATGTTCAGTCAGGTAGGGTGTATATGGAAGATATCTGTAGGGTAAATTCAAGGATAGTCTCTGATTACTCACCAATTGCAGCAGTTAGTCTTTCATTATATTCAAAAATGCCCAGAACCTGAAGCAATGAAGGGACTGGCACAAACCCATCAGTGCTGGTTTTTCTGCATTTTCCTATCTGAACTTTTATGCTCCTGAATATGTCTCCAGCCAGTGTAACCCTGAACTCTGGCCAGATTGACCCCAATTGTGTTCTCCAGTCATTGATATGTCAAATTTATAAAAATCAAATATCTTGTAGGAGAGGTGGTCAGATATGGGAGCAGGAGACCCACGTTTAAGTTCTTGCTCTGCAATGAAACTTACTGGGTGACCTTGGGACAATCATTTTCTTTCTTACCCTGACTGTAAAATGGGGAAGGAGGAACAAAGGCTTGTACACCACCTTGAGCTCATCAGTAAAAAGATGAGTTATAAATGTAACAAATCAATCAATCAATCAATACATAACTGAGAGCCAATTAGCAGTTCGGCTTTAAAGAGAAGGCAGTGCAGCTTCTAGACTTCTGTGATTTTACATAGAGGACAGTCTTGTGTAATGTAGGAGATATGGCCACACTATTAAGAAAACTTCATAAGCATCATCCATTTTCACAAAAGTCTAGTAATAGAGGTAGACACTTCCCTTTGCATGTTGCCTAGAGAAATTGCAAGTAGACATCTATCTCATTGCCAGTTGACACTGACAAAGTTAACTTGAAACTACATTTCTGTAGAAATTGGCCTGGAAGACCCCTGAGACAATGGATACTTTCCAAACTAATTGATGAAAACGTTTCTAGTCGAGTGTTGAAATGGTTCTTTGTGCCACATCTGCAGTTAAAACAGATGGTTATGGATGAGGTTTAGATACATATATTGAATAGATGTACACACTTTGCTTGCACAGTCAAAAGGGCCTTGGGCCATTCTTAAGCAACTGGACATCACTCTCTATTTCACTGTAGGAAAATTAAATGGGGTCATGGGGATTTATTAGTTTGTTTATTATTTGCCATCATGTTGACTTCAACTTAACATGGCCTTATGAATGAAAAACCTCCAAGAGCTGCAGTCATAGAATCATAGAGTCATAGAATCATAGAGTTGGAAGAAACCACGGGGCAATCCAGTCCAACCCCATTCTGCCATGCAGGAACAAATATCAAAGCACTCCCAACAGATGGCCATCCAGCCTCTACTTAAAAACTTTCAAAGAAGGAGACCTCACCACAATCCGAGGCAGCATATTCCACTGCCACAGACAGCTCTGACAGTCAGGAAGTTCTTCCTGAAGTTCAGGTGGAATCCCTTTTTCTGCATTTTGAAACCTTTGCTCCTTGTCCTGGTCCCTGGAGCAACAGAAAACAAGTTGCTCCCTCCTCGACATGACATCCCTTCAAATGTTTAAATATGGCTATCATGTCCCCTTTTAACATTCTCTTCTGCAGACTAAATACCCAGCTCCCTAAGCCACTCCTTATAGAGCATGGCTTCCAGAGCCTTCCTCATTTTTGTCGCCCTCCTCTGGATATGCTCCAGCTTGTCAATATGCTTTTTGAATTGAGGTGCCAGAACTGGACATAGTATTCCAGACTGTCTTACTTAGGTCTTGTAAATTTGGAACAGCTGTGGCTCCTTTGATTGAACCAATCCCTTTGTAATGTGGTCTTCCTCTTTTCCTACCACCTTCCTCATTGCCAAGCGTTATTGTCTTATCGAGTGAATCATGCCTTTCCATGATATGTTCATAGAAAAACAGCCTCAGTTTAGTCAGCTTCAACTTATTTCTTTATTTTATGTCTTGAATAATAGAATAGGAATGCATGAGGTTCAGACAGACTCATGGAGGTTTGCTGTTGTTAGATACCATCAAGTGGACTTCCTACTGCCCAGGAGCTGTTTGGCACATTTACTCTGTTATCATGCTGTCCACTCCCACTCCATGATATCATTAGCAATGGACATTATTTAATTGCCATAATATAAATCATACACTGTTATGGATGAAAAGCCATGTTGGCAAAGAGAACTGGCTGAAGACATGCTAAAGTAGATCAGATGGGACCTCAGAGCATGGCCAGGTCTTATCAGTTGAGAAGGGCTTGTGCTAATGAATTTGCAAATATCCCCTCAATGACTCAGCCTTCGAATACATTAGCACACAATTGATGGTCATCAACCTGTTCCCTCTTCCTGCTGAAATTTTCCTTTGTTTCTTCACCTGCCCGGACATTAAGGAGATATCACAATTCCTATCAACACTTTGTCACCTAATGCTAAGGTCGTTCACCCATTCTGGACCCCATTGTTTGCTCTGCTGGAGAGCTATTAACACCTTCCCCCTCAGGGCAGAAACAGGGTATTTAAACCCTGGCTCTGAACCAGACAACTCGTAGTATTCTGGAGATAGGCAATCATTTTGTTGCTATGATTCTTGTACTACCCTCAGACCCTTAAACTTTGTTGCTCTGCTCTTGTACCACCCTCAGACCCTTAATCTGAGCCACATTGCTTTGTCTCTTCTCTGTAGGATAGGTAACTATCACCCACTTTACCATCACTTCTTGTTATCCCATTTTTCCTTCTTTTCCTTCAACTAGCTTTGTATAGTTGTGAGACTGCTTGAGTCTTGTGAGTGTTTGTGATTTTCTCTCAATAAAATATTCTTTTAATCACCAACTGGTGTCCTTGTGTTAGTACTGGTATACATAGGTAGAAAGATCCTATAACCTTGACCTGCAAGCCTCCCTTTGAGCTAGTAATTCTTGAACATTCCATGGAGCACTGGCACAGTGTGTGGACCTCTGAGTCACCCACCTTTTGGAGTAACAAGTCTGGCTCCTTAGCAAAAGCCTGCCTGTCATGGAAGTTTTACCAGCAGCAGTTCTACCATCAGTGTAACCTTTTGCTTCACAGGAGCACACAGTCCTTATCACCCAGAAAAGTTAGTGTTGTGGCAGGCATGGAAATTGCAGGGCTGAAAACAGGTTCATCCATGAAGACTGTTGTCCTGTCATCTATCATACTTTTTACTTTGTGTATCTTTGTTTTCATTTCTGTGCTACCACCCCCAGAATAAATCATGTATCCTCACCATCTATTTTGGGCCCCAAACTACCTCCCTCCAGCCTTGGGCTCATTATAAAATTTATCTGTTAAACTGTATAAAAAAATATGCTCTAATTTCACAGAATCATAGAAATGGAAGAGACAACAAGGGCCATTGAGTCCAACCTCCCCCCATGCAGGAATACACCATCATAGCATTTCAGACGATGACCACCCAGCCTCTGTTTAAAAAACTCCAATAAAGGAGACTCCACCACACTTCAAGGTAGAACATTCCTTTGTTGAGCTGCTCTTTCTCTGCATCCTTGCTATGAATGCTGGGCTTGAAAATAATTCAACACAACCTTCTCAAAGGAAGGTTAGTATTCCCCTTTTTATGTGAGGGGAGAATTCTTATTTCATGAGGTGGCTTGCAAACATGTAAAACTTCTCCTCATAGCCAAAGTGGGTCTGAGTCCAGGAATTGCTTTAATACTCAATGCCGCCAGTATAACGACACTTCCTAGATATGCAAGATAGTGTTTCTCACAGAGGGCAGACAATGAAATCCTTGCATCTTAAAACCTTCTAAGAAAAGGAATGTAGAGTCTGCATTCTGTAACCTCTCCATCAAGGAAGGGTTTAAATCTGTCGGCTTTCCTGCTGAATAATTTGCACGCGTTTAATCGGAAAATGATTGATATAAAAAGGAGCGCTCACTTAAGATGTTTACTGAAATTTTGTGCTTGAATTATGTGGTCTGGAAAGTATTACATTGATATTTACTTATCATGTCAGTGGTGGCCTCGTTTTGCAGGCTAAATAATCTGGCAAGGGTGAAAAGTTTCCTCTTAGATCAAACTATCCACTGGTAATGCCCTTTTCATTGTCATTCAAGGTATAGTAGTAAACTCCCAATTAGTGATTAGTCAATAACACCTGGATCATTACAAAAGGGTTCTTTTTTTTTTCATTTGCGCAAGTGGGGAGTAGCTATGCCCACACACCCAAGACAAACCACTCCAATGGAATGTCTGCATGCAGGCAACTATATCCCCTGCTAAGCATGACTCCAGAAACAGAAAATACTAGTTAATTGGCTACTCCAAATACATATGTATAGGAACTATGTCACGATTATATTATTATGTCAGCGTTCAAACATTGTGCATGTTCATATAGATGGTCCCAAATTATAATACCAGATCCAACCTTGAGGGTATGTAACTTAATATTCTAATGAAGCAAAATTAAGCTGTCAGTCACTAAAGTTCATATTTAGCTGCGCCCCTTCCCCTCAATCTGGTTTCAATTGCTTCTTGCTTGCAAAGACACCTGCAATTCCATTTCTTTAAAAAAACCTTTACATTTTCTTATTTTAGTTGACTACAAAGGAACACTGTCTCTAATGTCCAAAGATTTTCACATCTGTCTGTGGCAGATAGACTTACTCATTGTGTTCAATGTAACTTTTATCTGTGTCTGCATTCCAAGGCCCACTTCCCAGGACGAGAGCAGAAAACAAGGCCTTCAAGGACTATCAATCTGGATTTAGCATGAGTTTTAAAAGACAATTTAATTGCATGATTTATATTCTAGCTTCAACTTAACAGATTTCCCCTCACAAAATCCATATTTTTATTTCACACCATCAAAGGTGTAGTTAGTAACAAAGAAGTAGAGAAAGTGCAGCCCGTGGACTTTAAGCGCCCCCTCAGAGCTCCCAATGCAACCTCCCCATTAGTGTTGTGTGCCTTCAAGTCATTTCTAACTTATGGTGACCCTAAGACGAACCTATCATGGAGTTTTCTTAGCAGAATTTGTTGAGCGTATCACAAGCTTTTCTTAGCAGAATTTGATGCCCTTGCATTCCTCTGAGGCTGAGAAAGTGTGAATCACCCAAGGTCAACCAGTGTGATTTCTAGGGCTGACCCATAGTGTCCCAGTGTCCTAAATCCAATACTCAAACCACTGTACCACACTGGCTCTCGCAACTCCCCTCCCCATGCTCTCACATTACAATAATCCTCTGTCTATGAAAAACCCAGCCATGATAGTGGAAGAGAGGAAATAAACAGAGTAATCCCAAGTCAATATGCCACCTTTCACTCTCTTAAAAACTGTTGCTTCTTCACAGCAGAGTAAGATGGGTCCAGATGACAAATAAAGAACAGTGGAAAAGTTCATATATTGATATTGAGTGGAATCCAGTTGGTGACATATGCCGATGTAACCTCCCATTACACCAATGTATCTACTTTTGCCATTTTTTTAATGGAAGGAGGTATTCAGTACTGCCTTTTGCAACAAGTGACCCTGTGTACAACAGCAATTTGAAGATACTGGAATATACCACCATGGCCCATCTGTGACCAATGAGAGTGGCAGACTTCTGAACACCACCAACCTTAAGTTTTGTAGCTGGGAAACTTGTAGATTCATTCATCTTCCACCCAGAAAGTATGCAAGAAAGTCTTGGAGAGTGATGGCAGCTAGCACAAATCTCAACTGAACTGGCACAAAGCAGGATCTCTTCCATTGTTAGGAGAAAGAAGTACCAGGGAAGAAGAAGTGATAGAAAATATGTGCATGAGGTTCTCAGTCCCTTATGAAAGTACTGATCTTACCTTTCCTAAGCTTGACAACAGGGGAAAAGCATATCTTTCCTTGGAAATGTATACATTAGTTAGGTTTGCACAGTGTTCTAATGAAGTAACAAGGTGCACAAAACCACACATACCTTGAAAAAAGTGAACAAACATGCATATTTTAAAAATGTACACAGGCACACTTTAGTCAATGGGAGATATGCATAAAAAATTGCATGCACAGTAGCAGTAACTGTACAAAGATATATGCAAAATCATGCTTTATTCAATTTATCAGTGTATTTATTTATTTATTTAGTGTCATCAATGTACATGATGTTTATAAATAAAATGGTACAAAAACAGCCAGCTTTGCCAGAGACATAAAGTCTAAAATATACACACATGCACACCCAGAGGAAAAATGGAGTAATGCAAATATAAGACTATACAATGCAATTATAAAACAGATTATCCAGTTATAATAGGAAAAAAACCAACATAATATAAATAAAGCAAGGTGACAAATGCATGTCATCAAAATATATGAGATAATAAAACAATATTAAACTAAAACTCCAAAAGCTTTGGAAAACAGGAAAGTTTTCAATTGGATTTTAATGAGGGAAATGCATTAAAATGAATGCATTAGTAAAGTTATATCAAATAATTGCATACATGGTGGGGAGATGAATAAAGTTAAGCACAAATTTCTACCTGGAATGAAAAACAAAGGCTGGTATCCTGTTAGTGTTTTATACACTGGTAAGTTCCCTTACATATATGGTTGTTTTTAAAAAAAAAAAAAGCTTAATGTTCATATTCAGTTCACAGTTACATAAACGAGGGGCCCTTGAATGTAACTGTTACACATGCAGCTTTATTTATTTATTTATTTATTTATTTATGGTGGTCTGTAACTTTTTTCAGTGCATTAAATGTACCACTTAATTAACTGAGACTTCTGGAACAACCCTGGAACAACCCTATTGCACTCTTAAAGAAATACACTTAGGTCCTTTTTGCATGGCATTCATCATGCCAAAGGGCCTCCGGAGCATTGTGCAATTGCAAGAGCATTTCAGACGACGTCCTCACAATTGCGCAATGCTGCTGGGGCTGGCAGGTGCCAATCATACACTATATCATTTTCGGCTTTTAGCCTGTGGAGCAGAAGCAGTGGGGATGCAAGAGCCTCACGGAAGAGGCTGCTCTCATGATCCCCACGCGACCATGCCAGATGCAGGCAAATTGAGGAAAGGGCCTTAGTTGCACAGCGTCAGTGATCTGCAAAAGGGTGTCATGGAAAAGCCAACAACTCTGTGTATGCTTCTGTGTGGGATGTGCCTTTTTATGGTGACTCCATTAATTTCATAGGGTTTTCTTAAACAAGGAATGCTCAGAGATGGTTTTATCAGTTCCTTCCTCTGAAATATAGCCTATGACCCTAAGTTGTTATTGGTGGTCTCCTGTCCAGGGTTGACCTGACTTAGCTTCCAAAATTAAACAAAATGTGGTGCCTTTAGGGTATTCGTATCCTCTGGTACAACGCACAACTTTGTACCAGCCAAAGTCTTATACAAACTTGAGGAACGAGGAGAATGTCCGTAAGGTTCTGAGAACTGCACGATGGAAATAAGACTGAGGGCTTTTCATGCCTTTTGTTTATTAATCAGGAAAGCCCAGCTACTCTTGGGACTCTTAACCAGTGTAAAACAATCAACCTAGGACAAGTTTATGAAGAGGCACTCCATTACTTTTCCCCAAGGATACATATCCCTACTGGGAATGTGGATGAGCTACATTGGTCCTTTGGTTGACAATTGCTCCTGCTACAACTCTTTTAATAGTCAACAAAGCTGGGGCCCTTGATAACTGAAATCGTGGATGGCTTCTCCTTTGTACTCAAAAACCACTGGAATGAGGAATGACATCTGCTGAAACATCCCTTTAGTACTCCTTATTAGTCTTTTCCCTAGTTATGCATAAAGCTAAAGTTACTTTGCCCAGCAATTCAGCTCATGTTCCTTCTCCTTCATAGTTGAATAATATGCGTATTCAGACTTTCTCACATGAACTGGGAAACCAAAGTGGAGCTTTCATGCAACTGTTTATTAAAAATTTAAAACATTCCCCAGTTGTTTTCTCCCTCTACTCCCCAAACTCTTAATTCCTACTTGTATTTAAATTTCATTTGCACGTACCTGTAATAGCAAGACAGTATATGTTAAATGGATGGCAGCAGCATCAACAATTTAAGTGTAGAAATAATTTGGTATATATGTATTTCTATACATATTGCAGCTTCCTATTTTATATAACGACTAGCAAGAGATTGCTTACTGAAGGTTCTTGGCTTTATGGGCTTGAAATTGCTCTTTGTTTGGAATGTGAATATCCCTGGAAGATTAAAAAATAATTTGTACACATTTGAAAACAGAGGTTGTATTGGCCAGTTTAAAGATGAAATAAAGGCACATGTGTTCCTTCAGGAAGGGACAGCTTTCATTCATAAGTCAATGAAACTGTGGCAACTACATTTCAGCAAGTCTTAACCTGAACTTGTTTTGCTCCATAGAGTTGGCTTTCAGGCATACCACTCTAATGTGCTATATGAGAAAGTTTGATTTTAAAGATGTTAACATCAGGCTGCAAGAATAAACCCACTGGATCAGATCAATGGTCCATTCAGTTCAGCAATTTCACTGTAATGACTAGCTTCGTGCTTTTGGGATCAAGCAAAACATGTAGGTAATGGCCTTCCCTTATTATTTCTCTCTGTTACAGGATATTCAGAGCACACATTCAAAAAAGTTGTTGGGGAATTGTTACATGGTAGGGGATGCAATAATGCCACTTCATGCATTATCCAGTGACTGTGATTCAAGCTACCTCCAGTTAATTTACCCCTTAGGACTGTGAAGGGTTAGTAAGATCAGAGGAGATACATTTTGCAGTCAAACTTCACATGAGTTAAAGAGGAACACAAAAATCTAGAACCTTCAAGGACCAGAGCCATAAAATATTTTATTGCTTCTGTTCTCTAGTTGTCTCCTTGATTGTATGCAGATTCTTAGCATAAGGAAGTTTTGGTAGATGCTGATAATAAAAAGGATCAGAGTCCCACTCCTCATGGAATAACCTGAGTATAGAAAGCTACTTCTGCATAAGTGGCAAGACACCATTTTTCATTGGGGAGCAATAGGAATTTTTGCTATGCTTCCCTCTACCTGGTTGCAGAGGCGTATCAAGGGTAGGGCAAGTAGGACACATGCTTTGGGTGCCAATGCCAGAGGACACAAAAAAAGCCATGACTGTAGGGGTAGGGGTAAAAAGATAGGGGTCAACTTCAATGCTTGCCCTAGGCATTGTTTATGCTAAATATACCACTGACTGGTTGTCACTTCTATGTGTTATTATTTGTAACTTGTTTCTGGTAACTTTGCAACTTCTAAAGCTATTTTCTGGAGAAATCCTCCAAGATGTGCAAGACCTTTAAATATCTGGTTTAATCCTTCTTACTTTAGAATAAAGCTTTCTTTCCCTCTGTGAAACCTCAAAATGCTTTTGGACTACTCGGCGCACAGGGTGATTTTTTCCACAGTGGGAAGGTAGGGAAAAATAAATTTACTTAGGTTTACTCATGTTTTGTCTCCACCTGGGAATTGGAGAGAAGAGAGTTTTGGGGACCACGTGAATCCAGTTAATCGCTAGGGTTAGAGGTGAAAGACCCTCACAAAAGTGTAAAACTCACAAATGTGTGTGTATGTCTGTGGGAAAGGAGCTGAGGCATGGTGGGAGAGAAAGGGCACCCAGAGTCCAAAGAAGGTCAGGGATAAAAGAGAGGGGAAAGAGGTAGGTCTGAATGGTGATCCTATACTTCCTCTGTCAGGCTCATCTCTTTCCTTGGGTGTGTGGGGCATACCAGAAGAGGGTTTGTGGAGCTGAGAAATCAGGCTGTGATCCATCCTTACCTGCCCAGGCAAAAGCTGGTATAAGAAGGGGAGGAACAGAGGTGGGTTTTTAAAGGAGTGCATGGTCAGATCAGAGCCACAGAGAGGGAAGGTTCTCCTGGAAAAGAATCACCTGAGGTGGGGAACAAGGGTTGAAGGAACTCTCAAATAATCAAACCCACAAAAGTCAAACTTGCAAATGTGGAGGGACAACTGTAGCTGGCAGAATCTAGAAGCTCCTCGTTGGGCTAGCCTTCCTATCTTTGCCCAAGAAGAGCTCAGGGCAGAGGGAAAAGCTAAGACAAGAGGATTCTTGAAGATATAGTCAAACAACCAACTTTTCCAAGCTCATTATCAAAGGTAAACTGACTCTGGACTCGGAGACAGTGGTGTCCAGTGATTCCCATGTTAGTAATCAGTCCACTCCAAGTTTTAGTCAGGAATTTAAAGGAGTTATCTAAAGATGTGAAACCTATCCCACAAATAGTTGAAGAACTGTTGTGAGTGCTTTCAAAGTTCCAGCTAAAACCCAGAGTAGATGCACTATCCCACAGACATGGAAGCTTCCAGACACCATGGTTTGAAAGTTCTATTTAACTGCTCTATATACTAGGAACAGGTATATAGGTATATTCTGGCGTGGCTGTGTAGCAAATTCTTGCCTGAAGCACCTGCCACAGCATCTATGAGATCTGCAAATGCTAAAAGATGGAAAGGGCAGAACTGGCAGTGAAATCCTATAGTTAAGATTTTGCTTTTACTTATGGGGGTTGTGGGAGAAAAATAAAACAAAAAATGCTATAAAAAGCAGTTGCACCCAGTGCCTAAAGCTTCACACTTAGAGGCTTCAAGAAGTAGAAGAAACCTACCCTTCTATATATAGTGATGAACTATCCAGGAATCAATACTCCAGATCCCTACAGCTGACTAATGGGTCTCTTGGTTTGGGGTGCATTCCTCTCCCCAGGGCAAGGCAAATGAAAGATGGAACACTGGGGATTATACAGGCCAGAAGGAAACAAAGGAACTTTAAGTGTATAAAAGAGAACTGTATCCCACCCTAATAGGTATGTGACTGCCCAAGTTTCCTAATGCAATCTCAAACTACCAGGGACAAATTAAACTGTTTAACTGGGCCTAATTAAGCATAACAATAACTTTTTTTTATGCCATTGTATAGCTCTTAATATTTGGTCATGATGCTGACAAGGACTCTACAACCTATCTGCCAAGTGGTAGAAACCATACTCACTATGGGCCTGAGGCCCATCAGAACACCCTTGGGGACTCCCTATAGCCCTCACTTAGTCCTGAAGCTGTTCTTGGCTGACGACTGCTATATATTAGTAGCAAGCTCATTCTTCTAATGTGCATATTGATGCAGAAAAAAATGGCATTATTCATGCACCTGAGCAGAGATTATCAAACTTAGCAAAGCATCACAGCTTATAGAAACACAAAGAAACTGAGGGGACCTCAAAACAAATAGCCCAATGAGGACCAGATGTTACCCTGTGTTTTCGGGGGTCCTGGGAGGGGTGCCCAGATTGCCAAATAAAACACCAATTGGGGGAAATTAGCTGGAACACTCTTTTAGCTGAGCAAGAGGCAGGGTAACTTGACAGGATCTTAAAACCCAATGTCTACGGCTTCAGGTCAGGGAACAGACACACAGGTTTAAAGTAACCAAAAATAACAGTTGCATTGAAACACAACAGAAAATAAATAACACACACACACTAACTAACTGGGAAACGGAATTGGAGAGCTTAAGGGTAGGCAATACGACACCTGGTCTCATTGTCCTTGGAGAAAGAGAGATGGGGTTCCGAAGAAGAAAGCTCAGCGTGACTGGCTGAGGGGAGTTTCCTTAGAAGGCCAGCAGCAGGGCAGGATAGCAGTCCAAGGTAGACCATTTGAAAGTGAGGGATTTTTATAGGGGAGTGGGTACCCTTTGGCTATGGCAAGCCAGGTGAGAACAAAAGGAGTTTTGGCGCTGGACAAAGGATTTGGAAAGGTCAAATTTAACATGATGAGCTTAACGCTTGATAACAATAGTATAGCCAATATGTAAATGCCTTGTTTACCAGGCTGGCTCTGCTGAGAGCCTCACAGCTATTGTGATTTTGCACGTGGAAGTTCCCTGAAGCTGGGAGCAAAGCTTAGGTTGCTGGCCTCAAAAGAGTCTGGAATGTGAAAGCAATTAGTGGCCACACTCATGTCCGTGCTTGCAAACACGTGGAGTGAGGTGACTGAAAGCAGGTCCAGCTAAGGCCTAATTAGATGATATCAAAGTGATATCTGGGGGTCCTCACCGAGGGTGCCATGCCAGAGATTACACAGACACCAGACACTGACTGATTGGTACCTCAGGTTATGTGGTAAGGGGGAAGTGATATAGTGTATTGGAAGAGAACGGGATTGACTAGGATCCAGAAACACTCCACATTGCAACATTTCATCGCAAGTCCCACTTCTTACAGGTCTAAAGTGCCCATACTTGGACACTGAAGTGGCAGGAGAGAGAAATCAACCCAGAGTTCCCATCATTGGGATGGATGGACTTGAGCTGCAGTCATTTCCCTGTTATTTAGAGTTCTTAAACTTGCTGGGACATCTTTCACAAAGAGATGTGTCACAATTCATTCTGAAGTTGGTGGCCTCGATGGAAGTGTCATTTTTAAAACTTCTATTGCCACATTAAGTGGGAAGAACATAGCAGGTGATGATAATCATACTTTATGGCTATACTTAATTAACACCTATGAATTTATGAATATTTCATAGAGGAAAGGTACCAAGTAGAAAAGAGAGGGTGGAAGGTTACATCACTGGGAGGAGGGAATCAAGTGTTATCAGAGCATGAAAAAGTTCTCTCTCTCTTTTTTTTTTTTTTGGACCACAAACCTTCAGAATTCCAGCCCCCCCACCCACCTACCAACAGGATGGGTCAAATTGGCTGGAAGAATCTGTAAGGTGGAGTCCCGAAAAAGGAACATATAAATTTGTTGCTTATTTAAGAAAAAATGGTTCCCTGAACAAATGCTTCCTCTGAACTGTTTTTTCTGTATTGTAGATTCGGATATTCTGAAACTGAACCCTTCTCCTTGTGTGCCTTCAAGTGGCTTCTAACAAATGTTTATCATAAGGTGAACCTATCATAAGGTTTTCTGGGGCTGAAAGTATATGTCACACCCAAGGTCACCCAATGAGTATCCATGGCCAAGCAGGGAATTGAATCCAAGGCCATTTCTGCTCTAGATTGTTATAATGCCATTATTCCACTTTCAACATCCTATGGAATCCTGGGCTTTGCAGTTTAGGGAAGGGCATTTAGAATTCTCAGCCAGAGAGCAATTTGGACTCCATAAACTACAAATCCCAGAATTCTAAAGGATATTGAAAGTGGAATAATAGCACTATAACAATGTAATGTGGAAAAGCCCCTGATTTTCATCTGTGAAATGTTGGAGAGCATGGGTACCATGTTGGGTGAAAAGTGAGACACGAATTAAACAAACAAGCTTGTGAGAGACAAGGGCTGGTCAAAACAGAAGGGATTTTTTGTTTTGTTTTGTTTGTCGCCATAGGGTACACCTTAGGCAAAAAAAAAATGACTGAAAAGGTGACCTCTAGTACTTGGCATTCATTGGTGGTCTCCCATCCAAGAACTAGCCAGGGCTTGACCCTACTTAACTTCCAAGATCAGATGGGATCTGGTGCCTTTAGGTGTGGTCTTCTCAACATTTCAGTCATCCAAGGTGCATTTTTTAATTCTCCTCGGGCCTTTCGATGTCCATATCTTAGTCATTTGGCAATCTCGATGAGCTGTTCTGGTTTCTCTGACCATGGGGTTCAGATATTTATGCAAATCCAAAGTTGCTGTTCTGCATGTCTTCCCTCGAGGTGTTTGAGACATCTGTTTCAGAGCTGGGGCAAGGAAAAATGGCATCAAGGGCTTATTTATTCTTCTCTATCACTTGACATGTTTAACTTTCTTCTCCTTCTAGTCAGGTTGTTCTCTCTCTCCTTTTCTCTCTCTCTCTCTCTCTCTCTCTGGCCTGGAAGTACACTTGTTCTTTGTTACATACACTCCCTCACATATGTATGCACATATTTTCCCTGCCTCACACCAGAATTCCTAAAGTATTAAGCAGTTTGTTTTCCTGTTGTGACAACAATCTGTCTCTCAACTGCTTTGTTTGAGGATTAACCTTTGCCATAAAATGCATAGACCATTGTTTACTATGCTAGCCAGCTTCACATGTGCCAAAAACTCATAAATAGCAAATTACAAAGCACAGATTCCAGAGTGCTTACACCTGTTATACAAGCACTGCTTTCTATGTACCTATTCAAAGAGATAAAGCCAAAGAATAGGAGTTAGAAAATACAACAGGATATCTGTCTCTCTCATCAACAGCAACGCCTCTGCATATAGTAGGCATGCTGAGAGAAGTTAAATTAGTCAATATTCTCTTTATCAGAGCAATGTCACCCTAATAAGTCATGAGTGCTTGCAGATTGACATAATATTTATCATAAACTCATAGCATTATTGAGTTGAAAGGAACCACCAGGGTCAGCTAGATGAACTCCAACCATGAAAAAATGTACAACCAAAGCACCCCTGAGAGGTGGCCACCCAGCCTCTGTTTAAAGACCTCCAAAGAAGGAGACTCCAACACACACCAAGGCATCATATTCCACCCCTGAACAGCTCTTACCATAAAGAAATCCTTAACCTTTCTTGCAATTTGAATCCACTGGTTTGTGTTCTAGTTAGTGGAGCAGAAGAAAACTAGATTGCTCCATCTTCTCTTCCCTTCAAATATCTAAAGACAGCTATCATGTCACCTCTCAATCTTCTCTTCTCCAAGCTAAACATAACCAGCTCCCTAAGTCATTATTCGTAAGGTTGACCCACTACACAGCCATGCTCATAGGTCTAAATCTTATCAATTAGTTCCAGCCAGAGTAGAATCACTGGAATGATTATTGAACAGTCAATCAACACATAGGTAAATCTGCTGATTCAGTGAATCTATTCTAGCTGGGACTGTTACCCTAAAAGTTGGAGGCTTTGAGGTCTACCTGCAATGCCAGCATCTCCTTAGAATTTTGGGGAATTATAGCTCAAAGGAGGCCTGTGATTGGAGGGTAATGGCAGGATCTTTTCTTTTCATGCACAAAAATAATGTGCTTTTTTTTTTCAACCCACCCTACCCAACCCCGAAAGCGGCAAGAATTACATGCAGAAGGAGGAAAAGGAGGAAATAATCAGAAATAGACTTCCTGTATGTACACAGCCCTTGGTGAAGTTGCATTGGTTAGTCTCATTGCTCATTCTGTTGTGTTAAGGACCTCATCCCCAATTTCTGAAAGCACCACTGCTTGTCT
Source organism: Ctenosaura bakeri (assembly GCA_948474755.1). Lineage (NCBI taxonomy): Eukaryota > Metazoa > Chordata > Lepidosauria > Squamata > Iguanidae > Ctenosaura > Ctenosaura bakeri. Next base: position 489,018 of record CAOLHI010000087.1, on the reverse strand, counting down.
CAATTACAAAGTCTCCTACTGAGATCAATCCTGCAAAAAGTTCTGATTGGCTGGCCCTTGTGTCAATCATGTAACTATCTACTCATTACTGTATCTACATACGGATAGGAGTACTGCTAAACTTTTCATCCTCACTGAGAAATCATTGGGATAACCATCACCTATGCAAGACTTTTCACATTTCATGATATTTGGGGCAAGAGGATTATTCATCAAAATGATTTTTACAACAGAAGCTTGTCTTTGGTATAAAGAACATCTTTGCTTGAAAAACAGAAACATATTTTGTGCAAGATGCAGTGTCTGCAGGTGTGTGTGTGTGTGTGTGTGTGTAAGCAAATTTATCCCTAACATGTTCCAAAATGTGAAAAACCATTCTTCAAAAAGAATTCATAGGAGCTCAGGGGTGAAGAAAGAGTGTTGGATTAGGAGTGGATTCCCGGGATGTTAGCCCCCTTTTGAGGAAAGATGAAAACTAGTCCAATTAAGAATCAATCTCCCTAGGGAGAGTATGCAACTGAACTCTGATCTCTTTGAGGCTAGCTATAGCAAAATAGAGCAAATAGGCAGTATACAAATGAATTGACTAGCAACTTTACTAGTTACTTTGAAATGTGCATTAAAACATATTTACATAGTTTGTCTAAGCTCTGGCTCACTAGAGGAAAGTTTTAAGTATAGAAGTTGCTCAGCATGTATTACAATTACAACTCAACTATGTATTAAAATTGGAGATTGAGCAAATGGGGAAGCTCTGGAGGGACAGCATGTATAGGGAAGAGGCATGCAGACAACTGTTACTAAAACCCCTTTGCTCTGATAGCAAATAAGAGAAATGGGTATAAAGACAATGCTTCATCTAGCACTATTTTTTTTAAATAGCAGAAACTAATTTCTGCACCTAGTATCACATTTGGGAGAGATATAAATCTTCACCAACTTCCAATTTCGTCCTCAAAGACACAAATAAGGACCCCTCATAATCTGTCTCCTTTCTGTGAATGCACAGGGTTCTCTTCGAAGTTCTAAGACACTACCCATATTTCATCAGGTATTTGATTACGTAGAAATATATGTGGGCTACAAACGTACACTGACTTCCTGGAGTGTGATGTTTCACCAATCATACTGTACATTCCTGTCCCCACCCTGGTACATGTGCTGAGCCAAAAAGCTGGCTGCTGGAGTGATCTCTTACAGATGTGTAGTGACCAGGGAACAGAAGGGATGTCCAGTCACTCTCTGGCTATGTTTCTTCAACTGGAAACATAAAGACAATGTTTCCTTTTGGATCTTCTGAAGATCAAGCAGGGTAATGTCATCTTCGATTCTAAGAGCAAACAGGTGAAGGGAGCATTAAAAGAGTCCTTGATTGAGAAGTATTTTCGAGGAAAGAAAAGCCCCACAAAGATGTAGATTCACTTGTTAGACAGCATTTTTTTTTCAAGAGCAAGAAGGTGCCAGCTCTCCCACCCACTCAGCTACAGAACATTTTTATGGCCATATTCCATATGTACACCCACCATCTGGTGCATTTCTTGCTAGTGTATAATAATGTTTTCTACTTAAGTGACAGTTGATTGAACCCATTTCTGCCCTTGTCACAAAAAAACAGTGCTCTCAAACAGCACATTGTGCTCATGTTCTGTTAATCTCCTCCTAGCCTACCAATTCTCAGATCACAAACAAAAATGCAGGTGCAATGGAAATGGGGAGCCTAATCTCTCTGATGCATGAACCTAAAGGCATTTAGTTTCTATAAATAATGATGAATGAAGATATCTATTTCATGTTCTGCAATTCCCTTTCTAAGTGCTGAGGCATCGGTCATGCCGATGCCCGAAGCAGTACAGAAAATGGTGTACCTACCCCACCTGTATTCCCACATTCCCACATCTTGCAACTTAAGGGAGAAAATCCTACAAGTAAGAGTAATCTTACCCTGAGAGTTAAAATGTAGTAATAGTAATCAAATAAGTAATGTTTAGCATCCTGTTAGTGATATGCACAAGCTACTCCTTAAGCTTGCATATTTCCTTTTTTTGTCACTGCAGAGATTCATATGCCTGTCATCCTTCTTCTGTGACCAAGGTCCTCTTCTCAGTACTTACTGTCTCATTCCAATAACCCCCCACCAGAAAAACTCACATTCCATTGCTAGTGAGGAATTGACATGACAGGTGTAGTAGACATCATATGCCAGAGATATGAGGACCCCAGAGGAACCTGGTGGAAGATGTCCTTGGTCGATAGCTATAGAAACATAGTCAGTGCTTTTTCCCTTCTTTCCACCCTCCACCATCCACAAAGTGGCCTTTAGCTATTAAAGTAATACAGTGAGTCCTGGGTCTGATAAAAGGGGAGCCACAATAGAGTTCTGCATGTTTTACTCTATGTGCATAGGCATATCTCAATAAGTTGGTGTAACTTCATGGTACCCAAGTTCAGTAGCCTGGAGCAGAGAGTTCATTCAGCATAATGATGGGTGCACTAGTTCTACCCTACTAGCCCAACAAAGCCTATGAAGACACACCACAGCAGCAGACCAAAGTCTCTTACTACCTCAGGTGAGAGCAGAACCATCACTACATTTGTTCCTATTGGTGCCACTATCTCAGATCCAGACATTTGGAGCCTAACCAAGCTTTAGAGGGGATATGTTTCCATACTACCCCATTATACCAGTTTAATACTGCTGTCCTTCCTTTGGAATCTTGTGTTTTGTAGTTGTAGAAGGTACAACAACAGTTAGAAAGCTCTAGTACCTGATAGAGGGGTGCCTTGCTATGCCAAAATATTGAAGACTTAGGGGTTCACTCTCAATGCCAATACCTCCATGCAAAGGTAGAGAATTGTTAGCTCAAATTAAGAGGCCCAACAAGGGGGGGATAGCCTAATGAGATCTTTGACACCCATGTTTACAAGGTCTCATGCAAGGAAGAACCAGCAGAGATTCAAAAGTAAACTAAAATGTGTTTTATTGAGGGAAATTCAATCACTCATGCTGGAGATCTAACCAGTCATGCACTCACACAAGACTAAGTGAAGGTAAAAGGAGGAAAGATTGATAGAGAGATTTCAGGGAGTGGGCAATATTTACCAGTCTGGAAGGCAAGCAAAGAAGCAGTGATGTGGCTTAGACTTGAGTCTAAGGACAGTAAACAACCAGGAATGAGAGTGGCAACCAGAATAAGTTGATGATTTTAGAGTTAGGTGACAAAAGGGGTTAAAGGTTGTCCAATAGCTCAATGTATGTGGACAGGTTTGAGGCTAATGGGAAAGATTACAGGGTGAAGGGAAGAGGACTTGAGACAATCATTGGTCTGATGGGACTCTCCCAATCATTATTGTCTAAGAAAGCAGAGTCGTTAAGGCTAACAGTAGCCCATTAGCTTTGGAGTTTCCTGGTGATTTCTTGACTATGACCTTATGATGCCTAGGAGGTGTTTTCTGGCCTAATTTGCACTTCATGTGTTCAACCATTTTTTTTCCTCTTGGCCAGTCTGGCTACACAGCTATAGCAGAATATATTTTATATCAAAGCCAATGAATGTGTTTTGCCAATTAAAACATATCAAGTCATAGGAGTGTGTGGCCCGGTAACAACATTAGAATAAGAATACCAAGTACCTCCCCAAGCTGCAAGTCCCAAGATCTGGTGAGATGGAGCCATGGCAGATAAAGTAGTATTATATTGCTACAGTTGTATAATACAGATGCATCGGTATATGCTTTTGTGGACAACAGTCTAACTCACTAGATAACTCATCATGTGACACTATTATAGCACTGTGATTCCATTTAAACTGCCATGGCAATGTCCTATGGATTCCTGAAATTAGCACTTTAAGGAAGGACATTGAGAATTGTCAGCTAGAAAACTCCAGGGACTCACCAAACTGCAAGCTCCAGGATTACATAGGATGTTTCCATGGTAGGTTAAAATAGAATATAGCAGTATAATTGAGTGCTGTGAAAAGACCTCAGGTTACTTACATTAATGCACATGGTTGAAGGGAATAGCCCAAGTACCAGTGCTATCTGTGCTACAGAATTATAACTTGAATGGTACTTCAATACATACATGTAGAGGAAGGAGAGGGCTTGTTTTCTGCTGCTCCAGAGACCAAGACAAGGAGCAATGGATTCAAGCTGCAGGAAAGGAGATTCCACCTGAACCTCAGGAAGACTTCCTGACAGTCAGGGCTGTCCGGCAGTGGAATATGCTGCCTCGGAGTTCAGTGGAGTCTCCTTCCTTGGAGGTTTTTAAGCAGAGGCTAGATGGCCATCTGTCGGGAGTGCTTTGAGGGTGTTCCTGCATGGCAGGGGGTTGGACTGGATGGCCCCTGTGGTCTCTTCCAACTCTACATTTCTATGATTCTATGATTCTATGCAAAATTTCATCTAGCAGAGTATTTATCCACAGCATTTGTTAACTAGAGCCAGATGGTTAGTTTGATCATTCCAGATGGGAAATCTTCCTTTTACATATATGCACATCCTTCTGGAATCTGTCCACATGGCAATCTGTAAAGTTAGTATTTGAATGCTCTCATCTATGCTGCATAGTTGCCCTGGGAGGTAGATACAAGGTAAAGAATGGGGATTATCAAGAGCCAATGCCAATCTTCAAAAACATCCAACAAGTTGGAGCAGATATTTTTCTTTTCTTTGGATGATGAACTAGTTGCATTGCCATTCACCTGAGGGGGGGAAATATCAAATATTGACAACATTTTTGCTTGAAAAGCAGGGGGAGAGGGCAGGTGAAGATACATAAGAAAAACAACCTCTATTTCTTTTTGAAAGCAACAGACTTCTAAAACAAGTTTTTCCCTCTCCTCTGTGGGTCCAGGCTCAGAAAGAAAGGATCACTGAATGTTGGTATAGCACAGCAGCTAATTCTTCTCAGGAGGAGGAGGAGGAGGAGGAGGAGGAGGAGAATTTCCCATATCTTCTTCTACTAATGCTATTACCAAAGCAATTCTATAGTTACATTATCCCAAATCCTGAAGCAGTGTACAACACCACCATAAAAAATAAAAATAAAATCATACCCACCCAAAACACATGATCATCTGACATAATTCCAGCAGAGGTTGCCCAAGGCAATGACAAAGAGTAAGAACACCTTTTTTTTTTGTAAATAGAGATAACATACCACTGTTTGAGGGCTGATTTGTTGAAGAAGGAAAGTCCAGAGAATCTAGAGATTGGCCACCAAGCAGATTCTAGATCAAAGAAGGGGAAATCCTGGCGAAGAAATCTCATCCTGACCAAGCAGGAAGGGAACCTCAATCTGGCCTCCTGAGGTTGTCTGTTTGCCTTTTTCATCCCTTTCTGGAAGCTTCACCCTCTCAGAAGAAGTGTAGGGGAAAAGGATCAAAGGCAGAAGCCAGTGATTTTCACAACTAGTATCATTAGAGGCCCAATTGGTCCCAGTAATTCTTTCACACTTGACAACTGCAGCTCCTCTCCAGCTCTCTCTGTCCTTCTGAACTCAAGTAAGTAAGACCAGCCCCTCTTTTAGGGTTTCCCCACCCACTGGAGCAAACCGATAATTTGCAGAGATGAACCAAACATTCCACACCTTGCACATGCATAAGCCATCAACAAGATTCTGGCCTTAAGGTACCAATCGAATGGTATGGAAATCCCAGAAATATATAATCCACTTCTGTCATTAGTTCCTTTGACCCAAACATAGCACTTGCTGCTGTTATTAATGGCATCTTAATGACTTTAGTCACCACATTTCAATACTTACAATCAGGGGCAAGCTTTCAATTCCTGGCACTGATTCCCAATTGACATTCTCAGCAAATACACCCCTACTATAAACACCAGCTCCCATATTTAAAATCAGATGCATTATAAAATTCCTCATCTTAATTCAAAGGTGCTTTGCGTTCTCGTTAATCTAAGTTACAGAGGTAATTTGTAATGTAATGACAGCTTTAAATAGGGCGGCTTTAAAGTTAATTTTAATTGATGGAAGAGGAGAGCAATTCTTCATTGCCTTGTTTGTGAGGCAACTAAGCTGTGGAAAACACAGAAGTGAAACCAAAAATCAGGACTCAGGTGGTATTTAAAAAATGGAAACGGAAGGCTACAAAACTTCAGAAGTCCACAAGACCAAATACTTTTTTTCCCTCTGGAATCCAGATCCAAGGAATCCAGTCTCGTCCCGCTTTCTTTTCTCAAATCTAGTGCTTGGAAAAGCTTCTTTTTTGTATAACAATTCACATCCTAGACCATAGCATCCTGGAAGCTATAGTTGAAAGGGTAACTTTTTCAAGCTGTCTTCTTAAAAATGTCTTTCTTGTGGCTTTCCTATAATTATATTAGTACCCTTTTGCTTGGTTTCTAAGCAACTGATATTCAGAAAGATGCTGCCAACAGGAACATTTGTTGGTGACATTCTGTGTGTGTGATGAGGCATTGAGCAGCGTGCTTACTTTTGAAGTACAACCCTAGCTTCGACTCTGTTTTCTGTGATCTGCCTCTTTCGCAAATGGAAAATACAAAGGTGTATCCACACTACACATTAATTATATTTTCTTACCACTTTAAACGTGACAGCTCAATTCTATGGAATACTGGGATTTGTAACTTAGTGAGAATCCTCCTCTAGAAAGCTATAGTGCCATAACTTAACAGAAAGGGCAATAGCTCTCTAGCAGAGAATTCTAAGTACTTTAACAAATTACAAATACCAGGAATCCATATGATAAAGCTATGGCAATTAAAGCAATTTCAAACTGGTGTAAGTCTGGCCATTTCCACACTGGGAATTTAAAATGGCGCAGAGCGGCCTCCAACGGAGGTCTTCTGCACCGTAGAGTGGACTGGGGTGGACTACTTTCTGTAGATCCACACCTCAGTCCGGTTGGTCGTGCAGCGTGGTTTTTAAAAACTTCTTTTTTGAGGTTTTTAAAAAGCACGGAGTGAGCGAAGCCATGTAGCTCCGTCGCCCAGCTCCGGAGCAGATTTGCAGGCGCGCGCAAGTGCATGCCTGCAGATCTTCCGGGGGCGGACTTTCAGCTGGTGAGCTTGTCCGGTTGGTGGAGAGCCTCTACCAACCGAAAGCCACCACCTGGGATGCCAGAGGACTGTGGAGCAGCGAACTCGCGCTGCTCCTTTTGGGGATGGACTCAGCCGGCTGAAAAACAAAGCTGGTAAGCTCCATTTTCGGGCATCCCCCCCCCCACATGCGGAAAGGGCCTCAGAATCCTACCTGTATCTTATGCTTGAATAAAAGGTTTTTTTCCCCCAGTATGGAATGTCTACAAATCAATCCAAGCAGTGCGGAGGCAGAGATGCACATGTAGTACTGACACACTTAAATGCACCTTTAGCATTGTGCACGTATGTGCATGAAGACTGGTTTGTGCATTCAGCTGTATGTTCAATGGGTATATAACTCTTCACTAAGTTTCTTCTCAAAGGTCACAATAATTAATTTCAGCAATTTTCTTCCTGTTGCGAGAAAACCTTCAAAAACCACACCGTGTTTGAAGGCTATTTGTAATATTCTGCACAAATTTTGCACAAGGTTCTTTTGCACAGAAAACAGCATTTTCTATGTAGAAAATAGTATTTCCACTCAGAAGTCTGCCCAGAAGAATCTGTTTCTTGTTCAGAAATTGCTGTTCTTTATGCAAATCAACCATGTGAAAATCTTATGTAGAATAAATCCCCAATTACAGCATTTTTTGTGTAAGGCCCAGAAAGCAACATTGGCTCCCCAGAACAAAACCACCAACATCCCTCTTAAAAAACAAACCAAGCATACTTTGGCTGAATAGTTGAATTTTTTAACCAATTTTATCCCATTCTGAGATCTCACTTGGCTCAGCTTTCCATCCTTCCAGAGGTTGGTAAAATGAGTACCCAGCTTGTTGGGGGCAATTAGCTAAAACACATTGTAAACCACTTAGGGAGTGCTTAGCATTGATAAGCAGTATAGAAATGTAACTACTAACTGCTAACTTCTTATTTTATTTATATCCCACTTTTCTCCCAGAACAAGATTGAAGGTGGCTCTCAACCATTTAAAACAAAACAGAACTATAATAACAACAACAACAACAACAACAACAATAATAGCTCCAAAAAATTAAACCAGAATTCAGTTTTTAAAAACATGAGTTAAAAACAACTTTAAAACACCTTTGAAACATAATGAAATACAGACACAAAATACTACCTTAAAATCTCCAATGTCAAAAACCAAAGGTCCATATAAAGAGAGAGCATAGAGGGGGTCAATTGGACTTCCCATGGTCAGTTGTATCCTGAATTGTAATTTGCTTTTGTAGTGCTTTTATTTCATACTTAACCTTTGTGTTCTGGGGGTCTTTTTTAATGCTCATCTTCTTTTTTCTTAAGTTCTTCCATGGTTTTTTTTTTTTTTTTTGCATTTCCTTCCTTTTCTTCTTTTCAACAGGTTGGGAGCAGCCACTGAAGCCATTTTTGCACTAGACTGCTATAGCACTTTTATTCCACTTTCAGCATCCTACAGAATCCTGGGGTTTGCAGTTTAGGGAGGGGCATTTAGAATTCTCAGCCAGAGAGCTCTTTGGCTTCAGGAAACAATAACCCACCAGAATTCCACAGCATGTTGAGAGTGGAATCATAGCACTATAACTGTGTAGTGCTGAAATGACCTATGAAGGCTTTCTACTGTGTCCTCACCAACCATGTCTACACAAGGGAGAGCAGACATATTTAAAGTGTTCTGTACAACACCAGTGTGGTGTAGTAGTTTGACCATTAAGCTAGGACTGCAGGAGACCAAGGATCAAATTCTGGGTTAGCCAGGGAAACTCACTTTGGTGACCTTTGGCGAGTCATGACCTCTATTCTTCAGAAAGACAAACCCAAACCCATTGAACAAACCCATTTGAACAAATCTTGTATAGAAAACCCTGTGGTATGGTCCCCTTAGGTTGGCCATTAATCAGAAATGACCTGAAAGAACACTACAGTTAAACAAGGCTTATTTGAATAAAAATGGAAACAAATATACAAATACTTTCCTCTCTTCCTCATGCACCCATTACATATATATCGTTGATGGAACAGTAAGGGGACCACAGAACCTATTTTTTACAGAACAAGGAATATTAAAGATTATTGAGCCCTAGAAAGATTTTAAGGATTATTTTAGCATTCGAATGATGTTGAAAAGTTTGGCTTAAAAAACAATCAGATAATCCAGCTAAGAGAAAACAAGGGATGTTATCTCTAGGGCAGGGGAATAGCAAGTGTTCTAACATGAAATGAGAAGATCGCTCTCTTAAGCAGTAATACTAGAGGGACAAAATGATGAATTGGTCATGAGGTTTCTCCAGGCTGTTGGAACTAACACAGGTACCTAATCTGCTTTCTATGTTTTTTTTAACAGCCTGAGGATAAACCATCTTTAAACTTACATTTTATTCTGGATGTAGCACATACTCTCCAGCTCCCATAGCAGTTGAGTTATAGCACTGGTTACATTCTGAAGTCTCATGACAGTGGCCAGTTTTTCTAGTCCGCCAATTTAAAAACATTAGCCGCAAAACTGAAATTTAGAACATGTGTAAATGGTACATATTTACATTAAGCAAACAACTGCATATCATTGGGAGGGAGGGAGGGAGGGAGGGAAGGAAGGAAGGAAGGAAGGAAGGAAGGAAGGAAGGAAGGAAGGAAGGAAGGAAGGAAGGGAATTTACATGTGACAGATCCTGGGGAAAAAGTGGCAAAACTATTTTGAAAAGAGATGTTCAATGTGTGTTTGACAGACCTATTCTTCTTCTTCCTTCCTTCCTTCTTTCCTTTCTGGAAAAGCAACTTCATACTCAATTTATAAAAAGAAAGAAAGAAAGAAAGAAAGAAAGAAAGAAAGAAAGAAAGAAAGAAAGAAAGAAAGAAAGAAAGAAAGAAAGACAACCAGATTACAGTGATTTTAGAAAAAGAAAAATTACAATTTAACAATAATTAAGGCATAACCTGTAAAGCATGCAAACAATGCCAAGTGGTAGATAAGAAAATAACAACTTTTCTTCACCCTGAAGCTTTGGACTACAACTCCTTTCAGCCCCAGCCAACATGGCTAGTCAAAGCTAGTGGAGTTTGTAGGCCAAAACATCTGGAAGGACCCAGGTGAGAGAAATATGTGGTAAATAATAGGAAGGTCTTGGTTTGGCATGACATGTGGAACTTTTCAGAGTACGTGCTAGATGAACAGGTCTTCAGAGAAGATTCAAAAGTTGCAATGTCACAACAGTATCTTCACCACAACACTATGGTGTCTCTGGTTGCCTCTCAATACGGTACACGGAGAGAATCCTCTGATGCTGATATTGCCTATCAGCAGATTAATTTGAGAACACGATGATAATAAAAACCCTAGAACACATTATCGGTCTATCTGCTGTCTCAAATAGCACACACAACTATCTCTTCCCTTATTCTCACAACAACCTTTGTCATACTGAGAGCAGAGTCCTGTTAGAGGCTACACATATGTACGTGTGGCTGAGTGGCTTCTTTTGTTGATGAGGCACAGGGAGTGTTTTCTTGCAGACATGTGAAAATATGGGGGGGGAATCTCCCCCAAAAGGAAAAAAAAGGTTTTCCTTCATTTCTTTCCAGAAAAAAGTAGGATTTTGTGTGCATGTATCTGGTTGGATAGATAGATAGATAGATAGATAGATGGACGGACAGACAGACAGACAGACAGACAGACAGACAGACAGACAGACAGACATGGCTTTTTTCTGTTGCCTGGATTTCATATCTTTATCCTATTCCCCTTTGTTTCCCATTCAAGCCCTCCCCCTCTACAGATGTCAGCCTCGAGGAAGGATAGTTGCTACTACTCCTTATTAGTGGTGAGGAAATGGCAGATGTGAAGCAATTCAGAGGAGGAAGAAGTGACATGTTTTCATCCCAAAGGAAGGTAAGGGAGCGTGCACGCCATCTAATACCATACTCCAGTTTCTTTTCCCTTATGAGCCCAGACCAGTTCTGTTTTCTTCCTTTGGATTTCCTTTCCTTCCTGTCCCTTCCCTATTGGTAAGGTGCAGCCATAGTGGCCTCTCCTGTTAACAAGGGGGGAAAGAGAGTGGGGAAAAGGATACAAAAAAAAAAAAACCCACCCAAAAAACAAAAATCTCTTTGGAGATTTTTAAACAAGGTCAGATGGCCATCTGTTGGGAATACTTTGATGGTGTATTTCTACTTGGCAGGAGGTTCGACTCGATGGCTCTTGTGGTCTCTTCTGGCTCTATGATTCTATGAAAACTGTATGAGAGTGTTGTGTTACACCTATTTAATCCTGGCCTGTGATAGAGTGACTGGCCCAAGGGAATTTCAAAGCTCAATGAGGATCAAAACCTGAATCTGCCGTGTCCCAAGCTAACATTTTAAGCACTGCACCACATACTCACTCTAGCCATGTTATGGCAGCCATACAGTGGCTATTGAAAAATATCCAGATTATCTCTTTGTCCCAACAACATTTACAGAAGCTCAGCATGCAATTATAATGTCATTGTACTTTCTCTAGTTCTCACCAGGATGGAGGCAACAAGTGATGTGGAGTGTGTGTATGTATCTAAGTGCCTTCATAAATCCCAAGAATTCCATAGGATTCTCTCAGGCAAGGGATACTCAAAGGTCTTTTTGCCAATTCCTTCCTCTGAAATATAGCTTACAGCACCTGATATTCATTGGTGATCTCCCATCCAAGTATTAACCAAGACTTACCTTGCTTAGCTTCAAAGATCAGACAGGATCTGGTGTCTTTAGGATGGAAAAAGCTAATAGCTGACTTTGGCAAATTCAGATTGACATGCTGTTAACTATTGGAATACTAGAAATCCAGAAGCTTTGAAAATATGATTTCTGGGTAAAATTTCTCTACCTGCAAGTACAAAGTAAGAAATGTTACCAAAAGACCAAATACAATTTTGCATGGGGTATCTGAGAACAAGAAACATTTCTCATTTGGCAGGCTCCCTCATAGAATCAAGGCATCCCTTTGACAAGAAAAGTGGTATTATTTCAGTCACTTCCTACTTGATACACATAATTAATTCCACTAATGCCACTGATCTAAATGTGATAATTACTTATTACACTGGATAGGCAATCTTCTAATAAGACCTTTGATATTCTGCCAGTTTTTTTTTAAGTGAACGCATTATTTTTAAGCATCCTTAACTAAATTGCTACATCAAAAATTCTAGGGACAAGGACAATTAACTCTAAACTTAAAATGGTACAAACTAATGCTGATAGGTTGTTGTGGGGTTTTCTGGACTTTGAGACCTAATGCTAATAGTCTATGTGGGGGTGAAGAGCAGAACACTGAATGTGGACTAGCAGCAGTTGTATTCAGATCTTGACTCAGCCTTGATCTCTTTACATTTCCTTAGATATTCCCACCTCCCTCTCCCGTAAAATGGGAATTCTAACAACTTCTGTTGTCATATTATCGGAAGGGAAAATCAAATAAACAGTTTGGATTCTGCATGCTTATCAGGTTTGGTCAGGTTCAAGATAGTCTAGAAGGACATCAAACAGTCACTCTAAGGAGAGGGTATTCCCCCACCATGGCACCACAACAGAGAATGTCGATATCCTTCCAGAGTGTAATGCCCCCACTGATGTAACATCCACCAATAATATTTAGGGAGACCTTATTCCTCTGATATACGTTGCAAGAGGTGATGCTCCAGCAATCAAGATCCCAAGCCACCTAGGGCTTTGAATGCCAGCACTGCCATCCTGTTGTTGTATGCCTTCAAGCCATGTCTGACTTATGGTGACCGTAAGACAAACTTATCAATGGATTTTCTGAGGCTGAGAATGTACGATGTGCCCAGGGTCACCCAATGCTCAAACCACTACACCATATTGGCTCACACAAGAAATCTTGGTTATCTTCATGGCCAGGCCCCATATACCAGACCATAGAGTTTCTCGATGAAGCATTTCATCCACTGAAAAAACAAATTAAGGAAGTGGTATAACTCCTGGCATTCCTTAAAAATAACTGGGGAAAGCTGTTCCACATGTTACCAGTTTGGAATTAAATTGACTGCATAGAGGAGGTTGTTCAATTCTCAGGAAGCAGTGTAAGCTTTTCCTGCAAAAAAGGTTTTCATAAATCACTTCTGTGAATTCCCATCAAGAAACCAGAGCATGAGTCATCTTCTCCAATATCCCATCCCTTCTCTTTTTTCATCCCTGTGAACTATTTAAAGTGTAAATGTGTATCTCAGAATAATGTTAACTGTGAAAAAGTGGGCTTTTTTATTTTCTGAAGAAATAAATTCCAAATGCAGCTAATGAAATGCACATTTGCATAGAGCAAAGTACCATGATAAATTCCCCTTCCATTTGTATATACAAATTAAGTCATGTCTTACATTAGCCAAGGAGAGAGAAGTGTCAGTGGCACTTTTCCAACAGAGGCTCCTAAATCCAACAAAAAGTGCAGTCATGATTTGGTGTGTCTAACTTCTTCCATATGAAAAAATCTTAAGCAAGGCTATAAAATAAACACTAAGAAGGTGTGGGATCACTACATAGTAACTGAGCCTCTGAGATTAGAAAAGGTCACAGTCAACCACATATCAAAGTCAGTATCATTCATGCCATAATTAAAATCATGAAAACTGGACACTGAAGAAAGCTGATAGTAGAGAATAAAATAATTTGAAATCTAATGCTGGAAAAGAGTTCTAAGATAGCGTGGACTGTGGACTACCATAAAGACAAATAAATTGGTTCTAGAGCAAATCAAGCCTGACTCTGTCTAGAATTGATTTTATTTATTTACTGAATTTATATCCTGCCATTCTCCCAAAATGGGAGCCAACATGACCAACCTGAGCCTATCATATTATGGCCATATCATGAAATGACATGGCATTAGAAAGAGCTATAATGCTATGTAAGGTAGAAAGCAGTAAAAAAAGATTATTACAGGTGGATAGATTTATTCAAGGAAGTCATAGCCCTAAATTTTCAGGACCTGAGCAGGGCTGTCAATGACCAGTATTCTTGGAGATTTCTTATTCATAGAGTCTCTATAGGTTAAAACTGACTTGAAGGCAATTAACAACAACCATATTTAAATGCTTCATAAGTAAAAATATTTACTTCCACATTAAAAGTAATTGTCTCTCCTTTGCCCCATATAGTTATCAACTATGTGTATGTGTACATACATATATGCACATGACTTTCAACATACATGACAAGTTCAAAGTCCTATAAGCTTTGTGTATACATGAGTGCATTGCCAAGATCCCATAATCCTGGGAATTATGTAACATATATTACTACATGTAGGGCTACACAATGGATGAGTTCTTGGATAATTATGTAGTTATGAATGCCCCAAGGAACTAACCACCAGGACCTTCCTTAAACTTGAGGAAACCACTCCGAGTAATGGAGTAATAGAACTATATTTTCATGTTACATTTTCAGTCAAGATAGGTCACTTTCACAACTTTACCTGAGCTTGGAACCTTCAAAGCATGTCTTCTACCTTTTCCAATCTTCATCTTCCCAAGCCTGCCCATGTTTATTTCCGATAAGACTCTCCAGGACTGTGAAGCTTCCCATGAGCTTAGCAGCTGTGGCATCCCACATGTCCAAAATGACCTTCTGAGGGAAATGGTTCCAATTAAGAAGAGCATCCAAGAAAATTCATGGAATCCTAAAAGAAGTTTAAGTAAACCAGTAACATTTTTAGAGGTTTCTTTTGCACTCAGATACATTTGGGCTCACCAAACTATTAACTTAAGTTGCTATTAAAGGTTTTATGATGGATGACATCAGGAGTTCATTAGACCGGTTATTTTCTTAGAAAAACAGAGCTGGTATGAAAACCTCTTTACACAATTGCTGAATGTGATAAGATCTGGGACATGAGTTGTCAAGGAATTTTGCTTATATTTTTAGATGAACTCAGAGAAACTCTAGGAGGTTTCTGAACTCTTAGTTATAATTTCTAAGATGAGATAGCTGCGTGATGAATGAAGCAGTAGGTATCTCTGTGCTTGAGAAGAGTATCTTCTGTCTGGAAATCTATCTGGAGTGTGGAAGAAAAGTTCTTCCAGGAAAGCCTGAACCACATAGTTTGATATGAATACATTTTCTATGAGTGGCTTTTGGGGTGGTTCTCATGTCCATGGAGCAGTGAGTCCACTCTGGGTACAGACTTTAAAGAAGCTATCCAACTTTCTTGATTCTGTTCTTAAAATACACCTTGCACTTGGGATAATACCTTTAAATGTTGGACTAAGTCCCAGAGTGGATTTATCATCTCACTCAAAAGGAAACTATCAGCTGCCCTGTTCACTATAGGATATGGGCCAGTATTCTACATCAGCTACTTAGTTAAGTATACAGATGGCCCTCCATATTTGCGGATTTAACTTTCACAGATCTGATTATTTGCAAGTTTCTCCAACCCTGCCCCCTTACCTCAGGGGCTTCTTTTCTGGGAGGATCTTTCTTCTCAGCCACTCTGATCAAACAACATAGCCCTTTAAAAACCCACCATTGATCCTCTCCACCAGCCACTGCCTGACCACCTAAGAATGGCTCCCAGATTGATTTCTCAGCACCACAAACCCTTTCCGGATGACTCCCCGCACCCAAGAAAAGAGATGGAAGAGAGAGAAGTACAGAGCTGCTGTGCCAACCCACTCTTCTTCCCTCAGCTTTCCCCAACCTGGTTTGGTCCCTGGGTGTCCATTCTCCTAACCATGCCTCAGCCCTATTCTCTCACACACACTTATTTTGATATTTGTGGTTTCTCTACTTTTGTAGTGATCCTGAGCCCCTAGCTCTAGTGAATTTAGAGGGATGACTGTACTAAGTAAGGTCTCTTGACCCAGCCTTGGTCCTCCAACTGCTATTAGAATGGACCTCCTTCTCCCCATGCAGCTGATGCTCAGTCAATTAGATTGGTGGGGGGGTATAGTTATGATTAAGGCAAGAGTGTCACAATCATGATTAGCTATCGTGATTATGGAACACTTCAGTTGTATGAGAAGAAGGAGGTCCACTGTCACAGCAGCAAGGATGAATGACATTTTCATCAGATTTGGTGGGGATCAGACCAGGAGAGGTTATTTAGTAAAATATCCTTAACTGAGTAACTGATGCAGAATATTGGCCGTGACCACTTTAAATCTGGAACAGGTAATCTCACCATTCTTTGGCATTGAGATAAATGTATGAGGATAAGTTTATAATTTGGCCCAGAGAAACTTGCACAATGGAAACTATAGCAGAGGAAGAACAGAAAATTATTTTTTTTTAAAGTGTCTTAAAAAAGACAGACACTGTTGCAGTGTCACAGCCGATCAGTCCCACTGACTACATCAGTCTTGAATGTGTCCACTGACCTATTGAATAATTAGAACCCTTCATGTCCATTACCTTTATGGGTGGATGTTCACCCATCAAGACTCACTCAAGCTGAGGCTTTTGAATGATACAACCTTTTAGCTGAGGGATGGGTTGCTAGAAGAAGAAGCTGCTTGTCAGAAACCTCAGCACCTCACTGCTACAGAGGAGAACAGGTAGAAGGAACTCAAAAAAGGGGAAGAAAGAGGAGCAAAACACATCAATCCATTGACTTACCTGTCAGGCACACCAGCAGATGGAGTATCAAGTGAAGAACGGTAGGTAAATCTCCGTTCTTTCAATTTAAAGTGAAGGAAACACATATAACACTCACCTGCAGGCCAGATGATGCATTTTATGTTGGTCTCAAAAGTTATTCCATTAATAAGAATGATTTTTGGGCAAATTGTTATGGTTGCACAAATTAGTTAGGATCCTATTGATGAAGTATGGTTATATCAATATATTGGGGAGTACTGCACAAGAAGCTATTCCTGTGCCCAAACCTTGCAATATTTGGCATTTAGGTGGTTCCCTGGCATACTCCCCACAGGAAAAGGCTTTTTTTCCCAGCTGTGCTCCATCCCACTGCAACTGTCACTGGCAGACAGAAAATACCTGGGTGCACCAGGGAACTGTGCAGCTGCCGTTGCACAGTTAAGAAACAAGAGGCTTCAGAATGATAATGGAGCTTTAAATTCCAGCAGAAGCCAAATAGGATCTTGTCCAATAGCTACTACCTTAGTATATTTCAAAGTTAGAAGCACTTAATGGTCAGTCTTCATCTTTTTGATCCACCACCCAGTCTTTCTGTCATTGCCAAAGTAGATCTACTGCAACAGGGTGACTCTGCTCTTGATTTTACCGCTTTTCTTCCCAGTAGTGTTCCAAATCTTACATGAGTTCTGCTGGTGTTGAGTCTCTGAAGGCAATAGCAATAGCATGTGTATTTCTATGCCACTTATCAGCTAAGTGCTCTCTAAGCGGTTAACAATGTGTTTTAGCTAATTGCCCCCAACAAGCTGAGTACTCATTTTACTGACCTGCAGAAGGATGGAAGGCTGAGTCAAGCTGGAGCCCAGCAAGATCGAACTCACAACCTTGTGGCTGCAATACCAGCATTTAACCATTGCACCACTAGGCAGAGGGGCCACCACCAACAGAGCTGCGGTACAGTGTAGAGCAGCTGCAGGAGCAACAGCAGTAAAATCAGGAGTGGATTTGCCATCCTTTCACAGTAGATCACCCAACTACCCCTGCTTGTGCTCTCTGAGTGTGTTGTGTGTTTGAGTTCACAAAGGAAAAACAACCACCATACGGACACATTGTTGTATGCAAGAAACCACAGCTCAGATTAAGGCATTTCTTGTTTCGTTCTTGTACTCATTATCAAGGTTTTCATTGTCCTGGCAGACCCTTCTCCAGGTGACAGCTTCTCTCCCTGAGAAAAAGAAATTCTGTGAATATTCTTCATATCCACAGCAAGCAAAAGATGGAGAAGTGTTGCCAAAATTGCTACTGAAGATGCAAGGGGGTCTAGTTTCCTACTGAATTGATGCTACTGTTATGGGACGGCATAGAAAGGGTAGTAGAATAGGAAGGGGAAGTTCAAATGAAACACTGTCAACTAGAGATGCAAATCCTTCATATTCCTCCATCCATTTAGTTTTGAATATTCTTTCCAACCTTCTCACAGATCACCCCTCCCTTATCTGAAATATTTGAGACCAGAAGTGTTCTGTATTTTGGACTTTTTTTGGAGAGAGGAGAAGACTTTGAAATAAAGTATCTTTTTGGAAAAGCTTCACGTCTCATTCAATCATATTTGTGTTGGGTATGGAAACCAAGGCTGGAGAGAGACTGAGATCTGTGAAATGACAGGAGTCCAAGCATAGTTGCTTGTCAGGAAGCCACACTTCCCACCATTGCACAGGTCCTCAGTCTCTCTCTTTTTTGCCACTAGTCATCCACTTCCACTTTTGAGGTGGCAGCTGCAGGGCTCCTCAAATCTGAGAAGCAAATGAACAGGAGTGCTGCAACCACCACTTTGAAGGAAAAAGCAGGTGGCTGGTAGCAAAAAAAAAAAGTTTCAGATTTGGGAGGTTTTCAGATTTCTGGATAAGAGAGTCCCAACCTGTAGTAAAAATTATATACCATTTCTGGATTATTATTTTTTTTCTTGAAGGAAGAGACAATGGCTGGTATCTTGTGCCTGACTTATATCTTCATAAGTGGACTTCCATCTGCAGGAATTAGAAGTGGGCAGTTCTATAACATCCATCTCCTGTAAGGGGCTGCTGCTCTGCTACTATGTAGGGGAGCCAGCAAAGGAGACTGATGAGCATTGGAACTGATGCACAGCAGGACTAATGTGCATTGGGGCACTGGCTAGGGAGTGCCAATGCACAATGCAACACTCTTGCTGGTATCTTGTTAGAGTCTTTGCAATTCACAAACAGGGTTTCTTAGTTCCTCTGCTATGTGGCAAAGCAATATGTAAAGTTACATAACATACACCTTGAAAGTGCCTTCAAAATCTTTGGATTTTCTTCTAGCCATTTGGAAATATTCTAAAAGAAAGGTTGGTGGGAGTGCTTGTCAATGCTTCCCCTCTTACACCTACAGGCCTGCAGGACTTGTCATGTTCCATGTAGAATCCAGACCATCTGTTATGTGTGGTTACCTACCAGGTGCTTGACAACTAGTGATGGATATGCACTTCTCACACCCACACCCTATCTTATGTCATGTTGACTCCAAAGATAAATCAAGTTCTAAAAGGGAGGGAGGCAGACAGGGAGGCAAGCAAGCTATATCAGTTTTATTTTCTAAGCCAAGCCAATTTCGGAGTGCTCCTGAGATCACACATTACCTCATCATGTTTTCTACAAACAAAAATCAAACCAACATTTGAGGTTGCTTATCCCCAGGTTCATCCAGGGGGCTTCACAAATGAGTGTGTAGTTAGACATAGCTCTCTACAGTCCTCTTTTACCATTCTACTGTTACCCCTGGAATGTGGGTGACTCAGGGGTCCACCCACAATGCCAATACCTCCATGAAATGGTGAGGAATATTAGCTCAAGAGGAGGCCTGAGAGAGTGGGGGTAATCTTATGAGATCTTTTATACCTGTGTCTACCAGTACTGTTACAGGGAAGAATCAACCAGAAATCCAAAAGTAAGTTTATTCATTTTATTGGGGGAATTAACAATCACACACGCACAAAATCCAAGCAGTCTCACAATCACACAAGGCTAACTGAAGGAAAAAAGGGATGAAAAGTTTGGATAGTGAGAATTCAGGGCAAAGTGGGTGATATTTGCCAATCCAGTAGAGAAATCAGGAGTGATGTGGCTTAGACTAGGAGTCCAAGGAGAGTACACAAATGAGAATCAAAGTGACAGAGAAAAAAACAGCAACTAGTGTACTAAGAGTTGGCTAGCCCAAAACCGGGGTATAAATAGTCCTTTTCTGCCTGCAGGGTGAAAATGTTAATGGTTTTCTGGCAGAATGAACAATGGAATCCGAAGAGTGCACAGTGGGGCCTGGAATGGGCTAATGGTCTTAGCAGTGGGTGACAAAGGACTAATCATAGGCTTGATAGCTCTTTCGTTGCTGGGCAGGAAAGGGGATAAAAGAACACCTTGCCAGGAAGTGGGAAGAAGATTAAAGATAATTCCTTTAGAGGAGATAAATTTGCCAGGGAGTGGGAATGTGTGATAAAATGTTTCAGAAATTTGTGGGGAGATATAAAGATGGTTAACATTGACTTTTAATTAAAGAATGTTAACTACACAGGAGACAAATATTTAAAATGTAATAGACACATTGAACCTTTTCCTTTGATTATATTAATATTTCTTATTCAGGGGAAAGTGATGGACGGTTGAAGAACGTGAGTGCAGTAATAGAACATGTATCAGGTATGTATGTAGATAATTACGTGATATATTTTTGATAAGCTTGGATGAATGTTAATGTTGTCTTCTTTTATTGTTTTTAAATAAATTTAAAAAAAAGATAATTAGTTTAGTTTTGCATCCGATTGTCTCTGGAGGTTCAGTCGTTGATGAATGTTTGCAAGTCCATTGTTGCTGGAGTTTCCTGATTATTTCCTAACTATGACCTGGCTATGCCTGGAGGTCTTACCTGTTGCAATCCATCTGTTTGGCCAGCTTTTCCTCTTACCCAGCATGGCTATGCAGCCATAGCAAAGTATAATTTGTATTTATGCCAATTAACAGGGAGCCCTGGTGGCACAGTGGTTAAATGCCAGTACTGCAAGCCACAAGGTTGTGAGTTCGATCCTGCCCGGCTCCAAGGTTGACTCAGCCTTCCATCCTTTCTCAGGTCGGTAAAATGAGTACCCAGCTTGTTGGGGGCAAGTATATAAATGTTTCAAAATACATGCTATTTGTAAGTTGTTTGCCGCCTCGATTCATATGGAGAGGCGGGATACAAATGCAAATAAAAAAAATAAAAATCATACTTTACCAATTAAACCATATCAAAGCATAGAGATGTTAACGCTATTAACGCTATTAACGCTACTATACCATGGATGAATAACCTTCCAGATGATTTTGGACTGAAACTCACATATCTCACCATTGGCTGACTAGATCTGATATGAGTTGTAGGCAATAAACATCTGGAAGTCTCAGTGGTTGGTGGCAGCTACTGTACAGCTACTGTAAGACAAGGTTTTAAAAGACTGAAATGTCATCTTATCATGAACTAGTGCTCAAAACCCAGCAACCAGTCCTCAGATCCAGTGCAGCTGTGCATAGCAAAGAAAGGAGACTTTGCATTCTACTAGCATCCCATTGCATTAATAAGAAGAGTTCCAATAGAATCAGTGTGGATTAGCAGACAAAAGCGGGCTGAATGGTGCACACAGATAGCAATGAAAATAGCTGAAATCCAACTGATGATCCTCACTCCTTTGACCCTTTCATTTAACAGCCATTTAGCTTCACTGGGATTTCCAAATTGACACTGAATAGGATTTTCAGAGAGTCTTAACATTACTTGGCAGGTAACCAGATGACACCGTCTATGGGCAGTAAACCTATTTCCACACTACATTAGGAATTTACCAAAGCAGGTCAATTCAATTCTCTCTCCTTAAAGAAAAAAAGAAGCAAAAGAATAAATCTTAATCTAAAGTTTCATCAAATTCCAAATATATGTTTCTTTTATCAAGAAGACTGAAACTAAGATTAGAGGGTAGGAGAATACATGATTGCAACCCAAATCATGATTTCTGTTTCTCCCTCTAAACACCATAATCTAAGAATCTATTGTGATCAATTGCTCATATACATAGTTTTGTCATTGTTGCTGCTGCTGCTGTTGCTCTTGTTGTGAGCCTTCCTGTTGACTCTAACCTATGATGATCCAATCACAGGGTTTTCTTGGCAAGATTCAGAGAAGCCATTGCATTTCTCTAAGACTGTAGGTTTCCAGGGTTTGTGGAAATTGATCTCCCAGACACTTCATCCAAAACTAACTACTACACTTCATTGGCTCATCCCATAAATACAAATCGTACACTGCAAGTTTCCCCTCTCATTTAAATTGTAGCAAATATATTTTGGATATTTTGGATGACTAGAGTTAGTGGATTCTCCAAATAGCAAAGGGATTCTTAATTTCATCTGCTCCTCACAATGCTCATGTTTTCTTTTGTTTTCAGGAGGCAGGCTAGATCCAAGTATGGTGAGACAATTGAAACACACAAATTGCTATACTTTAGTAGGTCTCTATGCAGTGATGTAGATTCAACTCGGTTGACTAAGACTCAAGTCAAACTTAAGTTGTATTAATGGCTCAACTTTGACTTAACTCAGTCATAAATGATTCACTGACTCGACTCAACTCATGACTTGTATATTTTAGTGACTGCTTGCTGCCCTTGGTTCAGTAACATAAAATATTCATCCAGAAACCTTATAACTTTGAACAAGGCTTCCATCTCCTTTTGCGTACTGGTTGCATGATGATCTGTCTCTAGCCCAAAGGGCAGGCACATTTCTCAGAGGAGAAGAGCAAACAGTCTAGGCAACGGGGTTGAGGTGAGGTTGAGGTCTGCTCAGTATCCTGCCCCTGCTGCATATCAGAGGAGCCTTCCAGTATTTTCCTAAGGCAAGACTCACCCTAGAGCACAAGGCATGTTTCTCAGATGGGAACAGTAAATGTGTTAGACAATGGGCTTGAGGAAGAAGGATTCTTCCTTCTAAAGCTCTTAAAACTTCAGTAATGGGGAGTAAGAAAGATGAGATCA
Source organism: Ctenosaura bakeri (assembly GCA_948474755.1). Lineage (NCBI taxonomy): Eukaryota > Metazoa > Chordata > Lepidosauria > Squamata > Iguanidae > Ctenosaura > Ctenosaura bakeri. Next base: position 466,302 of record CAOLHI010000087.1, on the reverse strand, counting down.
GAAGCTGCAGACTCTTTTTTAACCATTGATACAAAAGCCTCCAGCTTGGGGAATAGGGAGTAAGAAGGATCCTATTCCCCATTTCTGAAGCTGCGGATGGCAAAAATCACAAATGTGGAAAGCTGAGTTTATTTGACTTTGTCCAGAAATTCTGGAATATAAGTTGAGGTATAAAGTTGGCTCCCCAATTTGGGTCTTGATATGAGATTTAACGTGAAAGTATCTTTCACGGCTCAACTGAGACTTTAAGATAGACTTGAGACTTGACTTGAGACTTGGAGTAAAGACTTGGGAGTAAAAAACTTAAATACATCACTGCCTCTAGGTCTAAATCCAATAGCTGGTTACATTTGTGTAAAACAATGGAATTTTACATTAATGCTGGTTTGCATACCTGTTGAAAATAGTCATTGGATTTAGGTAATGATCAAATTGTTTGGATTCAGAATGAATCCTTTGGAAAATGGCTCAAATGACATTTCACACTTTTCCACCCTGTTTATTGATAAAGACATTGAAAAGCCCAGTCCACCAAATTTCTACAGGAGAAAATTCACCAACAGTTTTTGTGGTATGAGTTCATCATTATCTACGGTGTACCTATTGTAAGGGTTGTGGCATCAACAGTAACTGGTCACCATCTTGCCTTCTTGGCAATGTCCCACATTCAGTCATTTTGAGGAGAATGGAATAACAGTCTTCCCCAACAAAAATACTTAAAATATGGACTTTTATTTCTCAGAGAGGATGGTGTTGGGGGCCCATTAAACAGAAAAATATCAAAAAGTCTTTCAGAAAAATCTCTTTGGAGAAATTTCAGCTCAGCACTAGAAAAGTTCAGTTCCCTTCAGATGTGAACATGATGCTCAAATCTCAGTTTTGTTATGCTTTTGTGATATATTTGCTATATTTCCTGTTCCTACTGGATAATAGCAGCAATGTGTGTAAATGTGTGTATGTACATACAGTATTATATTATAAAGTACATCATATTCTATTCCATTCCATTACAATCAAGGCATTCCTTACTTCATACCTTTTTTTTATTTTGAGGTGACAGATCTTCAAACAGTTCTCATGGCTTGATGTCCATTTTATCCTTTTTATGGCAATATATTCAAGAGCCCATTTTTTTGCATTCATGAAGAAAGTTCCCGTTAATTTTTTACAGTTGTTCCCCTGGTCAACATGAGCAAAGGGGAATAAGTTTTATTTGTCACCTTTCTGCAAGGTCAGTTTGCCACGTGTGGGCTTTCATTTGCATAGTAGCCAATAATACTCTGAAACTGATCAGTGTAATGTGTTCCAATTTTTTTTCTCCAAAAAGAAGCATTTTATAGCTCCTTCTAGAGCGGCCATAAAGTGATATGGAGCAAAAGGAAAAAGAACTGATTATTGAATCTTCTTTTTCCTCCTAAATATCCCTCATACTAAAGTGTGTATTTATTTACTTGGCACATCTGCTGTTGCTACTGTCATAAAGTCTATTTAAGACCCACTCTCGGGTTGCCATTTTATTTATTCATCCATTCACAAAGCCATGAAATGATACTGTCCACCTTCTTCTTTTCACCCCACCTCTTCTTCTTTTTTTTGCTCGAACCAAAGAAAATTGCTGCAGCCTGATTCCAGAAAGATCCTTTCTGATTTTGTTAGCTGTAAATATTGGCTGGCTTTTCTGTATTGCAGTTATGGATTTGCAGCCTAGAGCTACAAATCCATAATTGCTCCATATTCAGTAAGACTGCCTAGTAATGATCATGACACTATTACCATGACCATAAACTCAACCCCAAGCTCATGCTAGTACCCAGCAACCACACTGAGCAAAAGAGGTCTGTTCAGCTGTTGATTAGTGCCAAAAAGATGGTGTTTCCAGTCCCCTTCCACCAGCAAGTGGGGATATGATGCTACAGGGGTCCTGCTTATGGTTGGCACAGCCTTTCTCACTGATGGGCAGGGGCTGGAAATGCCATGCTCCTTGGTTCCCACTTGGCAGCTGAACAGATGTCCTTTGCTCAATGTGGCAGCTGGCTGTTAAGATGGAGTCAGTGGGCCAAGGAGATGTTACTTAGGCCATTTCCACATGGTGTTGCCATCCCATGATGGGGATGCATTGACAGCAGTTCTGTAGTCGTGCTTTTGCATGATGTTGTTGTGATCTCACTGCCAATGTGTGCCTTTTGTGATTGTAGGATGTAGGTGCTTCCTTCCAAAGTGCAGGATAGGGAAGAGGCTGGCTGTTCTCCAGAAGGAGAGGGCATGTCTCTCATGCTTCTTTCTGCAGAGAGCCAGCTAGATGTGGAAGAGAGTGTTCACATTGTGCTCCCATCCCTGTAAAGGGGCTGCTGGGATCATGATGGGATGACAACAGGAACCAGTAAGCTGTGGAAATGGCCTAAGTTACACAGTTATATCTAAGTAGCTATACTGCTAGCAGAAAACAGAAACAACTGTAACAATTACTGAAGAAAGTCAAGGAAGAAAGTGCAGTGACATATTTACAGTTGAACATTAAAAAAACAAAAACAATGACCACAGATTATTTATATAATCTTAAAGTAAATTGCAAAGACTTTGAGATAGTTCAAGATTTTCTATAGCTTGGCTCAGTCATTAATCAGAATGAAGGCAGCAGTCAAGAAACCAGAAGAAGACCAGGACTTGGAAGGGCACCTATGAAGGAACTAGACAAGATCCTGAAGTGTCAAGATATATAAAGTTAGGATTGCTGGTGCCGTTGTATTTCCAATTTCTACATATGATTATGAAAGCTGGCCAGTGAAGAAAGCTGATAGGAATAAAATCAACTCATTTGAAATGTAGTGCTGGAGAAGAGTTCTATGGATATCCTGGATTGCTAAATGTTGAATCAAGGTGTCTAAATTGAGGCCACATCATGAGAAGACTCAACTCCCTAGAGAAGGTAATTATGCTTGGTAAGGTAGGAGGCAATAGGAAAAGATGAAGACTACATTACAGTTGGGTAGATTGAATCAAGGAAGACGTCCCTGAATCTGCAAGACCTGAGCAAGACAGTTGAGGATCAGGTGACTTGGAGGTCTCTCACCATAGGATCAGTATAAATTGAGATCAATTTGATGGCAGTTAACAACAAAGCCAATACAGAATATCAACAATTATTTATTGATGCAAAGTCGATGGCATTCACGGCCAGAATGCATAGGTTGTTGTGGGTTTTCCGGGTTTTGAGGACGTGTTCTATTAGTATCCTCTGAAGATGCCAGCCACACATGCAGGCAAAACATTCAGGAGAAAATACTAATAGAACACAGCCTCAAAACCTGGAAAACCCACAAAAACCTACCAATTATTTATTGATGAATTTAACTGACTCTTTCTTCACAGAGGTGAGAGTGGCTTAGATGGATTGGAAACCTGTTGGTGTTTCAATGCATGCATAAGTTCCCCATGAAACTAGTTTGGCATTTCTATCCATTAGAGAATGACTGCATTTAGTTTGAGGCTGCAGAATGCACAATTGCACATTGTGCACGGATGTGTGCATTGTGCACTGCACATTCAGATATGCACACAGAATCACAGAGCTGGAAGAGACCCCAGGGGCCATCCAGTCCAACCCCCTGCTATGCAGGAACACCCATCAAAGCATTCCCAACAGATGGCCATCCAGCCTCTGCTTAAAAACCTCCAAAGAAGGAGACTCCACCACACTGCAAGGGAGCATATGCCACTACTGGACAGCTCTGACCATCAGGAAGTTCTTCCTGAGGTTCAGGTGGAATCTCCTTTCCTGCAGCTTGAACCCATTGCTCCTTGTCCTGGTCTCTGGAGCAGCAGAAAACAAGCCCGCTCCCTCCTCGACATGACATCCCTTCAAATATTTAAGCACAGCTATCATGTCCCCTTTTTACCTTCTCTTCTGCAGACTAACCATACCCAGCTCCCTAAGCCGTTCCTCATAGGACATGGCTTCCAGACCCTTCACGATTTTGGTCGCCCTCCTCTGGACACGCTTCAGCTTGTTGATATCCTTCTTGAATTGAGGTGCCCAGAACTGGACACAGTATTCCAAATTGCACATTCATTTGCATAACATCACTGTTCACTAACAAAGCAGTGTTGTACAATCGTGATGTCATTGCATTAGTGTAAAGTTGCACTTCATCCCCTCAATGTGGGATGTTGGCCATGGCATCCCATCAACTCAGTCAATCCTGACATCATCCCATGAGGTGCACTAGCATGGGACTGGCCATAAGTCACCTTGGAGCTGAATGAACATTTTCGTTCCACATTCTGACAGTCTAAGCACTACATTACACATGCTGTCCTTCCTCCTGTTTGGCAGGTCTCCTATTAGTCAAGAGCGTATCACAGTTTCATTTCAAAAGAAACAAGATATGTATGAACAAGGTTGTTTTATTGGTGCAATGATTTACATCTTCCAGTTGTTTTTCAAGCATACTTTTTAATGGCATATTTAGATGCTTTGACAGGACTGTTGCAAGCCCTGAAACCATTCACTTGTCAATCCCATGGTTTCTGCCCCCTCGCACAAAGTAGCAGAAAGAAATGGAGAGGTGTCAAACAGTATAATAAGTAATGTAATGAATGCTTTCCTTGGCACTACAATTAGTAATATCAGCATGAAAACAAATTACTTTTAAAATAGTGTGGCTGGCAACCTGTTGATGAGAGGAGCATTAATATATCGATTGTTGAATGGTGAGTCAACAGACAGATGAAACCCACTGAGTCAAAGAGTCTACTGTAGCTAAGGCTAACAGGAGGATTTAGGTCTATGTTGAGTGGTGGGAATGAGTTACTTTTAAAAAGTAACTTCTCAACCATTTTTTCCTACAGAAATGTGGTCTTGGATTGAATAAATGGGGTTTACAAAAATGTCAGTTTAGATCCGACTGTGGGTCTTTCCACCCTACACTGTTATAATTGCTATTATTCCACTTTCAACATCCTGTAGAATCCAGGGGTTTGAAGTATAAGAAGGGGCATTTAGAATTCTCAGCCAGAGAGCTCTTTGGCCTCAGTAAACTACAAACCCCAGAATTCCACAAGATGTTGAAAGTGGAATAATAGTGCTATAACAGTGTAGGGAGGAAAGGTCTTATCTGAGGCTTGAATGAAGCTAAGGGAAGTGTTCTGTTACCTTTAGAATGGGGCAGCTGGTGGATCTGTTCTGTAAGGATAGCAAATTTTAAATTTTAAATCTACTCGTCCTGGAGTTGCTATGGCTCTGTTTCCAAACACAGAATGTCCTTCCCACTTACTTTATCCTGTAGGAGAGGTGTTAATCTGCACTGTGTTAAGCTGGAAATCTAATGCTTGGAAATTTACTGGAGAATTCATAATTGTTAATTATTTAATATAGTATTGATTGATAGTTTGAACAATTGTAGCTCATCAAATGACCTTTGTCTTTCACTTGCTTATTATGCTTGGTTCCTGTTTTTAGTTAACATGTGCCCTAAAAAAATGCTGTTTTTGTTTCACTCCAAAGATGACCTGATCAAAATAAACTCAGATGTTGACTGGGACATTTAGACCTTGGAAGTAATGTTTAGTGTCAGATAAAAGGTACCATGTGTATGAGCTGTAACTTTGCTAACACTGATGCATGAAACTTTTCTTCCTGTGAGCATTCTTTAATATAAACATAAATTGGTGTAGGAAGGGAAGCCTGAAAGAATAAAGTTGTCCTTCTGAGATCATCACTTTTGCTGATTGCTAGAGGGACCCTTTGGCCAAAGACATTTGTGTGTGCGTGTGTATCTTTCTCTGTTCCTTTTCTTTTCTTCCCACCTTCCTACCTTGATTCTGGGGGTTCAAGTCAACTCCATGTTCCACCTGGGGATACACTAAAAGGTGTGATTTGTTTATTCACCCTAACAACTGATTTTATTCTAGGAATGGAAAGGATATTTGAAAATATTAAAAAAAAAAAGTTTGTGAAATCTGTTTCTCAAGTGTTGGGTAACCCTAACAAGGAGAACCAATGAGAACCTTTGCAGTTCTGGACTTACTGCATGCACATGGGTTTTTGCATAAAATACAGCATTTTCTGTGCAGAAAACAGTATTTCCTGCAAGGTAATAAATGTTGGCTGAGATCCTACTACGTTTTAGTTATGTTCCAGCTCCCAGTCTAATCTGTTCAGTAGCTGTACCAAGTGGAGGATTTCTGTTTTGTTGGTGAGCAGGATGCTAAAAGATGCATGTCTAGCCCCCTCTCACTAGCAAGCCCTGATGTGAGGACCAGAAGAAGGGATTGCTACAGGGTCCATTGCATCTCCCTATCACCCTCCAGCTTGCTGGCAGGAAGGAACTGGATGTGTCATCCTTCAGCACCCTGTTTAACAACATCACAGAAGCCCTTCACTTGGCCCATTTCCACACTAGGCTGTTATAGTGCTATTACTCCACATTCAACATCCTATGGAATCCTGAGGTTTGCAGTTTAGGGAAAGGCCATTGAGGACCCTTTCTAAATTGCAAACCCCAGGATTCTATAGGATGTTGAATGTGGAATAATAGCACTATAACAGCCTAGTGCAGAAATGGTCTTGGTGTGGCTACCTGGCTTTTAAGGTAGATTTTAGGGGCATTTGTGATTGTGGCAATGGTGAGATGACTGTAATTGGTAATACAAAACAGTTACAAGGTCATAGGTCTAGCTTTGGACGTTGTAACTACCTAACAGGATGCTAACCATTACTTCTATATATTCTTGAAAATCTCTCATGTCAGTCTTATTGAATTTCTCTATATCTGTATTTTCTGTATTTTCTCAACTGTATTTTCTTCCAGCCCTTGTTTTATGATTTCTACCCAGAATAACAGTTATCCCTAGAAGCAGATGTCCTTTTGTATTTCTGTATTTCTATCCTTAAAACCAAAGGATAGAAATACAGAAATATAAAAGGACATACTTTTAATATAAAAAAGAACACCATTGGTTACGTAATCAATGTTAACAGGTGTAATGTCTTCCAATGTAGGCTTTGTAGTTTGTGTTATGCTTTGGGCTACAATGCTAGACAGCGTATAAAATATCATTCTGTGCCTTTCACAGGGCAAAGATGAAGTCAAAAGGTTAAGTGAAAGCAAGGCAGCCTGAAATATTGTTTGAAAAGCACGAAAATAGCCTGAATCAACAAAGGCTAAAACAATACCACCTTTCAAAACAGTGATTTAGGTCTGTGAAACTGAGCAATGATATATGTTTTTGTGTGCCCTCGGTGAATGAATACATATCCAGGAACCCCCAAGGGAGAGACTTCAATCTAATCAGGAGGAAAAAAAGTTAACCACTGCACAATCAATATTATGACTGTTATCCTGCTAATGTTTTACACAGACCTAAGTTTTCTTTTGCATATGGTTATATTTTTTTAGCCACAGTGTAGTCTTCACTCTTGTGCATGCAAAGTTCCACAGTTGTAACCATTTCACATGCAATGCACCATTCACAGGTGGTGCATAATTACTCAACAGTGATATGAATGGACAACTTAACTCTCTGGGATTGCAGAAACTGCAGACAAATTTGCAGATATCCCATTGGTTGCATGTTAGCAGGCCATATACACCCATGCTTTGATAGGGTTTAATTGGCAAATATTAACTGGCATAAATATAAAATATACCCTGCTATGGCTTCATGGCCATACTGACAAAGAGGAAGAAGCTGGCCACATACATGCATTGCAAAATAAAGTCTGGAAAAACCTTGTGGTGTAACCAGGTCACGATCAAGAAGTCACCAGGAAACTCCAGCAAGAACGGGCTTGCAGTTAGCCTCTGGTAACTCAATGTTTAAGAGACAATAGCATCTGGGAGACTCCCACTTCTCTTCCTCTGCCCAAGCAAGCTTCCCTTTTGTCCCTACACCTGTGTGATAATTGCAAATCATTATCCCTTTGTCACCTAACACTAAGACCATTAGCACATTCCTGACCTCATTGTTCACCCTCCAGACTCCATGGTTTGCTCTAACAGAGAGCCATTAACACCCTAGCCCTCCAGGCAGAAAAAGAATATTTAAACCCTGGCTTTGGGCTAGTCAATTAGCAGTACATTGGTTTCTGGTTGTCACTCTGTGTACTGTCCTTGGATTCTATGTCTAAGCCACATTGCTTCTTCACTGTTCTATGGATTTGTAAATATTACCCACTTTACCCTAAACATCTCAATATCCAAAACATTCCTCCCTTTTCCTTCATTTAGCCTTGTGTGAGTGTATGACTGCTTGGATCTTGTGTGTGTGATTGCAATTCCACCCAATAAAACAATTAAGCTTATTTTGGATCTCCAGCTGGTTCTCCCATACACTAGTACTGGTAAACATAGATGTAAGAGATCTCATGATGTCACACACACACACACACACAGGCCTCCTCTTTGAGCTAATATTCTCCCACCTTTTCATGGAGGTACTGATATTTTGGGTGGACCCCTGAGTCACCCATATTTTGGAGTAACATTCACAATGTTTGTATTCAACTGACAGCCAGTGAAATCCAATCATCACTTAACTACATGAATACAGATTTGCATTAGGCAAGCATGATGTGCAATTTTGGTTTAAATTCCAACCTAGATCTCTGAAAGATCTCAATTCTAAAATCTACTGCCTCTGTGGGACCCACATAAATATTCCCATTCCCTGGTGTATTACTTACTGTCCAAAGAACCAGAACACCATAGCTAAAACTGATGTGCTATCAAGATATGGACTTCAAAGAAACTTGGGGAGAATAGAAGAAGCATCTTGGATGTGTAGGGACTTTCAGAAGTCTATCCATCCAAATCAAGTCCTTGAGATTGTCACACTGAACTTCTCCTCCTGCCTGTTTAGCCACTCTCTTTTGCTGTGACCCTAAAGATTTCAGTGAGGTTAGCATGTTATTTGTGTGACTGGTTCTATGTGCATGATTAAGGGCACGCCTTGTTATACTGATTGCCATCATGACTCAAAGCTTTCTCTTTTCCTCTCCTTTTTTGCTTTGGTTGAACATCCACTCTTTCCCCACAACTTTCTCTTTTCCTACACCTTCAAACTCAACTAAGCCCTCTTCCTGCTTTCTCACTTTCACCTAGTATAGATAGTCTGCCATCATCCTCATAGTGTCTGTTGCCTCTGTCACAGGGTTGATGGGTTCTAGAATCCTTGTTAAAAACACGGTCAAATAACAACAACTTCCCAAAAGCATAAGAGAGTATTAATTTGGGTCCAGTTGGGTGTGCTTGATGGTTTCATTTTAGCCTGGCCTGTTCAAGTCTGGGAACAGACTGATGAATGAAAACTCATCAGTAGAGTAAATTGTTGGGTTGTCGAGCTGTTTGGACTGTTCTCGTAGTTAATAAGATGGGAGATGGGTTACATTTGCTCAATTCAATCTCCTTGATCTGGGTTTTCCCTATACAAACCCAGGAATCCATCTTCCTGTGCCCCCCACCCTGTAGTCTGCACAGTCCAGTCCAGAGGTCCATTTTTCCTGCTGAGGGTTTCAGGGAAGTTGGCCCTGGGATAGTCTGGGTAGAATTTGTTGCTTAGGAGCCCAGTTCTACTACTTGTTCCGAGGGGATGTTGAATCTCATCACCTGAAGGACTGGAATACTTTCCACTAGACCACTTGCTGACTACAACTGCCCTGATTTGGCAGGGACAATCCCAATCAGTTAATTAATTAATTAATATTTGCAATCGACAATTGGCATTCAATACTTTGTAGCATTTTGCTGACTCTAGCAATGCCTGTGCTAGCTACCTGATCTATTTTAATACATATCCAATGGATACCTTATGATAGGAGTCACACATCCTGACAACTACAAACATCTGCACAGTGTCTCTATCTCAAAAATGCTATGAGACCTATTTATATTATGGGATTGTAGAGTTCCACTTGTCTACTTTTGGTGCTTCTTCTCAGGAAGTCTTTTCTGGCCACATTTTGACACTGCCTGTGCCTCCCAAGAACAAGAGTTGAAATTATCTGAGCTCAAAGCTCTTGAATCATCATGCTAAATTCTTGCTCAAACTTTCCAGCATGGGACAAGGGAAGGACTGTGCATGGAGACTACAGTGTGACAAACAATCATTCTCCCATTACATGAACACAGCTTCCAAACTAAGCCAATTACACTAGAGGAAAGGAAGGGCAACCGTGTCGTGATGTCAGCTCTGCAGAGCTTTGCTCTCATGGCAGAGAAATAAATGGTGGCTGAGCTGTAAGTCAATTGAAGCTCCAGGCCTTTGGGGAGTTAATGGCTTTAAAAAAAATTGTCATGCACTCTATGAAAACATTCAGGGGCTGGTTGCTGTCTCCCCAAGGAAATCTTTTGTCAAAATGAAAAAACAGAGACGTATAGCTTGAGGTCTATATTCCATTAACAATAAATATATTCCTTCTCTCCCAGTGCTTGCATATTAAATGTAGATGCACTTTTCCTATTTGACATGATGGGTTGTTGGTGAGCAGTTCAAATATTCATTTGGCTTCAGTTTGCTGACAATTGTGATGTGAATAGTCAATAACAAAATCAGCAATGCATTTTCTCCCTTTGCTATTCGTGCTGGTTTGTCACTAACACACCTATTTGCTTGGTTTTCTACACAGAAAAGGAGCATTCTGAGGCTCCAGCTATACATTGTTCAATGTTTTGTCATTTGTTCCTTTACATCCTAGAAAGCTGAAACAATCTGGAGAAGTTGCATCTGTCTAGAAGAATGGGGTACAGAGAAAACACTGATTTTTTTTTAAAAAAACTTATTTCACCTTTTTCGAAAAACTAGGAACCAAGGTAGGTCACAACTAAAGATACAATAAGTTATAAACAGGAGTGGCTGATGGCTTCTAGCTCAGTAAACCTGTTCTGGCTTTTAGTCCAGATTTTAAAGGAACTCTTCAGTATGCTGGATGTAATTTGAGAATAGGATTCAGCAACACCTTGGAGAGCACTATCAATGGTTAGACTAAAACCCAGAATGAGAGCCACAGTGGTGTAGTGGTTTGAATGTTGCATTCAACATTCTGGGAGACCAGCATTCAAATCAGTCATAGAAACCATGTAGGTGACCCTGAGTAAGTCACGCTCTCTCAGGAAGGCAATGGCAAGCTCCACCTGTACAAATCTTGCCAGGAAAATGCCATGCTAGGCTCTCCTTAAAGTCTCTAAGTCAGAAGCAACCTGAATGCACACAACAACAACAAAACCCGGAATGTACTTCTGTATCATGGACAGGAAGTTAACATCTGTCAAAAGTTAATATTAAAGCACAAACAAAAAGAAGAGAATATTAAAACAGACATTAAACCAGACCTAAAGACTCTGAGGGCCAAGATCCTCTCTAATCTTGGAAGTTAAGCAGGGTCAGCTTAGCTCGCGCAAGTATTACAGAATATATTTCAGAGGAAGGCAATGATATCTCTAAATATTCCTCACCTAAGAAAATTCTGCCAAATTTTTGAGGTCCCCATAAATCAAAGGGTAACCTTGAAAGCACACAAAACAACCACCAGATGAGAAGCAACTTTAAAAACATATCAGGAAAAGGGAGAGTATAACACAGAGACATGATGACAGTTTGCTTAACCCTCTACGTTTAATCTTTTCCCCATGACTACTTTTCATAGTCCTTGTTACCTCCTACAAAACCCTGGAATGAACACTTTGGTGAGACACTAAGTATTCTTCCCTAGAAGGATTTAGTGCACTCACCTCATATCTAGTGCTGTCATTCAGAAAAGTGCACCAGATTCATCCAGTGCACAATTCTGCATAGTATGTTGTTGTAGTAGTTGTGTTGTTGTATTTGTTGAGCGCCTTCAAGTCATTTCTGACTTATGGTGACCCTAAGGCAAACCTATCATGGGCTTTTCTGGGGCTGAGACTGTATGACTTGCCCAAGGTCACCAAGTAGGTTTCCATGGCCAAGGAGGAATCAAATCCTGGTCTCCAGGGTCTGTAGTCCAATACTCACATAGTACATACCTCTCCAAAGTACAAATCCCAGAATTCTGTAAGATGGAACCAGTATAACCAGTACAAATATCATTACATTTTTATAAATGTTTTGTAGACATAGTCAATAATTCTATAAGCCAGATCAGCCATCTGATTTCTCCTATAAGCCCTAAACTGAAAACCCCAGTATTCCATAGGATGTTGAAAGTGGAATAATAACACTATAACAGTGTAGTGCAAAAAAGCCCTAAGTGTTACCATTTCTCACTTTCCACAACCAATAAGAAATCTAAATCTTGGGGAGGAGGATGTTTCTCATGCATCTGGAAGCTACAGAAGGCCAGTTCATACATCTTCAGTGCCAAACTAATTAATGGTGACTACACTGCAAATAACTTAAGACTGTTCTATAGTTTTAGAATAATCATGTGGTATAAACCTGTTAGGACTGTGACATTTCACACTTCAGATGAGATAATGCTCCACCATGTTTTTGTAAAAAAAGAAAAGAAAAGGCAAATTAGCACATCAGAGAAAGTGCCGATGTTTTCCTAACTACAGGAATCTGCTTTTCAGATGTTTTCTAAATTCAGAAACATTTGAACATATGCTTTACCCACCACAGCAACAACAACATATTCCCTCACCTAAGGCTGCTGTTGTTATGTGACATCAAGTCAACTCCAAATTGTGATGACCCTATGAGAGAGTTTTCTTGGCAAGATTTATGCTGAGAAGCTCGCTATTGTCTTCCTCTTAGGTTGAAAAAGCATGACTTGCCCAAGATCTTCCAATGCATTGCCATGATGAGGGATTCAAATTCTGGTCCCCTGGAGTCCTAGCCTAACTTTTAAACCAGTACACCATGGTGGCATTAAGCTATAGTACATGATTATTTAGGATATATAGATGACCTCTGAGTCTCTTGAGAACAAGAGAATGGGAGTGCTTGGAGGAGAGAAGAAGAATCTGAGCACAGACAGAATAAACAGGCAAGCTTGATTTTATATCCAGACTCCAGTGGTTTCTGAAAGCAGATTAAAGTAGATCAGAGTGCACCAACTGGGAAAGGTATTTGGTGCTTATTAACAACTCTTTTTGTGTATTCAGCTCAAAAAAAGGGCATAGATGACTGAAGTCGCACAGTTAATGCCCTCTCTGTATGAGGCCGAAATGCACTGGCTCTCTCATGTCGGGTCTTTGCACAATAGTGGAGTGAAAGGACCATCATGCTTAGAATAGCTTCTAATTGTGAGCATAATAGTGTATCTCATAATGCCTCTTATAAGCAGCATGATCACAGTAGCAGATGTTATTAAAGGGTCCTGCGTAGAGGACAGCAACAGCCAACAGGAGGCAAACTGCTTGGAAAATGCCAATAAAAGGCTTTTGTAATTGTATATTTAAAAGAAAAACATGTGTTTTTATGGTAAGTTCTATAGCTATGCAACATTGGCAACCAGGCAGTCTATTGAATTACCTAAAGTGGTGCTTCACATTGGCATCAAAGCAGCTGGGAGAAAAGTGTGGCATATTTTCACCTCCTTTTTATTTACAGGAATTACTGCTCTCCAACAGAAGTAGCTGAAAACTTTGATATGGAATTAAATGAGTCTCCATATCACTGTTATCACCATGGAAGAAATATATCTTGTCACATCCATTGCAAATATTAAAGCAAAACAAAACAAAAATATTGAATTAAAAGTATATTAATTGAATGTGACTGGTTGCTGGGGACCACGGTGGGGCGGGGCAAAATTGCAAGAGTTCTTTTTCTTTCTTTCTGTATTTCTATTTGTTCTTTTTGCTCTCATTTTATATTTTTTTTAAGTTTCTTTTCCCCATATTTTAGTACTTTTTGTGGGGGAGAAATCATATGCCCAACTGCCAATCAGGGTTTGTGCCAAAAACAATTTTTTGCATAGAAAGCAATATCTTTTGTGGGAAGGGATCAATTTTATGGGCAAAAAAAGGGCTGGAACTCTGCTGGTGTTCTACACAGTTGTGTAAGTAAAGTCCCATAATCGTAACTGTTGTATATGGGTTAGTATATTCTTAGCTGGTGCATAACTACTCATCAATGCCTTCACGGTACCAGTTGATATACTGGGACAATAGAAGCAGCACGCACATTTTCAGATACTAGTGGGGTGCACAATATTAGTACTCAGCAGAAGGATGATTCAGCATAACTATTGCATAACTACATGATTGTAGATTTACACCATGCAAGCTTGAGAAAGGATCTTTGCTAAAGTTTCTTGCAAAAATAAAGTTTTTAAACAGATTTTTTTCACAAAGTGCCCCCCCCCCAAAAAAAAAATCTCATGGGAGTTGACCATTTCCTCGATAGAGTCGAAATCTACCAAGATATCCATTATCATTGAAAAGAAGACAATTAGAAAGTATTACTTGCAACTCCAATTTGAGCAATATCTCCCCTTTCATTGTTGTTGTTATTTGACATGAAATTGACTTTAATTTCTGATGACCCTATGATGAAGAGACTTCACAGATCCCTGGACATCGATCGCCCTTCTTTGGTTTTACAAACCCAAGGCCATGGCATCCTTGGTTGAATCAATGGTAGTGTAATTTCCCTCTTCTTACTGCCTGCCACTTTACCAGACACTCTGATATTTTCCCGTCAGTAACGTTACTTCATGATATGCATCCTTGTACTTACCTTCTTCTGCTAAGCTAAGCAATTACAAATGCTGCTGCATTTCTTCAGTGGCGAGATGTTCTATTTGCTTGATCTTTTCTTTGGGGCCCTTTTCTGTACCTGTTCCCTTTCTTCAATAGCCTTTCCCAGGTACAGTGAGCAATAATATATGCAATATTCCAAGTATGGTTACATGATAGATTGCTATACTAGCAGTATGAAATTACACTGACAGTTTTATTTTCAATTTCTTTTTTTTTTGTTTTTTGAATTTTTTTTATTAAAAAAAACTGTACATACATCATATCATACCACTATACATACATCATATCACATTCTTATCACATCATTTCCCTTTCTATCGCATCGTATCTTATCGAATACAGCATCTCACATCCTCAAAAACAAATCACACCTAAATAAAAAACTCCTCCCACGAGGAGGATATGGTTTTTTTCTTAATATTATTGCTTCAACACCCTTATATATAAGATGAGAGTAGTTTGTAAATAACAAGCATGGTTTTATTTTCATTTTCTTTTCTGGTTATGGTCAACACTGAATCTCTAGCCCCTCTCTTATAGGAAATGTGTTACTTCCGGTATGGCTCCCCAGGTGGGGGCTCCTAGATATCACTTTGATATCATTTAATTCAGCCCTAGCTGGACTTGCTCTCAGTTACCTCATTCCATGTGTTTGTGAGTTCTCCGGACAAACATGGACATGAGTGCAGCCGCTAATTGCTCACATTCCAATCTCTTTTCAGGCCAGCAACTTACCTTTGCTCCCTGCTTCAGGGAACTTTCCACGTGTATGCTTTCACAATAGCTGTGCGGCTCTCAGCCAAGCCAGCCCAGTAAACAAATCATTTACATATCGGCTATACTGTTGTCATTAAGAGTTAATCCCATCAGGTTAAAGTGGATCCTTTGTCCAGCGCCAAAACTCCCTTTGTCCTCACCTGGCTCGCCATTGCCGGCAGGCACAAACTCCCTTATAAAAGCCCTCACTTTCAAACAGTCTTTGGACCACCTTGGATTGCTATCCTGCCCTGCTGCTGGCCGTCTAAGGAAACTCCCCTCAGTTTTCCACGCTGAGCTTTCTTCTTCTGAACCCCATTTCTTCGTTCCTTCAGGACAATGAGACCAGGTGTCGTATTGCCTATCCTTAAGCTTCCCAACTCCTTTTCCAGTTAGCTAGTGGTGTGTGTGTTATTTATTTTCTGTTGCTGTTTAAATAAAATGTTATTTTGGTTACTTTAAAACTTGTATGCCTTTTCCCTGACCTGAAGCAGTAGACATTGGGTTTTAAGATCCGTGCAAAGTTACCCTGCCTCTTGCTAGCCAAACAGTGTTCAAGCTAATTCTCCCCAATTTGGTATCTTATTTGGCAATCAGGGGCGCCCCTTCCAGGACCCCCCCAAAAAAACTCAGGGTAACAAATGCACACCAAATTGATATGCTTATCTGGGCCTGTGCAGTAAACAAAGCTGCAAAGGAAGATAACTATTTGATAGTCTTTGTGATAGAGACCAATGTGAGTGGCAATTGGCACTTGGCACTAGATCACAGCATGTAACAGGGACAGAGAAGTGGTAGTACCACTCTATTCTGCTTTGGTTAGACTCTACCTGGAATACTGCATCGAGTTCTGGGCACACAATTCAAGAAGGATACTGACAAGCTGGAATATGTCCAGAGGAGGGTGACAAAAATGATAGGCTTGGAAACCATGCCATATGAGAAGAGACTTGAGGATTTGAGTATATTTCGCCTGGAGAAGAGAAAGTTAAGAGATGACATGATAGTTATGTTCAAATATTTGAAGGGACATCATATGGAGGATGGAGAAAGCTTGTTTTCTACTGCTCCAGAAACTAATACTTGGAGAAATGGCTTCAAATTTCAAGAGAAGAGAGTATTCTTGTGGAATCTTCCTGTTTGGAGGCTTTTAAATGGAGGTTTGATGGCCATCTGTCAGGGATGCTTTGATGATGTACTCTTACATAGCAGGGGTTGGACTTGATGAGTATTATGGTCTCTTCCAATTCTATGATTCTGTGATTTTAGGACAAGAGGCTGTTTAAGCCTGATTGCCCCTTCACATGCCCTCTTTGATTTCACAGCACAACTCACTAACCCTCCCATCATCAGTATAGTATATATACTGATGATAGTATATACAGATAGGACTTTTTCCCTTCCCCCCATCCCATACTGTATCTATGGGGACTTGCACAACTGGATTTGAGTGGTCTCCTTAAATAGCCCTTTCTTCTGGCAAGTGACAGGGGAAGAATATAAGACACTGGTGACCCTTATGTGGACCCGAATCAGGTTGCTCTCCTCTCTTGCTTCCTTTCTAGGCCAACACAATTTAAATAGGCTAGGTCAAATAGTAGCCCCTATTTAACACAGTTTTCTCTATCTGGTCTCATTATTTCATGGTTGACCATCAATTTTCTTTTGACCTATCTATCACAACCCCAATATCCTTCTCTTAGTTACAGCTAGCTCAGATTCCATCAGTGTGTACGTAGAGTCAGGATTTTGTTGCTCCAATATGAATAATTTTATCCTTGCTTAAATCAAAACTCTATAAGGAAGATTCCTGCTTCAGTCAAATTTTGGTGGCCTTCTGAGTGCTCCTGGGTCTATAGTGTTCTCCCACAGAATGTCTACTTCCTCTTGTAGCAGGGTGAAACTATGGCTATTTCTGCACTACACTGTTATAGTGCTATTATTCCATTTTCAGCATCCTGTGCAATTCTGGGGTTTGTAGTTTACTGAGGCCAAAGAGATCTCTGGCTGAGAATTCTAAATTCTGCTTCCTAAACTACAAACCCCAGAATTCCATAAGATGTTGAAAGTGGAATAATAGCACTATTACAATGTAGTACAGAAATGACCTAACACTGAGTTTTGGGGAGTAAACCCTAAAACTAAGTGCAATTTCCCCATGTCTTGTTTGATCTGCAGTAATGATCAACGTTGTTTCCCCCACGTGCTGTGCATTTTTTGCAATTTGACATTTCCTGTGTAACAAGTCTCCATTCAAAGGCACTGTCCCCTAGATGGCATGAAAAATTGGCAACTCTGTTCTGGATAGTCTAGCCTGTAATACACATGTATGGCTTGATAAATGTGGAGGCTTTCTCAAAGGTGTGACACATTTCAAGATGATTTCCAGAAATTTCACTGCAAGGGTTGGGCCCTTTTTGCACACCATTTCACATGCGAAAGGGCCTCTGGAGCATCACACGATTACAAGGACCATTTCACATGATGTCCTCACAATCGTGCGATGCTGCTGGGGCCAATAGGCAGAGATCACACAATATATCATTTGGCTTCTTGCTGAAAATGATGCACAATCATGTGTCGCTCTGGGGCCCCACACACACTTACCTTGAGTGTGGAGCCTCTGGAGACTCAGCCCTTGTGCTTCCTCCCCCAGCAGAGCCTGGAAAAGTACCCAACTGCGCTGCGGAAGGAAGAGGCAGAGCCCTCACGTTTTCTGTTGGCCAGCAGGGAGCTGCTGTGGAGAAGAAGCAGAGGGGATGTGAGTGCCTCTCACAAGAGGCTGCTTGCGTGATCCCCATGTGCCCACGTTGGGCCAAAGTAAGCTGAGGAAAGGGCCTAAGAGGGAAAGACAGGAAGCTGCCTCATGAAATCATATGATTGGTTCATCTAACCAAATCTTGTCTTCTCTTACTGTCAATGATTCTCCCAAGTTTCAGGAAAAGGTCCTTTCAATTACTTGCTCTGGATTTTCTTTTGAAAAAACAAAAAACAAACTTGAGATTCTAGGTATTAAAGTGGGACTTTCTGCATGCAAATCAGTCATATTATATCAATTTTACTAAGAGGGGACTCTAAGTGAGGGGTGGAATTTTGACTAATGCCAGACAGAGTAGTCATGGTCAGGAAGACTGGTATGTAACCGCTACAATGGCATTCCCAGTACTGTAAGCCCCAAGTGTTTTGAGCTGGATCGCCTAGGAGTTTGTCAGTTGCCCAGTAAGAAACAATAAACACTCTGGGATCCTTTTGTGGTTTTGACAGAAGCTTGATCCTTGAAAATTTCCAGGTGAAGCTTTTCAATATAAAAATAAATACTGACCAGACCCTGGTATAGAAGCAGCTGGCCGTTTTCTGTCCAATGTGTAACATCTGCATTCTATTCAAGTTTGTAGAAGCAGAGTTGTACATGTGATGCCATTCCACATGCAGATGCAAAGGCACATATGGATGTGAATGTACACTTACTTGTGCATTTGGTTGCAGATTTGGGTGTGTATTCAGTTGCATAATGTTGCCACTCAACACAAGGGTTAAATAGAGCAATCAGTGTGTTACTCATATATATGAACGTTATGTAAATGACAAGTTAGAGCAATTAAAATTCATAAAAAGACTGTGTACAAACCCCCAACAGCACTGCACAGCATTAAAAATCCATTCCAGTCATTTTCTAAAAGCACGATGGCAAAAGAATGATTTGAATTCCTGGCGGAAGGAGAGCAAGAAGGAAACCATCCTAGCCACCCAGAGGAAATTTCAAAGTCTGGGTAAAGACAGACACCCAGAAGGGCCTCTCTCTTGCTCCTACCAAACAAACCTGAGAAACTGGTAGGACAGAGAGAAGGGTGTTGCCCCCTTGGTAAACCCTGTCCCGGGGTCTACAACTTTGATATAAAATTAATCTAACCCACCAGAGATGTCACCCAGATGAGCACATAAGCGACAACGGTCGTACGATCAAAAGAACCAGGTAAACTCCCCAATCATGTAGCCACAGGAGATCTCAAGCTGTGCCAACACACAGTGGGCAAAATATCCTCAGCCTTTAAGGAGCCAACTTGAAGGGATTAAGAGTTTTCCCACAAAGTTGGGCACTGGAAGCAATAAAATCTTATCAGGCAAAATCTATCTACATAAACTCACACTGCAACCCAAAGCGGCGGAAGATCCTGATACTTGGGTAACACCTTGTTATCTTCCAATATCCAAGAAGGTGCCAGTGTGAAGTTGTGTTCTGTTGCTGTCCCCTTTGTTCTCCTCAGGAGAGGATTTGCCCTCAAGGTAATTTTTTCCTACAAATAGTCCCCGTTTTTGACTAGTTCTTTGGATGCCTTCTTGTCATACCAACTGACCGTTCCCCCCTCCCGATAGCTGCGTGATCCCCTCAGCATCTCTTCTCTGAGTTCCTTTTCTTTTGCTGCTTTCCAGACCAAGGACTTCAGGAAAAGTTGCAGTATCACTCAAACTACAAATCCATCAACAATCCCTCTATCTTGTTTCCACTCTTTATTTCTCTTTATCCCTTAATGTGTGTGTGAGTGCTTGCGTTTTGTGCTTGCTATTGCTGTTTAATAAAGTCATTCGTTGGACCTTTTTGTGGGATTTCTGACTGGGCCTGACCCCATAAAAACTGGGTAAAAGATCTTACTAGGTTACCCTGCTTCTTGCATTGCTATTGCTTGTGCTCCGTTGAGCTTACTTTCCCAATCACTTGGAGCATATCAAGGTGTCCCTCTGGAACCCCCAGATTTTCAGGGTAACAAGGGCCTTCCCTGAGGATCTCAAAGCTCTAATAGGCTCATAAATGGAGATATGGTTCTTCAAATAGCCATATAGGGCTTCATATGTCAACATCAGCACTGTGAATTGAGCTTGGAGACAGGCCAACAGCCAATAGTGCTATTGTAACATGGCAGTGGTGTGTTCCCTGTTGCCAGTCCTAGTTAATAACCTTCCTGCAGCTCTTTGGACCCAATGAAGTTTCCAAACACTTTTCAAAGGGAACCTGATGGAGAATGCAAACAGGATATAGCCAATGCATATCTTACCCCACCATGCCCTGTTTGACATCCTATAATGAATCAGGAGTGAACATTTGGCTACTTTGGGTGGTCTCGGTCTTAGTTTTGGTCTTGGTCTCCTCCTCCCCTCCCCTCTTCCTCTTTGATTACTACTGGCATTCTGTCTGGGCTACTGGAAAGATCATTTCTTGTTAAATTGTCAAGCCAACCTCAACCTATAGTGATCCTATCAATGAAGGACTCCATGACATCCTGTCATGAATAGCCCTACTCAAGTCTGGCAGACTCAAAACTGTGGCTTCTTTGAGTCTAACTAGATAATGTTGTCTTTCTTTTTTCCTACTGCCTTCCACTTTACTAAGCCATTATTGTGTTTTCAAATGAGTCATATCATGGTTGAATAGAGAAAATCCCTCCTCCAAAGATTTTAAAAGTCAAGCAGGCTCCTAGAGGGAAATACTGCGTCTTCAATAGTTTTTTGGTGCTTTTTTTTAATGCTTGCTGAGATTGAGAATGAACAAACTCAGTTAGACAGCACACCACAGACAGGCCACTGCAATATGCTTGTGCAAATCTGCACTACTGTAGTCAAGTTATGGTTGCACTACCCAACACTTGTACTGAATACTGACAGTGTGCAATGAGATGTGTCTCTGTGAATCTGCTTGCTTCTTGTTTCATTGTGCTAGGGAGGATGCACAGTGGCTTTTCTGCAATCCCAGTGAATCAGGGAGTACATTGAAGATACTGATGAACAGTCATGCCCCGTCCAAGACTACACAGATGCACATGCAAGAGTTACACTTGTTAAACTGTGCTTGCACAGCTGTGGACTGAATATGCCCCAGGTACAATGGCATCAGAGGTACAGCCACCTGCATAAGGACACTTAGGTGTACAAGGCACGTCAAGAAGATTCCAGCTTTTAAGGGGCAATTACGTAAGATCATGGGTGCATTTGATTCTTATTCGTAGGAGGTGCTAAGGAGCTAAAGGGTGAACAAGAGGAAGTAATGACCCAGCAGACAAAAAGCTCAGTTTTCCCTCCCATGCACGTATCATTACTGTACCCGTGTGTGAAATGAAATAGGTTTTCTATCATTATGCATTAGTCAGAATAAGAAACAAGATTCTTTCAGCACCTGGAAATTATAAATGAATCATAAACTTGGAATTTAAATAAAACTGCCATCCTTAGTATGTTTACTAGAACATTACTGCCAACAAAATCAATCAGACTTCAGAGAAAGTGTGTTTTTTTGGACAAAAAAACATTAAAGTGAAATATACCATTATTTTGTTTACAGAAAACGAATGTGGAGCAAAGCTTCCTCCTACTTAGAAGTGTGGTTTGCTTCTTCTGTGTTCTACACAATATTTTATTTTGTCTCTAGAAAAGTCACTTTTCTGGATCATCACTCCCAGAAACCCTTAAATGGCATGACCTACAACCATGTTGGCTGAGGGATTTGGGGAGTAGGAGCCCCAAAAAGTAATTTCTCAGAAAATGATCCATGCCCCCAGAACTACACTAAACATCATTGAAGAAAGGTTTTTTTTCCCAAAAAAAATTAACAAAATGTGTGCATTTCTTTGAAGGGGGAGGTGGTGGCTAACATTTTAAGTTAGAGTAGTGCTGGCTTGTGGCTCTGGTGGCATGGAGGAGTGAATCCACTCCAGATTTTAATCTGGACTTTAAGGAGCTATCCAAGATACTAAGATTTATCAAAAGATAGCTTCAGAACCTTTAACACCTCCTCCAGACTTCAACCTAACATGCATAGTATGTTCGTCACCCAATTGACATGGAAGCTATTATCCACTTCTTTGTTACAGGACAGTCATTTCATTTACCACTTTGATATTAAAGCAACTATTTATGTCAATATTCATTTTTGAAGTTCACAATTTTTTCATGACATTTGTTGTCTTTGCTGTTGCCCTTGCTTTTTATATTTCAGAGATAGGAAGATAGGCTCCTTTTTTTTTTTGGCTAGAATCCTGTTGTGGCCACACACATGTATAAATTCCCTTCTGCATACAATTACATTTGAGGTGGGGGGTGCTATTCTGAAACAGACACATTTGCTTTATGGTTGTATAAGGGGAGTACCACAAGTGCAACCACATGCAACTATGCATTCCTAAATGGTGCACAACTGTTCATCGATGCCTTCAATGTACAACTTGATTTGCTGGGATTACTGAAACAGTCACTGTGCATTCTTCATTGCAAAAAGGAACAATAAGTGGGCACACTGACAGATACACGGTCACTTCCACAGTGTCAGTATTTGGAAGAAGTGTGACAAACAGTTACCAGGTAACTATCGAAGTACACTTTAACAATGTGGATTGTTACTTCGGCCCAGGCCTACCTGGTGATAGCACTCGATATCGTTTTGATATCAAAACCATTCGGCCTTCCTCTGCCACCCCGCTCCACGTGTTTGCAAGGCCTCCGGAAAAGCACGTAAACAGGCGCAGCCGGTAATTGCTGGACATTCCCTTCTCCACCTAGGCAGGCAGAACAGAGCCACTCCGTTGCTTCAGGGACCTCTCTGCAAACATCCTTTTGCTTAAGCGCGACACTAACAAAGGCGCCCGGCTCTGAGCTGACAGTCTTACAAAGCCGAACTAGGTACTGTTCATTTGCATACTGGCTACACTATTGTTGATTCAGCGCTAAGCCGATCATGTTAAACTTGACCTTTTCCAAAAGCTTTGTCCCGCTCCAAACTCGCATTGTTCTCACCAAGTATGGCATAGCCTGCAGTCACAATTCACCCTATATAAACCTCCCGATTCCGAGACCACCTCAGATCGCTCTGGACTTCCATCCCATCTTGCTGCCGCTTTGTCTGGTGAGCTCCCTTCGGCGAACCATGCTGAGTTTCTTCCCTACCATCTTCAAGCTTCTTCAGGACTATGAGAAAGGTGTCGTATCACCCATTTCCCCTGAAAATCCTTACTTCCAATTCTTTCGTTAGCTGTGTGATTGTGGTGTCTTTACTGTTTGTTTGTCTTTTAATAAAAACATCATTTTTGCTATTTTGAAACTGTCTCACTGCTTGACTGACCTGACCCCGTAGACACTGGGTTGCAAGATCCCTGCTAAGTTACCCTGCCTCTCGCTAGCTTTAGTGAGTGCTCCAGCTAATTCTCCCCAGAATTGTGTTTGTGTTTTGGTTGTTACCCCCAGAGAACAGGGTAACAGGATGGATATGATTGAAGACTTGATTCTATGATTCTATGATTCTGTGATGAGCCTCACTCAGCACCCCATCCCCATGATGTTTCCACTCCTGTTACATGGATCATTGCCGCCTGTTATGTCAGGACATAGCTGTAGTTGTTGACCTTACTGATCCTTTCCTGGCTTTCCCCAGCCTGCTCACATCATACCTGGCTGTGTCGGGAAGAAGCCAAAAATGGATTGGTGCTGGCTCTGTTCTGACAGTGCAGGTTGTGAAGTGATGAGCTTTGCAAGCCTGGGTAGGACCAGCCAATCATAGCTCATAAAACACCGTGAAGGGGAGCTCCATTTCTGGTACATATGGAAATGCTTTATTTAAGTAGCTGTTCCTAGCAGTTCTTGACTCTTCAGACTGGACCAAGCTATTTTAGCTGAAAGACTAAAGTACATGAACTGAGGGAATGCCAAGAAAATTTCTTTTTAAAAGTGAGAGAGAGAGAGAGAGAAATGCATTTCAATTTATTCCACAATGCAGCATTTCTGGGTGTCTGGCCTCATCAAATACTTCTCTATAATGTGCAGAGAGATAATACACTTTCCCTAGTAAGCTCCACTGAAGTTGTTGACAAAGATTTCTTCTTCTGCTTTCCCCCCATTGTGCGATCACAAGCAGTGGAATAGAAATTCCACTTCTATCTTCCCTGGGGGGGAAGAAAAAGAAGGGGAAAAGAAGAAACTCCTGACAATAGTTAAGTTAATGAGGATGTGATTAATGGTTGCACAGATGAAATGCATTCTCTACTTCAATGGAAACATTCTTAATTGAGACAGATTTAAGTGCTAGACATTAGTTAGCAGCAATTGGAAACAGGAACAACAAAGCACTCAGAAAGGGAAATGTGGCTTCCATGCTGCTCAGGAAAGAATGGTTTGATTTACTCCCAGACAATCACAGGTGTGAGCTTAAAAACGCACAAATTCAAAACAGGAAGCCCCATGGCTTCTGTTCATCAGCAAGGACGAAGGTTTCCTCTCTCTGTAAAAGCCAGAACTAGATGCAAGAACAGCCATATGTGGTGCTTTGTGTTTCTTTCCACTCCTGTTTTTTCTCTATATCACAAGGGCTATCGTGGTGAGGAAAAATGCACCATCCTTCAACTTACTATCCCAGACCTCCAAGTTCTGCTCTCCCTGATTTCTTGCTGGTGTTGAGGTTGTTGAATGGAAGGAAAGGAAGGATTAGATAATGGAAGGTGCATAAACTCCAACATTTCACAGATAAAATCCGGGATATGTGTGGCTGTAACGTTCTGACTCAATAACTAGGTTTTATGGATGAATCCAGAAAGATTTTATTAAAGATCAGATGCAGCAGAGAGACATCTCTTTTGCTAGAACTGAAGACGCATCACAAGTTTCATTTTTTAAAACTCCCTACTTCCCCTCCCATAGGTTTACTGTTCACATTCTTTCTCTTACACACAACACCATGCTGTACTGGCTCTCTAAAATGACCTTAGTTCCCAACCTCTGGCCTGCATACCCCTCTTAACACCCAAATAGCAAAACAGTCAAAGCAATATGGCAACAGAGCAGCTAAGTAGGCTAACTAGCATGGAAGACAAGCCTAACTTGGGCCATTTCCGCACTAGCCTGTTATAGCTCGATGATTCCACTTTCAACATCCTCTGGAATCCTGGGGTTTGCAGTTTCAGGAGGGGCCGGCCGAACAAAGCAAGACTGAGGTGTAGGAAAGATGGCAAACATTATTAAATGAGGAAGAATACACAACCTAGGAGAAGTTGGGGCACTCTGCTTTTCCCAGATTCTACGGAGAAAGGCAAGATCCCAATCCTCTCCCCAACCCTAGTCAATTAATTGAGTACACGCTACTTTTCTACTTTGAATTCATTTTGCAGCAATTGAAGTATACTGAAAATAAAAGGAGGAAAGTAGGAAGACAAGAGAGAAACTGGGATATTTTAAAAGCAGCTGAACAGGTGGGAAGACAGAGTTTTATTTGGGACTGTCACTGCCAGATCTGGACAGCTGGAGCTTGTCAGAGTGGGGAGGGCAGAACAACACACCTAGAGCTTAGAAATGATTTGTTACAATTGATGAGTTCCTCTTCCCAAATAGCAAAGTTATAACATTTCATTATGACTGGAACTTAAGAAGGGGTAACATCACTCTTTTTTCCATCTAATTGTTTTAATTATTTTGATAATTATGGGGGTATGGCCTCACTAAATAGTGGAGGAGGAATACTTCATGGTTCACGTGCTGGCTTGCACTGTGCCTCATGCTGCTGTTTGTGCGCTGTTGTGGATGTTGAGATAACAATGAAGAGAACAGGACATTTTGCACCCCAGCCAGCAGGCTGTAGCATTTAGACATTTTTAAAATGACTGAGAGAAATAGTTGGGGAAATAAGAGATTGCATTCTTAACACTATAACAGAATACAAATAACTATAGTATGGAGGGCCTTCAAAATACAATTATGTGCTTTCTTTTAGAGTAGCTTTCCAAACTCTGGGTTCACCAATGTGTTCTTTTGATATTTTAGTGAGAGACTATTTCTGCACTCCACTGTTACAGTGCTATTATTCCACATTCAACATCCTGTGGAATTCTGGGGTTTGTAGTTTACTGAGGCCAAGGAGCTCTCTGGATGAGAATTCTAAATGTCCCTCCTTAAACTACAAACCCCAGGATTCCACAGGATGTTAAAAGCGGAATAATAGTACCATAACAGCGTAGGGTGTTAATGGTCAGAGATTTCTGCCCTTTTCTTAATATGGCTCTTTCTCCTATAAGTGGTAGTGATATGCATTTGTTTCAAAATGAGTTAATGGGTTCATTGATATTAACAAACTGGGTTCTGTTTCTTTCCTGGCATGTGACTAGTCAAAAACAAAAGAACACACACACACACACACCAGGGGTAAACAAATAAAGTAACTTTTTCTGCGGCAGCAAAATAAAAATTGTCTGAGGAATCAAATTTCCACAAATCAGGCAGACAAACAAAAAGAAGGCACTATCTTTTATATATTTCTACATGTTAATGAGAAAATCATCTACAATTACATCACTTCTACATAAATCTGGTGGGCATCAGGTATCAGGGCATGTGTATTGAGCCAGTCACTACCCAACAATGCATAATAAGCAGTGGGAGCAATTAACATATTAAATTCTCCACTTTGGGCATGAGTTTTACCATTTAAATGAGCTATATGCTATTACACTTTTAAACTCTTTCTCTGTTATCTACATGCTGCATTCCTAATATTCCCCATTTATTTTCAAAGTCATTGCTTGGGCCTCTTTAGCCTCAGATAGCATAGCAAGCTAGCCGTTCTTTAAAGTGTCAAAGAAGCAGGCAGCTTTTAAGACAAAGTGATTTTCTTACTTTTACAGCATGAATCTACATTCCATCATTCCCAAGTTTATCCCAACAATGGCCCTTTTTGCACACAGTTTCTGTTACGAGAGGCCCCTTAGCATCGCGTAAATGGGAGCGGTGGTCTGTACGACACACTCTCATTTACGTGACGCTCAAGAGCTGGACACAGAGCGGACGCGCACCTTTTTTTCCGGTTTTAAGCCAAAAATGGTGCACAGTCGCACAATACTCCCAGGGCCCGTGCACACTTACCTGCTGTGTGGTGCGTTGGACGAGCCGAGCCAGTCGTGCTTCCTCCTCCAGCGCAGCCTACAGCCCCCAGGCTGCACTGCGGAAGGAAGGGGCAGGGCGCTTGCATGACGGTCATGCGACCCAGGAAGCCAGCTGCGGGAGAATGGAGGAGCGATGCGGGTGCCTCGCGCAAGAGGCTGCTTGCGCAAATGGCACCCCCCGCCTCCATGAGCAGGTAACAGGCGGAAACAGCCAATGTCAACATTATATGAAGAATGAACTCTTTTATGATGCCCATTCACACTCAGCCATACTAGTCCTTGTGTGATTAAGAACATAGGAATCTACTGTAAGCTAAGGCCATTTCCACTCCCTTATCATTCTTAAAATGCTATTATTCCACTTTTAACCTCTTGTGCAATTCTGGGTTTTGTAGATAACGAGGCCAAAGAGCTCTCTGACTTAGAATTCTGAATGCCCCTCCCTAAACTGCAAACCCCAAGATTCCATGGGATATTCAAAGTGGAAATAATAGCACTGTAACAGTGTAGTATGGAAATGGCCTGAGATGGACAATTAGCCTAGTATGATTCACTAATTCTTATTAATGACAATGGCTCTTTGCAGTTTCAAGCAGTTCCCCCCCCAGCATTTCCTTTCCTAGCCCTTTCTGACATTTTCCATGATCGTTGAAGGTTCCAACTGTCCAAATTCAGTCAAGACTGTCCCAATTAGTCCTCTGCCATCCCACTTTTTCATCTTTTTCTAAATGTTCCCGTTTCTCTCTCACCCATCCGCTTTCTCCCTTTCTCCTCAACTTCTTTTAAAACTGAATTCAAAGTGCAAACATAATCTGCACTGAGTTAACATGGGGAGGGATGAAAGGAGTGAGGCAGAATCTTGTCCTTCCCAGTAGTCTCAAACAAAAGCAAACTGCTGCAATATCTCTTTCCTTGCCTGCGCTTCCCTATTAATAACTTTGTTATCTTGACCACACTCTTATATGGCTTGACACATGTGTCCTGGTTTTTACCTGTGAAATGTTGGAGGGTATGGGTCTTTCATCTAGGTAGTGAACAGTTGTCACAAATCAGAAAGTTTTGCTCCTGAACTTGACTAACTTCGGAGCTCTTTCTAAGTCTGAGGAGCTCCTCTGAGCTTTGTTTGTTAAGAGCTATGTTATAGGTGTGGTACCACCATGCAGCATCTTCTGAGAAATATGCAAGCTTGATACACCAGTAGGGTCTACCATCACTGCAACTACCATGACTAAGCTGAATGGCAGTGAAGACTCAAGATGGGACCTTCCTATTGTGTATTAAGTCCAACATGTATTTCAAAAGCCATTCCTAACACAGGAACCTAACCACTTGGCCACTATAATACTCTATAGTTCCATGAAAGAACGGTCTTGTCCTTTGTTTTGGCTCGTTTTGATTGGTTTTTAGCTTTTGCAAAATAGGCTTAAATTCTTCTGTCCCATTTTGATGCCAGTCAGTTTTAGCCCAAATTAAGAGTTGATTAGATTTGCCGGGAGAAAATCTTGAGTTTTTAAAGAGCATTAAAACAGTAGGGAGAATTAAGATTAGGAAATGGGAGAAGGAAGACCAATGAGTTTTAGAGGAAAGAAAGAGAGTTGCTAAAACTGGAGAACCAGTTGAGAGGACTGAACCAAAGGAAACAAACTATGGCTTGGATAAGGTAAAAATAAGGAAACCACCGTAGTACAATCCTTTGAGTGTTGGACTAGCATTCTGGGAGACCAGAGTTTAAGTGCCCACTCAATCAATGGAAACCTGTTGGGTGACCTCACAGTCTCTCAACCTGAAGACTGAAAACAAGATTTTTTCATATCTCTAGGACAAGGAACCTGGGTAAAATAGAGGCACAGGACATTTCCGCACGCGGCAAGGGAATCGCTCCCTGCCATTACTCACTGGATCTTCTTTGGGTCCGGTCTGGGGCGACGAGAGCAGTGAGTGATCGCAGATCCACGCTGCTCCAGCATCCAAAATGGGAGCTTCCAGTTGGTTTTGGGTCACGACCAACCACTGAAGCTTGCCAGCCTAAAGCCTGCCCTCTGCAGATCGCAGGCTCAAATTGGTGTGAGCCTGCGAATCTGCATTGGAGAGCAGGCATGCAATGGCGCGCACAGGCATTTTGAAAAACCTGAAAAATCAGGTTTTTCACAAACACGCTGGAGGACCACTTGGGGTCACTCCCGAGCAGACTGAGGTGCGGATCTACACTAAGTAGTCCGGACCCAGTCCGCTCCAAGATGCAGACGTCCTCCGTGAAGGACACACTGCATCATTTTTTTTAACCCGTGCAGAAATGGCCACAGTCTAGTTAAATCTGCTGAATGCATTTATTCCTGGTTCTTTATTATCCCATGGCTCATATTAGGTTGTGTGTGTCTCTCTTTTTGTGTGTGTTTAAATCCCTATAAAATTTGTGAGTTTCATGTAAGTCAACAGGCAACTTGAAGGCACATTACACATAACCATTCAGATTTGAAAACTTTTTCTGTTGCACCAAAATAAAAGTTGTCCGAGGAATTAGATTTCCACAAATCAGGCAGACAAACAAAAAGAAGGCACTAGCCTTTATACATTTCTACGTAGTAAT
Source organism: Ctenosaura bakeri (assembly GCA_948474755.1). NCBI lineage: Eukaryota > Metazoa > Chordata > Lepidosauria > Squamata > Iguanidae > Ctenosaura > Ctenosaura bakeri. The sequence continues at coordinate 436,372 of CAOLHI010000087.1, read as the reverse complement.
GAGAAAAACATCTATAATTACATCACTTCTACATAAATCTGGTATCAGGTGGGCATCAGGTATCAGGGCATGCATTTATTCCTTTTATTCCTCTGACATTTCTTGTTCAGTAAACTCTAAAGTTTGCTTGATGAAGTTTCATATTCTCTTTCGTATCCTTTTGTACTTTATCCTAAACAGGTACTCTGACTTCTGCTGGGTCCTTGGAGAATTATATAGCTACCATGTGAAATTCCCACTGTTTAATTTCCCTTGCCTAGATGCCACCCCACAAGCCAGTGTAGTGTAGTGATCTGAATGCTGTACTGGAATTCCAAGGGATCAGGGTTCAAATCCCTGCCCAGCCATGGAAATGCACTGTGAGACTCAGCAAGTAACTTCTCTGAACAAATCCTGCAAAGAAAACCTGGTGATAAAGTTGCCATAAATTGGCATTGACTTGCAGCCACGTAAAACAATGAAACACACACACACACACACACACAAAGCCAGGAAAAAAGCACACACACACATTACATTTGAGCCTGTGAACACACTTTAAAAAAAACAAACTGATTTCTAGAAGGAGAAAAAAAACAGTATTCAGCAAATCAGTATACATGGTGCCGTGGAACACTAATTAATTTGTCTCTATAGTGCCAGTGACAATCTCTTTTGTTCCTTCACATAAGGCCTTTTATTGTTATAGATTAAACCACAGGGGGATTAGCAAAATAAATACAATTACACCAAGTTACTTCCTGCTGATAAAGAACACTAGTCAGACTAAACACAGCATAGACAATTAGTGATAAACAATGCAGCGTGCTCTTTAACGATGAGAAACGTACTTCATTTGCCTCTTGCTCCTTACCACCACTTAACAAAGCCTTGTTTAGCAAGTTAATTTTACTGGGCTGTTTAAAAGATGCTGTTGGGAGATATCACTTGAACAAAGCATTCTGGGTCAATCTGTTACTAATGCATCTTTACCAAATTCATCCTGGGCATTCATGGAGAATAGACTGGCCAATGGTTATAGGCCTGGAAGCCTGAAATTGAACTAATTATCCAGGTGGTGAAATTCAGTGAAACTGGCACTGGAAGGGAGATGGGAGGAACTTAGGCCCTTTATGCAGTATGATGACATCCTGCACTGGGGATGAAAGAAGGACAGGACCTGGATGAGAGTTCTACATGACATCGTTTGGGTCCCATCACTCTCTCATCCTGAGACAGCGCGACTGTGCAGTAAATCATTAACAGATAAACACATCAATGACCAGCTATCGTGCCACCATCCCACCAAGAACCCACACTTATGAGCAGAGGTCCTCTAAGCACAATGGCTGAACTACCTGTCCCAGTGCACCCTTGGACAGTACCCAGCTGTGTTGCAGAAAAAAGAAGTGGTGCCATTGCGCTCTCCCCATTCATGGAGGCAGACCGTGCAGAGGGGAGCATTCCTGCGATGCTCCCCTCCTGGAAGAAATAATGCTGGGACCTTCATGGAATGTCACCAGAAAAAGTTAGGCTACAGAAAGGACCTTAGGATCTAAGAGAGGCTGATCCATTACCTTGGGTGGGGTAAAAATGGATAGGATCTCTTAGGCTGAATGGGGTTATACTCTGCACTCCCCCCTCAAAAAAAAGCTTTGCAGCTTGGGCAGACTTTTGGACTCAGATCTGAGCCTGGATACCAAAGTTTCAGTGGAAGCCAGGAGTGTTTCTGCACAGTTAAAACTAGTGTTCCTGCTGTGCCTGCTCCTGGAGATGTCAGATCTGGCTATAGTGACATGTATGGCCCTTTACGCACTTTACCGTCCTCTGGCTCTGAGGTGTGGGGATCGCCTGAGCAGCCTCCTACAAGAGGCTCTCACTTCCAGGGTTCTTTGGCTGCACATGAAGCCCCGCCTCTTCCTTCCACAGTGCAACCTGGGAATTTCCCAGGCTGCGCTGGGGCAGGAAGCGTGACCAGAGCAGCTCCAGAGGCTCCGCATGGCAAGTAAGTGCGTGTGGGGCCCGGGAGCAATGTGCGATCATGCACTGTTTTCAGCGTCTAGACGAAAATGAAAAGGTGCTCAATTGGTGCCTGCCAGTCCCTGGAGCATCGCATGATTGTGAGTGCGTCATGCAGATCGTTCCTCACAATCATGTGACATTCCAGGCCCTCTTTAGCATGGAAAATGCTATGCAGAAAGGGCCTACCTTAATTACATCCCATTTAGTTATTGAAATACACTCTACAAGAGCTGGCATGGTATAGTGGTTTGAGCATCGGACTAGAAATCTGGAGACCATGGTTAAAATTCTGGTTTGGTCACAGAAACCCACTAGGTGACTTTGGGCAAATTACACCTTCTCAACTTCAGAGGAAGACTATAGCAAACTTCCTCTGAACAAATCTTGTCAAAAAATACTCTGTGATAGGTTCATCTAAGGGTTACCATAAGTCAGAAACAATTTGAAGGCATGCAACAACAACAACAACACATTCTACGTGGGGGAAACTATGGAAACTATTAAGAAAATTCAGCAAATCCAAAATCTTATGGCAAGGCTGGTTACAGAGAACCCCCCTGTTGAAACAGCATCATTGGCTACTGGTCCATTTCCAGGCAGAATTCAAAGTTCTTGTTATGATTGTTACCATACTTTAAACACACACACACACACACACACACATCCTGTCAATAGCAAAATTGGCAAGAAATACCATTTTCATATATATAAAAAACCTGGACACTTATGGTTGGGAAACATGCAGTAAGCAGGACACTGGCTGTAAGCCTGGGCTAGGTCAGGGTGATCTCAGCATGGCCAGGTCATAAAGTCAAGCAGAATTAGGCAGGAAAGTCTGCCCACCTCTTTTAGGCCATTTCCGCACTACACTCCTATAATGCTATTATTCCACTTCCAACATCCTGTGGAATTCTGGGGTTACTGAGGCCAAAGATGCCTCTCCCTAAAGTGCAATTCCCAGAATTTCATAAGATGTTGGAAGTGGAATAATAGTACTGTGACAGTGTAGTGTGGAAATGGCCTTACTGATAGGCTCTTTGAGTAGACTTTTTCAATCAATTGTTACAAGATGAGTCAACACATATAACACACCCAATGGACTCACTCGGTCTCCTCTAGTTGAGACCAGAAGAGACTTTAGGTCCTCATCTTTAACAGCTATGTGACAAGCCTGTATCACCTCATTCTCTCCATTTTCAGAACAGCTGTAACCCATTGAATTTGACCAGCACAGATGGCTGAGACTTTTATGTTTTTTTTTTTCATTTTTGATAATAATGTACCCAAATTTGCACATTTCTTCATCAATATGATGGTGAGAACTTGAGATATCTTCTTTAAAAAAATAATCAAACGTGGGAGAAAGACAAATTCATCCTTCCCAAGTTTAGAGACACTATATTTGAATGCTAGAAGTGTTTGGTTTTTTAAAATAGAGTCTGTAGAAGATACTGTGGCCTTCAGTAGGTCCAGCTCTTCTGTTTTGAAGGCACATTCTTTAGATTCATGAATAATTATTTTCCGACAGAGGTGAAGGCCTTTGCTTGAATCAATTCCTCAGCATGAATGGCACTCAGTATGTAGCCACAGCATTATTTTCAGTTTTAAAGGGCATAGTTTGCTAGGAGCGAATTACTTCCCTCCCTCAGAAATATGCTTTAGTAAGGAAGCCATAAGGAACCTCCTCATACTGCACTTTTGTACACAAAATCACCATGTGGTAAATGACTCTTCTTGAATGTTTACCATTAAGATAAAGAGATGACAAGACTTGAACTCTTGATTCGTGAAGTTGGCGTCTATTATCTTATCTAAAATGGTTTCCTCATAAACACTGAGGGATGTGGAATTATTGAACCCTTCTGCACAGAAACAAGAGTCCTTCCATCCAAATCCTCTTCATGGGCCAATATTTCTTATCTCACATGAGTGATGTGGTGATAATGTTATAAGAATGAACCTACTCAGTCAGCTCAATAGTCCATTCTAGTCCAGTATTGTATTTCCAGCCTGTTGCCTTTTGGAGAAAAGTGCTCAAGGAGCAAAAGCAATGATCATTTCCTGTTTGCCCACTATTAGGTATGGCAATGGACAAAATGAGGGTATTGCCCCCAGTGTGAAATTTTTCTTCATTCCTCAAATCTCAAGCATTGCAGAGGAGTGAGATGCTGAAAATTACTTGCACCTAGAATGCCCACATTAGCTGTGTTCTTATTCCCTTCCTAAGTTTGCCTGCCTCTTCTGTTTGTACTCTTAAACTGTATTTCTAAAGGCTTGAGTGAATTTTTTAAAGTACTTCAATGCTGGAAACTTGGGGACTGAAGGAAAATTTCATGAGGAGGTGGACAGAATTCTTACCTGGGAAGGGAAACATCCTCATTCTACTGCGTCTAGACATGGGCATTTCTTTGAAGTGCTATAGTCTACAGTTATTGACAGAAAATTCCTCCCTGCTTTTGTCTAATGCTTACATCTCACAGAGAGGCATAGCAGCCGCCTGTAATTCCCAAGATTTCACAGACTAAGGCCCTTTTCGCACACAGGTTTGTTTTGGGTTTTTTTGCACAAGGGCCCCTTGAGCGTCGCGTAAATGAGAGCGTCAGTCCATACGACGCACTCCCAATCATGCAACGCTCAGGAGCCTAAAGTGGGACGCTCGAACATTTTCTTATTTTCGGCTCTAAGTGGAAAATACTACGCAGTCACACAATGCTCGCACACTTACCCGCATGTGGTGCACCGAACAAGCCGGCCCAGTTGCACTTCCTTCCCCCAGTGCAGCCTACAGCTCCCAGACCGCGCTGCGGAAGGAAGGGGTGGGGCACTAGTGCTACGGTCGCACTACCAGGAAGTGACCTGCGGGACGAAGGAGCGGGGAAGCGGCAGCGTTCCGGCTGAGGCTTTTCACGTGAGATGCCCCCCCCCAGCCGCTCAAACGGGTAATGTGAGAAAAGCCTCTAAGAGTTTCTTCAAGAGTGGTTGATCTACAGCTTCTTTCTAGGAGGTTTTCCAATGCAAGAAATGAATTGATACCCTGGGTATGTGATCAAGACTTCTGTGTTCCAGTAAAATAAGAAGGAGAAATAGGAAGCTGAGGAAATAATAGGTTTGGAGGACTGAATCATTCTCATAACAGTTCATTCTGAAGAATTGTGGTGGGGAGCCAGGACACCAGATGGCTAACTGGGACTGGTTATAGGAAGCACACAACTCCCTTGTTACCATAGCTCTATACGTATTGCTCTCTAGGTACAATACAGTGGTGTAAATTGTCAGACAAGTATGGGGACAAGAGGGAAGCTTGCTTGGTCAGAGGGAGAGGAGTTAAGACAATCAGCCATCCTGTGGGAATCTCTCAGACACTATTGTCTCTCAAAGGCTGAGTCATTGAGGTTAACTATAAACTCATCATCACTGGAGTTTTCAAGTGATTTCTTGACTATGACCTGGCTATCCCTGAGGTCTTTCTTGACCTTATTTTGCAATGCATGTATGCAGCCAGCTTTTCTTCTTAGCCAGTATGGCCATGCAGCCATAGCAGGGTATATTTTATATTTATGCCAATTAATACATTCCGCCAATTAAGTCATGTTTTGCCAGTTAAACCATGGCAAAGCATGAGGACATACAGCCTGCTAATTATAAATCCCTGTATAGTGAAGGTCCAGTCTATCAGAAGGATCTGTCTTTCCATAGATGTCTCTTTGGACTCTGAAATCTTTGAGAAATGTCTGTCTTGGTCCTGCCACTGTTGACAGACATGTTTGATAAAAACAGGAGACAGGACTTTATAAGTGGTGACCCCAGGCTTTAGAAATAATTTTCTAAGGGGTTGAAATTTACATTATGCTATGATCTTAGAGATAACTTTTATTAAGTGATATATCATGGGTCTATGACAGCAGAGAAATTGTCCAAAATGTACAATTCTGAATGTATGTTGGAAATGTGAACAGTAAGAAGGGACATTTTACCATATGTGCTGTACATGTGAAGTTCTGGTCCCAAATACATGCTTTGATGCAGAGGATTTTAAAAATTAATACCCAATGAAAGTTAAAACTTTTCCCTTTGGGACTTTTGGGTGATCACTTGGAAAAGAGCCATGGGAGACTATTCCACTATAGGATTGTGGCAGCAAGCCTGTTGTTCACACAAAGATGGAAAACATTACTGGAAAGTATCATTGAGGCAGTAATGGTTGTTGAAATTTACTGAGCCGGCAGAAACAGACAGATTATCTGCTCTGATTAGAGAGAAATCTTTAAAGACAGTCCTGAAAAACTGGAAGCCCCATGTAGACTTTTTCTAGGGAAAAAAAAACACAATTTGGCAACTTTTAGCTTTGGCAGTTAGTAAGATGTTGTTAGTGGGAGAAGCAAACTATGTAGTTTTATACAGAGGTTAGATTATGTCATATGTGTGTATGACTGCCAAAAAGAAAGCTGGAAGAAATGCTTTCTTCTGCTTTGTTGCTATAGTTACTTTTCCTTCTTCTTTTTTTCCTTTTTCTTGCTTTTTCTTTTCATTTCTTTTCTTCTTTTTGTTTTGAAGACTAGTAATAAATTAGTTTGTTTTTTAAAAAAGGAAATCCCTTCTAGAGAACTACACTGGCTCCCTCATTATCCTTTTGTCATCAACTGAAAATATTTTTGCTCCAGCAGGATTTTGAGAACCATTTTTTTTTAAAGAAAAGTGCCTTTTTGTGTGCTATATTGTTTTTATCCTACAATTTTAAATAGAGATATTTTAAAGGATTTTGATTCCATTGACAATTATAATACTATTTTAATATAAGGCTTTGTATGTTTTTTGTACATGTGTTTTTATTTGTGTTTCTGGTTATTGCATAAACTACCCCGAGTCTCACTTTTCAGGGGTGGGGGACTGAAGCATACATAAAGTAATACAAGGGCACTTCTGATGCAGATCTTGTATTTAAAAAGAAATTAAAGTCAGAATGGTTTCTTTGGGTCCCAACACCTTGTTTGCCAGGCAGCCAGTAGTGATTTCATATGGGCAGTCCTTGGGCTTTATAGAATGCCTGCAGGACTCAGGCCATTTCTGCACTAGTCTGTTACAGCGCGATGATTCCACTTTCAACATCCTCTGGAATCCTGGGGTTTGCAGTTTAGGGAAGGGCCAGCCGGCCCCTCCGGAAACTGCAAACCCCAGGATTCCAGAGGATGTTGAAAGTGGAATCATCGCGCTGTAACAGGCTAGTGCGGAAATGGCCTCAGACACTGCCCTAGTTTTGCTCTGGAGATTATTATTACAAACCAACTGCTTTGGAACTGTTTAGGTTTCTGTAGATTTTGTATCTGTCCAACCTCCTTCCTTCTCATTTCCTGCTTTTGCTGTAACGCTAGCAGGAAAAGCAACAATTGTATATGGAACATGGTTCTCCAGCTTCACCCCTCATCACTTTCTGTATCTCTTTGGCTTCTGCTTGACTCTCTGCTTTGTTCTGGTGTTTTCTTCTGGGAATAGCAAACTTCGTATGCTCTGAATTCACTGCTAGTTAGGTTGTATGATCACTGTGTAAGTTTGGGGACAAAACCCAAGAGAATTCCTGTTTGTTTGTTCACGCCCACTCTCTTCCTCTGGCACACAAGCATCCTTTGTTTTTTGGGTTCTTTGGCTGTTTCCATCTCCCTTCTTCTTCTGCCTGCCTTCCTTCAAGCATGTGGCCAGGAGCACCGCAGGGCAGAAGCACCAATGAAACCATGTAATTGTTTACCTTTTTCTTCAAGAACATGAACCCATGTATGCATACTTGTATATGCACAGGTATCTATAAGCAAACTACTTTTATATGCGTTTAAACAAAACTGAGTTTGTGTTTACTTCTCAGCTAGAGTGAAGTTTTTGAGGAGCAATAAGGTGGGCTGGTAAACTGTTCAAACTTCTTCTTGAATTCCTAACTGCTCTCCTATGTAGAGAGATCCACCAAATCTCTCTCATTTTCCAATAGTTTCATCCAACCAAGGTAGGGCAGAAGAGAGAATCAGTCCATACAGTCTTTCTCTTATGTCTCACTCCTTCTTCTCATCCCAATGGTTATGCCTTTCTTGGCAGATTGAAGTCCTCACACATCAAGAGCTTGGTCAGGATCACTGCTAAGAGTGCTTCCATTGACCTTTGAAAGCAGGATGGGGGTATGACAGAATGGGATGGCCTTTCATTCTATTGTATTTATATGTTGAGATGAAGATAGGATTTTTATTTTATTTTATTTCATGTTATTTTTGCTCTCCAGTCTTGAAAGGCAAACATGGGAAAGAAATCTCAAAAGCTACCATTTGTTCTGTCTAAGCTTTGGGTACCTTGAAAATATTCATTTTCCCCCCCTCATGCTGTGCTCTTGCAGAGCTCCAAATGTGGTCACTAAAAAAGTATTCAAGTTCAAAATCTATTTCACATGAGCAAGAGGACACAAGAAATATGTGCAGTTGTTTTGCCAAAAAATCAATTGTGGAAGGCAAATTAAAAATATATGTTCACTGTAGTTTTCACACTACTGTCCTACAAGTAGTGTTTAAAAATCTAGAACCCATGGAAAATCCTACTACATTGACTGGATCCACTGTGTTGCCATCCAGCTGTATTATCATCAGCTTTCATTTAGGATGACCTACAAACCTAAATGTTTTTTTTTTTCCTGGAAGATAACACTTTTCACCATGGTGAAGTAGTGGTGGCTGGTTAGGATGCAGGGAATATTCTGCATCCTAATATTCTGAATATTATTCTGAATATTCATATTCTGAAAATGTCAGAAACAAACATGTTTATCATATTTTGGGACACTCTGATGAGTAGAATTCTGGATTGTTGAGAATTTGGGCACTTCAGGGTTATCCTGCAAAAAGATTGCTTGCATAGAAAACAGCATTTTCTGCAAATGGTTGTTTCTTTTGAAAGAAAGAGAGGAAGGAAGGAAGGAAGGAAGGAGAAGAAGACAGACAGACAGACAGACAGACAGACAGAAAGAAAGAAAGTTCCACAAATTTTGCATAGAAGAAGGCCTGAGCAACAAATAATCTTCAAAAACTGCACATTTTTCAAATACTTTCTTATAGCAGGAAGAAAGTTGCCAAAATTACTTGTCATTAGCTTTGAGACCCTGAAGGTACCAGATCCTGTCTGATCTTGGAAGCTAAGCAGGGGCAGCCCTGGTTAGTTCTTGGATGGGAAAATGCCAATGAATAACAGGTGCTGTAAGTTATATTTCAGAGTAAGGAACTGGCAAAACCACCTCTGAGTATTCCTTGCCTAAGAAAACCCTCATGGAGTTGCCATAAGTTGACAGGCAAAGGCACACACACACACTTTTGAGAACTAAATTAGTGAAGAATTACACTCAAGTGGCTGGTGGCTTCCATGTTAGTGGGGTGGATTCTCCCAGGTTTTTTGCTTCAGGGTTTAGTCTAAGTATTAAGGAAGCTGTCCATTAAAGATGCTGGACCTATTGGGGGATAGGTTTCAGCACATGAGATAGCTCATTTCAAGTTTGGAATAAAATCCAGATCAGATGTATTACACCACTGATATGAAAGCCAATCAGCTGGAGCAGAGGTAGTGAGGGTTGACTTTCATGATCTGTTGAATGACAATTTTCACCATCTCTTAGTATTAGTCATGGATGAGGCTGGAAGGACTCATAGTCCAATTGTCTAGAAGGTCAACATTTCTTCAGTCTCACAATTTGCACTGTGAAGAGCAGTCTTATTGTCTTTCTAGAATCCTCACCCAAACTCAGCATCTCTGTCCATTCTGAAAATTGACACCTTGATTCATGCTTGTGCAGTGATCATGTTCAGTAACAATCTTGTGATCCATTAAGATTAGCTAGGCAGTTTAGGTACCCAAGGCTGGATGCTCAGGTCTTAGTGCTTTCTTCTGGCACAGAGGAGTATGAGATATAGCATCTTTGCCAGAAATTTGATGGGAAATATGAAGCTCCTAGTTGTTTAAGCCTATAAGCTCTTAGATGGATCAGGCCTATTCATCTTCTCTCCTAAGCTGATTGGCTACACACAACTTGACACCTTCTGCACTTCCCTTTCTGGTTTTGATTCAGATCCATCTGCAACCTCTGGTTTCAACTGGACCCACAGAAAATGAGAAGTCTGCTTTGGAGTGGTATTTTTAGAAGTGAAATTGATAGTGACCTTAATCTAATTGAAGCCTTATTAGTGATGATATTTTATTTTTCTGGAACCAACTTTCCATTGACAAACTTTCTGGAAACAGTTTGAATTTTCTTTCAAAGCATTAACTCCATATGGTTATATAAATATTAGATTGTGCATGCCTTAATAGTTTGATTAAATCCAATTGTACACGTCTCAAAAATTAATGAGACATGTATATGGTACTTTCCCCCTTGGAAAACAGAGAAAATAATCTAACCTGGGAATGATGCTTCAGGGAAAAAAGAAAACAAAAACCAACAACACTCTTTCTCTTGGTATCCTCCAAACGATTCTGAACACAATTTTTCTCAGCAACTTTCACTAGCTATGATGGCTGGGGTGATAGGACTTGTAATAAACCCATCTGGAAGGTATCCATTTACCTAAGATTAGAGGTTTGCAACTACATGGCAGCCTGGAGTCAATCTACCAAACTTGATCCAATGTAACATGCACAAATACCTCAAGTTTCTTCTACAGGCTCTCTCAAAAAGGTGATGTTGTGTCTCTTCCTGTCGCCATTTTGAGAAGGACTGCAAACTAAATTGGAGACATTTGGGATTAGTATGTGTAGTGTAGTTCTGAGATGTTTAAGAGGATAGCTCATGGGGGTTTCTTGTGCTTTGTGAGGCATTTTTGCATGCTATCATGAGTGGCTTTGGGGGGAAAACTTGCTCAAAAACTAAACTTTTAAATTGGGGCTGTGAGGTTTGAGGGAACTGATGGGATCTTCAGTGGCCATAGAAATAGGAACCTCATGCAGCCTACAGGGATCACTTTGCCGATCCCTGCCTTACATGAATATATATGAGCATATTTAAGATGATTCTTTTAAACCCCTCAGACGGAATTATGCTCTGTTAATATAAGTGGGGATACGAATCTCTCCAAGAAGAAAATGGTAATTCCTCCCTTAAAAAAATAAAAAATTAGCTGTCATCCTACGTCCAGGTTGTGTGACATAGTAAGCATCTCTGCATGCAAGACTGAACTGAGTGAAGCTTTCCACTACTGCTTCAAGTATCAGAATTAGAAATACTGTCCAAAGTTCAGTGAAAGTTGAATATTTACAGTTAATTTTCCCCAATTTCTTCAATGATTTTCTGTTGCTTTGATAAGGAGTTTTTAAAAAAAAATCCCCATTTTCATTCCTCTAAATTGGCTACCACACTGAAAAGTTTGGATTTTATAAAGCTTTCTGCCATTTCTTTCCTGCTCCATATAAAATTTAAAAAAAAGAAAGAAGCATAAATGAAAAGTACTTGCATGTATAAGTGGATTCCAACTGATAATAAAAGAAGTAAGTCAGAGGTGAGGGCTGATAGGAAGATATCACCTTCTTAAGCGGCTAAAGCTTCACAACTTTAAAAAACCTTTCTTAAAAGGGGATGAGAAACAGCAGTGCTTCAACTGCACCACAGATGTGCCACAGAGATTTAAAAAAAAAACTTCAAAGGATGTCCGTTTTCATTTTTAAAGTACTGGTAGTTTTAGCATATCACTGTGAATTTGGCTAAATGCAAATGAGAAAATTAAGCCAGAGGAGCACAAAGAAGACTGGTTCACATGATGGAAATGGGACTTCCATTTGTATCCTTCAGGGCAGGAAATGGAGTTGAGACCACTGTGCCCTAAATTAGCCCCAAACACAGCAAATTAACTCCTCAATGTAGCAGTTTGCTGAATGTTGCTCCCACTGTCTCCAGATTCCTTTTGTTAGTCCTGAGTACAGTAAAGCCACTGAATAAATTGGATGCATGCATGTTGACTCATCATTCAGCAATGGAGTCAATTGATTTACTGTGTTTGGGACTAGATTAGGGTGCAAACAAAACTGGAAGTATCATGATGGCACTTCATGTTCACTAGAGACAGGCCAATGTTGTCACAAGCCATGACTCGGCTTCTCTAGGTGATCAGCAGCCTTGCAGGAGGACAAGCAGACACAAAGCGCACCAGGAGCTAATCAGATTGGGATGAGAGCCAGCTGGCTCCTGCCTTCTTGAGGAAGGCAGAGGGTGGTGGCTTGATGCCAAAAAAACCTCTTACACTTGCCAACCCTTGTGTTGTGTAACTTTAGATTTCCTGCTTACTTCCTGCCAGGATTTTCTGACCCTGGACTGTCTGACCATGTTGCCTTCTGGACCTTTGGACAGATTTTTCACCAGCTTTTTGCTCCACCCTGAACAGGCAAGCATTATAGACTGTGAACAGCCTCCTGCTACCCCAGCACTCTGTGCTGGGTGATGAACAACTGGTGCCCACTGCAAGTGTGGCCTGCTACAGGGGTGTGGTCAAAGGGAAAGAGCCCTGGCCTGAAGTTTGGCATTACCTCTTCTCTCCAGGAGATCTTAGTGTGCATGCTGATGATGTGATCCACCAACTCCCACAAAGATGGAGCTACTGGAGAAGAGTGTGTTGTTCTAGAGCTAGGGATAGAGCTAGGTCAGTGTTGTCTTGGGCATGGAAGCTTCATGTTCAAAGATGAGCCTTGAGCCAAGTGTTTCTTCTATTGGTGCCAATGGCTCCTCCCCTTCCAAATCCATGTCCTAATCAATGTTGAGTTCCTAAGACATGCCATATCCCCATTTATCCTTTCCCAGATGAAAGCAAACTAAATTGAATGGATGAAATTAGGTTCATTTTCTGCTCATGCCAGAACAAATGCCCCTCAAAACTAGTTCACAGAGGACTGAAAATAGGGCCCAAGATCTTACATTGTGCTTGGGTGGTACAAATCCCTACTCATGTAATAACATGGTAGTTGCACTATACCATACTTCTGCTGAAAACCAATATTGGCAGATGCACCATTGATTGCCCAACATGCCTGTTCATTGTCTCCTTGCGCAACAGGAAAAGCACAGTGGCCCTTTCTTCAATCCTGGTGAAGAAAGTGATATACTGAATGCACCGACAAATAGTTAAACAGCATCTATGAATGTGAAGTTATACAGCTAGAATCCTGTTTGTAAGTCCCAACTACGGTGGCCCCATTAAATCAGTTGCTGGATCAACACATATCATTGATCCAATGGCTTTCCTTTAGCTGTCAGTAACAGGATTCAGACCCTTGTGAAATGGTTGCACTTTTAGAGCTCTGCTTCTGCAGCCAAGAACTAAACACATCTATTGTGAATAACCTTTTGAAAGAAAAAGATGAGTAATGGAACTACATTTGCATGTCACCAACAGGATTCCAGACACAACATATCTGGTGGTAAAAGTGAGGTTGGTAGCCCTTTAATAGCACAACTTTCTCAAGTAATCTGACCTGGGACCTGATATCTTATGAAAACTGAACCTTTCTAATATTCCCAAATACCATTCCATGGTCTCCTCATTGCAGCTGAACACTCGTTCTTTATTCATTGTTTCATCACCAGTTCCAAAGCTATGGATATGCAAATTTGCAATACTCATAATAAATCATAATGGCAAGATATTGCTTTCTTTTTTTCCCAGGGTAAAAAAAGAGATGTACTCAAACCTATTATAGTTCATTTCCCTCAGGACTGAGTCAGGATCATGGCAGGATGCCAAAAGAACTGAATATATATTGCCTTTTTTGCAGAAAAACTGAAATAAGAGTAATCATGCTTCATGATGTAGAAACTCTCTAATATAGAACTCTCAGTTGCATACATTGAGATATTTATGGTCACAGAGTTATTAAGAACAAATGTGGATGTTGTTGTCCTGCGTCTTGTCTGCTGGAGAATATTAATAGTGAGAAAACTTGTCCCATCTTTGTCTATGCCTATAATTTGTGAGCTATAATATTCCCACAAATGAGGAAAACAGCAGGGCGATTTTAAAGAGACATTTCCTTGTGTGGGAGTGGAGGCAGCTAAAAGAAGTTGGTAAAATTCAGCTCCAGTGAGCAGAAGAAAGCACTGCACTCAGAGTGTATGACCACTGAGCCAAACTCTGCCAACCAGGTGTGCAAGGTAGGCAGCCATGGTCTACCTAATCTCTCAGATTTGCTACCAAATTAGGGTATAAAAATTGAAGGATTGCTAAGCTCCTGACAACTCTAAACACATGCCTAATGTGCAGCAATGAATCATAGAATCATAGAGTTGGAAGATACCACAATAGCCATTGAGCCCAGCTCCTTGTCATGCAGGAACACACACTCAAACACACTCAGCAAATGGCCATCCAGCCTCTCTTTAGAAACCTCTAAAGAAGGAGAGTGGAGTGTAATATCAGGATGGCATCTGTAGCCTTCCTGTCACTGTTCTGATATTATTCTCCCCATTGCCCACCCATATGTGGCACTGAGAGGCTGAAGGGAATGTACCCAATGATCTGGAATCATTCGAAGGCCGCAGTCTTATAGGATCCTCAACTGATTTTCTACTTACCCACCACTATGAGGCATTGGGATGGTGGCTGGGACATCAGCCAAGGATGTGAAAGGAAGGCTGTAGCCTTCCTGGATCTTTGGATGTCTTCCACCCTCTCTTGTCTCATTTGACTTTGAGAAGGTAGCTATAGATTTTCCCCAACCACCCATTATGCTCTCCTTGCTCACTTCTGCATGACATCAGGAAGGTGAAGGAGAAGGCATCTGAGAACCTGGAGGCCGCAGCCTTCTAGGATCATTTCCTGTCTCTCCACGCCAACTGGCCATGCAACAAGGGGAGGTAAGTCTATTTGGGGACTGAGAAAGGGTCTTGAGAAGGATTATTCTCATTGTGGTTTTCAGACATTCAGAAAGTACCTTTTGGAGTCCCCTCCTTCATGCATTCAATTTTTCCCATCCCTACCAAGAAAATCTGCTAAATTCTTCAGCATCCAGCCTCCACAGAGACAAGGTAGGTTCTATGGATCTCTCTGTTACTCCAAATGTAGATGCCATGAGGGCCACCCCGTGATGCCAGTACCTCTGTGCAAAAATGGGGAATTAATAAGCTCAAGATCAAGAGGCAGATGAGAGGGGGTTCAGATAGCGAGACTTTTTTTTACCAATGTTTATGGGCTCACACAGGAAAAAAATCAGTCAGAGATTCAAAAGTAAGATAACATGTGTTTTATTGAGGGGAATTCACACATGCATGCACACAAGATACGTTTGGTCACACATTCACACAACAGCTAACCTGAAAGGAAGGGAGGAAGGTTGGGATAGAGACTGCAAGGATTATGGGTGATATTTACCAGATCCTGGAGAGAAGCGGAGAGGTATAGTGGTGTGACTTAGACTGGTGTCTAAGATCAGACCAGATTAGGATTCAGGGTGACATAGTGGGGTCCAGCATTTCATCTGACTGCATCTGACTTCTCAAAATCAAGGGTTTATATACTCTATTTCACTCCCAGCCTAGTGGACAATGGGAGTTGCAACACAGACAATGGGGTCTGGATTGTGCTTGTCTTGGTTGTCTTGGTTGAGTGGGAGATTCTGGGCCAAGTTGCGGTAGGATATGCACACCACAGGGGTCCTTGCCTCTGCACCCGGGCACCTTATTTTCAGAGGTTGGCAGTTGATAGATTAGCTCAGAACCATTAAGTCAGACTTTCTTGGCTAATTTCAGTGAACTTTTGACCTGGCTATGCTGAGGTCACCTCTGACCTTCTCCCAGCCAGTGCCCCTTTCTTCCACATGGCCTTGCCAGTCATAAGCATAATTTATATTTTATGCCAATTAAACATATCTGTCCTATCTCAGTCCTGGCACAGCTGATAGATAGATAGATAGATAGATAGATAGATAGATAGATAGATAGACAGACAGATAGACAGAAACTGACTGAATATCTCCCAGCTTGTGACTTACTTCCAGGCAGTAAGCAAGGAGTTATAAATAAAGTCCAACATAAACAAAGTCTGGCAGAGTTTCACAGCAAGGAAATGTCCAAGGCCAATTCAAGCATTTGTCAAGGCATCCAGCAAGGTAACAGGTCAGATAAGCTCTGACAACTCCTAGAGGGGAAGGATGCCAGCTAAATATGTCCCGAGCCCAGCACAGCTGAGACTTGATTGATTCTTGCCAGTTGTAAATCCTGAGAGAGCGATGCTGGCTCTCTCTTTGTTGCCTGTGCACTGAGAAGCTGGATCGAGGTAAGTGTTCTTCTGTATCTGAAGAGGCAGGACTCTCTGTTGGAGCTGGCATCATCTCCTGTTCTGTTTCCAGCACTGTAACCTCTCTCTGTACAGCAGGCCCTGGCATGCCTTCTGTTTCAGCCTCTGGCATTCCCTCTGTTTCAGACTCTGAGCCAGAGTCCATGCTCTGGAACCAGGGCATGACAATATCTGCCAATTAATTTATTTTGCCAATTAGACGATATCAAAATGTGGAGATGTACAACCTGGTAACATCTCTGAAGCCATTTAGTGACCCCAGCAGGGCAAAAAGTACCTAGACAGCATCCAGTGGTATTTAGACACCTTAGAGGAAGGGGAAAAAAGAGAGATCTCCCATGAGTATTCTAAATGGCTGTGGGATGTTATGGTGTTAGTATGAGTGAGGCAAAATGAGAGCATTCACCTTAATAAGAATTCTGCCAAATTTGAAATTTGCCTTCGGTCTCCAAATTTCTAACACTGCAGTAATTTAAAACTTCAGTCAAGCATTTAAAAATACAATTTAGGCATTGAAAGAAAAGAGGCGGACAAAGATACCAAGAGAATGCAAAAGCAACAAATAGGCAAAGTTCAGGTATGAACAGTTTTCAGTTTCTCTCTCTCTCTCTCTCTCTCAGAAGTGCTAGAAAATTGAGGACTGAAGGAGCCTTTCAATTCAGTGGCAGAATTCTTTTTTGGAGGCGCAATGCCCTCATCTTGCTCAATCCCCCCACTGCTACACCCCTGTTGCTAGCTCTGTCTTGTATGAGCATTGTGTCAGGAGGTTCTAGATGCCTCCTTCTGCAATGAAAGTTAAAAGCAGAGAAGTTCACATAACCTCAAATTATGCAAGTGTATGCCACCAAGGGGATTCTGCCCCCAGCCTCCAGGTTCTGTCACTTAGGACTTAAAACTTCTGGATCCTAGCATACTGCAATGTCATAGGAGCTTCTAATTTCCAGTTTCAGATATGAGCAAGCACTAATTTGAGAACTAAGCTTTGTCTGTACAGTGAGTGTGACTGTGTGTGTGTATGCAATCATCTCCAGAATGGAACAGGCTGTTGTACTACATGGGGCTAGTTTTCATTTCAACTCCAATGAATAATGCAGAAGGCCAGATATATATACAGCTCCCAAGCATACTGTATGAAGCAGCACCATATAAATTTCCACTAAGGTGAGCTGCGATATAGCCAAGCCCAACACGAAGCAATTACAAAACATTTCAGAAGCTACCCCTTGTTGCACAATAATATAATTACCACAGCAGATGCAAGAGAATAGTCGAGCCAGGTTCTTTTATCAGATTGCTTGGAGCGGCCAACTTAGCAGCAGAAATTCCAGCCACGCAGTCTTCGACTGCTGTATTCAACCCATTCTACTAAAGATATATATTCATTAACCTAAGGGGGAAATGCTGATTTGGAGTTATTAGGTGTCTAATGCTTTTGTATAACTCAGACAATGAATGACTTTCTATGGGTTTATCTATCTGCTGGCAAAATTACCCTGGAAGGCTGGTGTTTCATATTAAACATCTTGCACAGTGAAAGGAGATTTAATCCCCCCAAAAAAGGAAAAAGAAAAAAGAAAAAGGAACCCTACAAGACTGCAATATTAAATGAAATTCATTGTAAGACTTGAAGCCGTCTATTTATTTATAAGTAAAAAGCTGGATGTATATGCAAGATCTCGTCTACTGCTACCAACTATGCTACTGTGGTATTTTGAAATGTCACAAACATGTTTTTTTTTTTTTCTGTAATAGACAGAAGCCCTCTTCAGGTATTACTTGCAACACATTCTTCAAATAGAGCAACCTCCTTTTTGTCCTCCTCCTCCTTTTCTTCCTCACCCAGCTCTTTCATTACTTTTCAATAATTTTTGCTTGCATGAACAGCCTACAAGAAAACAGAAACCATCCCAAGAAAGAGGGAACAGAGGGGGCAAGACTAGGTACTCCCCTACTCCCAAGTTGATGAAAGTGTGGTGAGTAACATCTGAAAAGGACTAGAAAGCTGTCCTCAAGAAAACACAGATTCAGATTCAGATCATGTCCTCAACAAAATAATGGTCAATATCTGTATCGGGAAACACAATGTAAAGATCCATCATGGTGGACCTACAAAAAGTCTGTCCTTCCCACAGTACTCATCTTCTACCTGCTCCCTCGTGGATTTATAGTGTCCAGTGGAGTGCAGGAGATGGCTGAAGAACATCTGGCTATGTGGGCCTGGCTAGGCACCCAATTACATCATCATCTTCCAGCACTTATGGAGAAACGTCAGACGGTCTATGAAGACATATTCATGATCCATTCCAGCCATCCTTCACTCTCCATCAGTCACTTCATGGCTGTGGATGGAAGGAAGCAGGAAGAAGGTAGGTTGTTCAGGAGTTTGGACAACTGTGCAAGGGAGGAAGAGAATTCTGATTCCCACAGTGACCAAAAAGAGAAAGAGAGAGAGAGAGAGAGAGAGAGATGCAGGCATATATTGGACTTTCAGATATGCTGGTCAATGTCTTCAAATAATATCACTCCAAATATTTATAAGGTAGCAGAATCCAAGTACATGGTCTCAATGTAACCTTCCATACAGTACTGTTGCAGAAGCAACAACAGGGTTCTGCAGCACCTTAAAGAACAGTTAGTTTTATTTTGCATACACTATTGGGGACTCCAGCCCATTTCCTCAGATGCACAGAGTTTTTAGTTTGTTGGCAATACTTACACATATGACAGGATGGAAATGTATTGTAAAGGTATAGAAGTTTAGAAGGTACTAATATTGACATATTAACAGTAGTCATTTAAGAAACATTAGCAGGGTGGTGATAAGTCATCCTAAAATAGACAAGTACATTAGAAAATGTGTGGTGATAAAAATTACATAGGCTGCCAGTACAATTCTATCTGAAATAAACAATCTGGTGATAAGGTTTAAAGTCCCTAATGGCATGAGATCATGTTAACGGAAGGAGTGCCTTTCCCTATATATGATTACTCAAGGTGAAAGGTTTGTTGGAAGAGCCCTTCTCTTGCTCCAGTAGTGGGGCCAATGCACAAAAGAAGATGATTTACCATGACGTACACTCTCACTCCATGGTACAGTGTAACTGGCAAGAAACATTTTTTAATTGGCACAATATATATAAATTGTACACTTATGGCTGAAAGCCATGTGGAAAAGGACTCTTGCTGGAAGCTTTGAGCGAAGACAGATGACCTCAACATGGCCAGATCATAAGTTCAGGAAGATTAGCCAGAGAGCCCGACTTAATGTGTTTGAGATGATCCTCTCAACAGCCCAAACTCAGAGAACAATAGCTAACAAGAATGTAAGAGGAGGCAATCAAAAGATCAACATCCTGTAACCTCTTTCCATGGAAATTCCCCTTTGTTTCCTCCCCTGTCCAGACATTGAGGGACTATTGGGACCTCCATCAATGCTTTTTCACTTACAGTTAGCACCATTAGCCTGTTCTGCCAGAAAGCAATTAACACATACCATTTCACGGCAGGAAACAGGGTACTTAAACCCCAACTCCAGCCCAGGTAATTTGCTACTACTTTGGATGCACATTGGCATATTGGGTTACATGAAGGCCCCCAGATTCCTGTTCATTTTACTGCCTTCAATTCCAGTCTGAGCCACACTTTGTCTTGATCTTCTGCTTCTGGAATGGCAATTATCACCCTCTTCATCCCAAAATCTCCTCACTACCCAACCTTTCTCTCCTTTCCCTTGCTTGCCTTGTATGGTTTGTGAGACTGCTTGATTTCTTGTATGTTTGCGAAATTCCCCCTCAATAAAACATTCCTTTTAACTTCCAACTGGTGTCTTGCAATTAGTACCAGTATACAAAAGTGAAAAGGTCCCATAGTTGCCCCTCCTCTTATAGCTTTTTGAGCTATAATTCCCCACCTTTCCACAGAGGCACTGGAATTGCAAATAAACCCCTGAGTCACTCACCTTTTGGGGTAACAATGGTAGAGGTCTTTCTCACCTGTACTGCTCTCATTATGGAATATTTTCCCTTTAGAGGCCCAAGTGGTGCCAGTATTGATGTCATTCTGTTGCCAAGTAAAAACATGGCTTTTTCCTAGCTAATTTAAGCCCATGTGCATGGTACTAAATTGGCTGATATACTATTAAGGAGTTATGACAGCACAAATCCAATGGCTGCTAATGTAACGCACTTTAGAGGCCATTGTAGAAGATGGAATTTGCTTTTTGATCATGCAAAAATCAAAAGCCAACCAAAACTCACCTTTTAAGCAATGCAAACGACTTTCCCAATATGTCACTAGAGAGCAGGAGGAATCAGTAGAGATATATCCAGATATGTTCCTTTCTCTTCAAGGACATCATCTGGACAGACTTCCTGAATTTCCCTGGAGGTCCATGTAGATGTTTGTTGCAGGACCTCCAACTACAGGAAAATAACTGTCTTTGCTGATCTCCCTGCTCTGTGATGGTATGAAGATTGCTACATTGAGGGAATACTACATAACTTAAAAGGTGTGGTTTGTGACTAGCACTGGGTGGCATACCTACTGAAACAGGCATCTTCTAATATATGTACTCAGCAATTGTTTTTAATTGTTTTAAGTAATTTTAAACTGTTTTGTTTTTAACCTGTCAAATACTTACATATGTTTTGTGTTTGCATAGTCATTATGTAGACTTCAGTCAAGAAATCAGAAGAAGACTAGGACTTGGAAAGGCAAGTCCTGAAGTATAAAGATGTATAATTTAATACTAAAGGTAGGATTATCCATGCCATCATATTTCCAATTTATCTGTATGGTTGTGAAAGCTGGACAGTGAAGAAAGTTGATAGGAAGAAAATCAACTCATTTGAAATGTGGTGCAGGAGAAGAGTTTTATGGATACCTTGGATTGGTAAAAAGGCAAATGAAGGGGTCTTAGTGCAAATCAAACCTGAACTTTTCCTAGAAGCCAGGATGAATAAACTGAGCCTGTTACATTTTGGCCATATCATGAGAAGAAAGACTCACTAGAAAAGACAATAATATTTGGTTAAGTAGAAAGCAGGAGGAGCAGAGGAAGACCACATTACACATCAAGGGACTCAATTGTCCCTGAGTCTGCAAGACCTCAGCAAGGCAGTTGATGATAGAATGGGTTGGAGGTCTCTCATCCATGGGGTTAAAGCCAACTTGACAGCAGTTAACAATAGAGCCAGCGTAGTGTAGTGGTTTGAGCACTGGACTACAAAACCAGGTCTCACTTCCTCACTCTTAGCCATGGAAACCCACTGGGAGACCTTGGATCTGTCACACACTCTCAGCCTCCGAAAACCCCATAATACATTTGCCTTAGGAATGCCATACGTTGGAAACAACTTGAAGGCACATAACAACAAAAATATGCCTTCTAGTCACCTGTCAACTTTTGAGAAACCCATGAATTTCATAGGGTTTAGTTAGGCAAGGAGTATTCAGAAGTGGTTCTGCAAGTTCCTTGCTCTGAAATATACCTCACAACACCTGGTATTCCTTGGTGATCTCCCATCCAAATACTAACTAAGTCTGATTCTGCTCAGCTTCCAAGATCTGACAGGATTTAGTGCCTTTAGGGTATTTATATTTTAGTTTATTTAAATTACTCTTAATATTTTAAATTTGTTTTAAACTGCTAAAATTAATTGTATCTTGACCTGACATATCTTGTACCTTAGTCTTTGGTTATAAGGTGGGACACAGCAAGAGAGAGAAGGACAGACACACACAACCACATATATATGCTTTGTTAAGTGCAAATAACACAGGTGGAATTTAACATCTAGTAGACAGAGGCTATAATCAAAGCAGCCAGAGAGAACAGAATTGCAAACAGCAGTGACAATTGCCAAAATAGCAGTCATATAGCAAACAAAATTTGGGAGGTCATAAAGACATCCCTGTACAGATGAACTGATTAACCCCTGTAGGGAGATAAGAAGCACTTGTTCCTTTTCAAATCACAGGTGAGAGAGCTGAACCTCTTGATCCAGTGATTAATGGAATACATATGAGAACAGTACCCTAGGATCTAAGGAAGGAGAGATGGAGGATTGACGATGGGGAAGCAGAATCCATCCTGGCATGTTAGAAATCTTTGTGGCCGCTACACGGCTAGCAGAGACTCAGGCCATTTCTGTACTGCACTGTTATAGTGCTATTATTCCACTTTCAACATCCTGAGGAATTCAGGGGTTTGCGGTTTACAGAGGCCAAAGAACTCTCTGGCTGAGAATTCTAAATATCCCTCCCTAAACCGCAAACCCCAGAAATCCATAGGAAGTTGAAAGTGGAATAATAGCACTATAGCAGTGTAGTGTGGAAATGGCCTCAGTTTGGTCTGGAAAGAAATCCTTAGATAGGACCTTGAAACCAGAAAATTATGCGTGCCCAGCAATGCAGAATGGGTACTTTGCAAACAATATGGCTGAGGACTAGGAAGCCAAGGGGTCATGGGGACACGAGGAATAATAGTGGAGGAAAATTTCTTAGTGTCTAGGAGGGTCTTAATGCCCTCAGTTGTTGAGAAAAATCAAAGTCTAGGGCCACAGAACTGAACGTGAAGAAATGAAGAAGCTGCAACCAAAAAGAGAGAGAGAGGGAGGGAAAGGGAAAGATCCAGAAGGGATCCAGGCAACAGGGGGAAAAACAGCCTTGGGAAGCTGTATGTGACCTTCTGTCTGAATGAGTCCCACCCTGGATCTAAGAGGGCAATTCCATGGTTGTTAACGGTCATTGCTTCAGCAGGAGCCCCTGAGGTATGCGTCATGCCAGTCCTTCTTTCTCATGCAATGTCAAACAAGGGTATTGATTCACTCTTGAATACGGTTCTGCAAAAGCAGGTTAACAAATTAATCAGAGGAATGTTCCATATTTATAGCTCCATCAAGAAATGTTCCTAATCAACAGCAGGGGCTCCCGACCCTTGTGAAGCTAAGGGCTGGGTGGATTTGCATACGGCATTACATAATATCTTGTAATTGCATGCAAGTATAATATTTGCTCTCTTTCCAGAAACTGGTCCAAAAAGAATTGTCTTCCTCAAAAACGACTGAAGTCTGTCTTCCAGATTTTTTTTGGTTGTCATTCTTCTTCTTCTTGATGTTGTTACTGTTACTATTGTTATTATTATTATTTTCTGCTATTTTTCCACATGTTATAACAGATTTAATGAAAACCCAGTATTAATTTTCTCAGCCAAATATTTATGATACTCTTCTACTACTTTTTTTCTGCTATCAGTGAAACAGTACACTGTAATTATCAGTGTCTGATCAAGTTTAAAATCAGTGTTTCATACAGACACAGTAAAATTCTTGCAGGGCACCTATACTCATAATCATTCCAATTTTCTTTAATATTTCTCACCATAAAATTTGAATACATGGGTAATTCTACCAAAGATGCAGCACGTTTCTGCATCAGCTGAAGACATACCTGCCTTAGTAGATTTCTGACTTAGCATACACTTGAATCCTGTTGCTACCTCTAACTTATTATCACACCTAACACCCTCACATTGAGGAGTATACTATTTTTCATAAATTAGATATATTTATGGCCAAAAGCATGTTTGGAGAAGTGTGGACTGTAAGCATGTAGCCAAGTCAAAGTGACCTCAGCATGGTCAGGTCACAAGTTCAGAGAAGATTAGGTGAGAAAGCCCAGGGCTGATGGCTTGGGATGATCCATTCAAAAGGCTGTAAGGTACAATCATTCCCAGAAACAACAGAAGATGAAACTGCCCAGGTGAAAAAGTCAGGCACCCCTGCGGTTAGCCTATCCTGTAGAGACCTTCCCTATTTCCTTTACTAAACCAAGACATTAAGAGATTATCAGGACTCTCGTCAATGTTTTGTTAAGACAATCAACCCATTCCAGATGCCTTTGTCAGCGTTGTGGGAAAGCAATTATCACTTTGTCCATGCTTCCTCAATCAGGGCTGAAAATAGGGTATAAAAACACTTTCTCCAGCCCACATAATTTGTAGTACTTTGGGAGTCATGCTACATATGGTCCCCCAGATTCCTGTTCGTCTTTGCTATCCTCAGACTCTTGTCTGAGTCACCCTGTTTCAATCTTCTCTTTCAGGGCCAGTAAATATCACCCCTTCCATCCAAAATCTCTCTCTATCCAGCTTTTCCCTCTTTTTTTCCTTCAATAACCTAGTACAGTTCATTCATTGCTTGATTTCTTGTGCATGTCCATTAATTTCTAATAAAATACTCTGATTAACTCTTAACTGGAGTCCTCTCTGCAGTTAGGTCTGGTATACACAGGTGAAAATATCCTTCCATTACCCTGCTCTTGCAGGCCTCCTTAGAGCTAATAATTCCCCAAATCCTAAGGAGATGCTGGCACTGCTGGCGGACCTCAAGGCCTTTAAGGGTAACAAACTAAAGTTGATCCATTGAATCAGTGGCATATACATATGTATTGACTCCTCATTCAGCACTTGATAGGTGTACTCTAGCTGACAGTAACTAATTTGGGTACAGACCATGTCTTGTTACCTCAAGCAATTTGGGGGACTTTAAGGCAATATTTTGTTGTTGTATTGCTGATTTATTGTGTAATATATTGTGCTCTTAATACTACTGGCTGACATCCCGTTTAGGAGCTGGAAGCCTGTTAACTGGGCATATGATCTCATGATTACTGGGGGTTCAAGTTTATGGTTATTGATGACTAAATGTGACCCCCAAAACTTATCTTTGTAGTCAGACAGTGACACAGACAAAGCATTTCTGAGGCATCGGAGATCAGAGTGCTGGGAAGTTATGTCTGCAGTGTTCTTGTGGTTGTGGGATATTTTGAGAAAAGAAGTTGTGTTGGAATCCCAAGGGATCACTCCAGTGGCATCTTTTGAATGTGTTCCACAACCAGGAGATCCCTGCAGAAGTCATTTCTAGCACCCTGATCTCCAGCACTCTTCCGTCAGAGGGCATTTCCATGCAACACTGTTATAGTGCTATTATTCCACTTTCAACATCCTGAGTTTCTTTTGCGAGAGGGCCCCTTGAGCATCACGTAAATGGGAGCGGCGGTCCGTACGACGCACTCCCATTTATGTGACACTCAAGAGCTGGACGCAGAGCGGACGTGCACCTTTTTATTTTCGGCTTTAAGCCGAAAATGGTGCACAGTCGTGCAATGCTCCTGGGGCCTGCGCACACTTACTTGCTGTGCGGTGCATTGGGAGCTGGGCCGATCACGCTTCCTGCCGCAGTGCTAGCCTACAATTCCCAGGTTGCGCTGCAGTAGGTAGGGGCGGGGTGCTCACGCAATGCTCGCACAACCAGGAAGCGCTGCAGAACTCAAGCAGCAGGGAAGCAGCAGCGTTCCTGCTGAGGCTTTTCTCACGAGACCCCCCCCAGCTGCACAAATGGGAAATGTGCAAAAAGGGCCACTGTTATAGTTCTATTATTCCACTCTCAGCACCCTGAGGAATTCTGGGATTTGCAGTTTACTGAGGCCAAACAGCTCTCTGGCTGAGAATTCTAAATGCCCTTCTCTAAACTGAAAACCCCAGGATTCCATAGGATGTTGAAAGTGGAATAATAGCACTATAACAATGTAGGACAGAAAGGCCCAGAGTGTTGCCAGGATAAAAAGGTCAGCTTTTTGGGGGGTAGTGGGGAAGAGGAATCATCAGACAGAACCATGATGATGGAGTACCATCATTACAGTTACATTGACGACGCAGGATCTCAGCCACAATATTTTACCATTTTTAATAGGAGCTAAACCTTATTAATTCCTATTAATATTTTAATATCAATACTTTAACATGAAAACCAGTATTAAAAATAGCTCAATAAAAGAAAGAAAAGCATCTTCTTTAAAATATCACTAACCCTTCAAGTTCTCAGAACTGGATGGGACAATCCATAACCCTGATTATACTTTTTCCCATATAAACACAGGCATGTACATAGATTTGCACATGTTGCTGGTATCTATTCTAGTTTTCCCTTAGGAACTCTTTCCATGATCAAATCTTCTGTGAATTTATTACAACACAGACATGCATCAGTGGAGGTCTTGGTAGTCATGGATACTCTGATTATTCCTGACTTTCTTAATTTTGCCTGCTGGGCTCTGCTGGAAGAAAAGAACACTCTCCTCCAAGCCCTTTGGGTAAAGAAACAGCAAGAGCTCCCCATTCACTCCAAGTTTGCCATTACCTTCTTTTCCAGCAATTGCTCTTTGCCAGAAGCAGACGCTTAGGAAAAGACAGGGAATTCACTGAACCAGCAATTGGAAGGTGAATGTCAAAACGGAGGGCATGATTCTACCTCCTTCCTTCTTCCCTTGCTACAAAAACTGCTTGGTGATAGTATGCCTGATCATATATCTTAAGCAGGACATTTTGTCAGGTAAATCAGTCTGCCACTTCAAACTGCCAACTGAATGGTCCTCCGTGTAAACATTTCTCACCTTTCCGGACAATTTTTGCCCTTTTATGTTGATCTTCAATATGAAAAGAGCTTGGGGACTGGTGGATGGAGAAACATACAAATTATGCCATCCTTCAGTTGGAAGTGATTCACACCTGTATCTATAATATAGAGTTACAGAGGTTCAATACTACTTTAATTGTCAGGACTCCATCTTGTTACCCCAAAAAGTAGGGGACCTTGAGGTCCTCCAGGAGTGCCAGCATCTCCTTAGAAGGATGCAAAATTATAGTTCAAAGGAGGCCTGCGGGAGGGGAGTAATCATGAGAGCTTTTTACCTGTGTATGCCAGTACTAACTGTAGGACACCAGTTGAGAATTCACACACACACACACACATGCAAGCAATCAAGCAGTCTCACAAACCACACAAGGCTAGCAAAAGGTAAAGGTGAGAAAGGTTGGATAGCAAGAATTTTGGGGTGGAATGAGTGATAATTACCATTCCAGAAGCAGAGGATTGAAGCAAGACGGCTCAAACATGAGAGTTTGAGGGTTGCTCAGGGCATGAGAATTGGAGAACAAACAGATAGAGTGACATGCCTAGATGCATCCAAGGTACTATGAATCATTAGGCTTGGAGTGCAGGCCTTTAAGTCATAAGTGTGAGATTTATATTTATTTCATATGAATAAAACAATATTTATAGCCAATCACACTGTATTAGAGATTGGGGGTATGGAATTTGTAGTTTAGTGAAGTGCACTTAGAATTGTCTCTTCTCCTGGGTCTCTTTTAATTATGTTGTATCAAGGTCCCAACAAGTCATTTATACTACTACTACTACTACTACTACTTCTCGTGTGCTTTTAAGTCATTCTAGCAACCCTAAGGCAAACCTATCACACGTTTTTCTAGGGTTGACAAAGTATAATTTGCCCAAGATCTCCCAGTTGGTTTCCATGGCCAAGATGGGAATTGAACTCTGGTCTCTAGGACCATAATGCAATGCTTAAATCAACACACCATGCTAGCACTCATTGAAACTGGTAACTATTTTTTTTAAAAAAATATCAATTGTTTCCAGATCACTTATGACAGAAGAATTTCACCTTTATTTGATGTAGAATTGAAATATTTCAGATGTTTTAATAGTTAGATGTGTTATTGTGTATTAGCTATCCTTTTACAGAATGTGCATTCTAATCTGAGGATTTTATGGTAACTATTGACTGTTAATAAAGATGTCTGATTGAGCATTCTTTGTGCTTCCCATCCTGTTCTGCAATATATCCCAGCAAACAGCCCTTCCCAGACTGGTTCTGAGGATGGTACAATATCAAACATAGCTCTGCTTCAGAAAGTAATGTGTACTAGAGAAAGGAAATCTGTATTTTTCCAAACCTGGACTGACCCTAGAATTAGACAGAGTGGGCCAATTGCCAAATGCTGAGGCAAGGAATGGCACCAAAGTGTTGGAGCCGATATTGAAATTACTAATCATCTGGTCTACACTGTGCCCTGATACTAATTGCCTGTCCCCAGGTATTGTGGAAAACTCTGGATTCTTCCAGATGGGTCTAAAGAAGTGTGAGTTCCCACAATATGGCTCTTTGTGTTTTGCTATATTTTGCTGGTTATGGTAGCTGCTGCATTCATGTATTCCTTTCTTTTTTGGAAGCCGCTTATAGTGATTAGTTGGATCTGCAATAGGGCACTTCCAAAGGTTTTTAGAGGAGGAGGAGGAGGAGGACTACAGCTTGCTGAGGTAGTCCTATGGTTTGAATGTCAAAATGTTTCCTCTCAATTTTTTTTCTTTTTTAGAGTTACAGTGCAAAAGTGCAATTTCACTTTTGTATTATAGAATTTTTTGTTGTTGTTTTTGTTGTGTGCCTTCAAGTTGTTTCTGACTTATGACAACCCCATTATGGGTTTTCTGGAGGTTGAGAGTGTATGATTCACCCAAGATCACCCAATAGGTTTCTATGGCAAGGCAAGTTCTGGTCTCTGGGGTTGTAGTCCAGTGCTCAAACCATTACTGGCTCTTCTACCAAACTATAACTGTAAGATTTTTTTTAAGGAGTATAAGAGAATGGAATGTGTTGTTCTGACATGTCTCAGAATTAAAAAGAAACCTACTTCAGTGTGGGTATAAAATGTTGCAGTTGGTACTGGAAATAACCAGAAAATAGTATGCGACAGCCAAATCATTGTTTGGGTATTTCAGGAAAGTTCCTGAGAACTATAACAAAAAATATCACAACCTCCTGACACTATTGCTTTCCCTAGAGAAGCCTGACATGCTATCAGAAGTATTGAGCTAAGGTTAAACTGCTAGTCTTGTTAGCTTTGTTCCATTCAATATATGGAACGGGAAATGCCACCCTGTCCTTTGCCCCAGACAATGAAATGCCATGAAATGGATGGGAGTTCCTGACTTAAATTGATCTGTAAACAGGCAGTCATCTTTGGAGATATTGCTGATTTCTGTCCTACTTGGAGCCTGGGATATTGGGATTGTATCTCTGAATGGAACTCAGTTCCCTCCTTATTGCCAGGAGGGATCTGAGAAGCCCTTCCACTAGAGAGGTGATTGCAATGCAATTGTGCATGGTTGCACAGATTTCATGATTTTGCACACCTTCGTACACCATTTCCCGAGTTTGTACTGAACAAATGTTGCAATGCAATCTTACTAAATGGTATGAACCATAATGCAACCTGATGGAAGGTACAATGTAAATTAAAAAGGTATTGTTCCAGAAATCAATCAGTAAAGAAACATGACAGATTCCATAGTGAAGGCATAGGTAAATATTATGGTAATGAAGCATTGTTTAAAACAAAAGGGAGAATTGATGCATAATATAGCAATTATTATGAGATGCTGAGTGACACCCTCAGGAAATGATATGGGCTATTTAAATTTATAAGCATTTTTCTTTAAGTCATCAGATTTTGCAGATCTGTTATGAAAAATACAGAATTGCAAACTTCACCAGATCTCAGACATAATAAAATCTGCCAAAGCATACCCTTGGAGTTTGCATAGGAATGTATATGTTTATTCTTGTAAGAGGTTGATTGAGGAAATAAGACCATTTTCACATGAAGCATTTTTTTTTCCTATTTCCAGAAGTAGAAATGTGGTTTCACAACGATATACTTTAATATCTATTTTGACAGATCTGGTTGGAAAAGAAATGACTTTATGGGAACCATAAAGTACAGTGAGAGATACATAGAAAACATACAAGGATATAAGGAGACATCTTATAATATTGTGAAAAATAGATATACATGCCTCAGATGAAATTTCATTTCCCTGCTCCCATGTGAGGGTAGTAGCTGCAGAACATCCCCCTTCCTACTTAGATTTGAAGGTGCAGTATAGATTTATCTTTTCATTTCTCCTATATTACCCATAACCCCAATTTCACTTCAGAGCTCCAAATAATTATAGCTATTCATTGATGCACTTTTGTCATGGTAGGATTGCTGTCTGCTTCAGGGGCTGAGTGGTTAGTCAGCCACTTTGTGGAACTTGCGCTCTGGGCTTGAAGCTCAGAAATTCCTTCTCCTTTTTATATGTCTTGACTTTTTTAAGGTAGGGGGAGGAGGCAGGTTGCAGAAGGAATGCAAACCATACCACAGATCCTATATTGTGCTTCCAAGCCAGGAGACATGTTCAGGGTAGAGGTGTTTGCCATACAGTAAAATAAAACAAAATCCCAACTCCACAAAAGAGAGATATCTTTATTGGCCAAAGTGATGTACAGGATATTTCTGAGATCCAGGAATTGAGCTTAGAGATTTTCTTACTCCAAAATATGGGTGGCTCAGGAGTCCACCAGCGATGCCAGTGCCTCTGTGAAATGGTGGGGAATAGTAGCTCAAAAAGGAGGCCTGCAAGAGAGGAGTACCCTTATGAGAATTTTTAGACACATGTATACTGGTACTACTTCAGGGAAGAATGAGTCAGAGATCCAAAAGTAAGCTTGTGTGTTGTGGTTTCTTAATTTTCATTGGCCAATAAAGGTATTTCTCTTTTGTGGTCTTTGGATTTTGTTTTATACTATGCTTGTGTAGAAGAAGGGATAGGATATAAATAACTAAGAGCCTTTCAGCACTATACTGTTATAGTGCTATTATTCCGCTTTCAACACCCTATGGAATCCTGGAGTTTGTAGTTTCAAGAGGGACATTTAGAATTCTCAGTTAGAGAGGTCACTGTCCTCGGTAAACTACAAACCCTAGAATTCCACAGGACGTTGAAAGTGGAATAATAGCACTGCTACAGTGTAGGGTGGAAAGGCCCTAAGAAAGCACAGCAACTTTCACAGGAACATAGATGTTTTAGCAGAAAAATAAAGTGAAATATCGTGACAATACAGAATTCCTTTTATTGGAACGGTGCCCCACATGCAAATGCATTGGAATTGTGGCAGATTTGGGAATACCACTGAAATCAACTCAATTGCCATGTCTTTGCTCTTACCCAGTTCTTCTCAGCAGCTCTAATGATAGAAGGTCCATCTAAATAATACTGTCCATGAGCTCATATGAGTGTGTTTCTGTGGAACATTTGTGCAGCATTCTGTGGCACACCAAACATTTCATAATGAAGAGGTCCTTTCACATCCATTGGAGCACTTGATTCACTGACTCCTTCTGTTAGAAAACAAAGGCCCTTTTTGCACCTTACCTTCGTCGCAGCAGTGGGGAGCGGTGCTCGTGCGAGCAGCTGCTCACGTGAGCCACTCACAACAGCCCTTCTGCCTCCCGCATCGGCTTCCTGGCAGCGCGACCATCGCACTAGTGTCCCTTCCTTCCTTCCGCAGTGCAGTCTGGGAGCTGTAGGCTGCAGTGGGGGGAGGAAGCGCAACCGGCCCAGCTCGCCGAAGCACTGCACGCAGGTAAATGTGCAAGGGCGCCGCGAGCATTGCGCGAGGGCGCAGTATTTTCAGCTTACAGCCGAAAATTTAAAAATGCATGTGTGCCTCGCTTTAGCCTCGTGAGCGTCACACGAGTGGGAGTGCATCATAAGGAGCGACGCTCCCATTCACGCGACGCTCAAGGGGTGGAGCGCAAAAAAAAATGCATGCAAAAAGGGCCAAACATTTTGATTCCTGGCTGTCACACAACTATAGGTCTTCCCTCCATTTCCGTTCTTTCATTTGTACCTTGTACTTTTAAGCCAGTTAAGAAAAGATTAACATATTCACTCAGGCCATTAGGAGTGTGTAAGCCAAGGTTTTTCATTAAGGCAGCACCTCGGGAATGCTTCAGAGCAAAAGTAGACTTTTCGATAAATATCATTTGTGTAGTCCTTTAGATCAAAGAAAGAGATAGGTGACTTTTTTTTTTATCATTCCTGCAAACTACTCCTGAAACGCTGTTTGAGATAACTGAGAACCCATACCTGCTACTCTATTTGAAAACACATTTGGCCCTTCATATACACAGGTACTGCATCCACGGATTGAAACAACCAGGACTAAAAAATACTTTAAAAAGCAAAAAGTGAACCATGATTTTGCTATGTGTGAAGCACTATGCTGGAATGTATACTCTTAATGTTTTTAATTGTTTTAAATGTTTTAATAATTTAATTTATTGTTGGAAACTGCCTTGGGTCCCATGCCCAGAGAAAGGTGGCTTGCGTGCATGCATACAATAAATGGCACATTCTGCTGTAGTCTCCCATCATTTCACAGATTTTCAGGCTCTTTCTGGCACTCATTTGAGTTGTTCAACATTTTATATAAGGGACACCATTTTACTACACCATTGTATTTAATGATACTTGAGCATCCATGGGTTTTGGTATCTGCAAGAGGTCTTGGAACTAACATCAGCACCAAGCAACCATTGTACACATATCCAATCCAAGGAGAAATCAAAAGCAGAAATGGCCATTTGAGACAGGAAAATTTGGAACATTCAAAGAAATGTGAAAAGTCCTGGTATAATTGACACCCTGTATTGCTTGGAAGAAAGAAAATTAGATGTGAGTTTGTTGTTCTTCAATCATTGCTTACTTAGGGCAACTCTATAGGGGGTCTATGACAGGGTTTACATGGCAAGATTTGTTCAGAGACATCTTGTCATTGTCTTCCTTTGAAGCTGAGAGTGGGACTACCTCACCATCATGCAGCAGATTTCCTTGGCTGAGTGGGATTTGAACCCTGCTCTCCCAGAGTTCCAAGCCTCAAACTAAATACTATACTAGTTCATCAGGTGTGGGTACCCAACTTATTTTTTTTTGTCCCCATCAAGCACTCTCAAGTCATCTTGGACAAGGAACTAGAGTCTGGAAATGAGGAATTCTGGAAGCTGCTACCCAAAAATTAACTACATTAGTAGGAACCCTATTTCAACATAATGGCAGTGCAAAGGTTTATTATGAATAACCTCCAAAAGAGGCTTGATGCTATTTTTTTAATGCAAAGGAAAACTCAAAGTGAATTTGTAGCAGAGCAGTGAGGAGTTCATAGGAGGGTTTCTCCATGTGGAACATCTGAGAAGCCAGGTTATGCATATCCCCAAAAGAAAACAAACAACTACAGAAGCATCTCCACAGAAGAATCAGGAAAGAGCACAAACATTAACATGCAAATAACCTGCAAAACCCAAAAGACATATTGCAAAATAGGCATGGCATACCATTCCAATAGACATTTCCCAGTCAGGTGAAGATGTTTAGCAGCAGCAGCTAAGAGGAAGTAGGGAACAGTGTGTTCTTTTCTTTTTGGATAGAGATTGTATGGTTTAAGTATTTATCAGCTTTCAGCCAGGCAAGGCCCCCAAGGCAAATCATCAATAGGTAAAAACATTTTTTTAAAAAAAAGAAAAGAAAAGACCAAAACAATTTGGAAAGGTAGTTTAAAAACATGCATGTAATTCAAATAGTCCCCAAACCAACTCTAGTTTTAAATATCAAACACCATAAAGAACTGGATAGTCTTGGCTGCTACTCAGAAATTCAAGAGATGGAGCCAATCTAACTTCCCTTGGAAGTTAGTGCTGAGATGCCACTACAGAGAAAGTCCTGTCTCATGTATTCACCAATCTAGGCCTTTTCCATACTACACTGTCACAGTACTATTATTCCACTTTCAACATCTTGTGGAATTCTGGGATTTGTAGCTTACTGGGGCCAAATTGCTTCCTGGCTGAGAATTCTAAAAGCCCCTCCCTAAACTGCAAACCCCAGGATTCCATAGGATGTTGAAAGGGGAATAATAGCACTATAACAGTGTAGTGTGGAAAGGCCCCTAGTTTCTATTCAGTCTTTCCTGAATGTGGGAGTAGGGGAATGCCTAACCCTGACCACCACCACCACCTCCTTTGCTTTCCTCACATGGAAAATGACATGTCTGAAGGGGAGAGGCTCATTTTTGTATGGAGGGTCTCCACGTAGAAAATGAAGTATGGTATGTTTGTTACCATACCCTACACTCCTTTCCTGCAGGATGTTCTATTTTCATAACTGGACATATTTGAAGCTAAAAAATATGATTGAGGGCATGCTGACCAGAAAGCATATTGCCAGATCAAGCTGACCTAAACATGCTCAGGTCATAAATTCAGAGAGAATTTGGTGGGAAACTGATGCTAATGGGTTTATGTTAATCCTTTCAACACCTCTGGCTCTGTGCACTTTTGAATACAATGGAGGGTGAAGCAACCAGGGACCATCCTTTGATCCTCCCCTATGGAAATCTTCCCTCTACTCCCCCTGCCAGCCCAAACATTAAGAGATTTTCATGATTCCTATCAATATTTTGTCACTCCAGAGTTAAGGCAATCAGCCCATTCCAGACTCCATTGTCAGAAAGCCTTCTTGGTAGCTATCCCCTAGCTGTGGGGATCAGTTGGCCCTCCCATTTGCTTTTTTTTTTTTTTTTTTTATGATGGCAGGCAAATACCTTTTTATTTTAGCTGGCCTTTGACTCTTAATTTAAGGGGCCATTTCCTCACTAGACCGTTATAGTGCTATTACTCTACTTTCAACCTCCTATGGAATCCCAGGGTTTGCAGTTTTGGGAGAGGCCTTTGAGGCCCCTTCCTAAACTGCAAACCCCAGGATTCCATAGGATGTTGAAAGTGGAATAAGACCACAATAACAGTCCGGTCTGGAAATGGCCTTACTGTACAAGAAGGGTGTTTTAATGGGATGTGTCACACTTTTTTCTTCTTAAAAATGTCTAATGTGTTTCTAAACTCTTTCAAAGCTATTTTTTTTTTAAAAAAAAAAAATTGAGATTAGATAAGTTTTAGGTATACTTTGTATTTTATTTGTTGTAAGCTGCCTTGAGTCCCATACCAGAGGAAAGGTGGGATAATGCATGTATAACCACATGTATAGAAAGTTGCATAGGGGAAATGTATTTAAGCATAAACATATGTTTTTATCCTATCCTATTTCATTTCTACATGACCTCTCCTAGAGTACACTTAGTACACAAAGGGGAACTATTGTGTAAATTGTTCGAAGGTCCTAGTATTGACTATGGTTTGCACAGTGGATACATATTTGCGCTTTAAGCCAGTGTTGTAGAAATTCATGATTATTGGCTGGTCCCATCAATAGGCAAATAGGACATTTATCCAAGAAGCTGGTCCAGGAGAAAATGTTGATCACCAATTGCAAACAGTCCTCAGTAGGAATGGTGTGTGGACTGTTGTTGTTATTGCTATTGTTTTCCTTTCCTCCTCCCTATTTGTGGATGTTGCAAAGTGAGCCTCTTCATGACAGATCCCTAAGGATGGAAAAAAATAATTGCATTAATCATTTTGAAAACGAAATTAACCTGGTTGTGAGAACATTAACAAAAGGATATGCATGCACCATTCCATTTCTCATAATTAGAAGGAAACCTTTATTCTTTGTTTTTCCATTTTCCTTTTTGAATTATACATAGATAAATGCATACAAGTCAGCATGCGTATCTTTTGAAAAATGGGCAACAATGCAATCCAGTCATTGGGGCAAATGTACCTAAATTAGGAAAAGTGTGTAAATTAGAAAAAGGGTGTACTACCACACACATTAATTTCAATGTAAGGAGGTAAAAACCAGCAAAGTCTTACAAACCATTTCAAAACAAGGATGGGATGAAAATGCAGTAGGGATGGAGAGAACCAGAGCAAAAGCAAGACAGAAGTAGTTCCTCACTTTTATAAATTCATGGGGCCACTGTAAGTGGACAGGTAACTTGAAGAAACATACACACACATACAAATATGCACAATTCCATGTAAAACAAATATAATAGTTTTCAAAATAAATAAATGTAGCGAAGTTTAGCATAACTAAGGGCAGTTTATGTCTGCTAAGAAACCTGTGCTTATTCCTGTGTCTTCTTGTTGTTTCCATTTTATATCAGTCTGCTTGCATTTAAACTTTGAGAAGCTGCTCCAGCGTAATGTAAAACTCAAAGCACCTGTGTTGCCTCTTGTTTGAGCCTTGGTCAAGGATGTTGAAAGACCTTGTTCATTACTGAGAGAATGATCTCATCTGAACTGTGATAGGAGACCATTTGGGTGCCAGGATTCTAGAAGGTTCAGGCATTTAAGGTCCTGACAGGTTAGTTGGGTTCATCTGAACTATGGCCAGATGCTTCAATTCAACTGAGAACAGCTTCTTTGATCTTTTGTCCTCCATCTTGTCTGTCATTTTATAATAGTCTAAAAGGCTTCTTCCTGAGAAAGTCCAAGGAGTTTCATTGCATTCCTGAATGGTCCTATGCTTGTTATGAATTTTTGTTTTTTCAGTCTCCCTTATGCTTCATTCTTATAAATAAATTTACTTCCCTGTGAATTAGGACCATTTCACGCTATAGAACTGCAGCACTCTGACCCCACTTTAACAACCATAGATTCATCCTGTGGAATCCTGCTGTTTGGTGGGACACCCAGGATATAGCTATGGGGGATATAGCTATGCCTCCATAAGATTTCTACCCCCTCCCATCAGATTTTCCTTAGTTCCCCACATTTCTAGCATTGGAGAGAGTGAGACACTGAAAAATGTTCACAGTTAGAATTCTTCTCTTTCCTATGTTTGCATTCTCTGGGTGATTTTGCCTATCTCATTTTCTTTGGATATCTAAACTGCATTTCTAAATGCTCAACTGAGACTTTGAATTACTGCAATTCTAGAAATATGAGGACTGAAGGAAAGTTTCATGGAGGGATAGAGTTCTTACTGGGCAGGGTCAATGACCCCATTCCTCTCCGATCCTCCTACTAACAACCTTAGAGGCATTAAAGTTCTTTGGCTGAAAATACTGTCTGAAACTGCACATCTCAGGATTCCAATGAGTAGAACTATGGCAGTTAAAGTGGAATCATAGTGCTATAACTGAGTAATGTGAAAAGGTCTTTGGTTTGCATGTGCAGGCATTGGTAGGAAAAACCTGGTTCTAAAATACAGCAGCTGACTGTTTGTTTTTTGTTACTGAATATCTTGGCTTGGGATGCTCTGGAACAGAGGGTATAGAATTTATCTTTTGTTGCCCATGAACCTTGAGGTAGTCTATAAGATCTGGATATCTGCTTACTCCAAATAAGGCCATTTCTGCATGATGTTGCTATCCCACCATAGCAACAGGTTGTTACCTGTCCAGGAGTCATGCTACTGGATGACATCATTGCTATCCAGCTGCTATCCTTTCCCCAATTGATGCAAAACCACGTATACTATTTCTGGAAAAAGTCTGTTAAGCACCTCCTTTAGCACTTCAATCCCATCAGCCAGTTTACTACAGAACTGTAATAGGGCTTGACAGCGTTTCCTGTTACTGCGGATCAAGCAGTGGGTGTTCTGTGAGTGTACTCAGCTTGTCCCTCCCTCAGTGACTTCCATAGTTGGTAACTTTGAAATCAATCACCTCTCCATGTTTATTTTAAAGTTCTTTTGGAGTTAAAACTTTTTGTTTTTTAAATGCATTTTTAGACATGATAGCATGAGAATGCAATAGTGTACTGGTGTGTTTAGTACAGCTTCCAAAGAAAAACAAACAAATAAAACCCAACCAATCAGGTGTGGTGGGGGTGAGCTGAAGGTGGGGAAAGGGAATGGACAAGGACCCTGTACTGCACGCAGTTCCACTACTCATCCGCTTAAGGAGGAAGGGAGCAGAAAACAGTGTCCTTTATCTGCTACCATTGCATGAGTGCCAATGCCAGGATTGTAACAGAAGAACATGCTAATATCATCTAATGCGGAAATGGCCTATGTTAGACATAAGGACTGATGGGAGCTTTATCTTGCAGGATTGTTGTTAATCCTGCCCATTGCAGCTGTAACAGAGCTAAGTGCTTCTTGGCAATGTTCAATTTGAAAGCATAGGCCATTTCCACACCACACTGTTATAGTGCATTATTCCACTTTCAACATCCTATGGAATTCTGGGGTTTGTAGTTTAGGGAAGGGTATTTAGAATTCTCAGCCAGAGAGCTCCTTGGCCTCAGGAAACTACAAACCCCAGAATTCCACAGGATGTTGAAAGTGGAATAATGCACTATAACAGTGTGGTGTGGAAATGGTCATAGTCAAAAGGGCTGCATGAATAACTGTAAGAAAATGTTCCTCTTTACTGATAGCTAATATACAGAATGAGAATTCTGAGACCATATAAGCTGCAGTCTTGGGCCATTTCTGCACAAGCCTATTATAGCGCAATGATTCCACTTTCAACCTCCTATGGAATCCTGGGGTTTGCAGTTTTGGGAGGGGCCGGTCAGTCCCTCCCGAAACTGAAAACCCCAGGATTCCATAGGATGTTGAAAGTGGAATCATCACGCTGTAACAGGCTCGTGCGGAAATGGCCTTCAAAGAGCAATCCATAGAGTGCTCAGCAAGCAACAAAACACAATTATTCTGAAAATAGGTCTCAATGGTTGACTGCAGCTATCTTTTGGGGAGGTGATTACAATGGATAGCCCTTTGGGAGGCAACCTATCATGATCAAGGAAGGGGAAAAATTGTCCAGTCTGTAGTTTGAAGCAGATCAACCTAATCTGCACATCCCAGACTGAGACACAGATCGCAACACAGTTACCCTTCAGATGGTTGATTTTTCCACATTTTGTGATGTAGCACTTGGCTCAAAAAGTCAATATGGCAAAGTATCATCCTGCCATTTCATTTTTACTGATTGTTCTTGACTTGCCACATGTGGTGCTGTTCCCTTCATTTCATCTCTCTTTGTATTTTATTTGCTTGTGTAAACAAATATTACTATCGTTGAATATTTCATGCATATGCATTTTTGTTTTTATGGGGAAAGGTTAACTAAGCCAACAGAATTTGTTTTGATGTGTTGAGCCTCAGCTGCAAATACCCCTTTACTCATTTCAAAATATAAATGGGTTGCAGCTGAGTCAGCAAAGAATATGTATTAATTAGGGATGTTACAAGCATCCATAACTGTCCCACTAATGGTGGACAGTTGAGAATGTTCTGTAGGAAGAATCATATCACCAGAAGGTCAGAAATGACTGCAAGGACCATCTTGTCCAAACCTCTGCAAAGCAGGAATTCACAGGTAAATCATTCCCAATCTCTGTTCAAAAAGTTTCTTAGAAGGAGAGTCTATCATCCCCAAAGGCAATCTATTCCACGATTGAACAGTTCTTGCAGTCAAGAAGTTCTTCCTAACATCTAGTGGAATCTCTTTTCAGAATCCATTGGTTTGTGTTCCAGTCTCTGGAGCATCAGAAAACAATTTGTCTTCATCTTTTATATGCCACCCCTTCAGATATTTAAATATGGCTGCCATATCACCTCTCTGTCTTCTCTTCTCCAAGCTAACCATTCCCAGGTCCCTAAGCAGATTCTCTTAGGGTTTGGTTTCCAGAACTTACCATCATGGTCACCAAAGAATAATCCCCCTTCCAATTTTCCTACAAAAGCCAAGAACATGAAGAAACTCTTAAAAAAAAAAAAAGAACAATCTAAGTGGAAAACTTCAAGGAGTAAACATTGGGAAAACTATGCATATTACATGGTAAATTGTAGAAACAGTGTTGCTCACATGAAGGCTAAATATTGTTGGCTTCTCAAAAATCTCAATTTATCTTCACTCACCTCCCTATGATTCCATGCATGCGCAAAAGTCATACAGCACTTTAAAATGTTGATGGCAGCATCGTTTCAACTGAAGCCCTCATAGAAATGCTTACAAGCTTGTTTCTGAAGAAAATGAGGGGCGGAAGGGAGTCCTCTTTCTCTGCCACTTCACTTCTCCTGGACACATAGACACACAGAAGCAAACCTTATTGCATGTAATGGGGCTTGGCAACTGTTAAAATGCTGACAATCCTTCTAACACACCTTTATCCCCAGTGGTTCTAGGAGAAGTGAGGGCTTGGTGTCAAAGAGGTCTCAAAGTCCACCCCCAGTAAAATACAGCAATCTGTGGGACTAATGCAGCTTAATGGGACTTAAAACACTGAAGTGCTGAGAATCCATCTAAAACATCCCAGTGATGGTCCCAAGATCTTTTAGATGAAGAGAAGAAAAAAAAAAGAAGGAAGGTGATGATTGTGCTTAATGGGATTTGAAGGTATGAGTAAAACAGAGAGGGCGAAGAGGAAGGAAGGAAAAGACTAATGTATCCAGGAGTCAGGAGGAACTGTTTCAAAAGTAAAGAAAGCATACACTGCATAAACTGTTAGCATAAACAGTGTTAAACAAAGCAACTCTTCAAGCTGTTCTTTTTTCCGGATTTTCCTCTCCTAGGCATTTGAACTGAATAAATGAATAACAGAAAGAAAAGATCCTGAGTTTCTCAGTAGATGTGGGCAGAGTTATAGAATTATTTCACTTGAACTTGCTCAGAAATGGGTGGAACAATTTTTTTCCACCAACAGTCTTACAGGAAGTGAAAACAACATACACAAGATTCTCCAGCAGTCTCCAAAACATGTGGTGGCCAGACCTCATAGATTTAGCTTCAAATTAGGCTAGTAATAGCCAGTTAGAACGTCTTTTCAGTGATGACTTTCAAGATGTATTTGTTTGGTGCCAGTGTTTTTAAATGCCTCACCATTGTGGCAGAAGTGTTTTATTTTTAAATGTTTTATTTATACCCTAATAAATTCATCGTGATCATCTGCATTATACTGTATTATACTGTATTTTTAATGTTCAAATGCCTCACCATTGTGGCAGAAGTGTGAAACCAAGTTATTTGGACCGTGAGTACATGCTATGATCCTTTGTAAGTTCTTGTAATGTCCAAAGCCCTCTCCTTGGGCCAGGGTGAAGAAGGGTCTGGAAACGAAGTCTAGCGAGGAATGGTTTATCTTGGAGAAGAGAAAATTAAGGGGAAAACATTGTCTGACGGTCTGTCATGAAAAAAATGAAACAGAGGTGCCTCATCTAGCTCCAGAAAACAAGACTAGACCCACAGGTTAGAAACTGATAAGCAAGTGGTTTAATAGCACATTGGTAGAGAGAAATGTCCCAATATTTAGAAACAGTTTGCCAGTGGGTAAGGCTGTTTCTGGAAGCAGTGGTGGAGCTTGGACTCTGTAGAGGGGGGTGGGAAGGAGTAGGGCTACAACATAAGAGGCATGGCCACTGTGTGTGTGTGTGTGGCCATGGTGTGTGGGGGCATGGCCAGGGCATGTGGGGGTGTGGCTACAGGCTAGGACACCCCAAAACCATTGCCATCATGGGTGAAACCCCCCCTCACCCCCGCATCCTTAAGCAACTGTCTGAAAGGGTCAGATCTTCTTCATTGGAGCAAAGACATCTCTTAGAGATGCTTCAGTAGCCTCCTATACTGCAGATCTTGTACAAAGCCATAGGTTGGCTTAGCTGACCTGTAAGGTCCTTTCCAACTCTATGACTCAAAAGTATCTGCGGAGAGGAGATTTGTTGTCAATTGAGCAGAAGGTGGAACATTTACTCACTCAAGCTTGTTTTCTGGGTTTTTTCCCCCCACAGCTATATCTTTATTTATTTACTATTTAATAGCACCGTGAGTGTGGAGGACAATTTACAAAGTACAACGGCAACAAAAACCAGCTAGCATTACCAAAGTGTGTGTGTGTGTGTGTGTAGCTTCAAGTCAAATGGTCAATTTACAGCAATTCCATTACAGTAGAGTCCCGGTTATCCGACCTGCGGCTATCCAACGCTCCGGATTAACTGACATCACGGCTGCCTGGGGGCATGGCTGCAGGCATTTCCGCACCCCCAGACATGCCCCGACATGCCCCCAGGCCCGCCCCAACACGTCCCAAAAATGGCGACCACCACGGGGCTCTGTGTCATCCGACATTTCAGTTATCCGACCCTGTGCCCGCCGGTTTAGGTTGGATAACCAGGACTCTACTGTAATTTCATAGGGTTTTCTTGTGCAAGAAATACTCAGAGGTGGTTTTGTGAGTCCCTTCCTCTGAAATATAGCCCACACCACCTGGTATTTGTTGGTGGTCTCCCATCCAAGAACTGAAAAGGACTGACTTTGCTCAGCTTCCAAGATCAAACAGGATCTGGTGCCTTTAGGGTATTTAGGCAAGCATACAGTCCAATACACATAGAGAGAGACAGAGAGAGTATGAAAGGAGTAATACAAATATAAAACTAATGCAATACAATTGCAAAACCAATTATCCAGATAGAAATACAAAAAACAATGCAATTTAATAAAAAGCAAACAGGCAAATACACATGATCAAAATATATGAGATTATAAAGCAATATTAAAGTAAAATTCCAAAAGCTTTGGGAAACAAGAAAGGTTTTAACTGAGATTTAAAAACAATGAGGGAAGGAGTAGTCCACACATGTTTTGAGGGGAGCAATTCCAGGAGTAGGAAGCAGCAGGTGAAAATGGATGAAGATCAGCCAAGGAAAAGTAAACCTTTGGATGAATTAGAAGTCTAGAGTTCCTAGAATGCAGATCTGGAGTGGGCTAGGAAAAGAAATGAGGGCTGTTGGGGGCAGCTTGGTCATGCATGGTTTTAAAATGTTGATGGCAGTACCATTTCAACTGAAGCCCTCATAGAAATGCTTGTTTCTGAAGGAAAATGAAGACCTTCCTATGGTTATTATCTAGGTCTCTTTATTCTTTCCCCCTTTCCCTCGTCCCATAAAATTCTCTCCAAGACAGCTATAATTTAAAATGTGTCAACTTTTCGTCTCCCTATCTCTTCAATTGCCCATCATTCTTTGAAAAGTTTATGATGTCTCTGTGTGTGATGTGGAT
The DNA here is from genome assembly GCA_948474755.1 of Ctenosaura bakeri. NCBI lineage: Eukaryota > Metazoa > Chordata > Lepidosauria > Squamata > Iguanidae > Ctenosaura > Ctenosaura bakeri. The sequence goes on along the minus strand of CAOLHI010000087.1, from coordinate 393,440 downwards.
ATTGCTTTCTTCATGATTTGGAGCAAGGTGCTTTAATGGAAAAATCAAGTCTCTAGGCTGAAACCTCCATTGCTTTGGTCAAATGTCATGTCCTTAATTGATTAAGTCCTTAACTGATTAAGTTCCTCAAGGCTGTGTCTTGTAATTGAGAAGTTCACCAATAATAAGGTCTACATGAACTCTGAGACCAAAAGGGAAATCTGCAATCTCTTTTTTAAAAAAACATTTATCACAGTAACTTTGTTAATGTTAATTAGGTATGTTCCGTGTCTTGTCAGTTACAGATGATGCAGATGGATGACAGAGAAAGAACTTGTGGCCAGGCAATTTGAATGTAAAAATACAACATAAAATAGCTAAGACATAAACATCCACACCATAATATTTCTGATTTTTTTGAATGCTTGTGAAAGGTGGACATTGAGGAGAGCCAACAAAAAGAAGATCAACTCATTTGAAATGTCATGTTGAAGGAGAAATTCTATGGATACCATGGAGTGCTGAAAGATAAATAAATGGCTCTGAGAGCAAATCAAGCCTAACTCTTTCTAGAAGTCAAATGGCTAAACTGAGGTTATTTTTACTTTCAACATATTATGGGATGACATGACTCTTTGGAGAAGATGATATTGTTTGGTAAAGTAGACGACCATGGGAAAAGACCACTTTACAAATGGATTGATTCGATAAAAAAGCCACAGCCCTCAGTTTGCAAGATTAGATGATGATTAGAACTCTTGGGTATCTCTTGTTGTTGCTGTAAATCAGTGATGACTTAATGGTACACCACCACTACAACAATGATGGAGAATGCATAAGACCAACCTGCAATTTCTGTCCACTCAGCTTGATGCCACCAAACCAATGTTTGGGTGCAAGCTCTAGCTAACTATATTAATCAGAATTTCTGCTTCCTGGTTCTGGTCCACATGACTTTGAAACTCAGGAACTGGGGTAGCCAAGTCATGATGTTACCAAGACTTGCATTTCTGGGTTTAAGAACACAAGTGTCTAGGATCTGTAACAGTTGTTTCATATAAAAGTAGACCATGCTTGAAGAGATCAGGCTATAACCTTTTATTAGTCCTGACTACAACAGAGTCATTCAGTCCATTAGATTTACCTGTGTGTTGACTTATCATTCAACAACAGATTTAATGGTTCTGCTCTAGTTGGGACTAACCAACAGGATTTCAGTCATAGTTTCAGCTTGTTTTTTACTAGACTTTATCCTAGTTTACATTTCTTGGAAATGAATGCAGACCTCAAAACAATCTGTAGTCTGAAATCATTTATAAGTAGGGCAATTTATGCAACAATGTATAGATTTGAAAAAGAAAATCAATAAGGTGGTTATTTGACAAATGTTCCCAAGCATGTTTTAATCATTGGAAGACAAGTGCATAAACTTCAAGAATATACAATTACAGCACCCATTTCAAAGAAGCTTCAGTTCCTTCACAGAGCCAGTTAGATTGTTGTTGTGTTTCTTCTGTCTTTATAGAATCATAGAATCATAAAGTTGAAAGAGACCACGGGGGCCATAGAGTCCAATCCTATGCCATGCAGGAAGACACCATCAAAGCATTCCCAATAGATGGCCATCAAGCATCTGGTTAAAAACCTCCAAAAAAAGGACACTCCACCACACTTTGAGTCAGTGCATTCTGCCGTCCAACTGCTCTTACCCTCAGGAAGTTTGTCCTAATGTTTAGATGGAACATCTTATCCTTATCTTCTGTAACTATCTCTCCTTCCTAATATTTGTAATATCTGCTACCTAGAAACACTTTTGGACCTAGAAACATTCTTTCCCTTTCATTGTTTCTGCCTCTCTCATTTCCTTCCTTAGAATCAAATGTGTCTACTCTTTGTGACTGCTTAAATTATATTAAGTATGTGTGTAGTCATTTTTATGTCTATTTTCTTCATGGGCAGCTAAAAATGTTGTGGTTATGTCAAACTGAAAAATAGGGGGGATAGTGGTTTTCATGGTCTATATTTTGCTGTATCAGCCAAAAGTACAATTTTAATACCTACGTATTTTACTCACAGCCAAACTGCTTTATGGATTTTGTACTGTTCACTGTGTATTTTGTAGCACTGGGGCAAGGATGGGCAATATAAACCAACATAAGAAGTAGGCTTTTCAAACGCAACAGTGTTTTGCTAGAGAAACTATTGCTATGGACCTGATGGAAAGAACCATGGCCTCACACTCCAGTTTCTCAATAGCAGAACTCCAAAGTTTATCGTAAATTCTAATCTGAGAGAATTTAGCAGAACTCCTATTTGATAGTACAATAGGGGTATGCTTCATCACCAGTTTTCTTCTTAGGAAAGCAACAAGTAGTTTTAGCAATTTTCTTCCCACTGTGAGCAAGACTTTGAAAACCACAGAGTTTTGAATCTTATTTGCAGTTTAGGACTTATTGTGCACAAAATTTTCATGTGGTCTTTGCCTAGAAAACAGCACTTCCTGTGTGAGAAACTGTTGGAAATTAGAGTTTCCCACGGTGTTAGCCCTTTTTGGAAAAATATGACAGCTAAAACTGTTAGGAATCAGCCTTTTTTTAGCAGAGTAGCAGATAAAGCATGCCTCAATCTCATGTTGCTTCCCATAACTTAAACTGACTCAAATGTGAAGAAAGCAGCAGCTTCAGGTTACAAACTTAGACAAAGTTTTTATATGGTTTCCATATTTACATATGTATGGACAGTCTGCATTCTAACTAAGCAATGAAAAGATTAGATAAAGGCAATAGTTCCATTCTTATCTAACCACCTTGTTGATGGAGAAGTGAAGCATGGGTGAAGAGAGGAAGAAGAGTGGAATCGTGATGGTAAAGATGGAGAGGAGCACAGAGACTAAGAAGAAGGGGTCCTTTGTATGTCCAATGAACATAGGAATTTTCCAGGTCACATGGTCTAGTTACCTGGATACACAAAAGGTGTTAATGACCATGCATCATAATGAAGAAAGAGCAAATGGGAATGTTTTAGGTGAGAAAGACAGGGGGGTTTCACTTGCAGGAAATTCTTTCCTACCTAAACCCCAATTGATCTAACAGAATGAGAAACGAGGGAGACAGAATGCTGAAATTTCCCAACAAAAACAGCATTTTCATTGCTATCAGTCCAAATCAATCACATGTGAATTTTGTGTGGAATGCTCCAACTGCTGCATTTTTCTGCAAAGGAATAAAATATTTTCTACAAGGAAAATATTTCTGCATAGTAATATTATTTTCTATCCAGAAAACGCTGCTCCCTGTGCAAAATAGCCATGTACAAAATTGTGCAGAGTAAGTCCCAAACTGCAAAGATTCTGATCAGACTAGGAGTCTTCATGTTAAGTTTTCTAAAATTAAAAAATAAATTTGTAGTTCAATATTTTTTTTCAAATAGTTTTGAATATTCTTTCTATCCCAATAGTGCAAATTTGAAAATTGTTTGCTGTGGACATTTCTTGAGTATGAGATCCTGGCACAAATCATAGCTAATAATGTTGTGGTTTCTTCCCACCTCTATAATTTAATTTGTCCAATAGTAGACTTGTCCAAAGACTTTGATGTGAGTACCTTTAGCAAAATGCTCTTCAGTCAAACAGCATTTAAAACACAAACCTTGACAGTCCCTAAGGCAATCAACATATGGACAAAACAGCATGGGCACCTTATCTGAAACTAAGGGTGGTTTGCAACGGTCTTTTTACTCATGAATATATTTTGTGTTGCCATTATGAAAGGCTACCATTCTTCTGAAGGAATGACTGACTCTCCTTACTGCTGTTAGAGGTCATCATGTTGCTTAGTCAATTTCAGGTGAAATAAATCATATGAGTACTTGAAAATATCAGCTTTTTACCAAAGTATTCTAGATGTCAAAAGGGTTGTATTTTTATGAACTGAAATGGAATCATATTAAGTCTCCAGAGCGATGTAATGGAGCAACTACATCGTGCAAGGTTTCAGTACAATGCAGCTTTACAAAATATTTCTCTGGCTGAAGGCTGGCTGAGCAAGAAAGGATGAATAAGGATGAGTCAAAATATCTCTGGGATCTGTGTTGACACAATGCAATTATTCTTTGTGATTATCAAAACTTGCTGCATTATAAGCAGCAATGTAAAGTATTGAGTTTCTGTCCCCAACGACAGTCCCTTACCCTCTGAAAAGCATAGAAGAAGCTGGAAATTTATAACTAAATCATTACTCACATCTGTCATGGACTAAATACATCGGCTTGAAATCTCTTTGGGGCAATATGCTGGCTTACAGCCTGGTTGGGCTGCTGGTTGTACTGTTTAGACACTGGTGAAAAACAGTATCCAATGCCTCCTTATGCAAGCTGTTTCTCCATTCATCCACAATGCCATGGCATGTTGGCACAGCTTTATCTCTGACCCTACAGAAGAAAGGCTATCAGAAAGTCCCTGGAACGGCCTCCTGCAAGGTTGAGAAACTACCAGTCATATCACTACCTCTATCATCAACTGATGCTTCAGCCACTGAGTTTCACCTAATTTAACTTTTCTAGAATAGATGCTAAGGAAGGATACCACCAGGGTAAAGCCATATTAGTCTAAATGGTCTGTTAGTAAGGATTCCTGTAAGAGTGTTCTGGTTTCAGACATGGTATGCCACCTAACGCTATTGCTGGGCAAAATCAATAAAGGACATTGGTTGGCTTTGTGTCTTATAGGCTTCCTTAATCTATCCAGGTACTTACAATGAGACACAAGATGCTGGACTATAGAGAGTTCTTATAACTTTTATTCAACACTGGATGTCTCCTGGTAATATTTAGGGGCAGGGGAAGAGAGGTGATTTCTGTTTCCAGTTGTATCTGCTCAAAGACATCAAAAGCATTGCTCAAGAGGGCTGGAAAACCCTTTGGAGTCAGTTTTGGGATAACTCTTACAGCAGCAGCCAGACCCGCCTTATCCATTAATAGGCACTTTAGGAACAGTGCCTAGGGCCTATGAAAACAGGATAAACAAACAAACAAAAAAAAAGCATCTATGAGAACAGGATTAACAAAAAAAATCTGTCCTTAGTGGTACATCAAGGCGAGGCAGGGAATCAAATGCAAGAATGGCTAGGGTGTATGGAAACCTTAATGCAGCCCTGGCTGCAGCAGGAGAAGGGATGCAATGGAGAAGAAGCTGTCTTTCAGGGTGATTCTCAGACTCACTGAGGAATTTCTGTAGTTTTTCAGAGAACACTGTTTGAAAATAACTGCAGCAACTATTTTGCCGCCCTCCCATTTGATGGGCCCACTGTGGTAGGCTTCAGCTGTGCCAGTACACTCAAGGCAGAGATAATAATTCTCTTCCTCTTTCTTTTTCTTTCCTCCCAGGAGATAAGATAAATGCATCCCCCCCCTTTTTTTATCAGACTCTTATTGAAAATGGGACCTGAAAGAAACAAGGAATTTCTTCAAGAGAAGTGCTGTATTCCATAAGGCTTTCTTTTAAAAAGATAATGTGACAATCTTTTGTTGTTATTGTAGAGCTTTTTGCAAGAGTCAAGTGTTGGTGTATTTCTGTTTAAGGCGCTGGGAGGAGTTGAACTACCAAGGCAAATATGAAAGGGTTTGGGAAAAAGTAGCAGTGCATAAATATGAGAGTAACAACATGAAAAAAATGAAAATCACTTTTAAAATAGAGAAGGAGTTGAGTAGTCAGTTTCTTTTTTACAGACATATCTTCTAGAACAAGCGTGAGCAACATGCTAGTGGATCACAGCCTCTAAAAATATAGACCTTTGTGATATAATCACAAATAGAATCCTAATCAGTGTTATTGATATCCTTGCACATGCCTGAAGTTCCACAAGGCATCAGGACAGCATAAAAAGAAATAGCTCAATGAGTTTCATCAGTTCACTCATGTTATAGGAAGCAATGAGTATGAATTTGAAAGTATTACAAGTAAAAAGGAAAAAAGAAAAAAAAACTGTATGACCAAGATCCCAAGTCATGCTCCTGGAATGTAAATCTGCAGTTCTGTAGTGTGCTACGCTACCCTTCTGCTGGACACCAAAATTGTGAACCTTCCAATGTGCCCGCTTACTGTCCCCTTGTGGAGTTAAGCACATATAGTGGCTGTTTCTGCAATCCAGATGAATTTTGTCATTGACAAAAAGCTATACATCATACAAGGTTGCACAGCCACATGGCTGGAATCCTGTTGGTTAGTTTCATTTAGAGTAAGCCCATTGGATCAATTGTTGAATGATGAGTCAATAAGTAGATTAATCCAGTTTATTCAACAGATCTGCTTTTGACAGGAGTAGCAATTACATTTGTGGTATTCTGTTTATGCAACTATGAACTAAACTCATCCATTTCCCAATGGCCAAAAAAGCATATCCCAATGTGTAAGAGAATGTATTACACCAGCAGGATGCCAAATGTCGTCTTTTTTCTTTGTAATGTCATTGCTTAATAAATGGGGGAAAGGGCATTGTCACAACTGTCTGAAATTGTAAATATGGTAAGCTTGGTCTCTGGGTTGGGTGAATAAGAAATTGTCTTTCAATAGAAAACATGGAAGTTAACAGGCAGAGGAAGAAATCGGAGGGAAAACTAATGAATAAACAGAATTCCAGTAAAAAAAAAGGAAATAGGCCATATGAAAGTGTGTGGGTTATAAAGATTTTGGACAATGTTTCAAGGGGAACTTGTCAAAAGAGCATGGCCAGTTTTTTCTCTGTGCACTCACTAGTAGTTCATCCTCTGTACTGCAGTTTTCTGAGATGTATGTCTCACTTGCCCCAGCTGTGCCTATTTACCACACATGGACTATTTCAGCAGTTCTTAACCTGTGAGCCATGGATCCCCAGGGCTTCAAGATGTCCTCAGAGTGCATCTGCAACAAACAAACAAAAATTTCAAAGGCCAAAAGCTCAAATGCTCAGACTGGTGACATGACACAAACCAAGGCAAAGAGAGGCAAGCAGGCAGGCTGGCTGGTTGGACATGTGCATTGCCTGTGACATGACCACTCCATTACAGGGAAGAGGTGGGCTGAGCAGCTGAGTGACAGCAGAGCTGACAGCCAGGCAGCTAGTCAGCATTTATGCTTCTTCTTTCTCCTCTCTCTCTCTCTCTCCCCTACTCTCCCTTCCAGTGGATAGCAGTCCAGTCTACTATCACAAATATTTGAACCCCTTCTCTTTCTTTTTTTGCCTTCTTCACCAGGAGGAAAGGAGCATGAGATGAGCAAAGGAGGGAGGGGGGAAAGAAGGGGCACTGAAGGCAAAAAAGGGGGTTGAAGCAACCTCTCTATAAAAGACACTAGGTAAGCCTTCTAATTTCCATTCATAAGTGTGTGTACTTTTGTCTGAATTGAGTGGCATCTTATTTTGTCAGTTGTGATCCCTTGCTCCCTCGCAGTGGTTAAATGCCAGTACTGCAAGCCACAAGGTTGTGAGTTCGATCCTGCCCAGCTCCAAGGTTGACTCAGCCTTCCATCCTTTCGCAGGCTGGTAAAATGAGTACCCAGCTTGTTGGGGGCATGTATAGAAATGTTTCAAAATACATGCTATTTGTAAGTTGTTCACCGCTTCGATCCATATGGAGAGGCGGGATCAAATAAATAAATAGTAGTAGTAGTAGTAGTAGTAGTAGTAGTAGTAGTAGTAATAATAATAATAATAATAATAATAATAATAATAATAATAATAATAATAATAATAATAATAGAAATAATGACACCTGATGCAGCAGCACCCCTTCCTCTCATTTGGCTCCACTCCTCACTGCTATCTTTTGCAGAGTTGTCTGCCATGCTACATTGAGGATATCTCTTGGAATGGGGCCAAATAAGGGAGGGGAAAAGAGATAGAAAGGCAAATGCTGGCTGGCTGGCTGGCTGGCTGGCCAGGCCTGCACGTTGCCCTTCAATTTGCTCCAACTTCAAAGGAATCAGACTGGGGAGACTTTTGTCCTGCTTCTTCCCACCAATTTGTGGCTGGAGTGGATTGAGATGCAATGTACAGGCCCAGCCAGCCTGCCACTAGCACCTTGGCTTCTTTCACATGCTGTTCTGCTATGGATAGGAGTCAGGTTGAGCAGTTGAGTGATAGCAGAGTGGCCATGTGAGAGGTGCCAAGGCAAGGCTGGCTGGGTGAGCTGCGCATTGCTGTTCAATACACTCCAGCTGTAAACTGGTGGGAAGAAGAAAGAGAAAAGAACTTGCCCAGTGTGCTGAAATCGTATATTATGGTTGCATAGTATAAACATCTTCATATGGAGGTTTATATTTACTGTGCTAGGAAACTCTGGTTGCTGAATGGCAGCATTGCACAACTGAATGCACATTTGGATCTGCAAATGACTGCACAACCAAATTCACATGTGCATCTGCGTGTGTAATAGCACCACTTGCACGATGCTGTCTCCTCAACTTTGAACTGGATGCAGATTTTCCACATCAGACAAAATATCAGAAAAAATGTCCAACTGTTTCTTTTTGGGACACTTACATGGGTCATGAACCAATCACATTCCCACAGTCTTTAGCTAGGCATGGTCTTGCTCTCTTCCATTTATTTGCTGGAGGGCAACAATAGCTGCATCTTTATGGCATATGTGTGTTTTCATCTGACATGGTCACACCCGCCTATATAAGGTGGTATGGCTGAGGCACCTGCGTGTTTCATTCTGTGCTGCCCCATCCTCCCTTTAGAGCATGAGCTTTGTTAGGTGCTGTTTGGTGTTAAATATTTTTGGTCATGCCTTGTGTGGTGCTCTCCTCCAGCAGAGGAACATTAACCCTCTTGCTATTGGAAGTCCATGAACATATACCAGATTCTATAGTTCAAGAGGTTTCATTGATTGTTTCAGTCAAGGATTTCTTCTTGTCATGATCAAACAGCAGCTCTTCAAAGGTACCATTACATCACAGCCTTTTGCAAGCCTCTAGCCTGTAAGGTAGTGGTTCCCAAATTTTGCCCCTCTAGTTGTCTTGGACTTCAGCTCCCAGAAACCCCAGTCAGATTGGCCAACAGTCAGGAATTTAAGTGTTAGAAGACCAAAGTTTGGGAAACACTGCTCTAAGGTAAAGAATCCCTGCAGTAAACCTTCTTTTCCTGCTCCAAAGTCCCCAGTCTGTTAGACACAGCTCCCCTTCATAGCTTACCAAGCCTTCTACCTCTGAGTTCTCTCGGTACAGTTATGATCCTTGTGTTTCCTCTGTTGGCTGAATTCCTCTGACAAGCTTCCTGCAGCTACTTCTAGCACAGTGATCCCTGGAAGAATTAGTCTCCCAACCTGGTCAGTTTGCCTGTAAAGCCAAGCTAGCTCTGTCTCTCTCCCCCAGCCCCTGCTGCTTATTTCTCCTTCTGTTTTAACTCATCCTCCTGGCTAGCCTTTCCAAGGTAGCCTGCTGTGGCTGCATTCTTTTCCAACTTCTGCACATTGCCCTCTAGACAGGAACTAGACAGACAAGTTGCCTTCTTTCTTCTTCAGCATTGCTGTCTCTCCCAGTTCCTTCTGACAGTGTTCTTATCCCTCCAGTTTGCCTTAGTGCATCAGCAAGTTCTACTCTGGTGATTCCCTCCAGCTTCTTACACCTTGATTAGCCTTGAACATGGTCTTTTTGTTTTGTTCTGTTTCTACACCATGATATATTTGTTCCTAAGGTTGATTATTTGGCATTACTTTGTCATAACTGGTAGGGTGTGGACATTCTTTCAGATTACATGCTTCTCTTATGGGCTTCCTGAAGTACCACAAGCTAAAGGAATTTGCCTCTGCACCCTTGATTGCCAGCTGGCTCAAGAGGAGACATGCAGTGGTTCCTTGTCCCAGGTATAAGCCCCTACTTCAAGCGTGCTAATCAGTAGTACTTGCCTAGGACATTTTGCTTCCCTTCACGTGGAGCAGGGAATGAGAAACCATAGGAACTTCATTCTATGGCTCCCAACAAGAAGTGGCTTCATGTCCTATCTTGCTGCTGCATTGCAGATTCTTGCTGTTAATAAAGTTGTAAATGATGTTACCCAGCATTTTCTTTCCACGTGGTTGAACAATAAGTTTCTGGCCACTGTCTAGATTTATTCCCTGTAGCCATAAAGCCTGGGAATTCTGGGAACTGGAGCCCAAAAAAGTAAATTAGTCTAAGTCTGCTTGTCTTCCAAATGAGCTATCTTCTCTCACCATCAGCATCACACTGTGGTCATGCAAAAATGAATTCACCCTTGATCTGGAAGGGGAAGCTTTTGTCCTGACTATAGTACAATTACCATGATTTTTTGTGTCACAGATGCCACATTGACTGATTTCCAGATAGAGAAGATATGAGGCTTGTCTTTTGGCATTGAATGATCACTGCTATGTCTTCTCATATGTTTTTCAACCTATTTGGACATTGTGCCAGGGAAAAAAAATAGGTATTAAATATGGATGAGCTTTGTGTGTACAACACAAAAAGCAGGTGAAAAGAAAGGCCTGAATTCACTTTATCCATAATGTATTCATCCTGAAGTGCTCTTGTGATCACATTTGCACTTAAAAGGGCTGCCCTTTTCCAGACTGTCAATCAAATGAATGTTTAGCAGAATGTGACTAATGTTTCTTGGAGAAGATCACAGGAAGAAGTGGTTGCTTTTCCCGTAGGCTTCCTTTTATTTTATTTTAAATGCAATTTTAAAAGTTCAGAACCCATCTTCCATCCCCATCTCAATCAGCTACAAAGAAACAAGGGCTGGTATCTTGTTGGTGTTTTGCACATGCATAAGTTTCCCAATAGAAGTAACCAGTCATTTTTGTCAGATGTGCAACGGCTGTGTTCAGCTCAAGATTGCAAAGCAGAGTTATGCACTTGGTGCCATTGCACACGGACACTAATGTACACTGCATACTGTTTCGCATAGATGTGCATTGCACAGACAGATAGTTTGTCAGATGGGTTTCAGATTGTTTGTGCAACTTTGCTGTTCACTAACAAAGTCGTGTTGCACAACTGTCTCACAATTGTGTGAGTGTAAAATCATGATCCATCTTTTCAGTTTAGGATATCAGCCAACTTCATTCAGATTTCAGGCTTTCTTCACGGTCCCAGGATGATCTTGGTTCTGTTATCATCTAAGCCTCAGTTCATCATCTGTAAAATAGAGTAAGCTAAGTACAGGTTATATAGATCAAAGACTCTACATTCCCACCAGTATCTCACGGTTAGAGGTAAATGAGAATTTTTCTCAGTCCCCATTTTGAGAAGAATGAACCAAAATTCGGATTTCACAAATCAAGACTGTCCTTTCCCTCCATGTCAGTGAGGCAGATGAAGTCAGATGAAGATGAAAACAACTATTAACCCTCCTTCGGCTCCTTCTATTACAAAGCCTTTCCTTTTTGATTCATGGAAAATCAACTTCAACAAAACCCAAAGTAGGCACATGCAGGAGAAAATGAATGATTTGCTGAGCTGCTCCAGTTTTCCCTGGTGCAAGAAGCTGAGCCTTGCAGAAGGAAAAGGAAAAGGCAGCAGGAAAGAATAAGAAAGCATCTTTAGCAGTATTTTTGCCTTTGCTTTCAGAAGAAGACCTCTATGAATGGATATCATAGAATAGAATCATAGAGTTGGAAAGGACCACAAGGGCCATCAGGTTCAGCCTGCAGGAGTAAACAATCAGAGCACTCCCGACATATGGGCATCCAGCCTGTGTTTAAAAACCTCCGAAGAAGGAAGCTTCATCACACAACAAGGCAGTATATTCCACTGTCAAAGTGCTCTTGCCATCAGGAAGTACTTCCTAATATATTGGTGGAATCCCTTTTCCTGAAGTTTGAAGCCATTGCTCCATGTCTTAGTATCTGTAACAGGAGAAAAATAAGCTTGCTCCATCTTGTCAAATGTGTAAACATTGCTCTCATGTCACCCTCAACTTTCTCTTCTCCAGAATAAACATACCCAGATCTCTAAGCCACTCCTCATAGAGCATGTTTTCCAGGTCTTCAGACATTCTGGTCACTCCCTTTTGGACAGAAAAATTTAGAAAGAGATAAGAGGAATGGCTGAAAATCCTCATTAATAGGAAGGAGGAAAAAGTAGGAAGGCACTACTCTAAGGCCATTTCTGCATTACACTGTTCTAGTGCTATTATTCCACTTTCAACATCCTGTGGAAATCTGGGGTTTGTAGGTTACTGAGGCCAAAGAGCTCTCTGGCTGAGAAGTCTAAAAGCCCCTCCCCAAATGGCAAACCCCAGGATTCCATAGGATGCTGAAAGTGGAATAATAGCACTGTAACAGTGGAATGTGGAAATAGCCTAAGTGCCTCGTCAACTCTTATGCTAGCTTCCTGCCAACATTAAGTAACAAGGCACTAGGACCAAGGGCACATCACTGTTTCTATTCTGGAAGATAGTTGAGGGCCTCTGAGAAGCTTCAAAGATGATAGAAAAGAGTCCCAGAGCTGCATATGGCTTACAGGCTGCACTTTCCCCATATGAAGGGAAGCTCCTTACAAAAATGAATAGCTCGGGAAAAATTGCTTTAAAAATGTATATGCAAAATGTGTATAAAGGTGCAAGTGTATTTTATAGGTTTTAAAAAGTGGGAAACTGAGACAGAAAAAGTGCAGAAAAATGTAGGACTGGAAATGTGAGGCCATTTCGACACTACACTGTTATAGTGCTATTATTCCACTTTCAACATTTAATATGCTTTATTTTGTGATTAGTATTTGGAAAGTAAACACAACCATTGTCTGGATGCCTGCTGTGGCAAATGTGCCTCTAGAAATCCAGTTGTAAGGGGAAAATGGGTTAATTGTAGGAAAACTGTGATCTCCTTAAAGGCTTTTGATCCAAAACACCATTTCCCATGGCCATATTTCCCCAACTTCAGATTAATCTTTCTCTCTCAGTTTCCACTCACTTGCTCTGGAGTACAGACATATAAACTCACACAACTTAATCTGTTCCTTTTAGTGCGGGAGTTGAGTCACAGAAGCCTGGCTTCTTGAGTCCCTTTATTTGAAATGTATTACTAAGGTAAAAGAGAACAACATGAAGAACAAGGGTGGGTGAGAATTTTGTCTGAGTAAATTTCCATAGGAGTTTGCCAAAATTCACACACACACACACACACACACACATTCAGGACTAAGAGGAACTGAGATTTCAAAATAACAGGTGAGATCCAGCATTGTGCTTGTGTACTGAAAATCTACGCTCATGAATTTAAGAAGTGGTTGTGCTACCCCACCCTTCTGATGTGCTACCACTTGTATAAATGTGCTTGTACAAATGTGCTTGTCACTCACAATCCCAGTGATTGAAGTGGTACATTGAAAACTATGAGCAGTTACCATCCAAGAATGTATGATTTCATGTGCAACAGTTTCACTTCCAGACTTTTTCTAACACACAAATGCAAACTTTATGCCACGGCCTAAAATCTACATTAGATAGTGTACGTATGCATACAACATGAAGAAGACGCCAGTCAATATCAAATATGGAAGAAAGCAAAATGGAGACCTTCATCCATCTAGAACCAGGGCTCAGAGTGCTGAATCCTTAGTAGTCACCATTTTGAATACCCCTGTATTTAACAATTTTAGAGTTCCATTAAGATTGCCACCTCATCTTTCTGAGAGATTCTTCCATCCCTTTCCATGTTGACAATTGCTGTTCCTATTTAATTTGACCAATGCCAATGTGGTGGAATATTAGTTCATCTCATTTCTGAAGAATTTACAAAAATTTAGAATACTTGGAATGGGAAATACTTGAGATTTCACAAAATTTCCTACTAGGGAAGAATGGAAAAGACAGGTTTTCTTATTCCTAATAAGAGAAGCTTTGAGGGAGAAAGATGAGATATAATATCAATCAGTGCTTTATCTAAAATTTATTAACAAAAAATAACAAAGAAACAACAGAGCTTGTTGCTTCCCTTTCAGAAGTAATATCTGCTAATCGGTGGGATAATTGGGGTTAAAAATAAGAGGTGGGAAACCATAGAACCATCCCTTGGAGAAAGAACAATATGGTGTTAGTCATTTTAAAAGTTTGGCACTGGAAGAGGTATAGGCTGGATGGCTTCCTAAAATCTGTGTTCTTGCCTGGCTCTAATCACCAAACCTTTCTATCTCAGTCCTATAGGACACATTGCTTAACAGGTGTTTCATGCAGCAAGGGGTTCCTTTGCTAGAGTCATAAAACCTGCTTCTCTTTACCACTTTACAAGCATTTATTTGTTATCATAAAACATAAATAAAAGGCATAAAATATTGAGGAAGGTATAATTTTATAGAGCATTTGCAAAATAAAAAAAATTAACAAGCGTTGCAAGTTAGCATTTTATATGCATCAAAGGAGCGTGTGAATTACGGAGGCTGCCTCAGCAGAACTTTGCTATCTCTCTATTAGCCCTGGAGTATGTTAATTTCTTCTTCCTCCTTGCTAATTACAGGATTGAAATGAGAACATACCAGCACCCGCCCCCCTCAAACTGCATTCCACAAAGAAAAATTGGGACTTGGTTCTAAACTTACTTGTAGACTTCAATGCTAATGGGAAACCATTGCAGAATCAGAAGTGAGAGACCTCCCTTATCAAAAACCACAGTGACACCAATCTCTTGGAACAAAAAAAGGCCACAACTTTATTGGTTACAGCTGTAGAGACTTAGTCCCAGCATGGGTCCAAAGCCAGGCTTTAGTCAACCTGTTCGACCTGCCTGCCAGCTGATGAAAGCCAACACCCAGTTGGCCTGCTGGGGATATCTGACATTGCAAACATGGATAGCCACATGGATGGAAGCACCTGTATGTTTCCTCTGGAACCAGAAGGAGTCCCTTGACAACAAGCTGGGTGTGACTCCACATGCTCTCACTCTAAAGATCCCATGAGGGTACCCTCAATCTGATATGAGAGGGCATACCTTCCCCGTTTCCCCTTCAACAAAATAGAAACATCATGCCAAAATTTCCTGAAGTTGTGACAACAACTGCAAAAAAGAATTTATCAAACTTTACATAATAACTCTTAACTTAGTAGGAGGAAGAAGGTGGACAAAGAAGACCTCCAATGGTGATCTGGCCATGGGAGCAACGAAGGCTGACTTAGGTCCTCTCCACAGGATGTTGTCATCCCACATGGGGGACAGGAGAAGGATGGCTCCCAAATTACCCTTATGCATGATGTCGTCTGGGTCCCATAGTTCTCTAATCCCCCAGGCAGCCCAATCACATCACAAATAATTGACAGATTTTACCCACGAATGACAGGTGATCGCATAGTCCTCCTGCCATCCTCCCACATTTACTGTAGGTGCGGAAGTCCTGGAAGTGCAATGGCAGTGTTTCCTGCCCCAGTGCAGCCTGGGCCAGTGGCTGGCTGTGCTGCAGAAGGAAAGCCACTGCCATCATGCTTCCTCCATTCATGAAGGCAGACAGTGCAGAGAGGAGGGCTCCTGTCATGCTCCCTTTCCAGGTGAAACTCTACCAAGATTCCCATGGGATGCAGCCGGGATCCAGTAAGCTGTAGAAAGGGCCTTAGAATCATAGAGTTGGAAGAAATTACAACAGCCATCAAGTACTACATCATTCTGCCATGCAGGAACACATACTCAAGGCACCCCCAGCAAAGGGCCATCCAGCGTCTGTTTAAAAACCTCTAAAGAAAGTGACTCCACCACAATCCGATGCAGCATATTCCACTGCCAAATCACTCTTATCATCAGGACATTCTTCCTGATGTTTAAGTGAAATCTGTTATTTGAGTCCATTGCTCAGTGCCTTAGTTTCTGGAGCAGAAGAAAAGAAGCTTGCTCTATTTTCAGCAAGAGATCACTTCAAACATTTAATCTTAAATACCCTGGGTTTGGACTTGAGTGAAGCCTACATGGGCTACCCCCAATCCCAGCCTCTAGCCACTAGGATGCTCCTGGTTGGCTGCTTTTCCCTCTTCCTTATCTGGAGTCTGTGGAAACCTCACAGAGGCTCCTATGAAGAAGATGGCCAATCAAATGGAAATGGCACCTGGCTGAGGTGCTACTCTGCTGCAAAGATCTCTCCCTGGTAAGTCAGGAAATGGCATTCAAACTCCTTTCTATTGATCTGTTGCTTCTAGTGAGAAAGATTAGGTTTTTGGTACTTTGTGGTACAGAAAATAAGGCAATTAAGATCAACTAATAGCAAGTTGGAAAACTAAAGGCAAGAGTTTAAAAGAACTCTTCCTTCCTTTCTTTATAGAATTAGAATTCTGCCTGCTGACAAAATCGATTTTCAATAGATTTGAGACAGGGAAAAAAAGGATGTTTTTCATAAGATACATCATCAAATACATGTTGTTTTCTTTTGTCCTTGTTTGGCTAATCGGTAAACTAGGGAAGGGGGGAAATCTCAATGGTATGAGCCACCCTGAGATGGCAAGCTCTTGTGCTGTTCATCTTGGGAAAATTGTGCACATTTTTGCAATTCATTTTGTATTTCTACATAATGTGTAGTGCTGGCAAATGCAATGCCTATTGCCTTGCAGTAAAAATAGTAGGATTGAAAAGGCTGTTTATATCTTTGGGATGATTCAACTCACCATGTTGTACATGTATATATATATATATGGTTAGCTTCACAAAAGGAAAAGATAATCATGGTTTGCAGAAAGAACAGTTTTACTCCAAAGACGTTTTGAATAGATGGCAGAAAACATGAAAGACAGACCATAAAGGAGCTCAGCATATTCAACTTGGTGAAGAAAAGCCTGAGGTATGACATGATTGCATTCTTTAGCTACCACAAGGGCTATCAAAGAGAGGAGGGAGCAGGCCTGTTCTCTGTTGCCTCAGAGGGCAGGACCAGGTCTGATGGTTTCAGTTTACAGGAAGATGGATTTTGATTAAACTTTAGGAGGAACTTCTTGACAGTAAGAGGAGTTGAGCAATGGAATCAATTGCCTAGAAAAGTTGTGCCGTCTCCTTCTTTGCATGTCTTCAAAAAGAGGCTGGCAGGCACCTACTGAGGAAGTTTTACCTGGAAATCAAACACTGAACAAGAGATTGGATGTGATGGCCCATAGAACCCCTTCCAACGTTATGAGTCTATGTTGTGTCTCAGCCTTGTGCTGGAAGAGAGAGCTAATGAGAGGGTTAGAGGATGCTTGAGAAGCTACCTCACCATTTCTGGGGCTCTGGGAACAGTAGTGCCTCCAAATGTTGTTTTTCCAAATGCTGCAATATGTAGCCTCCTTCTGATCCAGCAGGCTTCTTTGTGCCCCATTTTCAGCTTGCTAATGCCACAGGATGTGTAAGAGAGAGTTTGACACCCCGGATGTTGGTTACCACATCCACATGAACTTGCAACAGTGGCCATTTCTGGACTACACTGTTATAGTGCCATTATTCTAGTTTTAACATCCTGTGGAACTCTGGGGTTTGTAGTTTACTGAGGTCCAAGAGCTCTCTGACTGAGAATTCTAAATGCTCCTCCCTAAACTGCAAACCCCAAGATTCCACAGGATGTTGAAAGTGGAATAATAGCACTATAACAGTGTAGTCCAGAAATGACCAGTGGGTGACTTATCCCATGTTTGACACTCAGGCCAATGAAGTTCAGCAAGTGAAGCTCAAAGTGAAGTTTCAGATTGTCTCCGAACTAGCTTATACACCAAGCCATTCACAGGACTGAGGCCCTTTCCACACGCGGCGAGGGAAATGCTCCCTGCCGCTACTCACCGGCTTTTTGGTGGGTCCGTTTGGGTCCGTTCTGATGAGGAGCAGCACGAGCTCATCGCTCCGCACTGCTCCGGCGTCCAAAATGGCTGTTTCCGGTTGGTGGAGGCTCCCCACCAACCGCTGAAGCTCGCCAGCCTAAAGCCTGCCCCCAGCAGATCTGCAGTTTCACACTGGTGTGAGCCTGCAAATCTGCACCGAAGCGTGGAACGGGGTGGCACGGAGTGGCACGCTCCATGCTTTTTAAAAAACCTGTAAAAACAAGTTTTTAAAAAGCACGCTGTGTGACCACTTCGGGTCACTCCAGAGCAGACTGAGGTGCAGAACTGCAACAAGTAGTCCGACCCAGTCCGCTCCCAAGGTGCAGACGACCTCCGTCAGAGGTTGCACCATGCTGTTCTACTTACCCAGTGTGGAAAGGGCCTGATTAAAACATAGACATCCAATCTGAGATAAACAGGGAAATCAGTTGTTTAATAAAGCAGATGTAAGCCATTGTGATAGTGATAGGTCCTTACTTCTTCCAGATTGGTCCAACAGTTCCCCAGTCTGATAAGGCACGCTGTCTTCATCACACAGCTCTGCCTCCTCCATCATAACACTGCCTTTGTATAAAAGGGTGAGGATTTTCAATGTTTATTTAGAACCCCTTAATAGTTTTATGCTAGCTTGCTTATTGTGTTAAGTACTCTATACAACTCAGCAGAGTCAGCATTTACATAAACAAACTGTAACTTTAATTTAGATAACTTTAGGAATAAAAGTATTAAAGTTCATATTCAGCACCAAAATCCCACTATGGGTATCTGTGCATGAGGCGTTTTATAGAAGGGAGTGTCCCAAAATAGAAAGGTGGATTACATATAAAGACTTGTTTAAGATTGATAATAGGAATGTAAGGTGCAAAAATAGAGAAGAATTGAGAGATATGGGACTAACAACACATAGGCTACTGATGACACAACTTTTTGAAAAAGCAAAGATAGATATAAAAAATGTAGGTATCATGACTGTAGAAAATGAATTTGATCTAATTCTTAAAAAAGGTGTAAATCGAAATATTGGAAAAGTTTATAAGATACTCATAGAATTAGAATTAGAGCAGGAAGTAATAAAACCAAACATGATTAAGTGGGCACAGGATATTGGCCACCCGATGCAACTTGAATTATGGGAAGCTTCTTGGCAAAAGACTAATAAATGGCTAAAAGCTAGCCAGTTGAAAGAAAGCTATTATAAGATCTTCAATAGGTGGTATTATACTCCAGTAAAAATAAATAAGATAACTAAAACTTCTGACCAAAAATGCTGGGAATGTGAATATAAAGGGACATTATACCACCTCTGGTGGAATTGTTCCCAAGCCCAAAAATTCTGGAAGGCAATTCATGGCCAGATAGAGAAAATAATTGAAAGAAAATTTGACAAGTTGCCAGAAATGTATTTATTAAACATGATTGATTTGATCCCTAATTTGACCCAAATACAACAAAAATTACTATTGCTTATTATAACAGCAGGAAGGATGGTATATGCAAAAGCATGGAAACAACCGGAATGCCGGATCTCCAGGAGTGGCACATTAAGATATATGATTTGATGGTAACTGATAGGCTATCATTATTGTTAAGAGGTGAAGATCTAATCTATCTGATTTAGTTTTACTGGAGTCAAATACCATTTCCAAACTATTTTATAATAATTCTCTTTTATTCTTATTGATAATTTTTTAAATGACGTTGTTTCCAAATTTTTCTCCATTCTTGTATATCTATATTTTGTGATGTCTCTTCCTCCCACATTTTTCTAAGATAATCCTCTTCTTGTTCTTTTGCCAATATTTTATATATTTCACTTGTAATACCCTTTAATATTTCATTTTCTTGCATATTTTCTCTTTGAATAATAATTTGTTCAAATTTAGTATATTCTTTAAAATCTTTAACATATCTTTTCATACTCTTTGTCCATTGCTCTTATTGTATATAATTTAACCAAGATATTTTAGTTTCCTGCAATCTCTCTTTCATTCTATCTCTATTAATCTAAAGACATTCCAATTAACATGGAATCCAATAAGGAGGATGCTAGAAGATCGATGGGGACAGTTAGCAAGTTTGGCTATTAGAAAGTAGAAAAGTTAGAATTTTGAATAAAATCTAATGGGTCCAAATAACTTTAAGAATTAAAGAAATAATTTCTATTAAGCCTGAAGTGACATTCTAGAGATAAACGAAGCCTTATTTTGAAAAGTCGATGATCAACCCAGGAAGTGGATTAGAAAGAAGGATAGAAGTATAACTGTTAAGCAAATTACAGATATGTTATAGGTAATAATGCTAAAAAGAAAAACATGAACATAAAAAGGAAGCCATTTGTTTGTTAGGGTTATGTGCGTAGGATGTTTTTTGTATGATTGTTTTGTGATATAAGATTGGGTTGTATGTAGTGTTTATAGGGGGAGGAGGATTGGATAATATAGGGGGATGTTTGGGATGGGGTAATTGGGATAATTGAGATAATTATGATGAAAATGTGGTGTATTAGTGATGTATTTGTGATGAAACTGTGAGTAGTCTTTGTGAAAAAATTAATAAAAAAAATAAAGTTCATATTCAGGTCCAAGTTAATACATTTCTTCAGTGCACTTTTTACAGTTCCCTTGTATCTTTAGACCCTCATATAAAGCGTAAGCATCATATAACAGTACTTTGGCTACACTCCCACCAAAGGCTTAATCCCCTATCTAAGTCACACTCTCTGACCAGATTCTATTAAGAGTCAATTATTCTTCTAACTCTCACTAGGCTTTTACTGAGAATTAAACATGTCCCACACAGTCATCTTCCTGGCTTACTGAGGGACTCTACTCCAGAGGGTTTTTTGCTAGAAATCTCAGCTTTATATAACTTTTCCTTTCAGATGCCAGCTCCTTCCATGCACTACTGGGCCAGGTTTCTCTCCTGAAGAGCTATCTGGTTGCTCTGGCAAGGTGCTCTGGCATTCCCAATAGCCATACCGCCAGAATTTCATCATGTCCATGAAATAGCATTTGCCAGCATTGGACCTTCACTTACTTTGAACTTCCCTGCCCTCTCTTGCCCTTCCTCTATTGTCTTCCTCAATGTCCACATTTGTTTTGTAGTCCCCTTAGAGGTGGGAAGCAAAACTCACAAGAAGACCTGGAAGTCATGCTCTTGGATATATGGAAGATTAAATTGCATATGTGTGATATGTTTTAAGATCAAGTAGGTTACTATGGTAGTTATATTTTGTAATCACCAGAGATGGAAGCCTTCTTCAAATATACAAGCCATAGACAATTAACATATATAATCAGAGGGAAGAAGAAACACAATGACAGACCCTATTCCACACTACAAACATTCACTAGATTGTGTATTTATAGTCCCTAGATATCTTGTGTTGTACTTGTGTTCAATTTGTCAGGAATCCTGTTTTTTGCAAGATTCCCCAGCCCACACCCACATGTGCTTAGGACAGTAACATTGTGTAGTCTGGGGTCTTCTCACGCACTCCTTCCTACATGTATCCACACATTATATTTTCAGTGTTGCCATAAGAAGTAGGTCCCTGTTTTGGTTTGAAACAAAGTAGATGGAGGAGCAATTGATGTTCCATTTCACAGCAATGCCAAAAGATGGTCCTAGAAGAAGAACCAGCTGCTATCCCCGTACCTTGATTTTTCATAAAAGATGCATTAATGATGCTCAATGATAATGAAGAGGATCATGTGGACTGGGATGAAATTCCACATATTTTCACATGGACTGAAAACCATCTAACTTTTTTCCAGTGGATATCTACTTTGCTTTGGCTGGTTTTAAGATGAAATCACCTTCACTCTCCTTTTTTTTTTCATTTCCCCTTTAAGAACTTCATAACAGAAGTTAACAATTTCATGGCCTCTTACTGTGGTTTCAATATCAAAGTAAGGGACAAAGGAAGGAAGGATTACTCATGGTTATTCCTACATGTTAAGGAGTTGACTAAATTATCTTTGTATTACATTCCAACTCTATGGCCCTTTCCACACCAGGCAATTAGAACGGGGCAGTGCGTCCTCTCATGGAGGTCATCTGCGCCTTGGAGTGGACTAGGAGTGTACTACTTACCAGAGATCTGCACCTCACTCCACTCCAAAATGACCCCAAGTGGTCCTCCAGTGTGTTTTCTAAAGACCACAAAAAACAGGTCTTTATTTTCCTGAAACGTGCCATTACATTCCTGCTCCCTTGTGCAGATTCGCAGGCTTGCACCAATGTGAGTCTGTGATCTGCAGAGGGCGGGCTTTAGGCATGGCGAGCTTCAGTAGTTGGTTGGGATCCACGACCAACCAGAAGCCGCCATTTCGGAAGTCAGAAGCCACCATTTTGGAAGCTGGAAGCTGCCATTTTGGAAGCTGGAAGCCGCCATTTTGGAAGCCGGAGCAGTGCGGATCTACAGACCTCGCACTGCTCTGATTCACCCTGGACCAAGGAGGAGCACTGTGGAAGGGCTTCAGGGACAGTCCACATTGCTTTGGACCCCAGAAGAAGTGGTAGGTAACGGCATGGAGCGATTCTCTCACCTCGTGCGGAAAGGGCCTATGAATCAAAGAAGGCAGGTCTATGAGTATTCCTGCATAGCAGGGAGCTGACTACATGGCCTTTGCAACACCTCCCAACTCTCAGGAAATATTTCCTCGGTCCTTCAGAATGCAGAAGGCCTTCTCCTCCACCCCCACCACCCTCAGAAGCATGTCTGATGGAAATGGCAGAGAAGGTCTTCTCAGTGGTTGCACCCAGGCTCTGGAATGCCATCACAAGAAAGGCAAAGCTGGTACCCTCCATGGCATCCTTCCACAAATAGCTGCAATCCTTTTGTCTTAAGGTTTTGAGAACTATTTATGGGGAAAGGGCTTTCAATAACTGTGCAGTAGCATTATTATGCCTTGCTTTACTCTTAAATTTTTGTTTGTTTTAATTAAAGAGAGATTTCATGTGTTATCTGTTTTAATCTTTGTAAGCTTCATTGAGCCCAGAACTAGAAAGAACACAATGATTGTGATGATGTTGACTAAGATGAAGAGAAGATTCTTTGCTCCGTTAAGAAGGACCAACCTAAAACTGCAAGGTGAAATATCCTGACATTATTTATATCCATGAGTTCATACTGCACCCACAAGCCTTTTTGTATCACAAAGTTATCTCTGTTAGGAAAAGATATTTACGTTATAAAGCTTAACAGTTTTACAGTCATAGCATGATAGCTGAAAAATAAACAACATATTAAAATTATGACTAAGCCATTCTCTCTCCTTTATCTTGCTGTTGTCGTCCAATTTATTAATTTTCTTAAAGTGTTTCCATCCTACTCTTTTGCTTAAAATGCTCCCAGAGGAGCTTATAAATATCAATGGTTAAACAGACCCTACTTTGAGGTTCACAATCTAAAAGACATGAGGAAGGAAAAGGGAAGAGGGAGAAGTCAAAAAACAGGCCAGACACTATTTTCTGTCATCAGTTTCTTCCATCCTTTCCATGTATCCTAATGAAATGTCAAAAAGTGATGTCTAATTCAGTGGTTCTCTACCTTGGATCTTCCAGATGTTTGGGACTTCAGCTCCCACAGTTCTTGAACACTGGTCATACTGAATAGGGCTTCTGGGATGTGGAATCTAAAACTTCTGGAGGATCAAAGGGTGAGAACCACAAGTCCAATCTCACAGACAGAGCGATGTATTTATATAGATTTCAGTCAGTTTTTGATTTTCTTTACAAGGCTGGTACATTTCCAAAATTTGAAGGTTGTCCTTCATCATAAAGTCCAGGCTATTGAAACAGTTTTAAATAAAGTGAAGGTTCACAGATTATTTTGGAATACAGGACCAAAGCCAAGCCAACATACTTCCTTGCTCTCCATTCTGTTAAAGACAAATTTTCATTTTTTTTAAATTATGTTCATGTCATTATAAACTGAGTTATGATCACAGAAAGGTAAATTATGACATTACATCAGGAAGGGAGCACTGATGTAGCTCTGTCTCCAAGACCCCTGGGTAAATCAACATTTCCAAAAATCCGGTCTTCCAGATGTTTTGGACTTCAGCTCCCAGAATCCCTGATCATTGGCCAAGGCAGCTTGGACTTCTAGGAGCTGAAGTCCAAGACACTTGGAAGGCAAGGCTTTTGGAATCACCATTGTAAATGGAGCCAACAGCATGGCCATTGTGACACAGATCCTATTGTACAATGGGCATCAGAGTGCTCTGGGACCCATTGTACAATGGGTATCAGAGTAGTATGGGATTCGTTGCATAGCGTGAACTATCATAGAAATGTGATTCCACATTAACTGTCATGGCTGCATCCTATGGAATTGTGGAATTTGAAGTTTGGCACTAGAGCTTTCTATAGAATTCCGTACAACCTTTGTTAAAACTGCAAATCCCAGGATTCCACAGGTGGTTGCAACAGTAGTTAAAATAGATTCATACTTCTACAGCTGTGTCATGTGAAAGATTCTCTGAAGATAAAGAATGATAAAAAGGAGAAGATTGGCTCTGTCACAAAAGAAACTGAGGCAACTGCCTCTGGGTGAAATCCCCATGACCCTTCCCCTCTCTGGGAAGATAAAGCTCTGAGCTTTGCACCCACTAAAAGTATCATGTTACCCTCAGATGTGGTTTAGGCATCTATCCTCTTGCCAGTGCTGGCATAAGAGACAGCTTGGTCAGGTTCAGTAAATGAAACAGGAATGGTGCCATCTTGCTCTTTCTCTTAGGCAACAGCATTTCTTGAGTGGGACCTGACGCAGGTGGAAAGCATGCTCTTCATTTAGAAAAAGGATGTCTCAGTGGGAACCAAGGAAGGGAAAGAAAAATATTGGAAAATTTACAGGAATCAAATGAGCTAACCAGATGATCCAGTTCCTAATTTCATGCACATTAAGGGGTGGGATGGAGGGATGTGCCATTGAACCTCCTTCAGTTAATTACATTTTGCAGTCTTAAATTTGCTCACCTGAGGCAATTCATTCACTGCTTAATTGAACTCCTCTTCAATTAAAAGCATGGAGATGAAACAATTGTGGACATTGTTTCTATGAAAATTCATGTGTCAGTGTTTCTCTGTCTTTTGTCCCCCCCCCCAACTTTTCTGCACTAAAGCCAAGTTGATGAAAGCTAGGAAACATAATAACCTCTCCTCTTGCAAGGCATCAAAAATGGAATCATTCACAATTGGGATTTATTCATGTTTTTGAAATTGGCTATTTTTTCAGCTCCAGCATTTACTTTGTGCTTGCTTGTTGTGGTTTTTGATATTGGCATCCACAGTAAATACAATATTGGTTGCATGATTTTACCCCATGCTGAACCTAGTTTTGGAAGATCTATTTCTTAAGCGTGTAGGGCCAATAGGTTTAAGAGTGTTTCACGAGACAAGTCGCTTTTTCTTTCGCTCGAAAGGGATAAGGTAAGTAGAATTGCTGGAGACTCTAAGGCCATCCATCTTCTCTCTCTGTCTCTTTTCTCTGAAGACTTCCTCAGAGAAAAAGTTCAAGGAGACCAATTCCATAGAAACTTGTCTTGGCTGCAATAAAGAAAAAAGGGAGCCTACATGGAGAGAGCTTCTTAGGCTCTGATCAGTCCTTCCTTCAAATTAAGCATGTGGGGGAAATGATCATAGAAACTACTCCAAAGCAGGGAAGTAAATCTTGACTTATTTCATTTTCAGATGCTGGTGTTATTTTAAAAAAATCAAAAGTCCTTCACCTAGCTATGAAAGAATAAGGAAGAAGATTTTTTTTTTAAAAAAAAAAACATTAAAAAAAACTTTTGAAGACTTTTTCTGAAAATTGCATGAAAATTTTGTTTTGTGTGCAAAATTCCTGTGTCCATAATGCAAAATATTTGTGCACAAACCATTGGATTTTGTATAAAATATCCTAATTTTTGAAAAACAATGGAACAAGCGCATATACACAAGCACACATACACACAAAATTCTCATAGAGTTTTTGCTCTTGTCCTGTAGTGAATGATCTCACAATAGTTAGCAGTTTCTTCAGTGGACTATCTTGATGTTCACCACCTTGCTTATTCCACCACCTCAAACAGAAAGGACCTTTCCCTACTCCACTGTTATAGTGCTATTATTCCACTTTTGACATCCTGTGTAATTCTGGGGTTTGTAGTTTACAGAGGCCAAAGAGATCTCTGGCTGAGAATTCTAAATGCCCCTCCCTAAGGCTCTTTTCGCATGCTTTTTTTTTTTTTTTGCGCAAGCGCCCCTTGAGCATTGCATGAGTGGGAGCGGTGCTCTGTATGATGCACTCCCTCTCACGTGATGCTCATGAGGCTAAAGCGGGGCACGCGTGCAGTTTTTGATTTTCGGTTTTAAGCCAAAAATGCCCCATGCTTGCGCAATGCTCGCTGCACTGTAGCACACTTACCTCTGTGTGGTGTGTCAGCAAGCCGTCCCGGTCACGCTTCCTTCCGCCAGCACAGCCTACAATTCCCAGACTGCGCTGCGGGATGAAGGGGCGGGGTGCTAAGGTGACAGTCGCGCTAACAGGAAGCGACCTGCAGTAAGAAGGAGTGAGGAAGCGGCAGCGTTTCGGATGAGGCTTTTCACGCGAGACGCCCTCCCCCATCGCGCAAAAGGGTAATGTGCGTAAAGGGCCTAAGCTGCAAGTCCCAGATTCCATAGAATGTTTAAGGTGGAATAATAGCACTATAACAGTGTAGTTTGGATTTGGCCATATTCGCATCTTATCCTATCCTCCAATGAGTCTAAGGAAGCATGCATGGCTCTCCTCCTCCTGACTTGTAGGGTAGGTTATGCTGAGAAAGAGGAATTGTCGCAAGGTTTACTGGTATCTGGTGATCTCCCAAATCTTAGTCCCACACAGGCACAGATCCTCACAAGACACACAATGGCTGGCCAAGGAGCACAGAAGTCATAGGCACTTGAAGGAAGCCACAGATAGAAACAGAAAGAACCAGACAAAAACCAAATGCCACCGAAAATTCCTGCTGTGAAGTAGACTCATTGGTGTCTTTTGCTTCCTCATCGTGTTTTACCCACTTCCAATTTTTCTATCCATCTCGTTCCGTCTCCTCAGCTAAATGTCAGGAAAATCAGTTGTTCTTCATCTGCTTGGAATGCTGTTTCCGTGTCATCTTGCTAGGTGAGTCATGTCCCCGTAGAGAAAGGGGTTTTTCTTCCCCTTTGTAACGTACATGAAAACTGACCTTACGTTGCACTCCTGAGTTCCTGCTGAACGCAGCCCTGTGGGGATATTTTACTGAGGGGCATAAAATCTTGAAAGGGTGGAAAAAGACAAATGCCTTGCAAATTGTTATTGAAGAAGGGAACAAATTGGAAAACAAGAGGTCACAGAGAGAGGTTGAGGGGGAGATTAGCATAAAAGTAATTGCAGGGAGAAAGGTATGTTTTCTTGTCATCTGAAAAGAGACCAAAACATGACTAAAGATTGGATTTGTTGTTGTAGATTAGCAGTAGAAAAAAGGTTTCCAGGCTGACAATTTTTTTTTTTTATTTGAAATGTGGTATCAGGGTAAGAAATACTTTGCACGTCCATTTCTGCTCCATTATGTCTTGAAACCCCCTGTTGCCTCCTGCATTTGGCCTCCAAAGATTGGGGATGCCAAGCAATCTTTCTCTTCCTCATATTTGTAGAGGATGTGTTACAGAACCTCTCACCACAAGCTGATACTCTCACCATAAGGTGGTGTAGTATTTGTAAATAAGAGAGCCAGCATGGAGTAGTGGTTTGAGCTTTATGCTACAGCTCTGGAGACTGGGGTTCAATTTCCCTCTTAGTGATGGACCTTAAGGAAGTCACACTCTCTCAGCCTCAGAGGAAGGCAGAGTCAAACTCCTTCTCAATAAATCTTGCAAAGAACACCCTGTGATAGGTCCCCTTCGAGTTGCCATAAGTTGGACATGGCTTGAAAGCACACAACAACAATTTGTAAGTAAATTTACTTGATATGTTTTTATCAATGAAACATTGAACCTGATTTATATCTTTCTTGGATTCTGTTGAGGGATGGGATTGGTTGCTGCTTATCTTCTGCTTGAAAACACTGATTATTTTGCTTTTCAGATATACTACTGTCTCTCACATTACCCAGCCTAGATTTCCTCTTTCTGTTGATGGACATCCACTGAGCATAGAGAAAGACTTCTTTGCATGTTGTATCTGCAGAGGACTTTAGCAAGAGACAAAATATATATCTAATATATAAAAGTCAAAGTTTGTTTGTCTGCCAGGTGAAGACCTCATATGGTTGGCTGTGTCAGGCAAACATCTCATATGGTTGGCTGTGTCAGAAAAGACCTCATATGGTTGGCTGCCTAAGAAGATTCTATGGAATCCTGGGGTTTGCAGTTTAGAAAGGGGCCTTTAGAAATCTCAACCAGAGATCTCTTGGGCCTCAGTCAGCTGTGTCTGTCTTGGATAGGTTGATTGCTATGGAGATGAGACCTAGCAGCAAGGAGGAGGACGACAGTGTATTCCCTCAGAAACCCAACCTGTGTATGTTAATAACTCTGAATACAGATTGGATTGGGGAATATGGGGAAAAGTTACAGGTACTGGACAAGACAATTTGGGGAATTAGAGACACAGGATCTCAAATCTTTCTAACAAGTATTACCTATGAGAAAATAAAATCCCAGGCAACACCAGATATATAAGCTAGCACGTGTGTGTGTGTTTGT
Organism: Ctenosaura bakeri; assembly: GCA_948474755.1. Classification (NCBI taxonomy): domain Eukaryota; kingdom Metazoa; phylum Chordata; class Lepidosauria; order Squamata; family Iguanidae; genus Ctenosaura; species Ctenosaura bakeri. The sequence goes on along the minus strand of CAOLHI010000087.1, from coordinate 364,998 downwards.
ATGTATATGTATGTGTGTATACACACACACACACACAATGTATGCATAAAGCTTATTTCTTTCAGTATAAAAAGAAGAGGGCTTCTTCAAAATTAACAGATTTATTTCATCATGAGCTTTCATGGGCTATACTTCATCAGATGCAGTGATGGAGCAAAAAATTCAGGTTGCAGATAAGTATGCACAGCTGTGTACTTCTGGCGTGGAATCAGAGTGAACTGGGATCCATATACCATTCCACTCTGATCTCTTCCCTACCACTATAAGATCCCTTCTGAGCATTCCACCACTACTGTAGGATCTGTATCTCAAGTCACTCTGTTTCTCTTGACACAGCTAAATAACTATGTAATTCCATCAGTGTGACTGAGGAACTGGTTTATAATTCATAAAACTTTGCGTCTTTTTACTCCTCCCTCCCTTATAGGGGAGTTCAAGGGCCCTGGAGCCCAACTCTCAAACAATGAAAGAAGCCATAGCTGAAGCCTCCCCAAGAGGTAGACATTCCACCTCTGTTTAAAATCTTTCAGTGAAACTGAGGCCCTTTCCGTACAAGGCTGTTACATCGCAGTAGTGTCGTATTGTCGCTTTTACATCTGCACATTAAATCAGCTTGACATCATTCCATCCTCTGTGGTTCTGCATGAGTTGAGGTCTTAGCGCAGTTAACATTGACATTAAACCAATTTATTATAAAAATAGAAAAACTCTGATGTAAATAACCCAAACCATTTCTGCTGTATTTTTTTCCTACATGCAGAAGCGTTACATCAATTCACACACTTGTGCTAAAAGGTAGCAACATTTCTACATTTTTTTTTTAAAATTGACCAATTAGTGGCTGGGTGGAGTGAAGGAGGGGAATAGGAGTTTCACGAGAATTGATGATGCAGAAGCTAAAAACTATTTTCTCTGCTTCACTTCAAACCAGAGGGAGTGCAGATAGGAATCTGGGTAAGTCGGAGTAAAATCATAGAATCATAAAATCATAGAAATCTAGAGTTGGAAGAGACCACAGGGGCCATCCAGTCCAACCCCCTGCCATGCAGGAACACCCTCAAAGCAATCCCGACAGATGACCATCAAGCCTCTGCTTAAAAACCTCCAAGGAAGGAGACTCCACTACACTCCGAGGCAGCATATTCCACTGCCGGACAGCCCTGACTGTCAGGAAGTTCTTCCTGAGGTTCAGGTGGAATCTCCCTTCCTGCAGCTTGAATCCATTGCTCCTTGTCCTGGTCTCTGGAGCAGCAGAAAATAAGCTCTCTCCTTCCTCTACGTGGCATCCCTTCAAAACACAGCTCATGACGTGCGGTGACACACTCCTCCACTCTAGTGTGGAAATGGCCTGAGTCTACCAGCTTCCACTGTTGTCTATTCCACAGTCAAACAGGTCTTATTGACTGGAATGTACTTGGCATATGTGCAAGGAGAGGACCGTAATATGCTGACAGTGCAAGCCAGGAGCTTATAATGCTGTAAGCAGATACATCAGCCATATGGCAGTAGTTCAGAAGCACTCTGCATCCAGTTATGAAATAAACTAGAGTTTCCCAGATTACACGGCGAAAGAGAAACAGTTGAAATGGACCCCAGACTATAGATGTTAGGGATATTAGGGATGGAAAGAATATTCAAAAATATTTGTAAAATGCTCAAAAACATGTTTCTTGAGTGTCAAGAAACCCTGATAAGAAGAATTTTGGATTGATAAGAATCTTCACAGTTTGGGACTTCCTCTGAGGAAATCACACATGGTTGTTTTGAACAGAAAACAGGTTTTGCTGCACACAAAACTGACTTGCACTTGTTTCTTGCACAAAACCATCATATGTGAATTTTCTGCAGATGAATTTCTAAACTGGGAATAGTCTTCCAAAACTAGACAGTTTTCAAGCACTTTCTTGCAGAGGGAAAAATATTGACAAATTAGCCATTGTTTCCTCAAGAAGAAAATCAGTGACGAATTACATCCCTGTTGAATATAATGCACTTTTTTCCAAGTCTTAGGCCATTTCCACACGGGGTAAAACCCCGCGTTGAGACGATCCGAGATGGAGGTCGTCCACACCGCGGGGCGATCTAGTGCGGTTGGAAAATGTGAGGCTCCACACCTCCAACCGCTCTAGTGCAGCCGCTAGGGTGGCGCTGCGAGTTTTTTAAAAACCACCTTCCCAGGTGGTTTTTCGAAACTCGCCCGCACTAATCTGCCACTGCTCCCGGTGTGAATCTGCAGAGACGCATTAGTGTGTCTCTGCAGATCTGCCCAGGGGCGGGCTTCCGGCTGGCGCGCTGCCCTGATCGGTGGAGCGCCGCCGGAAGCTGCCAGCTGCCATTTTGGGCGCCGCCAAACGCCGCCGAAATTCGGCGGCGTGTGGAGCGGCGGAGCCGCACTCCCCCAGGGACGGAGCAAAACGCACGCAGGTAATCTCCGCCCCTGTGTGCGCCGCCCCGTTTCGGCTCTGCACGTGTGAAAAGGGCCTTATAGTCTGTAACGTGAATTATTTTAACTTATTATTTCCATGGTCTCTTCCTGCTTCATATTTCTCTGCTGTATCTCAAAAACTCCTTTCACCTCTCTCCCAGTCGTCTGGGCTTTATTTTCCTATTTTAACAACCCACAATCTCCTTGTGTACAAATATTGTCCCCTACACATTCATGTGGTGTGCTCTGTATAATTTCCTTAACATACAATTTCCTAAGCAAACAATACATTTTCTTATGGTTTTCCCAGACACTGTAATTTCCTCTACTGGCTTTTTCGTTTCTTTTCTTTTTTCTGTTTTTTATTGCCATGTGCCTACCAGAATGGTGGAAAATATACAAATACTGTAATCCTATTTATAAAAGATAGTGTTTTGTTCCAGTAAGGTTACAGTCTGAAGCAAAAGGGATCTAGGGGATGAAATAGAAATGTAGAGTTGAACTAGAAGTCTCTGAATTTGTTCTCAGTATTCTTGAATTATATCATCTAAATATTTTATATGTGTACGTTTCATCCCATGACATTTAATTTTATTGTTAGACATTGGGCACTAAAAGTTGGCACAGGGGGTAGTTGGCATGCAATAGTGCATGGTATTGGCTTTCATCATTTGATCCTCCAGATATATTTGACTTCAACTCTCGGAATCGATAGCCAGGGCACATGCTGGCTGGTGTTGCAAGAGCCGAAGTCCAAAACAGCTGGAAACTATCAGTGTTTAGTGCTTAGTAGCTCCAACAATATTTCATAGGAAGCCTTTCACTAAAACAGTTTCATGAGTTTTCATCCCTGGTTGCTTCCACATTTCTCAAGATGTTCTAATGGGTGTAATTGTGAAGTAAAGTTTCACATTGAAGACTGGAATGGATAAAAGAAAGGTATGCACCCAGTTGTTAGTCTCTCCTGTGGTAGACCCATTAACCCAAGTGATGACTTACAAAATTCCTCTACTCTGGATAGGACTGACAATTGGATTTAGGCCAACATAGTTTAGTAAAGTTGACATATTGGTGGCTATGCATTCTAGAGCAGCAGAAGATGGGATTTCGAGCTAGAATTTGCAATTTCATGTGTCAAAAATAAAGAACGTCCACCGTCATATTCATAAAATGTGCCCTACTCCACATTTTATGCAATTGGAAATGCAATTATTTGCTCATTTTGTTTTCAAAGGAAGCAATGAGTGGTGTGAACAGTTGCTTCCTGATGTGAGAAAGTCTTCACGAAATAAGCACTTTTTGAAAACTATTCACAGGTTGGGATTTATCTTGTACAAAATTCACACGTCATATTTTTACAAAGGAAGTGGCCTTTCTGCACAGAAATATTCCATTCAGAAAAAATGGTCTTCTGCACAAAATACTTCTCTCCCACACAGAATGATGTTTTCTGCCCACACACAAAAGACTGTGACTTTTGCACAGAATAAGTTCCAAATGACAAAGATTCTTATCAGTCCAGGTTTGGTCTCATTTTGATTTCCCAACACTCATGAAATATGTTTTTCCACCATTGTTTTTTGTTTGTTTGTTTGTTTCCAAATATTTTTTCAAATCTTCTTTCCATCCCTATTATGAATGCAGGGGAAGTATGCTCTCCCACATCTTCTCAGAACAATGTAGAAATAGCCTAAATGGCACTGATACCATATTCCAAGAGAGTTATGTTTCCGCTCTCTACATTGTCAGGGCTGTGCCCTCTCACAATGATTTTATCAATAATGAAACAATGAATAATTAATACATTATTCATTATTAACAAGAAATTCAATTAGACACCTCCCATAGGATGCGAGGATATGTCCACAACTGTGAACTAGATCTCAAGAAGGGAAGAATGAAAATGTTCCATAAGCTGCAAAGCAGATGCAAGCCCACAGCAATACTGCTGTTTAGGTCATCCCGGGGGTGAACTGTTTTCTCCGGTTCATACCCTTTCTCATATGTTATTTTCTTGGCTCACATTTAGAAACAAAATCAAGCTCAGTCCTCAAATTCTCATTGCTCTTTAGTGTGAACTTGATGTGAAATAAGATTGTATCCTTAAATGAGCACTTAAGCTTTCATTTCCCATGACCAAGGATTCTGGGAGCTGTAGTCCCAAGAACTAACTTGTACATGCTCTGTGCCAAGGTCAAGCTTTGAACCAAGATGCAGAATCATTCAGCAGCCAAATCATGCACCCATTCAATTCATGTCAGGTGCATAACATCCAAAACCAGCCAAGTTATTTTGGCATAGCAGGTATGTAGAAAATCCTACAAATACCTCTCTTCTGGCAAGAAATGCATGATTATAGCCTACAAATTGACTATCAGTTTGCAGCCATTTCATTGCACCCAAAATATGTGGCCATAAGGCAACTGCATAAGCCGATGAGGAGGTGATGGTGGAGGAGGAAGCGAAGGGGAAACTAGTAAATGGAACACGAAAATACAGTGACTTAAGTCAAAGTGTTCAGTTTCTTTGACCAAGACACAGCCAATAAACCGACATTTCTTCTGGAACTCTACCTACAGAAATCAGCCATGGGGCCATGAATTATGTTTCCTCTAGGGGCACTGGAAGTAAGGTTGCTATGGCCCAAATAGCCGGTGACGTATATAAGTCTTTTACTCCAAGTCTCAAGTCGAGTCTCAAGTCCTTGTAAAATATATTCAAGTCAAGTCTCAAGTCTGGGACCCAACTTTATACCCCAATTAGTATTCCAGAATTTCTGGACAGAGTTGAATAAAGTCAGTTTTAACAATTTAAGTAGAGCTGGCCCTCCACTTCTGTGATTTTGCCATCTGCAGCTTTGGAAGTGGGGAATAGGATCTTCTCACTTCCCATTTGCAAAGCTTGCCTTCTGCTCTTAGGGAAAGTTTTAGAAAGCTTCTCCTATATGAAGCAGGGACAGGCTGCAGAGCAGGTCTCAACCCCATTTACTGTTCCCTCTGAGAAATATGTCCACACTTGTAATGTGACCAGTAAGTGGGAAATTTTGCCAAGTCAAGTCCAAGTCAAGTCACTGAAGTGATTTAAGTCTGACTTGAGTCCAAGTCAATTGACTCGAGCCTACGTCACTGCAAATAACATGATGTCAAAGAGGCAGGATGCACTGCTATGAGGGTGAAGCTGTGTCCTGGTGTCTCTGCTCACACCTTCCTCTCACCCCATGGTCAATTCAGAACAAGATGGGGATTTCTACCAAACAAATTGTCAAGCTTCCAGGGGCTGAGGGTTGACATTGTCTTTTCTGATCCATAGAGGGAGCTTAGGGAAATTGGCTTGGATAACACAGTTTAGTAGTCATACTGATAGGTGTGGAGAGTTGGCTATGAGCTAGGTGGCAATGTGTAAGCACCTGAGAACTTTATGATGGCGAATGGCACATGTCTGGCCCATCTTTCAGGTGCTGCAGTTAGGGGAACCAAAGGAAATAAATGTCAGTGTTTCCCTTGGGCATTTCTTTTAAGTCACAGTGGGGGGCTGGGGGTGTTCACTTCCCTTCATGATTGATTAATCAGCCAATACCAAGCTGTTGAATATGGCTGGCGAGGCACTAGTTATGATCTGAAGAGCCCTATACAACTTAGGTCAAGACTTTCTGAAAGACCATTTTTCCCCTTATAAGCCCGCCAAAATCTTTGATTTCTCTGGGGAATTCTTTCTCTTGTCCCACCGTCCTTGTAGGTTCGCCTGAAGACACAGGCAAGCACCTTCTGTGTGGCTGTTCCTGGACTATAGGGTGCCCTCCTGAAGGAATCTCAGTTGGCTTCCTCTTCATTCTCTTTTCACTGGTGAGCATATTTAAGCGGGGCATAAGTTTTAATAGGTTTGGGCAGAAGAAATTTTAATAGGTTGTACTCTGGCTTTTTTTAAACTGTGCTATGAACATGTTTTATCTTTTGGACTATATATCACTTTAGCTATATTTTGTTTGAACTTAAAAGCCACTTTAGATCCCATATTGGGAGAAAGGTGGGATATTAATGAAATACAATGCGTCCTGGCATTGGGGAGAGGAATGGATTGCCTGTGGTAGAGGTGCGAGGAAGATTGGAACAAAACTCTGACTCACCAGAGCTCCCCGTTATCACAGCTTCTCCATTTGTTGTGGCCTGTTTTCAAGTCATTTCCAACTTTCAGGGATCCTAAAATGATCCTATCATGGGGTTTTCTTGGCAAGGTTTGTTCAGAGGGGATTTTCATTGCATTCTTTCTAGTCTAAAAGGGTTACTGTGCCCAAGGTCCTCCACTGGGTTTTCATGGCTGAGCAAAGATTTGAACCCTGGTCCCTCAGAGTCCTAGGCCCTTTTTACAGCCTACCTGATCCCTGCAGCATCTGTCATACCCTGCCCTGGAGACCCTGGCAGTGAGGAGGAGGATTCGAAACCAAGGCAGAGCCTTCTCCAGAGGCAGGAGTTTCCCCAGAGACTTGCTCAGCTTGATCACAAACAATAGCAGGGGCCTGAGCAGGAGGAAGAAATGTCAGAGGATGAGGCAATACAAACTCTTACCATGCAAGAGAGACAATGCCAGAAAGAGGGGTGTGCTGCTCAGCGCATTTAAGTAACAAGTGAGCCCTAATGAAGGACCACCTGTGGCAATAGCATGAGTAAGATAAAAGGCTGCCCACTGGGCCTTCCCTTCCAGAGTCAGCAACTGATCTTTTCAGTAGTTGTAGCCCTGTGCAGTGTTCTCTTGCATCTGGATCACCTTGAACCTCTGTCTGTTTGATGACATCTTGGACTTGCCTTTTGGATTTGTTTGGTCTGAGACCTGAACTCTGGATATTTCCCCACTCTTGCCTTGTGAGTAAGCCCTGCTCTGCCACTTGTTGATCAATTGCCTGCTCTGCCCTGGAGATAACAGAATCCCTCAGGGATCTTGCTAGAGGTTTTTCTGGGAGAGGAACATGAAAGGAGTGCTCCCCTCCACACTGGCTGCCTCCAGAAATGGAGGAAGAATGATGGTGCCACCTCTTCTGTTACCCTGTTTTCTGGGGGTCCCGGAAGGGACACCTAAATGCACTCTCAATTATATAAGTTGGGGAAATTAGCCAAGAGCACAAGTTAGCACTGCGAGAGGCAGGACAATGGAGCAGAATCTTTTACCCAATGTCTACGGGGTCAGGCCGAGTCAAGGAGCAAACAGAATTGAAATAATAATTGTGATCTTTATTCAAGTACAGTCAAAGAGTGTATGCAACACACTCATGCAGAGAACTAAAGAAATAAAGGTTGGAGTGGGATAGAGAGATTTTTAAGAGGAGTTGTTGGTTTGGGTGATACTACACCTGTCCCGAAGCCCGAGTAGTCTGCAGCAAAGGTTCGGAGATATGGAGTTCTCAGTACGTGGGACTGAGGGGAAGGTTCGCCAAGCAAAGCGGCAGAAAGGCTGGATGGAAGTCGGGAGCAATCCAAGGAAGCTCACAAAGTCAAGGGTTTTTATAGGGGAAAATGTAGCCACAGGCTAGTACATACTTGGGGAAAACAATGAGTTTCAGGCTGGAGACAAAGCCTCCGAAAGGTCAGAATTTAGCATGATTGAGTTAAGTCCGAATTGACAAAGGACTAGACAGTATGCAAATGCAGAGTGCTTGACAGATGAGGATTTGTCTAATCAAGCCTCCTGCTCGGGACAGGGAGTTCTTTGTAAGTAGCATGCATACATAATAGAGTACTTGCCTTTGAGGTCTCCTGAAGTGGTGGGATGGCTATTTCTGGCCTGCTTGTATTGTGTTGGAATATTACAGTGATTAGTGGCTGTGCCTGTCTGCGAGTTTGTCCAGGGGACCTCGCAGAGTCGTGGAGAGGAATGGTAGAAGAAAGCCAAATTATTGATATCAAAGTGGTATCTAATATCACCCCAAGTGCGGCTTAGGAACTGCAGTAACACCTCCTTACACAGTGTGGCCAGGTAGAGTGCAGCCAGACACTTCCAGAACCTCTGCACACCAAGTGAGTGTGGGTGGTGGACAGGAGGGCTGCAAGATCACTGGTCATTGACAGGGAAAACCGTCAATGATTTGCAGTGCAATTGCTCCACCTGGGGATGGGAGGAGGATGCGACCTGGATGAAGTCACACAGAACCATCATCTGGGTCTCATCCTTCCCCTATCCCCAGTGCAGGATGGCAACATCCTGCAGAAAGGGCCCTAGTCCAACTCTCAAACCACTATGCTGCACTGTCTCTTTCAGCCCCTTCTTGTTCTTGCTAAGCAGATATAGCCCTAGGTTACCCGACGGTTATGGCTAGCCTCTTTCCTGCAAGAGGATTATGTAGGTTGTGAAGACCACAATGTCACCCTGGATTTTCATTTCTCCTTTCCACATCCCACCCCCTTCCTTCATTTATTCATTCTTTAAAGAAGCTACAAGGTTTAAATTGCCTACATCATATCTATCACCAGAACCAAGGGTATCCAGTGCAGACCATTAGTGCCATGGTTGTAAAATGCTTTTACATTTTAGAACTATTGCTGTATGACAGCGTGTATCGAGGATCCATTACCTCTCTCTTTGCCTGACAAGATGAGATCAAACTGCAAGAGTACTCCTAAGTCCTCCCCCTCATTTCCTTCTCTTTCTCACTTTATAGACATTGGGAGCCTTTTCAAATAAAATATGTATTATGTATGTGATAGAAGGATGGGGAGCGGAGGAGGGGATGGGCATGCCAGCTTCATAGCAGCTTGGGTCTCTGAGGAAAACACGTATAAACGTTTATACATTTTTTAACACAGATTATTTACCCAAAAGAACATAACAGCTGCTTCAGAGCTCTTCTGGTCTCAGTGGTAAATAGGATTTCGACAGTTCCTTGAAATGGAAATGACTCTTTGGTTTCATTACCTTGTACCCTTGTGAGACTGCCTGTTCTAATAATTGCTCAAAGGAAATCACATCTGCAAAGATTGAATGGGTCATGTCCAATATGGCTGCCAAACTGGTGGCCTGTAGAACAGGCGGCAGCTCAAAAAAAGTTCCAGAACTGGCATCATAACAGGTGCTGTAAGCTATGCATTAACGCCAGAGGTTGAATGGTCCTCTTACACCCATAGATTATAGAATCATAGAGCTGAGGCACATCATGATTGGAGGGAGAACATAGCAGATGAAGGATTGAGCTTTCAGGTTTTTTATATAACAACTCTCCATCAGAATAGTCAACATTTCTTAAAAAAGTGTTGATTAAAGTTGTTAACACAACACCAAAACAAATATTTTAATCTAGAGATGGCTCTCATCTTCTGGACTTCCAGAAGGCTCCCTGTTTTAAATTAAATCTGCTCCTATGTGATTAACAGTAGTCTGTCACATGGAAATAAAGATGAACTCTCCCATTGCCTTACTTCCATTCCAGAAGAATATAAATCTTTTTATTTGTGGTACATTTGAATTGTATTTGAATCTCTCTTTCCTTCTTGTTCTGTGTCTGTGTCTCTTTGCTTTCTTTCTCTTGTACTCTTGTGCATAGAACATGTATACCAAGATACACTGCTATATTTTAACTGGATCTCCTCCTTCCTTCAGCAAGTTCAAAATTGGAGATGTACCTTTTCATGTATTTCATGCAAGCATGCATTCAAAAAAATAAACATTTTCTTCCCAGTGGCTAAGATTATTACAGGGTTCTTTCATTTTAATTGATGATTTTTCATATTTCAGGACTTTTCTGTGAAACTTTCACAGGAGTTTTTATTTTCTTGGTTAAGATAACTGTTTTGTGCACAAAGCATGGGTTATATGCAATACACAAATTTTATCAGCAACAAAATTATGTTTAGTGTAACTACACAATACTTTTTGTGCAAAAACCAATTAAATGTCCTGCAAAGCTAATTATCACCATCACCATCACCCTTAACATTTTGTGGTGGATGACTTTTTCTCAATGGAGTGTCTCAATGTGTTGAGGATTCTCAAGAGGATGAGAAAATTTCAAAATATTCTTTATAACTCAGATCAGGTTGCTGTTGTTGTTGTTGTTTTCACCTGAGTCCTCCAGTACTCTGTGGTGTCCAAAATTTTTTTTAAAAAAAACTATTTGAAAATATGGAGAAACTCTTCAGAAAAAGTTGGGTTGCGTAAAGGGATGAGGAGGAAGAAGAAAATTCTAATTTTGGAGGATCACAGGTTGGTAATATTCTCAGGAAATAAAGTCTATACAAATTGTTGTTTGCATTTTAAACATGAATATCTCAGCTAATTGGAAAACAGTAGCCACAATTCAATCAGGAAAAGTTGCATGTATTCAGTTAATTGCACAAGGAAACACACGTTAAGAAATATGTATTAAAATGTTCCTTGCCTAAGAAAACTCTATGAAATCCAAGAGGTCAACGTAAGTGGACAGGTGACTTGAAGGCACATACACATAAGTGTTCGAGAGCATAGTGTAGTGGTTCCCGTGTTGGACTAGAAACCAGGGTTCAAACCTCTGCTAAACCTTGAAAACCCACTGGATGACCTGACATAAGGCACACACTCTCAGCTTTAAAGGAAAGCAATGGCAAATAAATTTTGCTATGAAAATTCTGTCAGAGTTGTCATGAGTTGGAGTCAACTTGAAGTCACATACGGATCTGGAATCCATGCCCTATGAGGAGTGTCTTAGGGAGCTGGGGATGTTTAGTCTACAGAAGAGAAGGTTAAAAGGGAACATGACAGCCATGTTTAAATATTTGAAGGGATGTCATGTCAAGGAGGGAGGGAGCTTGTTTTCCGCTGCTCCAGAGACTAGGACAAGGAGCAATGGATTCAAGCTGCAGGAAAGGAGATTCCACTTGAACCTCAGGAAGAACTTCCCGATGGTCAAAGCTGTTAGGCAATGGAAGATGCTTCCTCGGAGTGTGGTGCAGTCTCCTTCTTTGGAGGTTTTTAAGCTGGGTTGTCATCTGTGGGGAATGCTTTAATGTATGTTCCTGCATGGCAGAGGGTTGGTCTGGATGGCCCCTGGGGTCTCTTCTAACTCTATGATTCTAAGAGCAAAACATTCTAAGCACCAAATCTTCTTCTTTCTTGAACTTTGCCTTTTCTCCCTTGCTGTTTCTTATGCCTGAATCCCTTATATGACAACTGAGTGATAAAAATATCTATCTATCTATCTGTTACCCTGATTTCTGGGGTCCCTTGGGGGACACTTTAATGTGCTCCACATGATGGGGGATGGAAACTAGCCAGAGCAGAGGCTATAGCAATGCAAGAGGCAGGGTAAGCTAGCGGTGTCATTTTACCCAGTTTTTACAGGGTCAGGCCAAGCCAAAAACCAAACAAAAATGTCCAATAAATGATTTTATTGAATGAAAGTCTCACACATCAACACAATCACTCACACACTTACTCAAGACCTATTAAGAAGCAAAAGAGAGGAAACTGGATAGGGGAATATTGAAGGGGTTGTAGCTGGGGTAATACTGCACCTTTTCCTGACGTCCTTGGTCAGGGAAAAACAGCAGAAAAGTGGGGCTCAGCATGGAGAGGGCTGAGGGGATTACTCAATGGATGGAGCAACAGTCTGCTGGGATGACCGGGAGTGATCCAAAGAACTGCTCAAAAACTAGGACTATTTGTAGGGGAAAAGGTACCTGGAGGGCTAATCCTTTCCCGGGAAGAACAATGAGTGTTGCAACAAGAAAAGCTCCAGAATGGTAACTTCCTTTGCATGATGAGATTACAAGGTGTTGCCAAAGTCTCAGGATCTTCAGCTGCCTTTGGTTGTGGTGTGACTTCATGAAAATGGTCCTCACCTGATGGGATATTTGCTCAACTTGGGGCAAACCTGCTAATCCCCTCAAGTCGGCTTCTCAGGAGCTGAGGACCCTTTATTTATTGTGGGTTTGCACAGCTTGAGGTCTTCTGGGGCTACGTGACTGGGGATTTTACTGGCCTGACCTGGTTTTCGATCATTTGACCATTTCTGCCTACGTGCCCATCTGGGTGATCTCTCAGGCACATTGAATCATATTTTAATATCAAAATTATAGACCCCGGGATTGGATTTTTCCAGTGGAGTAACACATCTATCATCTATCTAAAAATCTCTCCATCTCTCCTTTTTTTAGTTGCTTCTAACTCCTGACCTTCTTGCCTTTCCCAAGTGGACTTTGTTTTATTACCATCATCCCCTCTTCCCAACCAATGAAGACAGAGCTCTGCCTTGCACATGGTAGGAGAATGTTCTTTCCCTTGCACCAGGCCTATCCTATCCAATCCGGACAAGGTGAGGGTGAAGTCTTCCCTGCTCATTCTGCCTCTTTCCCCCATGCTCACATGAATTCATTTGGAGACTGCAAACATCTCCACTCTTTTAAGAATGCAAAAAGAGAATCTGACAATCTGCCTTGCTTGCCATTTTCAATCTGAGCAGCTATGAGCCACTTTAAACAGCTAATGCATAACTAAGCTAGAAAACCAAGTGCAACTCCTTACAGGTCACCCATGGATGAGATGAAGCAATTTGCCCAAAGCTAGCAGGACATTTTTCTTAATACTACTTGGCATTGCTTCTTGCCTCACATCACATCCTTCTTTTCATGTATAATTTAACGCAGAGAGAACACATTTCATCATATGTGGAATAGGCTCTAACTGCACTGTTCTCTGTTAAGCTGGACTACCCAATGCCAGGTGATCATTTTGTTCTCGAGGCAATAGAACTGATTCATTGATCGCCTGTACTTAGCACATTTAGCTGTGACTTGTGTCCAATCACCAGTCAAAAAAGAGATAAAGAAAGCAGTTTTTAACAACTGCGCAAGACCAGCAACTGGTCATCCACTCTGTGAAGGGAATCGTGGAGTAAATGGGCTTTTTGATCTGATCCAGAACGGCTTCCTTTCTGTTCTTACATCCATATTCAGCCAGACCTCTGTAGTCATGGTGTAAGACAGTTTAAGTTTTCGATGGGCAAACATTTTGATAAATTCCAAGTTTGTAAACATGGATTCAGTCAGGGTTGGGCAAACTGTTCCACATGGGCTGCATGTGGCCCAACTAGGCCTCTTTGTATTCTCCCTGAACCTCCCATCAAAGTTCCCAAACCCTTGGTACAGCTAAAAATAACTGGGGAAAATCACTTTAAAATTGGTAACTCAGCACTCTTGGAACCCTCCAGGGGCTGGAAGTAGCTGAAATACAATAAGAGTTTCATTGTCCTTTCTTTTTCTTTGTCTGCCACTTCCAAGGGGTAAAGAACAACTTACATAAAGATATAATTACCAAAGAAAAACTTGAGATTGGGTCATCAGCCCCCACTGTATCTTACCGTAGCCTGTAGCTTAGGTTTTCGCAACCCTTTTGAGCAGTTCAGGTGCTGAACATGCCAGTGGTAATGTTTCAATCTCCCTGAAAGAAGCAAGAAAGACCACAGTAGCTGTTACCAGATGAACATGTTTCCATAAGAAGCAAAGAGGTCATCAAGAGATATTAAGTGTGTGCTTCTCTGTAGCTCCTCTCTTTGTAGCTGTGGATTGTTTTGCTTTCTTTGGCCATTTCTGCATGAGACAAGGGAATCGTTCAGTGCCGGTACTTTCCGGATCTTATGGGCATGGACCAACGTGGACTATCCCTTAAGCCCTTCCACAGGGCTCCTTATCTTTTCCAGGGTGAATCGGAGCAGTGTGAGGTCTTAGATCCACACTGCTCCGGCTTCCAAAATGGCAGCTTCTGGTTGTTCGTAGGTCCTGACCAACCACAAAGCTCACCATGCCTAAAGCCCGCCCTCCACAGACTGCAGGCTCACATTGGTGTGAGTCTGCGAATCTGCACAAGGGAGCAGGTATGCAATGGTGCGCTCCAAAAAATTAAAGAACGGTTTTCTACTGTTCTTCAAAAAGCACGCTGGAGGACCAGTTGGGGGTGTTTTGGAGTGGACTGAGGTGTGGATCTGAGGTAAGTAGTCCAGACCTAGTCCACTCTAAGGTGCAGGCGACTTCTGTGAGAGGATGCACTGTGCCATTTTAATTCCCTCGTGCGGAAATGGCCTTTGTCTCAACAGCCCCGTCTATTGCCAGTGAGGTCAGATGAGCCCGTCTCCTTTAATGTGCTTTCCTTTGCTAGGGTACCTTTTTAGGGTTCAATTCCTCTGAAGCATCCCAGTCTCCTTTCAATTTTTTGTTGCAATGAAAAAGGAGCACATCAATTCTCTTTGTGCTACCTTTTTTTTTTTTTGCAAAGAAGAATTTCTTGATGTGTTTTTGGCTTAAGCAGTCATTGTTCTACTGTGCTGCTACAGTGGGCTGTGTTGATGTTTGTGATCTCCAAGCTGTCTTTGAAGCACTGAGCCTTCTGAGCAATAACAACAGTGGAGCGATGGTGGTGCCTCATACCAGTCTTGCTCAACCTGGTGCCTTCTGGATATACTGGACTACTGCTTCCAGAACTGCCAATTCATCAGGAGTTATAGTTCAATAAATACTTGTGAATGAGAGACACAGGAAGATTTTCCTATAGTGTGCTGACCAAAACTTGAAAACTACTTTTCTTGTACTACTGTTTTCAAAAATCCAGTCTATGATGGGGAACTGCAGTATAAAAAGTAATTTTTACATGCTCTTGTGCTGACAATTGGCCCATGACTTTCCACTGTGACTTGCTGATGTCTCAAGAAAATTTCTTTGCCCATCCTTGTATATCAAGTAGCTGTACAGAGTAACTGCAACTTGGATGAGAATCATGGAGCTGGAAGAGACCACAAGGGCCATCCAGTCCAACCCTCTGCTGTGCAGAAACACACATCAAAGCACTCCCAACAGATGGCTATCCAGCCTCTGCTTAAAAATCTCCAAAGAAGGAGACTCCAGCACACTCCAAGGCAGTATATTCCGCTGCCAGACAGCTGTGACCATCGGGCAGTTCTTCCTGAGGTTCAGGCGGAATCTTCTTTCCTGCAGCTTGAATCTATTGCTCCTTGTCCTAGTCTCTGGAGCAGAGGAAAACAAGCCCACTCCCTCCTTGCCATGGCATCCCTTCAAATTTTAATCATGGCTATCATGTCCCCTCTTAACCTTCTCTTCTGTAGACTAAACATACCCAGCTCGCTAAGCCACTCCTCATAGGGTATAGCTTCCAGACCCTTCACCATTTTGGTCCTCTGGACATGCTCCAGCTTGTCGATATCCTGTTGATAGAACTGTCCCTGAACCATGTATGATTCAGAGCAAAGGCTGGGTGATGCAGACGTGTCATGGGATCCACTGAGATCACTATTGCAAACGTGAAGTTCTGGATCATACATTCAGTTCAAACTTTGGACATGATTTGCCTTCTATAGGTACCTGAGATTGCTGATGTTTTTATATATTTATTCATTCTTTCATTTCATTTAGCTGATTTGTAAATAACTTATCACATCTGGAAAAATAGCTTGTATGTGTTTACAATTAAAAAGAAATCAAGAAACCAAAACTTTAAATTATGCATGTTGTATTTGTTCACACATTCAGTTGCAAAGAGCTGCAATTCAGTAAAGCACAATCATCACATAAGTCAGTGAATGCAAAGTTATACTGAGTTTCAGTGATGCAGGATGTCAGCTAACATATTTAACTCCTTTTTAACTAAGAAAATGTAAGACCTGAGCTTCAAGATATAACTGGGAAAAGAAAGCCAGCATGAACAGAGCTTTTCAACAGAAGCACTCCATAGTTGTTTGCTCCTGAATCCTGAGAAGGAAGTACATTCTATAATTTGGGCACAACCACAGCAATGACCTGTCTCTGAAGTTCCATGAGAAAACAATCTACCAGTTATGTTTCAACCAATCTGCTCCAGTGATCTTAGCAATCATATCCATGTATTTAAGGGAAGTCAATCTGCCAGGTAACCCAGCCCAAGCAGTTCAGGGCTTTATAGGTCAGCAGCAAGACCTTGAACATGGATCAGTAGCTAATAGGCAGCCAGTGGAGTTATTTCAACACTAGGGCAATACCTGTGAAGGTAGGCATTCCAGTCAGTATTCTGAATACCAAATTCTCCAGCAGATGTATCTTTTGGATCAAACACAAGGGTAGTTTGTATAAAGCAATTTGTTATTGCTATTTGCTTTCCAAGTCAATATTAATTTATGATGACCCTATGAATCAGAGAACTCCAAGAGCCCTGGTCATCAATTTCCCTGCTCATGCCTTGCAGACTCAGGGCAGTGGTCATTTCCTTGATTGTATTAACACACCTGTAGTGCAGTTTCCCTTTTTTTCCTACTACCTTCCACTTGGCCAAGTATTATTGTCTTTTCCAATGAGTCATGTCACTTCATGATATGACAACCTCAGTTTAGCCATCTCAGCTTCTACTGAGCATTCAAACTTGATTTTCTCTAAGATCCATTCATACCCACTGTTTTTTTTTAAGCTGTCCACAGTATCCACTGAATTCTTCCCCAGCACATTTCAAATGAGTTGATTTTCTGTCTTTGAGGTTTCTTCACTGTCCAGCTTTCATATACATAGAAGTCTGAAATATGATGGCATGGACAATCCTGAGTTTGGTATTGAATTATTTATCTTTACAGTTGAGGAATAAAGCAGTTGCACTTATCTAAGTCTGAAGTTACCTGTCCATAGATCTCATTGTTAAATTCAGTTGTCCAAGCACTTAAGGGAGCCGTGGGATTCTTTGCACTTTTGGAATATCATTTGGAACAATTGTTTGGCTTGAGCACTTGCCTGTGTCTTAAATGCCAGAACAGCTCAGCAGGAATGTTTTCAAGCTTTACATTCTTGATGGGCAAGTAAAATTCTGAGTGGCAACTGTAAACGTGGGTGATTCATCTCCTCCAAACTTCTTGGATGAGAAGAATAGCAAAAGAAAGAACAAAACTACTGATGGAATTAGAGATTACCGTCCAACCGCATATACACATACACATAATAACGCCCACTGTGAAATGTTGTGTCGTCTACGCTCTACTAAAAGTTCTACATTCTCTTCTGTTGGGGGCAAATAACAAGGCTTTCAGAAACAATTTGTCTGTGAATGCATATTGTTAATCATTGGGTCATTAACCTTAACAATGTCAATGTGTTCTCACTAGAAGAATCAGCTAAATGAATGCCTGAGGTAATAGTTAGAAGAACATTTCACAAAGATGAACATATTAATGCTTTATTTGGTTCTAAATGCAGTGTGAAGGATTTTGGTTTAAAAGATGGTGTTCGATTCAGAGAGAGAAAGAAATAGAAAGAATTGGGATGCAAACTAGAAGGGCCTACTGGCAATTATAACATTGTGAATCCACTTTAATTGTCATGGCTGCACGACAGCTTTCTGGCTGAGAATTATAAATATCCCTCCTTTAACTCTAGTTCCCAGGATTCCATAGCATGGAACCATGGTAGTTAAAGTGGAATGATGGCACTGTAATTGCATAGTGTGAATGGGATACAGGTAGACAAGGTGTTAGAATCTGTTAGTGACCCCTGGCTTAAACCAAGATCCTCATGGATTGAATAAACCAAGATCCTCATGGATTGAAGCTGAGTGTAAAGCAAAGACATGAATAATATTTGTTGTTTTCCCTATTCTCAGTGACTACAGGGTGTCCCGACACGTAGAACATCCCACGGACAGAATGGAGAACAGAAGAGAGATTCTTCATACTTCAGAATGTCATTTGGAACAGTCCACTTGCCCAGAAATAACACATGTGTGTTTTTCTGCACAGAAAACTATTATGCTTTTAACAGGTTTTTTTTGGTTTTTTAAGCTACATCTTCCCTCTTACCAACTACCCTGGACAGGAAGGCTTTCAGAGAGCTGTGTGGATTCTTGGAAAGAGGTCTCCATCTGCTGTGTTCTTTGTTATTGTCATTAAAATAAAAAGTGTGACTGATTCATTGATTGACTGTCCATATATTTTGACTTCTAGTAATAAAAATTTCGATATGATTCACAATAAAAATATTTAGCAAAATTAGTTATCTGTAAAACCATCAATAACTACTGCACAAAGCTGGGGGATTCTTGGTGAGAAAGGTCAGCCATGGAGCCATGATTTGGATGCAGAAGAGCTCCAGTTCAGTTCCCTTATTTCTCAATTGACCTTGGGAAATCTGCATGTCAGCAAAGGTGGAGAGCTATTCCTTGTCAGTTTAGTTCGGGGGGGGGGGAGAATTACACAGCCCTCCAGACTTAAATACTTATTTTTACTCATTCCATTTCTAACCCACATTTCTCTCACCACGGGATCCAAGGCAGCTTGCAAAATTTCAAATAAAAGTTGAGCTAAAAATGTAGTATTACAAAAGTTTTTTTTTTTAAAAAAAAGCATCGGTTAGAATAGTTAGAAACAGTTTAAAATACATTTAAAACACAATTTAAAAGTACAAAATAAAGATAGAGCATTCCACTTTGAGCGCTGTTCTGCCATAGGAATAAAATCAGTCAAAGATCTGTCTCAAACAGTCTCAATGCTAATGGAAAGAGAGCAGGGACAAGGCTAACCAGACCTCATGTGAGAAGAAGTTCCACAGTCTGGGAGCAACCACTGCAAAGGCCCTCTCCCATGTCTCCAACCACCATACCTGTGAAGGTGGAGGTACCTGGAGAAAGCTCTCCCTTGAAGATCTTAGAACCCAAGGCAGCTTGTATGAGGAGATATGATCTTTTAGAATCCAACCCATGTAGGTCTTTAAAATTGAATTCTTCCCAGAAATAGACCAGTAGCCAACGATGCTTTTCAGCAGGGGAGTTATATATTTTGTAACCAGAGCCACTGACATTTCTGAATGATGTCCAAACAATGTGTTACATCAATTAACGCTGCATTATGTTGTTGGACTCTAGGGGCTTTGCCACACTACACTGTTATAATGCTGTTATTCCACTTTCAACATCCTGTGGAATTCTGGGGTTTGTAGTTTACTGAGCCAAATTGCTCTCTGGCAGAGAATTCTAAATGCCGCTCTCCAAACTGTAAACCCCAGGATTCCAAAGGGTGTTGAAAGTGGAATAATAGCACTATAATAGTGTAGTTTCAGTGTCAGTAGTCCAAAGTAGCACAGCCAGTGTAAAGCCAGTGGTGAAGAATGGTAGTTCCTGCAGTTGGTGTGTATAATGCTGAGGTGAATTATCCAATCACCTGACTTAGCATAAAGAAGTTTCCTAACTAGCTAGGAAACAAACCTTAACATAACATAGTAAAAAAATCTGGTAAAAGTTGTAAAGTGCTTAATAAAAATATTTTTGACTAATACAACAATAAAAACAAAGCAACCAATTCTCTCTATAGGAACCATTTCATAATAGGGTTAAGGAGGCCCTCTCTATGGCCATTTCTGCACTAGACTATTACAGTGCTATTATTCCACTTTCAACATCCTATAGAACCCTAGGGTTTGCAGTTTAGGGAGGGACCTTTGAGGCCTCTCCCTAGACTGCAAACCCCAGGATTTCATAGGATATTGAAAGTGGAATAATGGCACTATAACAATGCTGTGCAGAAAGGCCCTCTGTTATCCATCCCCATAGATGGAAGTTAGGAGAACACCTATTGAAGATGTTTGTTTTGCAGATTTCTCCACACTCTATTCTCTTTCATCTTGTAAAAACTAAAAAACTCACCAGACATTGACATCTTCTTACACACTTAATACCTAATGGCACCACCATTTCAAGTTGAACCATTTAATTCCGAACCTGTCTACTCTGGCAATAGTTCTTGGTTCTATCAAGACCTATGTAGACATATGAAGGATTGACTGTAGGAGAAGCTTATCACTGGTCACTAGATACAATGGTTATGCATTACCAGTATCAAAGTCAGTACACCTCTGTATACCAGTTTCTGGGAAAATACAAGTGGCAGCTGCTATTGTACTCATGATGAACTTTCTGCAGACATCTTGCTAACTGAACAGTGCTAAACTAGAGCTACAGTCAGATCCATTGCAACTCTCCTTATATTCTTACGTTCTTATGACATTCTGTGCACAAATTGTGTCCTGCAGTTGAGCTAACAGCCTTGAGTTATGAATCTGGGACCAGGGACACCACTGCTAAGGAGAAACTGCACAGTTGTCGTACCATTTAAGCAATTCTGGCTGAAGACTCATAATGCCATAATGTCTCAGAAATATGTTGGAGCACAAGGTCTTATCTCCTTGTTAGTCCTGATGCCTGGAGCAGCCCCTAAATGCCTATTCAGTAAATAATTACCAATAACAGGGTGGGAACTTTTCCCCTTATTGCATTTCAACTGAAATGTAAATACAAATAATGATCTATGCATGAGAGTGACAAAGGAATATTGAGCCCATAAATTCATACGTAATTGATTAGCCACAGATGCTTGAAGCTCTCCGAGCTGGAAGAGGCTTGTTTCCATTCCTCTTCTCTATCTCAGATCTCATACCTAAGAGGGATTTAAAAAGGAGCATTTCATTGGGATGAAATGAGAGGAGGTAAATTGAATCGATCAGCAGAACAACAGATATTGGACCTTGTTCTTTGTCTGGCCCAAAGCTGGAATAAATTGTGTCAGAGATTTTTAAAAAGATAAGAAAGGGCAACCTGATGGATTCGTTGATTGTATTTACATTCTGATTTTCCTCCAAGAAGTTTGAGGCAATGGATATGGCCTGCCATTCTACTTTTAGATGTACAACAACCTTGGGAAGTAGACTATGCTGAGAAATAGTGACTGGCCCAATCAGAACACTCAATAAGCTTCATAGCCAAGTAGGATGTTAAACCTACATCTCCCTAGTGCAATACTTCAACTTGAGGTAAGCATGCCCTAGAGCATGTAAGGCACAAGATTTTGGGCCTCTCCAGAGCTTTAGATGGCCACAGTTGCACTATCCTGGTTGCCATTTTGGTGACTAGAAGTGATGAAGCATTACTTTATGTCCCCTGTCCAGCAGTAGGGGGTAGTTTGATTTTGTTTCGCCAAACAGCATGCCAAAGCCCTAGGAAAGATGATGGGTTTTATTTGTTTTACTTAGAAAATGCTTGGTGATCTGGGGAAAAAACAACATTTTTGGTCTCCTCCAAAATGGGTAGGGAGAGCCAAGATCTTTGAGAGGAACCATGGGTGTCCTAAAGGGCATACTGGACCCCTGGGCCATAGGCTGCCCACAGATCACAGTTTCCATCTCTGCTATAACCACTGTACTATTCTGGCTTTTATGTTCTAGAGTAGCGGTTCTTAACTTGGGGTCTGCAGACCCCCAGGGGGCTGCAGTGTCCTCACAGGAGTTCCATGAAGGCATGAAGAATTGTTATGAGCTTTTACAGTTAAAACAGAAACAGAGAAAAAGAAGGAAGAAAGAAAAATACATTTGTATGGAATCATTCCAAAAAAAAATATTATAATGGGAGTGTATGCATTTACTTATTTCTCTCTTCTCTCCACATTTGAAGACCATTGAAAAGCAACTATAGATAAATCTTTAAGTAAATATTTGATGCAATTTAGGGTTTCAAACCTTGAGTTAAATCTTGCTGGTTCACAGTAAAAAGTTAAGAACCACTGTCCTGTAGAATTCTAGGACATATTCTGAACTGCATATAGGTGTATCTCAGTTAATAAAGTAGATGTGCTCCTTGTCATTCCTTCATTAACAGAACATTTGGTACTAGAGGTAAAAATAACATGGAAAGAAGAGAGATAGGCTCCTTCACCAGGAGAAAGAAGAGCAATTTGATATGTTTCGATACATTTTTGTTTTCTTAATTAAAAATTGCAAATATGAAATGAAACAACTTGATCAGGAAAGCCTTATTAAAAATATTCTGATGTTCTAGAGATCACATGAAGGATGACTTTTTTTTTCCCCCACCAGCCTTCTGTTTTCTTCTTATATCCATTTTGTTGGCCAAACTTATAAACCTATGCTTTTTACAAAACTTGTTGGAATAGGGAGATTTATCTGACCTCCTCTTCGCTCTCTTTCTTTCACTCTTCACACATTTTCAATAAAGGATTATAGAGGCAGCTTTTGTACATCTTGCCTGTTGGAGGCAGGCATGCTCAGCTACAATAGAAGCTGAGAAGAATTAGCTAGCACACAATCCCACTCTTTCCCAGTTCATGCTTTATTGCATGGTTTACTACAAGTATCCTGCTGCAACGTCACATGGAAAAATCTGTGATTCTCCAGCTATCTTTCCTCATTCTCCTAATGTGGATGCTGTCAAAATAGAGCTATCTAGACAGAGGACAAGGAGGAAAAGGAGAGATAGGTATGTATAAGAAAACTTTATTGAAAAGATCTTCAATGTCAGAGGCTTTGCTGTCTGGCATATACCTGCATTCAGTTCACATAGACCAGTGGTTCTCAACCTGTGGGTCCTCAGATGTTTTTGGACTTCAGCTCCCAGAAGCCACAGCCACTATGGTCAATGCTCAGGGCTTCTGGGAGCTGAAGTCCAAAAACATCTGCGGACCCACAGGTTGAGAACCACTGACATAGACCATCAGCAAGATGTCCAATTGGGTACCACTGTTGAGCTTACTTTAATTATGAAATGATTCCCTGCCTAAAATATTCTTCAAGGGTGTTTCAATGACACAAATGGGATAAAGATGCAGTCCTTCGTCTCTGCAGCTAGGTGCTCTGCAGTTCTGCAGCTGAGAGGAGAAACTTGGATAGTTAATCAATTAAGACTTCCTAGAAATCTTAGGTCAGGGAAACCTCAGTGCTTCCTTACATATCTTGGGAAACCTGCCACCAATATTTTCTATTGTAGTTGTAGTGATCTGGGGTAGTCTTAATGTATCTGATGGCAGGAGACTTGAAAGCATTTTTTTTAAAAAAAGGTGTCATGCAATGCAGAGAAAAGCAGCACTAAACTGACAGCATTTTAACAACAGAGTTATTGCACTGAACAGAATGGAAATAGATTTCTGTGTGTCAATGCAAGCTTTCAGAAAGAAAAGAAAAAGGAAGTGGGACATGTGTTACCTGCTTTATGTTTTAATTAGAAACCCAGTCAACAAGCTTGTGAGGGCTTTGAAGCATTGGCACAGATGCTGAGTCTTCCTTTCTGATAATTATGAACTGAGATCATGCTGGCTGAATGAACTATTCAGAATATAGTAGGAGAGGCTAATTTTGCACTTCATGGGTCCAGAGTCTAGCCTTGCTAACAGCAGGTCACAGGTCTACAGTTATACTTAGTGTTATAAGTACAGAAGGAATACTTTATAGTGCATGGTGCAACTATACAAATGTCACACTGTTTCAGAAGAGAAACTGCACATTGTTGTTTGATTGATTTCTTTGGGGTTATTTTTGTTTTGGAACAAACACTAATCCGAGGCAGAATGAATTACTGTGGGCTGATGGCCAGGCATCCCAAAGCAGCCTTAATTTGTCTTCCAGTGGCCAAAGAAAGTGGAAGAAAAGTATCCACCAAGATAGTAGATGCAAGAGGGCTCCATGATCCTGAAGACAGTTGAATTGTGGCAAAGGACCCTCAAGGCTCTGGGAAGTACCTATCCCCGAGCAAAGCCTGTTTGTACACATTTTGAAAAGTATACTTTTTTTTTCAATGTGCTGCTTTATATTTTAATTAGAAGCCCAGTGAAAAAGCTAGTGGGCTTTTTAAATGATTTTTATCCAATGTGCACACATTTCTCAAAGTGTCAGAGGAAAACATATAAACATGATTGCAAGCCCATAAATGTGTGGATTCTCACCTGTAGCTTATCTGTTTTCTCTTTTCTTGTTCCTTTCCTAGAATCATAGAATCATAGAAATATAGAGTTGGAAGAGACCACAGGGGCCATCCAGTCCAACCCCCTGCCATGCAGGAACACCCTCAAAGCACTCCTGACAGATGACCATCCAGCCTCTGCTTAAAAACCTCCAAAGAAGGAGACTCCACCACACTCCGAGGAAGCATATTCCACTGCCAGACAGCCCTGACTGTCAGGAAGTTCTTCCTGAGGTACAGATGGAATCTCCTTTCCTGCAGCTTGAATCCATTGCTCCTTCCTGCCCAGGCTGGGAGGCATCCTGGCTGAATTATCTTTCAATGTATACAAAGATTATGGCTGAGATCCTAACCTTCACTTGTGAAAAGTAAATTTCCAGCCACACAAATTGTGTCTACTATATCACTCTTCTGCTGAATACTTACACTGTGCAACTGACTGAACACCTGCCAATGTGTCTGCTTAATTGTCCCGATTGTGCAATGGGGAAAACAAAGTGGTTGTTTCTGCAATTCCAATGAATAAAGAGGTATGTAGAAAACACTGTTGGACAGTTATGCACCATTCAAGACTATGCAAATACATGGCCAGAATTTAGTCCCAGTTTCAGTAAACCCACTCAATGCATTGTCCTATGGTGAGTCAACACAAACAAAGGTGCACCCAGTTGATTCAATGGCTCTGCTCCAATGAGAACTAGCAATAGGATACAAGCCCATGTAAAATAGTTACACCTGTGGAATTCAGCTTAGGCAACCATGAACTATGTATGCTCTACAATGGGCCAAAAATATATAACTTATACATACTTGTTACCCTAAAAGGTGGGGGACCTCAAGATCCACCAGCAGTGCCAGCATCTCCTTAGGATTTGGAGAATTAGTAGCTCAGAGGAAGCCTGTGAGAGGGTGGTAATGGTAAGATCTTTTCACCAATGTATAGCAGTACTAACTGTAGATAAGATGCCAGTTAAAATGTTAAAGGAGTATTTTACTGGAAATTAATAGACACACACAATAAATCAAGCAATCACACAAACCCTATGAGGTGTCAGGGTCCAAGGTGTGGGCTGCAAAAGCCATCCAGTACAGGTGCCGGGGTGGGCCTAGGGACAGGCACTAAGTTAGGAAACCAATGATCAGGGCACAACAAGAGTCCAAGGCAGCAGTCCTCCTAGAAGCAAGAGTCCACAGAGCCAGAGGCAAGAAGCAGTTCTAAGAGACAGGCAGGATGTCAGAACACACAAGAGTCCAAGGCAACAGGATCCTTCTAAGCACCAGGCATACACTGGCCCAGAAGCAGGTCCCAGAGACAGGCAGAAAGTTAGGGCACAGCAAGGGTTCAAGGCAGTAGAAGCCTACAAATAACCAGAGTCCACAGGGCCAGAGGCAGGGCCAGAAAGCAGGCCAAGGTCCACGTCCAGAGATCAGCTGTCAGCAGGGCCAGGAACACTGAAAACCAGGAGCCACTAGAGGCAACATTACAGACCATGTTACCATGGCAAAGGCTGCAGAGTAACCCCAACCTTTATATAGTGGC
This sequence comes from Ctenosaura bakeri, assembly GCA_948474755.1. Lineage (NCBI taxonomy): Eukaryota > Metazoa > Chordata > Lepidosauria > Squamata > Iguanidae > Ctenosaura > Ctenosaura bakeri. The sequence goes on along the minus strand of CAOLHI010000087.1, from coordinate 339,325 downwards.
TGCTGGCTGTCCCAGCTGTCCTGCCTCTGAGCAGCCAGCTGAGGTACTGGACAAGATTCTGCAAAGAACAAGGCCAAGGCCAGGATCTTTGCAGGCAGAATCCTGCAAGGACTTAGACATGGACCCAAAGCCTTACACAAGGCTATTGAAGGGAAAGGTGAGAAAGGTTGGACAGAGAGAGATTTGAGGTGGAGGGGGTTATATTTACCAGTCCTGAAGCAGAAGATCAAAGAAGAGTGGCTCAAACAAGAGTTTGAGGGTAGTATGGAGGAATGGGAACCCAGGAGACCACATGCAGCATGAAATTCAATGTACTACAAATTGTGCAGGTTGGAACTGTTTTTTTTATATATATATATTCTAGTTCTTACCCTGAGGAGGTGTGTATTAATGACTTCCTTGCAGAGCAAACAAAAGTGGTCTATAATGGGCTGTTTGTCTTGACTATAGGTAGTAAAACATTGATGGGAGTCCCAACAGCCTCTTAAGGGCTTGGTCAGGTAAAGTGAATAGAGAAGGTCTCTGTAGGATTCGCAGAAAGCAGGAGTGTGTGCCTGCTGCACCTGGGCAGTTTTATCTTCTATTGTATTTGGATGTCAGGTCAAACCCATTAAGGTGAGGGGTTTCTGTCTAATCCTTTTGAACTTATGACCTGGCCATCCTGAGGTCATCCTGATCTAACACAGGTTTACAGTGTCCTCGTACCGCATATTTTACAATCTTAAGTGTCCAGTTTTGGAAAAAGAGGATATTTCTTGCTAATTTTGCTATCCAGCAGGATGGAGCGGAGGAGTGTAAGGTGTAGTTACATGTGTGTGACACCAACAAGATTCCAGTCATTGCCTCCAAACTATTCTGTAGAAGGTCTTCTTCTTCCTTTGTTTCCTTTCTCACTAATATTACCTAGAACAATCAGAAATATTGATCTATATTTTTCATTTTCCTGGATATGATTGAAGTGCCATAGCCTTCTGTATTTCATGTATTTTATTATTTCTTGTCCTTTATGCATTGTCTTTAGTACTTCACTGTTAGTCACCAACTTGATCCAGGAAATTCTTCACATCCTGCAATGAATGCATAATGTAAATACCTCAGTCTTTTTTATGCCAGCCTTACTTTGTAGTCTGCCACTCATTTCCACTTAGTGGCTGTTTAGTAAATTCTGGTCCTGAAAGAAATGGAAACAAAATTCTTCTACAAACCTGGTTGGCATTTGAAGTGTAGTAAATTTTATGAACCTTGTATTTTACAATCAGAACCCTGTTAGTGATATATACACATGAAACCCTCTCTCTGTGTGCCTTTTTCTCAATGTTGCACACAAGCATTCAGTACCTTCTGACACAGCATTTGTTACCCTAAGAAGTAGGGGAAGTTGGAGTCTATCCACAATGCCAGTGTCTCGTTAGAATTTGAGGGAATTATATCTCAAAGGAGACCTGTGAGAGGAAGGTAATGGCAAGACCTTTTTATCTCTGTATATAAGCACTAACTGTAGAGAGGAGTCCAGTTAAAGTTAAACAAAATATTTTATTTGAATTGACAAACATATGAGAAATCAGATACTCTTAAGACATACATATCTATCAGAAAGTGGGGTGGGAAAGGTTGGATAGAAAGAGATTAGGGGTGGAATGGGTGATAGTTGCCAGTCTTGAAGAAAGAGGTCACAGTGAAGGGGCTCAGACAATGTCTGAGAGTAACACAGAGGAATGGCAGCCTGGGCACTATGTACCACATACCTTGTACTGCATATGATGTACTACCTACCAACTATATACAATTGGCTGAGGTCAAAACTAGGATTTTTATACCCTATTTCATACCCTAAAGGGGTGCATTAACAAAGCTATAATGGCTTTCCAATGGGACTGACAGAGAGGCCCGGAATGGGCTGATTGCTTTAACTCCAGAGTGACAAAACATTGATGGGAAAAATGACAACCTCTTAATGTTCAGCCAGGTAGGTGTATAGAGAATATCCCCATAGGGTAAGATCAAAGGATGGTCTCTGACTGCTTTATCTGGGCAGTTCAGCTCCCATTGTGGTTGAAAATGCAAAGAGCCTGAAGTGATGAAGGGATTATCACAAACCCATCAGAGTCAGAGTTTTCCACATAATGCTGTCTGAACTCTCCCACCATCATGACCCCAAACACATCTCCCATCAGTGTGACCCTGGTCATTAGTAAGTCCAATTTATGAAAATTGCATATTTCATAGGATGGGTGGTACGGTATGGTAACACATTCACCACCTCAAACGGCTTCCATATGCTAGTGGTGGCCCTTTAGTGGCTGGGGAGGAATAGCTAGAGTTGCTCAAGCAGAAAAAGATTATGGAAAGTTCAGGGAAGCCAATTTCATCTCTCCTTCTCCCATACTGATTCCAGCTGGTAACACAGCTGGTAAGAGAGTAACATTTAAACTAAAGAAGGCTAAGTGAGGATGATCTCCTTAGCTTCTGTATAGCTTGGGAATGTTAAATTTGTTATTACAGCTCCAAAACTCACCCATTCAGCACAGCCGATGGGATTCTTGGTCCCCAAAGCCAATGCTTCCAGGTGCTGAAATTCTGCAACAGCCTCCTTAGCCAGGATGAAAAATATATTGGCGAATTTTCTTGCCTTTGAGGAAAAGAAGATGTCTTGATACATTAAGGCAACGCCACCAAGAAAAGACTGAAACACTATTTTTCTTACAAGTCTGCACCGGAAAAAAAAAAGAGAGAGAGGAAAAAGAAATTGTTTTGCTAAAAAAAAACAACCCACAATTATTTTGTGAAAATAACTGTTTTCTATCCAAAACACTGGAGTTTCTTTACCTTAAAAAAAAAAGAAAAAGCTTATTTGTACGAAGAGTTTTTTAAAAAGAAAAATCTAGTTAAGGCAAAAAGGAATAGCTTTTTTTGGCATCGTTGGACTTTTTCAATGAAAAATCAGTTTTTTTCTAAAAAATATATATGAAATGTCTCATTTAATCACACCCAGCAGGGAGAAAACTTTTTAAATTATTTACTCTTTCGTGTGCATATGAAATATGCAATGAACTCCTACCTATAAATTTTTAGACAATTCTAGAGGACTGAGAATTCTTTAAAACTTGGTGAATTGACGTTTGATGGGTTTTCAGTTTATGGATTTCGTTTATCAGCCTTCTACCATTTCCACTATAATCTGGACACTAAAGAGGTTGTGAAAGTGCCCAGGCTTTATCTTTAAGGCTTAATGAATGAAGGTTTCTTTCGAGTATCATCCAAGTGCTGCCAGGAAGTCTGGGAAATAGAGTACAATGTACCTCTTGACTTAATAGAATGAGCCAAGAGGTAATGGGAACATTTCCAAGTTCCACCAGCAGCAGTGGCTTCTCATCCAGTCCAATTTTACATCTTAGCAGTACAGCCAACTTTGTCAGATGTATTATTTCATCGATGAGCCATACTACAAATAGGGAGGTATGAGAAGGAAGGAAATGTTCCCTATATTCTCAGAAAGCATGTTGTCACGTTTGAGTAATGATCACCTTCCACAAAGCATGACAAGATGTTTCGAAGACCAGGAGCTCTTAACTTGTTGTCCACGGACCCATGAAGTGCCATCATGTCTTTACATGGGGTCCACAAAAGCTTGAAGAAATGTTATAAGCTTCTAGAGTTGAGGGGGGGGGGCGGAAGGAAGGGAGGGAGGGAAGAAGGGAGGGGAACAGACGGATAGTCATTCACTGATCCCAAAGAGCATAAGTCCTTTGCCAGTGATAGATACCATTTGTACAAAGTTTTATTACAATATCTCAAACCATTCAAAAGTCATGAAAATAACTATTTGATTGCAAAAAGACAAATAAAAAAAAACACTCAGCACTTGCTACTTCTGTAAGTTCTGAAAACATTCTAGTGAATGCTTCTGAGTGACTGAGAGAAAGCAGATGACATTTCTTGTCAACGCATTTTAAATCTTGAGTTAAGTCTTGGTGGCCCCATGGCAACAAAAGATACTTAATGTGGGTCAATGGTAAATAAAAGGTTAAGAACCACAGTTCCAGACAATGTGGGCCGGAGCCAGAGATCAGCAGTGGAGGTCATTGCTTTATGTGCAAGTGATTTAATCTGGTGTCTTCTGTTTAAAAAATATAAGGCAGATTACATAGATGCTCTGCTCCCAGTTCTGGGATAACAAAATCATGATCTGGCATGCTATTAGGCATAAGGTAAAAACAAAAAATTACTGGTCTATCCCAGACTTCAGATAAAAGAAGCAGATAAACATGTCCTTTTATTTTTTGCTGTTGCTTTGTAGTAGCAGTATTTAACCTTCACATGACACCTCTCTTACTACAGGTTCTAAGTGGCATATGTGGTGCTTTCTCATGTTTTACCCCCACAGCAACCCTTCAAGGCTGAGTTGACAACTGAGACCCTTTATCAGGATTGTACAATGTCTATTCTGCTCATAGAGGTTTGCATTAAATGAGGTACACTTACACTGAATGGCAACAATATGCGACTGGATCAGGATATCAAAATTACAGCTGAATGCATAAACAGATGCATATGCACATCAATTTGTAATTTACAATGTATCCACTGTGCATATCCTCTGTGCTCTTTTGTGTGTAATGCTACCGCATATACAACTCCACTTCCACTAACTTGAACTGATTGTGGATGTTCTACATCAGGCAAAAAAATGTCCAACTGTTTCTGTAGGGGAGCTTCCACATGTGCAAGACACCAACAGGATTCTGGCCAATATCTTGAGCAAGAGGTTTGTGTGAAGATTTCAAGCCAGATTTTCCCAATCTCAATTTAAGGTATGAAAGGCTGGAAAAATCCTTTCACAGCTAAAATGAAAGAGTGGAAGCCCCATGCCAGTCCTTGTTCCATTTCAGACCTTTGGTGGTGGACTGAACATCAAAGCTTGAAAAACATTTGGCAAGCCCCGTAAAGAAAAAACATATCAGGTATATTTTCTGAATAGTTCTTTATCCTATCCAGGCTAAAACCTCAAAGGAGGACTAGCTTATCTAAGCAGTCAAGTATGCAGGGGTTCGCGGGTGATCAGGACCATGGCCAGCTCCCTGTGACCCATGTCTTTTTTGAAAGAACTTGTATTGTTAATTGCCAACGAGAGATAAATCTGATGAAGCTTGTGTGGAATGGCACAGGTTCTGTCGACCTCGCTGTCTGTTTTCCATAAGAGAAGTGCAAGATACTTTTCCACATTTACTTCAGTATTGAAATTTCTTGATACTTGGATAAGCATTTGACTACAATTTCCTTGTGATATGTACTTTGCTGCATTGCTCCAGTTGAAAGTTTTCCACATTTTAATGAAGATTGGACTATCTACAATACTTGAAGATTGTTCTAGTCCACCGTTGAAAATTACACCTGAGGAGTGTTATCCATAAGGGAAGTGCAGGAGCTTTTATCAACCATTAGGACAGTGGTTCTCAACCTGGGGGGCGGGACCCCTTTGGGGGTCGAACGACCATTTCACAGGGGTGGCCACTCCTCAATCCTGCCCCCCTTTAAAAGAAGGTGGCCTCTCAGCCAATGGGAGCAGTGCTTCTGAGACCTCTGCGCTGGGAGGAGGGGAGAGGAGGCATGCTGGGCGTTTCCCCATCTTTCCCTGCCTGGTGGGAAAGCACTGGAGGACCCTGAGGTGGAACCGGAGGTGCGGAGAGCGGGAGGAGAGAGCTGGAGCCTGAATGTTAAGGCGGAGGTGAGGACGCCGAGAGGAGAGAGCTGGAGCCGGAGCGTTAAGGCAGAGGTGAGGAGAGGAGACCCCGCGCTGGCGGGAGGGAAGAGGAGGCGTGCAGCCAGGTGCTGCTTGGATGCTCGCGCCTGCACCACACACACACACACGGAGGGCTTCCCCTTCAGTGTTCCCTTTCCCCTTCATGCTGGCTTGCAGAGTCAGAGTTGCTTGTTGGGCCGAGTGAGCAGCCGGGCACTGCTTGGACGCTTGTGCCTGCACCACACACACAGACACAGACACACACACAGAGGGCTTCCCCTTCAGTGTTCCTTTCCCCTTCATGCTGGCTTGCAGAATCAGAGTTGCTTGCCGAGGCAAGTGAACAACTGGGCGCTGCTTGGACGCTCGTGCCTGCACCACACATGCACACGCACGCACACACACACACAGAGGGCTTCCCATTCAGGGTTTATGGCGCTGCAGCGGAACGTCTGGGAGGTAAGACCCCGTCCCCTCACCCTCTTCGCCTCATGCTCATTCATGCCGGCGAACAGAGTTGCTTACCGGGGTGAGCGAGCAGCTGGGCTCCACTTGCTTCCCAAAGTGGCGGGGCTGCAGCAGCGGCGATCGCTCGGTCGCCCATTCATTCTGGGCATGCCGCTCCATGGGAGTTGTCGGTGTGGCTGTCGCCTTTGGTCTGGCAGGCAAAGGGGGAAACTTTCCTGTGGCAGATCTGCCATCCAATGGGGGAGATCGGTCCCTCCAAGACCGAGAACTCGGTCGGGAAAGGAGCAGGAGGTGTCAGCCAAGGGCTTTGGTTTGTGTAGCAAGAGCCCCCAAGGCTCCTTGGTTAGTTTTTTTTTTTTTTGGTTTTTTTGACCCGAAAGCGCTGCTTTGATCCATCCTGTGGACTTTGGCCATTTCCACATTCCACTGTTATAGCGCTATGATTCCACTTTCACCATCCTATGGAATCCTGGGGTTTGCAGTTCAAACTGCCAACCCCAGGATTCCAGAGGATAGTGAAAGTGGAATCATAGCGCTATAACAGTCTAGTGCAGAAATAACCAGGATGACTTTCTCCTCTCGCTTTTGTTGTGTGTGGACCCTTGGCGCTTGCCACACGCACGTGTTGTGTTCTTCGCCCTGACTGTCTTGCATTCCTCGCTTGTTGTATGTTCAGCGTCCGCACTCCCTTTAAGGGAGGGAGGGAGTGAAACAAAACGCGTCTGCTTATGCCGCCGCCATCTTTCCTCTCTTCCTGTCCTTTCCTTCCTGTGCCTTGTGTAAAATGTGGGCTGTTTCGGCATTGCCTTTGGGAGTGACTGGCTTTTTGCACTGTGGAAACCCAACATTCAGAACTAGAACTACTGCCTTAATTCTGGCATTGATGGACACTTCCTGTGCTTAAAAAAAGGGGGGGAGGGTTACCAGTTTTTAGGCATTAGAAGTCTATCCAGAGCAGTGATTTAGGGCAGTTTTTCCAATCTATTTGATGTTGGAAATAACTAACTAACTAAATAATAAATAAATAAATAATAACGAAAATGATTTTATGGTTGGGGGTCACCACAACCTGAGGAACTGTATTAAGGGGTCGCGGCATTAGGAAGGTTGAGAACCACTGCATTAGGACTTTGTTGGATCACATTTAGAGAAAACAGTTCACTGGGACATGACTACATATTGAACACTGGTGCTCTCATAGGTTTTGGAGGACTTTTATTATATATACCTCTGCTATTTTCCCCTGATCACAAGTTATACTGCATATATTATATTTATAGTCCTAATGTATTTGTATTCACCGATTATTGTTGCATATAAACATAAGTTTATTAGTCTCATTATGTATGTGTATTTGTTAAAACAATTCTTCATACAATTAACTATATATTTTCATTGCTTTAGTTCCAGGTTTTTCAGGGCTGGTTGTAAAGCCAGAGGCTGGAATCCTGCTATGCTATTCATTGCACCTTTTCTACAATGATGGAGCAGTCATCACAGAAAAGGGAAGGCAAGGGAAGGCAGACAACATCTTGGCTCTGAGCAGCTTATTTTTCCAACATTTTACTTCCTTCATGGCTGTTGTATCTGCTGCCCTTGTCTTTTGGTCATCACTAGCTATGCTATCATATTTACATTGGCATAATGTCTCAACAATATAGAGGGATACCCTCATCTTGAGAAAGGGAGCTCTATTACAGAACACTACCACACTTCCCCAAACTACAGCATTTTACGTGGATGGCTCTGATATCACAGAGTGGTGGTGAATCCAACTCCAGGTTTTAGTTCTAACTTAAAATGAATGATCCAAGCATACTGAACCTAGGTTGCAGATAAGAGTTCAATACTTTGGATAGTTTCTTTAAAGTTTAGGCTAAAAGCTAGATTCCCCTCCCCCTGCCATGGGAGTGGAGTGGACTATCTATCAAAGAACTTTAACCCAACCACAGGATTCTGTATGAATGATCTGGGATAGTTATAGTGGTATGAAACCGTTGTAATTGTGGAAAGGGTTTCAGTCCACACTGCAGCCATTCATGAACAAATTTATGCATGAAAGGAGTATCTCCTTTTCTTCTGTCTCTTTCCAAATAATAAATCTGGAGCCAAGCTGCAACAAAACTGTTAGAATTTAAAGAGGTCATAACTTGTTTGTTAGTCATTATCTCTGGCAGAATACATAATCTTCCCCTGGTCCTTGATGTGGCAGTTTCTTCAATAACCACAGGTCTAAAGAGGAAGCTTTGGGAACCAGTGGAGGTAGGCACAGCTATCTTCTCAGTAGAGCAAATGAAGTCAACACAGGCACTTGAGACTTCCAACCCATGGCAATGTAGATCCTTCTGGGACTGAGCCTGTTTCCAAGGTGGTTCCTGAATTCAGTGTTTCTCAGTCTTAATGTCATCAGCCCCCTCCTCTGAGAAAGAGATCTAGGTCTCAGATCATGACACACTTATTGTGTGAAGGATTTTGTTTTTAAATGACAGTAATAATTTTAATTTGTGGACCCATATACCAAAATTTACTGTTTCTTGCTTAGATAGAAGAGTTGCAGTACACATTGCATCCATTCATGGGCAAATTCATGCATGAAAGGGATGTCTCTTTTTCTTTTATGTCTGTCCAAATCCACTTTCCCCCAATGAGGGCTCCCTAAGGAGTTTTTGCATTTCATGCATCACATCCAATGCCTTTGGACTAAAAGCACATCTTTTTTAACAACTGCATGCACATAGAAAGCAGGAAATTAGATAAATACTTCCAGTTCTACTTTCTTCCAAGATAGTTTTCTAGGAGTACTGAGACTTTCAGGATGTGGGCCACTGAAATGTGTCCCTTTCCAACCAGTGTACAAAATGGTACAATCTTCCCAGGATCATGCCGTCCACCACTAGAATTGTACAGATCATTTCTGAGCATAAGAATGGGAAACAAAGCACCATAGTACAGCATGGTGTACTCAAAAATAGCAGCAAACATTAATCCCTCCTTGAGAAATACCAATCCTCGGGGTGCTGTTATGATGTGTTAGTAATTGGAAAGGCCCATCAGGAGCCTTATGAAGCTTGATGCATAAGACATTAAACGGTTGGAGCAGAGGGTCTGGAAAAACCCACACGTTTAGCAACAGCAAATCAAAGAAAATAATGTATTGCTCATCCATAAATCTATTTCATCTGTGTTGTAGTCCTTCTCCCCTGTGGTTCTTTCATTGGCAATCAAAGAAGGTCTGTGCAGGTTAAGTTGAGCGAATGGAACATTATTAATCGCTAGGCTCAGACCTTCTGTGTTGCTGGATTACTGCAAACATCCTGTCTTCACTTCCTTGTTCTTATCTCCATATTTATGTCTCTTCAGAAAATGGGAGCGTCCAAGGCCACATACCCTTTATCCCAGTGTTGAATATTTCCCCCCCTCGAAATGCCTCACACACAGAGAGAGAGAGAGAGAGAGGTTGAGATCCCACACCATCCTTGCATATGAATCTACATGTAGCTCATGCAGCTACAATGCTGCACTGCACCACCCTTCTACTGGGTGCCAACTTTGTGCAACTGATTATGTGCCTGATTATTGTGCTACTGTGCAAAAGGGAATGCACAGTGGCTGTTCTACTAATAATGAATCAAGTGGTACATTGAAAGCACTGAAAATTAGTTAAGCACCATGAAGAGATGCCCAGTTGCCTGGCTAGAATTCTGTCTATTAGCTTCAACCAGAGTAGACTCATTGAATCAATTGTTGAATGAGTCAACACATAGATTAATCTAATTGAGGTAGCTGGACCTAAAAATGCAATATAGGCCCATGTGAAATATTTACACCTGTGGAACTTAGACAACTGTTTCCAGGTCACATTTTCAGTCAATTTTTGACCTAAAATGTGTTAGTGCAATCCTTTATGGTGACAAAAGAAATCCCCCTTCTTTTTTTTACCAGCCCTGTTCACTCAAGAGAATTATTTTATATCATCATCATCACCACCACCACCATCATTATCATTAATATTATTTAATATCCCACTTTTCTCCCAACATGGGATCCATACTCTCCAACATTTCACAGATGAAAACCAAGACACATTTTGCCAAACAATATCAGAATGTCAAAAGTTATTAATGAGAAATAAAGACAAGAAGGCACCAGGTCCCACCTGATCTTGGAAGCTAAGCAGAGTATGCTCTGGTTAGTACTTAGGTGGGAGACTGCCAATAAAATTCAAGCAGTCGTAGGCTCTATTTCAGAAGAAGGAACTGGCAAAACCACCTCTGAGTATTTCTTGTTTAAGAAAACCCTATAAATTCATGGGGTCACTGTAAATTGACAGGCAACCTGAAGGCACACACACATATAGGAGAGCCTATAGCAGTTTTGTTTTGCCTGAGGCTGTAGGAAAGGACAACACAGTGAGATAACTATCTTTGCATTTTGAATTCAGTTTGCAGCAATTGAAGTAAACTGGGGACAAAGAGGGGAAGCAGTAGCAGAAGAAACAAGTTGAATGATTTTAAAAGCAGGTGGAAAAGTGGGATGACCGAGGATTAATCAAGACTGTCCCTGCCAAACTGCAAGAGTTGGAGGGTATGGGGATGCAGTGGCCCACAGTACAGATTTTTTAAAAAAGGTACAGCTAAAAATCTAATAATAAAAACCAGATAAATAAGCATGAACTTAAAAAAACAATTTAAAACACAACAAATGAGAGAAAACTACAGTATACTCACTTAAAGAAACCTCAGTCGTGACCAGTTAATAGCCAAAGTCCCGTTTAAATAAAAAACTAGGAGAAAGAGAGCAGAGAAAGGGTCAGCCTAGCAAGGGAATTGTATGGCCTAGGAGTAGCAACAAGAAGAGCCTTTCATGGGTCCTAACCAAACATGCCCATGATGGTGGTGGGACTGGGAGAAAGCCCTCCTGAAAAAATCTTGAAACTTGGGCACGCTCATGGAAGGAGATTCATTCTTTCAGATATCCTGGCTTCATACAAGTATCTTTCTCTGTTCTGCCTGGAGATGTCAGGGATCAAAGCCAGGTCCTTCTGCTTTTCCAGTGACTTGCTGTCCTCTCCCTTGGCCACATCCTGCCCATATTGATGCAGGATGTAGAATCAGCAAACTAGTAATTACTATCTCCAGATTTAGTGTGGGGATGCTACCTTCTGTAACTGCCCATAGTTTATCCCTCACTTCCCCTTGTGACTCTTTCTGAGATGGAGAAGAAGTGGCCTCTTCAGGAAAAAGTGCTTTGGATGATATGAAAGGAAAACACCTGCTGAATCAGTTTGATCAGTATGCAAGTTCAATGCTCAAAGAGTAGGATTCACTCTGTGGAGGAAGGGTTGTCCCCACTTTTCTTTGAGTTTCTTAAAAAGACAACCCAAAGCATCGTTGTTCTGCATTTTCTAACTTCACCGTAGGATTCTCTGACATTTTACACTACTGCAGAGAAGTTTTTCAGAGACAAGGGGGGGGGGAATCATGCAAGTCTCAGTTTTTTCAAGACAGAATCTTTCTCATTATTTCTCCCCAGCCTTGGCCAATGTCAACCATCTCCACCTTTCTTCTGTTTTCTTTCTTTGACACAGCCCACTGATCACATCATTTGGTTACCATGACAGTTCTTCCTGTTATAACTTGAGTCTGGAAGCCAAATCTCCCATAGACCAAAGCTCAGGAAAAATACAATCATATCATCTAGCTGAGTGAAAAGCCACAGGCATGGTGATGGCATTAAAGTCTCCAGAGGGTCTCCTGTAGTGCATCAGAAAGAGGTGGATTAAGGTGGATGTTTACTTTTTTAAAAGCACAGACGGATCTATCAACAAAAATTAGCCATGATAACTAAATGGAACTTCCATGTACTATGTCAGCACACCTCTGAGGATCAAACGTGTGTGACAAACAGTGGGAAGATGCCATCACATGTGTGTCTGCTCTCTACAGCATCTGTCTGGTGGTTAATGGGAAAATAATGCAGAAACAAATTAGTTTGTAGCCTGAGCCAACTGTATAATTTTTCATCTTCTCAGATTAGTTGTTTATTTGACCATTCCACAGAAATAAGGAGCACATGGAAAGGCTATTTTTTAGAGTAGATGGCATGCCAACAGGGAGATTCTGGGAACTGTAGTCCAAAAACTATCTCCTCCAAGCTCCTCTTAAAAATGCTGGTGACTAAGATATGGGAAAAGAAAAGTTAAGAGATGAAACATTGGTAAGAAGAATGTAGAATAGTAGAATCATATGCAACCACTCAAAGAAGCTATTTTGGCTACCAACATCTCCAGAATCCCCAACTGATGTTTTTTTTGGGCCAAATAAACAGAAAAAAGATGCTCCTGGAAACTTCTAGATGTACCTTTTTTGAGAACCAGAAATAGACTCCTGACCACTTTTTTTTTCAATATCCCATGAAACTCTGGAGGGGGGAGTCCCAGAGCAAAAAAGTGATCCCAGGTCTGGTGTATTTCATCACTCCTGAGGCAGAGATAAGGTGTACACACACAAATATACACACCTATTTCTGGATTCTTCAAGACCAACCGCAACTGAATATTGCAAATGCACTCACAATTTAAGTCCCAATAGATATACTAACAATACAACTCATTGCATATTGAATTTGAACAAATTGTATATTAAAATTAAACTCACTGGCTGGAATTGGCTAAAGTGCTTACAAATACATAACCTAGAGTTTCTCATTCATAAGTGATTCATATCCATCATTCATCCATATTCACCAGTATAGGGGATACATACAGATTGTGAAAGTCCACCAGTCCACATTTACTGAGTAGAAGTCATTGAGAGCGGTAGAGATCTGTTCCACTGTCAATCAGAAGGCAGCAGACTGATGTATCTACTCTTCTCCAATGATGGGAGTGGGGAGAATTGTAACAGGGACCCGGCTTCTGACTGTCACACTGGAGATTGCTCATGGGAAAGGAGACTGGAAGGAGCAGCCAGATGCTCCCCCATTGACAGGGGAACATACCCTTGTTGCTCACAACAGCTGCTGCCTGGTAAGTGAGGATGGAGTGACTGGGCTGGGAGTCACTACTTAGCTACTGCACATTACCACTAAAGTGATTATTTAGCTAAGTTAGTGATACAGAATTTTAACCACTGTTCCAAAAATTCCAAACATCCAATAAGGTGCCAGAGCAGAACTTTATTGCAAGGTCCATTATTGTTGGAGTTTCCTGGTGATTTCCTGCCTATGACCTGGCTATACTTTGAGGTCTTTCCTGACCTTATTTTTGCAATGCATGTGTGTGACCAGCTTTTTCCTCTTGGTCAGCATGCCCATACAGCTATGGCAGGGTATAATTTATCTTTGTGCCAATTAATATTTGCTAATTAAATATATTTGTTGCCAATTAACCATATCAAAGTGTGGAGGTGTATGGCCTGGTAACACCACAGCTTCCTTCCAGTTGACTTATACTTCCTGGAATACCTAGAGGGTGCCACTACATCCCAGTGGATTACATTGTCCTCCGGGCAACCTGGGAAGTGTAGCCAATGGGAAGTGACACAAAAGTCTCTTCACAGCTTCCCAAGAGATGCACTTCCTGCAGTTGCCCAGAAATGACACAACAAGAAGGAAAGCTGCATTGCTAGTAAGTAATTCTAGGAAGTGCAGGTAGTGAGGAGCTGAGGAGAGTGCCTCCTGCTGTGGAGAGACAGTTAAAATTATCCAAGAAAGGTATTTCCTAAGTCAGAGAAAAGGGAGACTGAGAAGAAGTTGAGAGTGCAAAGACTGAGCCGTGAACAATGAGTCTCTCTTTCTTAGTTCTGTCTTTCATTCTTCATGTTCTTCTGGGCACCCCAATTCAAGAAGGACAAGCTGGAGCAAGTCCAGAGGAGGGCGACCAAAATGGTGAGAGGCCTGGAAGCCATGAAGCCCTATGAGGATAGACTTAGAGAGCTGGGTATGTTTAGTCTGCAGAAGAGGAGGTCAAGAGGGGACATGATAGCCATGTTTAAATATTTGAAGGGATGCCATGTAGAGGAGGAAGAAGGCTTGTTTTCTGCTGCTCCAGAGACCAGGACAAGGAGCAATGGATTCTAGCTGCAGGAAAGGAGATTCCACCTGAACCTCAGGAAGAACTTTCTGACAGTCAGGGCTGTCCGACAGTGGAATCTGTTGCCTCGGAGTGTAGTGGAGTCTCCTTCCTTGGAGGTTTTTAAGCAGAGACTTGATGGCCATCTGTCGGGATTGCTTTGAGGGTGTTCCTGCATGGCAGGGGGTTGGACTGGATGGCCTGTGTGGTCTCTTCCAACTCTGAATTTCTATGATTCTATGATTCTATCTGACTTCATAGTCAAAAGTGACATTCATGTTAGGCACATGATCACAAGACAATGGGTCTTATTGGAAAAGATGATAACACTTAGTGGAAGTGAAAGACAGCAGGAAAAGAAGAATATCACATTACAGGTGGATTAATTCTATTAAGGAAGCCACAGCTGCTCTGCATCTGTAAGACCCTGAGCAGGGCTTTTGATGACTGAGCCTCTCAGCGGTCTCTCACTCTAAAGATCACCATAAGTTGAAGCCAACTTGATGGTAAATAGTGACAAACAAACAAAACAATAATAGAAATGAATTCCTAGCATGTAGTATTATCTAGAAAAGATTGTTATGATATATGAACCTTGTTCCCCCATGTCAATTGCATTGAAATCCTTGAGGATAATATCAGTGTCAACTGGTATGGGAATCAAGAGGTCCAGTGCATGCTGTTGAATTGCAACTCCCATCAGCCCTCACCAGCATATCCAATGGGGAATGATGCTGAGATCTGCAGTTCAGTGACATCGAGTAGCCCACACAATTTTCATTCCTTGGTCAAATACATAAAGGACCTTGTGTTTTTTGCCCCCTTATATTTTTATTTTGTAATTTTTCCATAAACATGTAATAAGAGATCATTCATTGTTGTTATTCACTGCTATCAAGTCAGCTTCAACTTTTGTGATTCTATGAATGAAAGTTCTCCAAGTCAACCTATCATCAACAGCCTGGTACAGGTTTTGCAGATTCAGGGCTCTGACTTCCTTGGATGAGTCTTAATTACCTCCTAGCACCCTTCAAAAGTGGCAATTCACCTTTAAAATAGGCTGCAAGACCTCTTCCTCCTAGACTGTTTAGCATCAAAAACATACCAGTAGCCTAAACCCTATTTTATCTCTTTGCTATTTGCTCACTAGTAAGCACAGAGAACTTTGGGTGAGCTTCTTTGATGGCAAACAAATGACTCTAGAGGAGGGTGACTAAAATGGTGAAGAGTCTGGAAGCCATGAAGCCCTATGAGGATCGGTTTAGGGAGCGGGGTATGTTTAGTCTGCAGAAGAGAAGGTTAACAGGGGACACGACAGCCAGGTTTAAATATTTGAAGGGATGTCATGCCGAGGAGGGAGCGGACTTGTTTCCTGCTGCTCCAGAGACTAGGACAAGAAACAAAGAACTGAAACTGCAGGAAAAGAGATTCCATTTAACCGTCAAGAAGAACTTCCTGACAGTCAGAGCTGCTCGGCAGTGGAATATGCTGTCCCAATGGAGTGTGGTGGAGTTTCCTTCTTTGGAGGTTTTTAAGAGGCTGGATGGCTATCTGTTGGGAGAACTTTGATGTGGGTTCCTGCATGGCAGAGAATTGGACTGGATGGCCCCTGTGGTCTCTTCCAACTCTATGATTCTATGACTTAAATAAATACCACAGAAAATACTCATATTGCACATATGTGATGGAAGCAGCATGGGAGATGAAAGAGAATTCTCATACAAGTGTCACACTAAGGAAAAGGAGAATCTACAGCCAGAAACCTATTAACATTATACAGATATGTGAGTTCTCTGACTCAGGAAGTGATACTCTTTTAGCTATTGTACAATGGATGCATTCAGTACATAGTTGCCTACGTAGAGTTCCAGAAATGGAACTATTCCATGTAGGCCTATATTCTACTGTTAGTCCTGACTAAAGCAAAAACACTGAATTTGTTGGGTTTACCTGAATGTTGACTGACCATTGAACATGTGAGTCAATGCCTCTGCTCTGGTTACTTACTGACAGAATTCCAGCTAGTTTTGCAAACATAGATGTAGACCTATATCCACTTTTCATAGATTTTTGTGTGTTTGCTATTTATGGCAGTCCCTGCAGTCCCCTGGAAGGTCACAGGAGCAGAAAGTGGTCCTTGGACTCATTGCATTTACTCACCCATGCTTTAAAATGACCCCACTGGCCAAACTCACACTTACTCCTTCTTTACTTCCACTTACCCTGAGATTTACCTCTCTGCCTGGAGACCCAAGGAAACATGACAGTTCCCTGAGATTTCAGTCAGAGTCTGAAACCTGATCACCCTATGACTTTCAGATGCCCCTGAAAAATATCTGCAGAAGAAACCTCTTTGTCACTAAAATTTCCATCTGAAGCAGCTCTTGCTCTCTCTTTTTCATGACTTAATGTGATTCCCTAGACATCTAAATACTTCACCTCAAATCATAGCAATTAGGGATGGAAAAGAAACTCAAATTAGACTAGGCAATATATTCCTAGCCTTTGCAATGCTCCCAGCTATATGCTCAATCCCATGGGTGCAAATATTTCCAGCAACAGAGCTCTAAGTTCTTTGAGAAATATTAACAGGAACCTCACTGCTGGTTTGTGATTAACACCAGCATTTCTCTTAGCTGCATCCCATTAACTTAGCTGCATCCCATTAACTGGCTCTTGAAAGTAAGGGTTGCCATTACTTTTAGTGCACTGCAATAGTATCTAGGCATATGCATCAAAGAAGAATTCATGGAGTTAACATCTGCCCTTCCACCCAAAGATGGAGTAGGCATAGCAGATGCCCGTTCTTGTTCTATTCTCACAAGTTGGCTTCAATTGACTTTTTGTTACCTAAAATGCCACCTACATTTCACCTCCAGCTTTCCTAGAATCATGGGATCATAGAACTGAGAGATGAAAGATACCCAATCAAAAAAAAAAAAAAGATTTCTGACACATGTCCATCCAGAGTTTGTTTAAGATCATCAAATGGAGAAACTTCCAACACCTTCTAAGGTAGCCTTATTCACTCTCAAAGGGACTTTCTGAAAGTGTGTGTTAAAGGGCTTTTCAAAAAGTTCTTCCTAATGTTTAGTCAAAGTACCTTTTCATTGGTTTAGGTCCTACCCTTCAGAACATCAGAAAGAAACCTTGCTTTGATGTCCACACAGCAGCCCTAGGAGATGGAGCAAGCTTAGCTGATGTAGACTGCTACATTACTCATTGTCTCTGTTCTAAGCTAACTCCAGAGCCATGTGCTTTGACGAAGGTAATGTACAGATTCCTGAACTGTTACAGTTAGCCATTCTTGCTCTGGGTGTGTGCATGGGGAAGCATTAACTATGTATCCCGGTAAACAACACTACATGTAAACCAGCACCTTTATATCTCTGGCCATTTCCTCACTAGCCTATTATAGTGCTATGATGCCACTTGCAACATCTTATGGAATCCTGGGGTTTTCAGGATTCCATAGGATGTTAAAAGTGGAATCATAGAGCTGTAACAGGCTAGTGTGGATATGGTCTCTGTCTCCACTGATTCTGCAGTGTCTGCTATAAGAGTCTGTCTAGATGTTAACACAATGGTTACATCTGGCCACATTTTGGAGGTAAGATCCTGTATCACATCTGGGCAGCACAAATCTTTACATGTAGAGTTACACATAAATTGTATTATCTTGCCCTTGGGTTTAATGGCATCATGTAAAACTGAACCAAATGTACAATAAACTGTGCATGTTCATTAAGAAGCAGTGTATATCTCAAGCTGGGAGTCCCCATGAGGAATTTTGGGGCATAAGTGACAGGGATCACACCCAGATGGGAGTGGGAGGCTCAGGAACTCCAGGTGCCAAGGGAGCTATGCAGTGCCCTTTGTCCTTGGGAAATCCCACCTCTTTCATTCCATGTTTACCGTGCAGCTGAACCAGAAGGATGAATTACAACAGTGGTTCTCAAACTGTGGATCAGGATCCTAAGGGAGGATGCAATAGTTGCTGGGGGGGGGGTGGGACACAAGAAAAGTCAGCCTGCAAGTACAGCAAATGTTAAAAAAAAGGGAGGCAAATCTGTAAGTGTGCATATGTTCACCACTGAGGATTGAGTGGTTTCTGCAAAAGAGTGAAACACAGCATCTTCCCCTGTTATGTCTTCATCCAGTCTTAGACATAGCAAAATACAGCAAAACATAGTAAAAATTGGCTTCCCTTTTTAAATGCTTTTCCCACTCGGCTTCTCTGAACATTCACTGAGACAGCAGGCACATGCCCCTTAGAAGGCGTGAGGCACTTTCTCAGGTGGTGAGGAGGAAACAGAAGAGAAGAGATGGAGAATGCAAGAAAGAAGAGCATGTGCAGCACAAGAGGCCTGGGATAGAGAGAGAAAGAGAGAATGAGAGAGAATGAGAGAGAGAGAGAGAGAGGCATAGGATAGGAGTGGGGGGGGCAATGTTCTCCTAAAGGGGGTTGGAGGTGTAACATGTCAACACAAGCCCTGAACAATTTAAGTGTAACCAATAAAATTGTGGCTTTTTGCATTGTTACCAGGCTGTACACTTCCATGCTTATATAGGGTCTAATTGGCAAATGTGTTGGCATAAAATATAAATTATACTTATGGCTGGCAAGGCCATGTGGAAAGAGACACTGGCTGGAGTAGGTCAGAGGTGATCCTAGCATGGCCAGGTCAAAAGTTCTCTGAAATTAGCCAAGAAAGCTTGACATAATGGCTTTGAGCTAATCCTATCAACTGCCAACCTCAGAAAACAATAAGGTGCCCAGGACCCCTAGTGTGTGCTACAGCTAGTCCAGAAACCCCCTCTCAACCAAGACTCCACTCAGTCCACTCCAGACCCCCTTGTCTGTGTTGCAACTCCCATTGTCCACTAGGCTGGGAAACCAATCAACTCACATCCCTTTAGGGAGAAAAACAGAGTATATAAACCCTTGGTTTTGAGAAGTCAGCAGCAGTCAGATGAAATGCAAGACTCTACTACGTCACTCTGAATCCTGATCTGTCTGCCCTTAGACAAAAGTTTAAGTCACATTTCAAGCTCTTCGCTACTCTTCTGGAATGGTAACTATATAAAAAACCCTCAGCCTCTCTATCCATATTTTTTTTCCCTCCCTTTCTCCTTCAGTTAGCTTTTGTGTGAATGCTTGGCTGTATGTATCTTGTGTGCATGCATGAGTGAATTCTCCCAATAAAAACACATTTTTAGCTTACTTTTTAATCTTTGGCTGGTTTTTGTGGGTTCTGACCCCATAAAAATAGGGGTTAAAGATCTCGCTGGGTTAACCCTGCCATTCATTCTGCCAAGGCTAGTGCTCTGCTAATTTCCCCAGCCTTTGCATTTTTGGAGCGAATCAAGGAGTCCCGCAGGGGACCCCCAGAAGTCAGGGTAACATCCTGATTTCTCAGCACCACAATCCTCTCCCAATGCTTCCCATACACCCAAGAAAGAAGATAGGCAAGAGAGGAGAACAGTGTGCCAACATGAGTTTGATTTGCCACCAAGCCTATCTGTGCCATCACTGCTGAACTCAAATGAGGAGGCTGGAGAATGAAGTGAGGAAAGCTTAAAAGCTTCCCTTGGGTGTGTTTTTTAAAATCTAAAAATTCTCTCATTTGTCAGTTTTATTTTTTTTAAAAAAAAAAACCCTCCAGTAGCACTAATAGAATTGCTTTCTTTTTAAAGCCCATGGGGGTGGAGGTATCTTCTTTTTAGATAACAACAGATGGAGAACGATTTAATCCTTCCTTTGCAGACTGGTTCCAATCTGGATTGAGACCTTGTCCACTTCCTTTAGAGTAAAAACAGTGTTATTTTTGACGAGGTGTGGGGTGTTTTTTTTAGATTTTTTTACTAACAGACCAAGAAAAAGACCATGGCAGGACATATAAGAAGGTATTTTGAGATAATGTCTTCACCACATTACATAACTGCCAATGTGTACTAAGATGAAGTATATTCATGTTGAACAAAGTTGGTTTTTAAAAATTCTGTCTGCTCACTGAAAAATCCTGGGTTCATTTCATGATTTTGATGAACAATAGTCTGGTCACATAGAGCATTACTTAACCAGACCAAGAGAAATGAAGTTAGTTTGACTCTTTCTCCTTAAAACAGTGACTTCCTTTCTATATACACATGTGCTAATGTTGAAAAATAGGTGCAGGAATATATGTTTTAAAGAACAAGATGGTTGTGAGAATACAACAGTCCTGCAGGATCAGATTAGAGTCTATTAGGCCAGGAGTATGGAAGCTAGATGTCTTCAGAGTGCAAGTTATATCATCCCTGGTTGTGGGCTAGGCTCAGGAGAGAGAGAGAAACCGAACAACATCTGCAAAATCATGCATTCCCTTTATTGTTCTTGCTATTCCTCACCAAGTGGACTTCAGCTTATGGAGATGATCAAATGAGACACCTCCAAGATCTCTGGACATCAACTGTCCTCAGATCTGGCAAACTTTGGGCTGTCACTTCCTTGATTTACTCTATCTGCTTGTAGTGTGGTCATTCTTTTTTCCTACTGCTCGCCACCTTGGCTGTATTCCTGTCTTTTCCAATTGGACACATTCTCTCATAATAGTTCAAAGTACAATAGCCTCAGTTTAGTCATCTTCACTTCTAGAGAGAGTCCAGGCTTGATTTGCTCTAAAACAAATTAATCTGTCTTTTTAGCAGTCCACGGTATCCAGGGAGCTGTTCTCCATCATGACATTTCAAATGAGGCACTTCTTTTCTCGTTTGCTTTCTTCATTGTCCAGCTTTCACATCGATATATCAAAATAGGAAATACTGTTGCCTGGATGATTCTGACTTTGGTATTCAATTATATGATATGTCTTTACATTGAAGATCTTATCTGATTCCTCTTTGGGTGGCTTTCCAAGTCTTAGTCATCTTCTGATTTCTTGGGAAATCTTTAAATATTTTAGTGTCATTACCCACTTTTAGTTATATAAATCATCTGTGGTGATTATTTTTTATTCTTAAAATTCAACTGTAACCTTGCTTTGGCACCTTATTCCTTAACTTTTTTCAGTAGTTGTTCCAAGTCTTTGCCTTTTTCTGTAAGTAACTTGGTGTCATCTGCATATTCTAAACTGTTGACATCCCTTCCCTCTATCTTCACACCTTTCTCCTGAGTCAAATCATGTTTTCCACGATATATATTCTGCATATAAATTAAACAATTAAGGTCATGAAGTACAGCTTTGTCTGACCTCCTTGCTAAGGGAAAACCATTCCGTTTCTCCATATTGTGCCCTGACTATGGCCTTTTGTCCACAGCAGAGGTTAGACATCAGGGCAATCAGATGTTGTGGCACACCTATTTCTTTGAGGGCAAACCATAAGTCTTCCTGGCCTACTGTGATGTACAGGCTAGTTCTAAGTTCGAATAATTAGGCTTAGAGATTTCTAAACTTTATTGTGGAACACTGAAGAAAAAAAAAACATACCTTGATGTTGCCAAGACTAAAGAAGCATTAGATTTTCAGCATGTTATAAGCTGTAACATTTCAAATTAGCACACTAGCATTCTGTTTGATAGTGAATTTTAGCAACTCCTTTCCCAGGCAGTTTTGTCCCCCTTCCATTTTCTCATTCAGTTTGCCAACAGTTCAACATCGTACCATGTCTGTCTGTCTACACCTGTATCCTTATTGCACTTTGTTACAATAACATTTTCCCACTCCCAACACACTTTTCCCCAGTTGATCCCATCATCCCCTCACAGCACAGTAAAGCACAGTAAGTTATCAAAGCAATTCAGCTACCTGAAAACACAACAGGGAGAGCAAATATGACTTGACACTTACACAGACAGAAGCTTTGCTGTAATCTATAAAGCACTCTATGATGAGACACATTCCCTAGCTGTGCTCAATATCCTGTGATGACCATTGGCCCGGAAGATACCTCCAAAAAAAGCAGTGTTGGTCAATGGTCATTTCCACACTAGAATCATAGAATCATAGAAATCTAGAGTTGGGAGAGACCACACAGGCCATCCAGTCCAACCCCCTGCCATGCAGGAACACCCTCAAAGCAATCCCGACAGATGGCCATCAAGCCTCTGCTTAAAAACCTCCAAGGAAGGAGACTCCACCATACTCCGAGGCAGCAGATTCCACTGTCGGACAGCCCTGACTGTCAGGAAGTTCTTCCTGAGGTTCAGGTGGAATCTCCTTTCCTGCAGCTTGAATCCATTGCTCCTTGTCCTGGTCTCTGGAGCAGCAGAAAACAAGCCCTCTCCTTCCTCTACATGGCATCCCTTCAAATATTTAAACATGGCTATCATGTCCCCTCTTAACCTTCTCTTCTGCAGACTAAACATACCCAGCTCTCTAAGTCTATCCTCATAGGGCATGACTTCCAGGCCTCTCACCATTTTGGTCGCCCTCCTCTGGACTTGCTTCAGCTTGTCAATATCCTTCTTGAATTGGTACACTATAACATTGTTATAGTGCTATTATTCACTTTCAACCTCCTGTGGAATTCTGGGGTTTGTAGTTTCCTGAGGCCAAAGAGCTTTCTGGCTGAGAATTCTAAATGCCCCTCTCTAAACTGCAAATCCCAGGATTCCATAAGAGGTTGAAAGTGGAATAATAGCACTATAACAGTGTAATGCAGAAATGGTCAATATAAAAAATAGCTCTTCCTCACTTGTTTGAGTCCCATGAAGTGGTCCTCAATGTAGTGTTAACTCAGAACAATTTTCTGAACTAGTTAGAGGATTCTGAGGAATGTCCAAATGTAATTTTTCCAAGATATGGTCTGATCATGGAAATACCATTTTGACACAGAGAAGTCTATGCTCTTCTAATTCAAAACCATTATTGTATCTCATAGCAGTAGAATCCATCATTAGCTGTTGTGGGAAGAAGCACTTTTCCTTTGAGCCCAGTGCAAACTGAGTTCATGGAGGATCCCAACTTTCAATGTCATGTGAGTGAAGGTGCAGAGGGGGACTAGCCATATTTCTCCAATTGCTTGAAGTTGTACGGATTTTTTTAAACTTCAGGTTAGACAGTGAAGACTTTGCAAATGTATTGAATGTGTTAGATATATTTTTTAAGTTTCATTGCCTGAGGCTAAAATGATTTTTTCCCAGACAGGAAGGTGAAACACAGAAATTATTTAAGAGCCAAAAAGTTCTGTAAAATTAATAATAGTGATGAAAAAGTAAAAAGGAGCAATTAAAAAGTAATGCAAGCAAAGATACTACAATGAAAACTTGATCATCAAAGGGAAGATGAACATTAACCTCTCTCTTAAAAGAGGGTGTGCATTCAGGACTTAAAGATTAAATCCAAACTGGATAGGATTGTGGGTGGTTTTGTTCTTTGTTTTTCTTTTTAAATGTACTTATTTACTTATTATTTCTCAATCTTCCCCAACCCTGGGACTCAAGGCAGCTCAAAAAAATTAAAACGTACCCAAACAAAATCTCACTTCACTAAAGACATGCAAAAGTTAAGATGCCATTAAACTATCTGTAGAATTAAAAGCAGTTTTGGAATATGTCCAGTAAGAAGCAACAAATGTGCTACCATTACAGCACATTATTCAAATCCCTTTCCTCATAAACAGTCATTTTCTAAAGGTTCTGTTGATTTTTTTTCTTTCTTTTTGGAAGCCTTCACCTGTCATTGGAAAGACAAAAGGAGAGAACCCAGTCTAACTCCTGAAAGAAGAGATTTCCAGAGCCTGGGAGCATCCACCAAGAAGGTCTTCTCCCACATTCTGACCAGTGTTACCACACCTTATACATATCCTGTAGATAGCCATCCTGCTGGAAAGCAAAAACTGGTGAGAAATATCATTTTCTTATAAAACTAGACATTTTTGGTTGGAAAACATGATGTAGAAAAACACTGGCTGCAAGCATGTGCTAGGTCAGAATGACTTCAGCATGGCCAGGTCATACATTCAAGAGGATTAGGTAGAAACTCCTGGTGTTAATGGGATAATCCTCTCAACAACCCAACCTGCAAATACAATAGAAGACAAAACTGCCCAGGTGGAGCAACCAAGCATTTCTGCTGTGCACATATCCTACAGAGAACTTTCCTATTCACCTTTCCCAACTAGACATTAGGAGACTGTAGTGACTCCCACCAGTACTTTGTCACCTAAAGTTAAGACAATCAGCCCATTCCAGATCCCTTTTGTTCACTTTGCAAGAAAGCAATTAACACACTTCCCTTTAGGATAGAAAATAAGGTATAAAAACACCATCTGCAACCCAGGTAATTTGTTGGGTTTCACACTGCATCCCAGACTCCTGTTTCTTCAGCAGTACTACTTCAGCAGTACTACTATAGGTCCAGCGAGTGATAAACAGCTCAGAGTATCTCAGTTCCACATACATCCACAAAATAGCATTTACTTGAAAGATGGTACCTCTGGAGGCTTTTTTCAGCCACACAGATTACTTTTGGAGAGTTTAGGGGTTCTGATTTGCTTAGGTCCAGGGATATAATTCTGGGAGGTGGTCAAAATGAGAGTATTGACTCCTCAAATAAGAATTCTGCCCACCCAATGAAATTTTCTTTCATTCCTTACTTTTCCATCTTTACAATGTCTCAAAACCTTAGCTGAGCACTTAGAAACACAGTCCAGACATCCAATGTCAAGGGGCAGGAAAAGCTATCCAGGGTATGTAAATACAGCAAATAGACCAGTTCTAGGTGTGAGCAATTTTCAGTGTTTCACCCCCTTTGGTGCTAGAAATGTTGGAGCTGAAGAACAATTTTATTGTAGGGGCAGAATTCTCATTTGGGAGCAGTTCCCTCATCTGTCACAACCCATAGCTGCACCACTGAATAGGTCCAGGGAACCAGGGATTGCATGAGACTCTTCCAAGGACCTCATATGACCTCTGCATGCATTCTACCCTAGTTACTGGAGGTGGAATCTAAAACCATCACATGGGAAGACTTTTTTTCTCTCCTTCCAACCCATGCCAAAGCACTGTGCAGGCAACATGGTTTAAATATCAAGTCACTCAACTTCTTGTAACATTTTGTTCAACAAAGAGAGCTGGGATCTCAAAAGGCTGTATACATTTTGGTGCATTTGAGATGCCCTGATAAAGTTATTATCATAATATAGATTTTGGATATTTTTTTTCCCTTTTCACCAACAGGTCTACTTTTGCTTTTTATATAAAACTTGACATTAACATTCCTGTTATAGAGATGTAACTGAGTCTTTCCCACATGATTAAGATGATCGTTCATCCATTATTACTATCCTCACCACCATTTTCCCTACATTTCAGCTACAGATACCCCTTCTTTTTTTTCTTTTTTGAGGGACATCATTTCACTCTATGCTTCCATGCTACTAAGCATGGTAAAGTCTTGTTCTGTGGCTTAAGTGGTGCAGATACACCTTTGGTTCATGCTCTGCATTAGATGAGTTGCACAGAAATAATGAGACCTGCCTGATTCCATGGACTGCTACAATTTCAGGAATCAGGCCAGGCATGCCAAAACATTCAGCAAGGTTTGTTAAACACATTTTCAAAGTCCCTGGCCAATTTAAAATTTCATGTTATGGTGGTTCTGTAAAGCTTTGATGGACAGAGCATCATCCAAAATTCATGCTCTTCGGTAAAGTTTGCTTCCCTCCTGGAAACTCTGAAGATGCAAAGTGAATGTGAATCAACCTCAAACAGTATAGACACACACAAACCTCAGTTGTGAAACCTCTTAACTTTATGTCTTATAGGATTGAATTAAACCATTCATGCCATGCAGGGTCAGCACCATAGATCTTCAATCAAAACGGTTCCCTTGTTTCTCCTACCTCCACTTTTGTGACTACAAGTTCCGTCTGGCCAAGGTACTTGATTCTAAGGGAAATAAAGGTACATCTTATTCAGTCTGCAAGTGTGGATCTGGACTATTGCTTGTTAATTGCAACACTTCATTTTATTTATTTATTTTAGTTGTTCTAGTACTAAAAATTTCATTTTTCCAATGTGATGCAGTCATTGTATATGTGGGGGTTCTGTTCCAGGAACTTTCATGTAAAACAAACAAGCAAACAAAAAATAAGTGTCACGTCCCATTGTGGTCAATGGACTCAAAGTGTGCATGACCGCAGCAGCCTGGACTCACACTCATCACATCCACTGCCTATAACAGGACACGATGCTTCACACAACCTTGCATTCATGTGTGTAGAGCTCACATCAGAAGAAGGAGCACTGGACTATCTTGTATGGCTGAGTATAGCACAGTAGATCCACATGCAGGCCTATACTAGGTGCAACCATACCATACCACACACATACTTACCATATAGCCTCTGAAGTTCCTCTCCATGGCCACTCTCTGTTTTGTAGGGAACTTTGTGAAGGAACAGGCAAGATTGCAGAAGTATCTGGCTACTTCTCCATAACCAGACATGAAATGACACAGCAGTTCTGAAACCCCTACAGGACCCTGGCAGATCTCATTGCAGATGCCATTATTTTGTACTTGGTTATGGAAGAAATGATTCTATAATCCAGCCCACTCCCTGCAAAGCAGGGAATGGTTGGGGGCAGAGTGGTTCATAGCCTAAGTTAAGTGGGGGTCCTTGGACACTGTGGAGGAAGGAAGGAAATAACCAAGCCCTGAAGCTCCCAAAAAAGGACACATGCCTGCATAGGTAAATTTTCACAGGCATATGTCCCAAAGAGGATGCTAGCCAATATATGTTTCTTCCTCCTACAATTGCAGGTACATCCTTGCCCACCAAAGAAATACTGAATCAGTGTGATTGTACTCAGTCACTTACATGTAGGATGAATTTGATGCATTGTATTGGAATATAGAAAAGAAGAGAATCTAGACAAGTAGTCCTGGAACAACTGGGCTACTTGATATTTGAAGTGAGCAGACCAAGCTTCTGTAGACCTGCAGATTATGAGGAAGCCAGTTTCTGGTTTTATTTATGTAGCATAGTTAGTATATCGCATATCACAAAACAACAAAATGATATCTAAAAAACATAGAACAATATAATAGGAATAGCCTATGAACAATGAAAGAGTATAAAAGGGCCTGAATTCTACTGGTTAGTTCTAACTACAGAAGACTTACTTGAAGTAATTGTTGACCATTGTAAGTAATTACCATTGCTTCACTGATTCTACTCTAGTTAGAACTGAGAATAAATAAAAAGAATAAAACTTACAAAAGGAAAGCTTGAGTAAACAAATGTGTCTTCAGGAGGTATCTAACACTTAACAGGTGCTGTCTCCCATATTAGAGTGAAGGTATTCAGAAGAACAGGCACCAAGATAGGAAAAAGTTAAGTTCTAACTCACTGCCAAAGAGTAGTCAACTGGCCATGAAATTATAAGCAGGAAGTAGAGGTAGGCAAAGCCACTCCAGAATCTGGTGACGTAAGATGTGTGATGCCTTCCTTGAAATATTAGGTCAATATAAAAGTTAGGTAACTAGACAATAAGAAATCTATCTTCCTAACTGAGAGGCTTTTCGCACGTTACCCATTTGTGCAACTGGGGAGGGCATCTCGCACAAAAAGTCTCATCTGGAACGCTGCTGCTTCCCCGCTCCTTTGTCCCACAGGTTGCTTCCTGGTAGCATGACCATCGCGCTAGCACCCCATCCCTTCCTTCCGCAGCGCAGTCTGGGAGCTGTAGGCTGTGCTGGGGGAGGAAGCATGAGTGGCCCGCTCGTTCGATGCATCGCATGCAGGTAAGTGTGCAAGGGCCCTGGGAGCATTGTGCGACCGCGCAGTATTTTCGGCTTAGAGCCGAAAATAAGAAAATGCGTGCTCATCCCGCTTTAGATTCGTGAGCATCGTGTGAATGGGAGTGCGTTGTATGGACCGAAGCTCTCATTTAGGCAGCGCTCAAGGGGCCCTTGCACTGCAGAAACTGCGTATGAAAAGGGCCTGAGGAATGTGTGTGTGTTTATTTTAATAAAATAGTCTAAAGGAATAACAAAACTGCCTGCTCATTCTCCCATGTTAAATATTCTGAAAGTCTAATACTTAAGAGTGCTTAGAGTGTGGCTCTAAATCTATTTATTGGGACTACACTGTTGTTCACAAGTTGGGAGTCCAAGTGAAGGATCATAACTACAGGAATCTTCAAACATATATAGCTTAGCTGACTAATGGCAATTGGTCAATCTAAAGACACAGTGTTGGGGAGCCACATCTGTTGATTCTGTCCTTTTGGGCATTAATCCTCTTCCTTTCTGGTGGTTCTAGCATGGGCCAGCCCTATCATTAGGCAATGTGGCCTGTGTGAGTAATCAGATTATAGAAAACTACCAGTGGGCAGAGAGAAGGGAATTGCCAAATATTTCATTTATTGTTAGTATTCCCAGGAGGCATTTGATACTACACAATTATAGCACTTATATACCACTTTAAATGCCATGGTTCCACCTTATGGAATCATAGGATTTGTAGTTTCATTAGTATTTTAAGTTCTTTGCCAGGTTGCTGTACTGCCTCCTCAAACTGTATGGCCCTTTTCACATGACGTTGCAAAATGGCCTCAGGAGCTTTGCACGATTGAGAGGACCATTTCATATGACATCCTTGCAATCATGCAACATTACCAAAGCCAGTAGGCAGCGATCACGAATTATATCATTGCCAAAAATGATGCGTGATCGCGTGTCCCCCCCGTGCCCCACACGCACTTACCTTGCATGTGGAGGCCTAGACATGTGGCCAACACGCTTCCTCCCCCAGCACAGCCTGGGAAAGTACCCGGCTGCATTGCGGAAGGAAGGGGCAGAGCGCTTACGCTCCCTTCAAGCAAGCACGGAGCTGGTGCGGAGGGGAAGCAGATGGGACGCAAGTCCCTCTCGGAAGAGGCTTCTCCCGTGGTCCCCTCATGATGCCAGCGGCACCAGGTAAGGTGCAAAAAGGGCCTATATCCCAGAACTCCACAGGATGCAGCCATGGCAGTTAAACTGCACTCAAGGTGCTATAATTGCATAGTGTGAAAGCAATCTTGAGGCACTTTTTGTCCAGACGCCTGGGTCTGTTTTTGAAAGGAACCTGCCCTGACTCAGGGAAAGATGAAACACTCCCCTTTTAAGCACAGATGTCTTCCTTAGACCTCTTAAATCTTTTCAAGGGTCCTCTTTTTTGAAAGCAATAATTTATGTTCCAGTGAATACAACCTAGAATATATTCTTTGTCAATAAAGCACAATATCATACCATTGCTGATTTCACATAGTGTTTCTAAGTTTGCTTTCTTGATTTGCAAGAAGACAAATGTCTTTTATAGCCTACATCGGGTGAATGACTTCAGCAGATTTACTGGCAGGGGAAGCAAACATAAAGTTGTTTGGAATGAGTAATCCAGATGTTAATGTAAAATAAAACTTCCCCTGGTCTCCTGTTTTCAACATAGAGTGCCTAATTCTTTAATGTGATAGAAGCTCACAAAGGAAGGGCTTTCTATAGCTGTAAACATGGAGCAAAATTTAGAGAAAGAAGGTGCATTTTCCAGATTAACTGCGACAATACAGAAAGGCTTTTATATATTTTCATGGACTTCTGTAGATTTCAAATGCATCCTATGAGAAGTTTGCTTGTTTTATCTTTAAAACAAGTTTACTCATTTTATTTTTTTAAAAAAAAGGGTATGTTTTCGTAATGTCCAGCTGGTAGAGGTAGAAAAAAAAATTTAAATAAATAAAAAATAATTTAAACACTTTGGCATTAAGGATTAGAGATTAAAGAAATTAGAGATTAAGGATGTTTGAGGAAAGAAGTCCAGAGAAGGGCAGCTAAAATGATTAAAGATCTGGAAACCAAGCCTTATGAGGAATGACTTATGGAGCTGGGCATATTTCACTTGGAAAAGAGAAGACCAAGAATGTGATATGATAACTCAAAGCAGTTATCATATCACATTCTCAGTCTTCTCTTCTCCAACTTCTTAACTATGTGAAGGGAAGTCATATAGAGGAAGAAGTCATTTTGATACTGATCTGGAAACTAGAACACAGACCAATGGATTCAAATTACCAAAAAGAGAGAGAGAGAGATTCCACCTAAGCATCATAAAGTTCTAAGGACTGTTTAGCAATGGAATGGACATGTCTCAGAGGACAGCAGGCTCTTCAGGTCAGGAGATCTTTTAACAGACGTTGGCCATTTCCACACTACACTTTTATAATGCTATTATTCCACTTTCAACATCCTATGGAATCTTGGGGTTTGCAGTTTAGGGAGGGGCACTTAGAATTCTCAGCCAGAGAGCTCTTTGGCCTCAGTAAACTGCAAACTTTAGAATTCCACAGGAAGTTGAAAATGGAATAATAGCACTATAACAGTATAGGGCAGAAATGGCCATTGAATGGGCATCTTTTGGGAACAATGTAAATCATAGAATCATAGAATCATAGAATCATAGAAATTCAGAGTTGGAAGAGACCACACAGGCCATCCAGTCCAACCCCCTGCCATGCAGGAACACCCTCAAAGCAATCCCGACAGATGGCCATCAAGCCTCTGCTTAAAAACCTCCAAGGAAGGAGACTCCACTACACTCCGAGGCAGCAGATTCCACTGCCGGACAGCCCTGACTGTCAGGAAGTTCTTCCTGAGGTTCAGGTGGAATCTCCTTTCCTGCAGCTTGAATCCATTGCTCCTTGTCCTGGTCTCTGGAGCAGCAGAAAACAAGCCCTCTCCTTCCTCTACGTGGCATCCCTTCAAATATTTAAACATGGCTATCATGTCCCCTCTTAACCTCCTCTTCTGCAGACTAAACATACCCAGCTCTCTAAGTCTATCCTCATAGGACATGTCTTCCAGGCCTCTCACCATTTTGGTCGCCCTCCTCTGGACTTGCTCCAGCTTGTCAATATCCTTCTTGAATTGGGGTGCCCAGAACTGGACACAGTATTCAAGATGGGGTCTAACCAAAGCAGAGTAGAGTGGTACCAGTACCTCCCTCGATCTAGACACCATACTCCTATTGATGCAGCCAAGAATTGCAAATTGTAAATGTGGCAGAGTTTTGGACTATATGGCCACATCTAGAGTTTTAGACTTGTGGTTTCTTCCAGATCAAAGGTTCTATGATTCTATTAATTTGTTCTTTGAGAATTCCAGGGCAAACTGATTTGACCCTCGCACCTCTTGTGCTAATGCCTTTTCATCATTTTAGATTAATTCATATCGATTTAAAGTACTGAAGTTTTAACTGCCTTTTAGCACAATTTGTGTTTTAACTTTACTACTGCAGCTTTCAGTTCATGCAACATGTTTTAAGCATGTGCAATGGATACACTCAGGAGAAAGGCTAATATAAATTAAATAAAAACAAACAAGCAAACAAGCAAACAAATAAATGTGGAGATGGAGAGATAACTATTATTTGACTTTTGTCCTTCTCCAAACATTTTGTGATGCAGTGGTGATGGAGGCATCAGCTTAAGAAACATACTGAAAGGAAATTTCAAATGACATCTTCTTGAAAAAAATTCTTTGAAAAATATATGCATTTATCATTAGTGGAATTTCTTAAGGAATGGAAACCCATTATATAAATTTTCGTGGGGAGGAAAAAGTGAAAATGATTTGGTTTTGACGACTGGAAAAAATAGGCTATTGAACAAAGGAAATATGTTGTAATTTTGGAGAGAGGGCTGTGAATAACTGCATATGTGTATAACCACTGAAAGGAAGATTGGAAGTCAGTTTTTTTCTCTCTCTTCTTCTCTTCTTCTTTTCTTTATCTTGGTTTTGCACTTTTTAACATTTTAACATTTTATGTATTCCAATTTTTATCTTTTCTCAATCCATAATTCTCTATTTTTTTAAAAAAAATCTTAATAAAAACATTTTTTAAAAAATACATGACATTCGGGGAAAAATATAAAATATAAAAATATAAAAGCAAAAGTTTACAGACTGCTATCACCTGTCCTCCTTGAGTTTTATCTGCCTATGAGAGAGTGCCAACCTATTAAAAAAAATAAAGGAAAAGAAACCAAATGTCTGTTCAAGAATGCCCAGGTGTAAATCCCAGTGCTCTTCCTCAAGTCTGTCGTGTATAAAATTAGTTTCTGGAAGACAAAGGGTACAATCAGATCATTTCTCATCCATCTGCTATGCTCTCTGCAGGACAGATACTTCTCTAGCAGTGGCTGCTTAATTCCTGGTAGATTTTGCTTGTCATTTGCTGCAGCAGCTGCCTTTCAGATGCATGAAGAGCAGTAGCAATGCTCACAATGGGAAGGAAAATCCATTCTCAGAACAAGAAGTCAAAAAGAGGAGCAAACATACTCCTGTCTTCCTTCTGCCCCACGGAGAAGAGTCCAGTAAATCTGAAGATTTAACCTAGGAGCACTGAGAAGCCATCCATAGGATTATCTTGTAGCTAGGCATGCACACATGCACACACACACATAACACACACACACACACAAAGACACAGATGGCTTTGATTTTTGAATTGCATTAATATTCTTATAGTCATGATGTAAGAAATGTGTAGCCACAATAAATATTAGAAGACACAGCTAAGATCCTACATCATGCTTGATAAATCTCCAACCTTCTCTACCCTTCTGCTGAATATGGACATTGCACAACCTGTGTATCTGCCGATATTCTTGCTAGTTGTCCCAGTGGGTGACGAGGAATTCACAGTGGCTGTTTCTGCCTTTCCAGTGATACAACTGGTACATTTAAAGCACTGATCAATAGTTATGTACCATTCAAGGTATGCAGACACATGACTGGAATCCTGTTTGTTGGTCCCAGTGAGAGTGAACCTATTGAATCAATTGTTGAATGGTGACTAAACAGGTAGATAAATGTAGTTGATTCAATGATTCTGCTTATCTTGGGAGTAACAATAGAATTTCTACTCATGTGAAATAATTGCACTTGTGCAACTCTGCTTACATGTCCACATAAGCAGCCCCTATCATGGTGTATCTGCTGAATGTGTATTAGAAGTACAGAATAAGCCAATATATAAAAATGCTAGGATAGTCAAGAGTGCTCCAGAGCATTGGATGCTAATTGATGATTGCAACAAGGTATCTGTTTGACACACACTTGTATATCCCAATGTATCAAATGACTAATTTATTGCTCCTGATAGATGTCTCCCTTCACACTCCCCTACCAGCAGAGCCACTGCTGGAATCCCCACTGGACAACTTCAGAGAAAGGTAGGGTGTGGAAGGGTCCTATATAAAAAGAAGTTGCACTTTCAGAGGCTTTGTTCACTGAATATTTTTTTAATATGTGAATTTATTAATAAAAAATGTCTTATAAAATGAAACATTATGCACACCATAACATAATAGTGTACTCAACGTTTAACTAACCACTCATATACATACAATATTTCCTTCTTTTTTGTCCCCACCCACCCAGGGAATGATGTAGCTCATTAGTTTCTTTTTTTTTTTCTCACGTGGAAAATCATTTTAACTGTTTCTTTTACTTTCTCATACCCTTCCCTTCCCTAAACAAATTCAGTCATTAATCTCCAATTACTAAACTAGACCTCCTCTTTTCTTTGACCAACTTATACCCTTTTTTCCCCATTATATAACCAAGCATCATATATTCCAATATGTACTACACCCATCCATTACAATTCCATCTTCCTTTTTCTTTCCATCCATATGCAATTACTGCTTGTGCTGCTATAATTAATAGTTTAATTAAATATTTTTGTTCCTTCTTTAATCCTATATTTCTAACATTACAAATTATACATATTTCTTTATTTAATTGAATCCCCTCCAATTATTTTATGTATTTCTTGTTCTATTTCCTTCCAAAAACTTTGCACCTTGGCACACTCCCACCACATAGGCATATATGTTCCTTTACTCTCACACCCACGCCAGCAGGCAGGTGATACATTTTTAATAATATGTAATAACTGTTGTGGTGTTCTATGCCATCTTGTTATGACTTTCATCTGTTGTTCTCTAACTTTATTATTTTTGTTAATTTTGATTTCCTGTAGCCTTTTTTTCCATTTCTTTCTTATTGAGCTGGATGTCCTTAACCCAAACTCCTAACAAACCTTCTATAACTTTATACTGATTATTTAATAACATCCTATATATCTTACCACTTAATCCTTTTCTACCTTCCTGTCTTTTCTTCAATATTTCTTCTAATGGATTTTGGTTATCTTTTATAGATATTTTTTCCTGTAAACTATTATATATACCATTTAATTGACATTAATATTGATTACCTATTAAATCTAGTATTTCTTTCATCTCTATCCATTTATCTAGATTACCAGATAAGTCACCTATTATCGTATATCCAATACTCCTCAGTTTCCTTAATACTATTCCTTTATCAACTTCTCCTTCCTTTTTCAAATATTCTAAAGAGTCTCAATAATAATTTTTAATCTTCAATTTTCTACCCATTTTTTGCCATATTTGCCACATTGCCCTAAATCTTAACTGAGGTCTTCCCATATTTCCTGCCTCTATAAGCTCCCTTCTCAATGCAGCCAGCTGCCTACAATCGACAATATTCCACACAATCTCTACCCTCATAAGCACATGCAACTCTAGATATTTCTGAGAGTAACAAAGAAACAAACCACATATAAACCAGGATTGAAGGAACTCATTCTGCTGCATTTTCCCAAATGCTAGTCTTTCTTTCCCAGCTTCACCTCCACCCAAAGATTAAAATACATATCCATTTGCTTCCTCACATGTCCTTCCATTTGCTTGTGGCACTCACTGGCAATGACTTCCTTGGATTACTCTGCAGTTCTCCTGTGTGTTTGTTACCTCCTCCAAGTTTAAAGTCTTCATTAAACAAGAGGTTGAGATGGTCACACACTAGAGAAATGTCCTAGCAATGAAAATGGAAATTTCTAATTCAGCTGCATGGAAGTTACAATTATCTGCCATCTCCTTCTACCCACATTACACCTCCATTGAAAAATCAGTCTCCTGATTTATTATTTTACAATATTGTTAATGAACTGTAGGAACATCTGCAATTTTCTTGTCCCAACTAAAACCTGTATATCAGCCAATAGATACCCAAAACAAAGAAAATATTTGAAAATGCATACCTACAAAATAAGCAAAAAGAAAAAGAAAGAAAAACAAAGAAAGAATAGAAGAAAGACGGAAGGAAGGAAAGAAGGAAGAAAGCGGAGAAAGAAAGAAAAACTGAGATGGAACTAGGTGAGTAAAGTGATGTGGTGTTCATGCACAAATGCAAAGGGTGCACAGAAATGGTTTTGTTCAGCATTGTACTGCTTAGAACAGGGGTTCCCAACCTTTGATCCTCCAGCTGTTTTGTCCTTCAACTCTGAGAAGCTTTCACTGTCATGGCCAATGACAATGGATTCTGGGATCTGAAGTCCAAACCTCTTGAGGACCAAAGGTTGAGAACCTGTGAGGTTGAGATGCTTGTGATTTCCAGGGAGTGGGGCAAGTATAAGATGAGCAGTTATCTCAAATGCCAGTAAAAACTTGAATGCAGTCCACACTGCTGCATCACAGTTACATTGCAAGTCCACATGTCTGCTTTTATAGATAAGTGTCCTGAACCATCAAACACACCATCAGAAAGCAAGAAGGAGCAAGGAATTTTGGAAAGTTTAACCCCACTAGATAACATTATGAGAGCATTTGCACATTTTTGATATTTCTTTCATACTTTTTTTCTCACAATTTTTATTGAATAATAAAAAGAGAAAGATACAAAAGGACTAGTACAAACAGAGAGATGTTTCTTTCATTCTTTGGAATTGTTGTTTTCTGAAAAATTCCTTAGTGCAAAAAAAATCATATTTTGCACAAAATATTTTTGCATTAAAAACAGAGGCTGGGGGATTTAATAATTAGTTGTAACTGTTTAATTAATATGTTCCGGCTGCAACAAGGGTTGGAACTAATTTTTAGTTTTTGTAGTTCTTTATAATTAGTTGTTTAGTTTGAAATTTGTAATTTTGTTATGTATTGTTTGTTTTCTTTATTTGTAGTGTCTTGTAATATATTTTTAGGGGTTGTTTTTGCATTGTAATGTTGTAGAATAGCTGTTTGTTTTTGTTTAACAATTTTTTATTTAAAGAAAAGAGGCTGGGATACTTCTGGTATTCCTTTAGGCATGAGAATGTATTATTTTTACCCACTGTGTAATGTCAGCATTTAAGTCACGGTTACATAGATGGAATTCCTCAAGCATAACCACTGAATAGGGAGTTCTACATCCTTAGATGGTGCATAGCTATTTGTCAGTGCCTTTGCTGCATTACTCAATTCACTAGTTGTGGGAAAAGTCATTGTGCCTCCACTGATGTACAATTGTTACCCCACTGGCATACTCTATTCCGGAGACTATAAATTTGATATCAAATACGCCCACCATGTCAGAGAGGTGGCTCTGATGGGCACATAGGCAAAGAGGTCAAGTGGCCAAAACTAGGTCAAGACCAGGAAAATCCCCAGTCACGTAGCCAAAGGAGACCTCGGGCAATACACATTACATAGACAAAGGGTCATCAGCCAAGAGTAGTCAACTTGAGGGGATTAGTGTGTTTTCCCCAGATTGAGCAACTGTGATTCTGGAAAAATCCTACATGGCGAGGTCCATCTACATAAACTTACACCGCAACCCTTTGCAACCACAACCCTGAATACTTGTAACCCAGCATAAACCAATCATAAAAATGACTAACCCATTCTTCTTCTTGGGAGAGGGCCTGCCCTCGAGGTATGTTCTGCCCTATAACTAGTCCTAGTTTTTTAGGGTCTCTTCAGAGAACTCCCCGCCAGGCTAGCAGACCAGCACTCTGTTAGTTGAGTGATCCCCTCAGCCATCTCTTTGCTGAGCTCCGTTCTTCTTGCCATTTCCCAGACAGAAGGATAGATGCAGTATCACCACCCCTACATTCCCTTTTGCTATATCCACTATCCATTTTTCACCTCTTTTCCTTCTCAATAGGCCTTGTGTGCATGAGTAAGTGCGTCGGTGCGCAAGAACATTTTCATTCAATAAAATCCATTTATTCGATATGTATGTCTGGCTTTTTGGCTTGGTCTGGCCCCGTAAAGTTGGGTAAAAGATCCTGCTGGGTTACCCTGCCCTTCATTTTGTTAATGCCAGTGCTCTGCTAATTTCCCCAACCTTCATAACTTGGAGTGAATCAAGGTGTCCCCCACAGGACCCCCAGAAGTCAGGGTAACACAATAAGATGATAAACAAACACATTTGCAGATATTACAGTCTTGGTATTCAGAAGAAAAGAGTGTGATGTCACAACCAAATATCTACTTGAGTTAGATTTATACAATGCAAGCACAATGTAGCATTTCAACCAATGTGTTTTACACAAAATGCTATGTTTTCTTCTGCAAAATATTGTGGGGTTTTGTTTTGTTTTGTTTTGTTTTGCTTTTTTGTATAAAGCCCCATTTTTCTTTCATGTGGATGAATTTTTCACAAAAAGAATCTTGTGGTGGAGGACTATTTTCTCGATGTATAAGAACTCTCATAACTGTCAAGGATGTGGAAAGTATTCCCATAATTGGGACCTTGCACTATGCAGCATGAGAGAGATCATCAAAATGCCCATTTTTCCTTGAAAGTGTATAGTGGAATAACATTGAATTTCATTGCTTCACAGACTCATCTTGGTAATAGCCCCATTCATATCTGACTGCATGCATAACAAGCTACTTGGATAACACTTAACAAAGAATGGAAACCATTTTCCTGTTTCACAAGGTTTGTACATAGGAGAGGGAGGGATCATTTTTTTAAAAAAATAAATGTTTCAATGTTTGCAAATCTCTCCTTAAAATATGATGAAACAAACTGGAGATTTTAAGATAAAACATAAAGGTGATAGCAAATTGGACACATTTGCCCAATCTGTCCCAAAGGGCTTAGAATTCTTAACTCAAAAGTCTTTACTTTGAGCCCGGCCATGTTTGCAGCGCTGAAATAAAGCTGGCACTTTTTGTTTCCTGGTGGTTTTTGTTGTGTACCTTAAAGTTTTGCAGACTTATGGCAGCCCAAAGTCAAACATATCATCGGAAAGAACTTGTGGTGTTTTGGGTTTTTTTTAAAGTAGCATTTTATTATTATGTGGTGACTCAAGTCAAACCATGACCATTTCCACACAACACTGTTATAGTGCTATTATTCCACTTTCAACCTCCTATGGAATCCTGGGTTTGCACTTTAGGGAGGGGCATTTAGAATTCTCAGCCAGAGAGCTCTTTGGCCTCAGTAAAATACAAATCCCAGAATTCCACAGGATGTTGAAAGTGGAATAATAGCACTATAACAGTGTAGTGTGGAAAGGGTCCATGTATCCAACCTTACAGGAGTTTTTCTCCAGTAGCTATGCTCTAATGAATATTATGCCTGGTGTTCTATAAATGACTTAGACACCCACAACAATCCCTTGCAGAAATGGCTGGACATTTTTCTCATGTGAAAATCTGTATTTTGAAAATTATGAAAGCACAGTAGTGCATGCAATGTCACTGTACATGTGGTGCCAATGTGCATGGCACATGCAACTGTGTATTGTGCATTGCAATTCTGCCTTTCACATTTGTTCGTGCATACGGTTGTGCAGTGTTGAAATTCACCAATGCACAGCTGTCATGTAACTCAGTGAGTGTAAAGTTACACTCTGCATCATTGATGTAGGATCTTGGCTTTGTCACAGAACTTGGTTTTAGTGAAAATTGGATTGTGTTATCAAGAAACCTGACTGGAGCAGAGAATCCTTAATGTTGCAGTATGTGAGCGTTTGATGTAAAGCAGAATTCTATTTAGAACCCACTGACCCTTATAAAAGCGTAGTGGGGGAGGGGGCTGTGCAGTCCATGAGTAAAATCCAAAAACACATTTGGACTCAGGGCTCTGAATATCACTCCAGGCAGATTCTATATTGGGACTTTAGCCTAGGTAAAGATCCAATGGCTTCAACATTCAGGCTATTTCCACACAACGACGCTCTTCCACATCATCTCACTGCAGTCCCAGGTCAAGAAGGGAGCACGTCAGCAACACTCCCCTCTTCACCTGCTCAGTCCATGTGGAAGAGAATGCAATTGCACTGTGTCTTCCTTCTGCAGAGCAGCCAGGCTTTTTCCATTGCAGCGCTAAGTAAGGAAGCATCGCCGATGCGCTTCCATAGCTTCTGCATGGCCAGAAGTGGCAGGAGCGCTGTGCAACCGCAGACACAAAATGGATTTTTTCTGTTTTGCAAAAACTGCACAAGCACAATGATCCATGACAGGATGGCAGTGAAATGGCGACAACATCGTGTGGAAACATGACCTGCCAACTGCTGCCATCCTGTGGCAGAAACAAGATAGCGACATTGTGCGGAAAGGGCCTCAGCTAGGCATTTGGACTTTGATATTCTGTCTCTCTTCTCATGCAAATTCTGTCTGACTCAAAAGGCTGCTTTTTCTTATTTTTGTTGTTGTTGTGGTCTTATTTTTGTTGTTGTTGTTGTTGTCTGCCTTCAAGTCATTTCCAACTTATGGTGACCCCAAGGCAAACCTATCATGGGCTTTTCTGGGGCTGAGAATGTACAATGCATCTAGGGTCACCAGTAGGTTTCCATGGCTGAGTCAAGCTCTGGTCTCCAGGTCTAACAATGCAGAAAGCACCAGTCTAATCTTGGAAACTAACCAAGATCAGACCTCGTTGGTACTTGAATGGAGGACCACCAATTAATACCAGGCTATATTCAGAGGAAGGCAATGCCAAACCACCTCTTACTCTTCCTTGCCTAGAAACATCTTATGAAATTCAAAGGGTTGGCATAAGTTGACAAACCATGTGAAGGCACATACACAGAGAGAGACAGCATCCAAAATACATATGGGTGATACCTTGATTAGGCCAACCAGAAAGCACATGTAAACACACACATAATTAGGGATGGGCCAACCAAATCCTCGAATCCTCAAAAAGGATTTGAGATTTGCGAAGCTGAATCCCTGCACCAAAATAGGCAAACTGAATCTTTTGAATCCACCAACCAAATAGTTTATTGGAGACTGGGATGCCAGAAAACCTAGAAGACTAGGATGCCTGAAAACCTGGGAGACCAGACACACAGGGAGAGATGGCACTTAGGTGATTTTCCCCCCCTTGGAGTAATAATGGCCTTTGCTAACAATTTCAGAAATTACATCT
Source organism: Ctenosaura bakeri (assembly GCA_948474755.1). NCBI lineage: Eukaryota > Metazoa > Chordata > Lepidosauria > Squamata > Iguanidae > Ctenosaura > Ctenosaura bakeri. The sequence continues at coordinate 298,848 of CAOLHI010000087.1, read as the reverse complement.
GGGGTTATATTTTAATATATTTAAGTTGAACATTTAATATTCAGCACTATTTTCTTTGCTGAAAACCAATGCCATGTGTAAATGCTGGGGTCAGTGGGTCTGACACCTATCAGACATAGTGGGACAGAGGGCAAGGTCACACAATCTCATCCAGTGATTGCCACATGTAAGCCAGTGGACCTCCTTGCACAAGACCAGTGCTTGGTTGTAAACCTATAGCTAGAATAGGATGAGAAATCAAATGTCTGTCATGGTTTCTCAGTAGCCACGTGGCAAACTACATGTAGCAGGAAGGAACAATTGTTTTTCAAAACTGGTGCCTCTGGGGCTTGCCAAAGGCCTGGTTGGCTGGAAGGTACAGTCTTCTTGAGATTTCAAGAACAGCTGAAAGATTCCTTTGCATAGCTGCTATGCAAAGCTTTTTCAGACACAATTCTGGGGTTTGTAGTTTTACAAGGTGTCACAACCCTCTCTCCCAAAGTATGCTGGTGCATCATCAAACTACAAGCCCCAGGATCCCATAAGTAGCTCTGCAAAAAAAAGGCCATTTTGACCTGGATTATCTCTGTACTATAGTAAGTGGCCCTGTTTACACAGGCAGGAAAATATGAGATTAATCCACATTTTCCTGCCTGTGTAAGAAAGGGCCTTCATATCATTTTCAATCTAGGATGATCCTGAGGCAAAACTATGACAATTGTCCTGGTCAGATTTCTTCAGAGGGCGGGGTTGTCTTTGCCTAGGCTTTCACTGAGGCTGAGAGAGTGTGTCTTGCACAAGATTATAATTCTTTCCCTTGCTTTTTTAAACCCTTTTTTAAAAAAGGATTTGAAAGATTGGAGATTTGTGAGATTCATGGATTCCCAGAACCTTCCAGGAATCCGGAGACAGATTTGGAAAATTCTGGATTCATCCTATCCCTACAAAAAATATACACTAGCTTTTGAAGGTCTCTGACTTCTACCATCAAGCAGATGGCAGGAAAAAAATCAATCAGGTGAAATCACAGTGATGTTGTTGAGATCACAAACCTATGGGTCTACATCTTATGGTCTGCAGACTGAGCTTTCTGCCTACATGAACAGACATTATTACATCTGTGAGCAGAAGATGCAGGACAGCCTCTTCACCCTACTGCAATCTATGCCTCCTGCCTGACCTGATAAAGGTATCACCTGTGTGTATTTGGGATTACGGCTTTTATTTAGTCAGTGCAACAACCCTTGCATTGGGCATTACTAACCTGTTTTCAAATTCCAAGTTCTTTCCTTCCTAACTATGGAGACATTCTTGTCAAAAATGAACTGGAGCAAAACTCTCAAGAATTCTTCATGCTAATCTAGGTAACCTTAGTTTGCTACACGTACCCTTGGCTTTGCCAGAGACTGCTAGTGAAGCACATCATTCTATAGTAGTTGTGTTAAGATTTTTTTTTCCTAAAAACAAAAAACACAGCGCTGTGACACTGAATTGTCTTTCAGAGTAATTACCTCATTTGGTTTAAATTAGCTCTGCACAAAGTTTCACCCCTGAGTTGTGTTTATGAGGGAAGTGTGAAATTATTTAATTTGAATGGCAGCAGAAAAGATAACAGGGATGCATTTTAGGATTCAAAGTTTCAACTCCTCTGATTGAAGAAATAGTTCCTAGTTCTGCTGCCTTGACAGAGGAGGAAGAGGAGGAGGGAGAGGCCAGAAGTAATAACAAGAACAACAGAAAACATGCGTGAGATTCAGTAGCCACACCTTTCACAATAGATTGAAAGTTCATTTGTTATTATTGCTGCCCGTCTCCCGAAATGAAGAGACCACACGACAGGACTTGGGATAAACTATGGGCAATTTATTATTTATTGCCTATTTAGACATGAACTTGAACTTGACCTTGGACATGCCATTGAACTTGATATTGACATTGACCTCACAGGGGCTGCATGATAGCAAAATACCCGGTCCCAAGGGCAAACCCCTGATCCCGAGTTGCCATCTTGGTGACCCCCTTTGGAAGGCATGCCCCATGAAAGCCCACCACCTGCCACAGAACCCAGAAGTGAGGGCATAAAATATGTGGATCTGCCCCAAGGATGCCCTCCTTCTTCGCCCCTCACCTGGTGGCCTGATGAACAGGAGAGTGAGCTTCAGAGGTGTACCTTACATACCTTGTGCCAAAGGTATACACCTGATGCCTTAATGCCTCCCCTTTGCCTGCCGGGAGACCTATTTAACTCTGGTTTAAGACACCACCCTGAAATCCAATTACTACAGCGTAGGGTAGGCGAAACCACCCCCTTTGGGGAGGAGGAGGAAGAGAAGAAGAAGAGACCCAGGAGTAACAACAAGAACAACAGAAAGCATGTGTAAGATTCAGTAGTCAGACCTTTCACAATAGGTTGAAAGTTCATTTGTTATTATTATCATTATGCCCATCTTTGATTCTCACTATTAAAGCAATTACGGAATCAAGAAGCTTTAAAGTTTAACCCCAGGGAAGCTCCTGATGAGTAATAAGGGCTGAAAGATGGCCAGGGAGACAGAGACACTAATGACTGCTTATTATGATAAAGGGATACACAGAGGAGGTGACAATTACCAAGGCTTCCTATCCTTTTGAAACGTGGGTGTCAGAAATTTCAACATGACGCCAATAATTCCCACCCAGGTTCAAAAACATTCTTCTGGATAGATCCAGAATTGAACCAGGTATGCATAAATGCCCACATAGTGCATAAATAGTGCATTTTAAGAATGCTTGTTGTGACTAATTTTTAAAAATATCTTGCAAGAGATAAAGTGAGATAAAATGAGCCAGCACTGGTATAGTGGTTTGAGTGTTTGATTATGACTTTGGAGACCAGGGTTTGAATCTCCGCTTAGCCATGGAAATCCATGGGGTGACCTTGGGCAAAGGACACTCTCTCAGCCTTGGGGGAAGGCAAAGGCAAATCCCCTCTTAAGAAATCTTTTTAAGAAAACCCCATCATCGATTCACCTTAGGGTTGCTATCAGTCAGAAATTACTTGAAGGCACATCATGACAACAAGAAGACAGCCAATGCACATAACCAGTGTCTCTTCAAGATTTTTTTTAATTATTTATTTGTATCCCGCCTCTCCATATGGATTGAGGTGGCGAACAACTTACAAATAGCATGTATTTCGAACATTTCTATACATGCCCCCAACAAGCTGGGTACTCATTTTACCGACCTGCGGAAGGATGGAAGTCTGAGTCAACCTGGGGCCCAGCAGGATCGAACTCACAACCTTGTGACTTTCAGTACTGGCATTTAACCACTGTGCCACCAGGGTTAAACATAAGCCATCAGCCATGTATTGTGAAAGACATCCTTTCTATGCAGAAACAGCAGGCACACAGAACTGCTAAGAGGTCTCCAGCATCTGAAAGCTGCAAGGCTTGGTCATGTTATAAGATGTAGTCTGATGATATTCAAGGTTTGCCACATCCTGAAAGTCAACCACTGCCATGGCTCAGTGGTAAAGGGCCTAAGATCCGATGGCAAAGCAGTAAAACTAGTAATGTGGAGATTCAGGAGAATACCTCATTTCTTCCTTCAAGAAATTCACTCTGTAACTGGTATCCTGGTGATATTTTATGCACACATAAATTCCATTATACATGCAGATGTACTTTTTTTGGCTATGGCATAACATTTGTTTTCAGTTCTCAGCTGTGTAAGTAGTTCCACAAGTGTAACTGATGGATTTTCAGTCATTTATTCTCCATTGGTACATAACTATTAGTAATTTTATGTTAGTTTTCTTCCCAATGGAAACAAGGAGTAAATTTCACAATTTTCTCGTCGATGTGAGAAAATCCTCAGAAATGGGGTTTGTGAAGATTTTTTTTTGCAGTATGAGACTTTTTCTGTGCCAAATCAAATTTCAAGTGGTTGTTTGTGCCAAAACAAAAAACATTTTCTTTGCAGAAATTGACTGCATGTTCTGTGCAGAACAGAATGTAAAAAAAGAACCCCACTGTTTCTAGACAGAAAAAGACTGTGTTCAAAAATACGATTTTCTGTGCAGGAAAAAAAAGCCTGTTTTTTTCACAAAACAAGCAGTTGTGAATTTTTTGAGTAAATCTCGATCTGAAAAGAACTTTATCAGTCCAGGATACTTCTAGACAGAGCTTCTCATAATTTGAGAAACATGTTTTTTCAAACATTTTTCAATTTTAGGGGGTATATTTCTCCTCATTCCTCATAACTGTTCCCCAGTGCCTTCATTGTGCCATTTGATTCACTGGGATTTCAGAAAAAGGAGACATATTTGAAGAAACAAAATTGTGCAACCAATGTTGTTATTCAACAGAAAGGTAGGATAGTACAATCACAACTTAATTATACATGTGTGAATTTACAGCATGATGCAGGATTTCAGCTTGCATTTTGATAGCTGATGCTACTTTTGAACCATCAGGACTCAAATGTGATCCCTAATCAACTGGGGAAAGAATCAGTACATCAAGATTAATTTCTCTGATAGATTGATTACGTGGAATTTAAATTACCTTGACACGTCAAGCCATTGCTCCTAGTTGTTTTACAACTTTTGTGTCCTATGTCTCTAAAAGTTTAAGGAATCTTGTCAATTTTCCTTCTTAAGCTGTACATCACAACTGCAAGCCTAACACTTCTTGGGTACACTTACAAAGGATTTCTCTAATCAGCACCCCAATCAAGACAGGCTCTTAGTGCCTGTGCACCCCTTCATGGTCATTTAGTGACCAAAGAAGAGGAGAAAATGCCCAGGCAATGTCCACCTACAAATCTATAGTCAGAAGCAAAGACTAGACAGTGGCCTCCCAGATCTCCAGTGTGTGTAATGGCTGTTGTTTTCTCCCAGGTGCAGAATTGCAGCCAGACCCTCCCATGGCCATTAGGGTTTCTCCCAACACAGAATCCAAGGTGATGTACTACTTTTTAAAAACACAGTTCAATTAAAGCTTCAATATAGAAATTAAAACACAAATCAAGCTTCTATATAGAAAAAAAAACAAGTTAAAAATGCAGGTTGAAAGTTTTTTTTAAAAAATGCACACATAGTAAATTAGAAACAGAAATAGACAGCCATAATAAGCACTTTGTTGTCTTTGCATAATGAACTTTAAAGCACATACACTCCGTAATCACAGGATAACACGGATATGTCATCAACAGGATTTCAGCCATTTCAGGTTAGAGAAGTCATTAGGCAGCAGTGAGCAGTTGAAAGTGGGACCTCTAGTGTTGCACAACGAGTGCTAAACCTTGCAAGTCATGTTGCTGTCCTCAGGCATGGTGGAGAAGTCTATTCCATTACCCTATTGCAGTAAGTTTTACCCCAGTTGGTTTCTCTATATGTAATGGACAGATGCCACTTCATTCTTTAACATGGGCAACAAAATTTCATAGAATCATAGAATCATAGAAATGTAGAGTTGGAAGAGACCACAGAGGCCATCCAGTCCAACCCCCTGCCATGCAGGAACACCCTCAAAGCACTCCTGACAGATGGCCATCCAGCCTCTGCTTAAAAACCTCCAAAGAAGGAGACTCCACTACACTCCGAGGCAGCAGATTCCACTGCCGGACAGCCCTGACTGTCAGGAAGTTCTTCCTGAGGTTCAAGTGGAATCTCCTTTCCTGCAGCTTGAATCCATTGCTCCTTGTCCTGGTCTCTGGAGCAGCAGAAAACAAGCCCTCTCCCTCCTCTACGTGGCATCCCTTCAAATATTTAAACATGGCTATCATGTCCCCTCTTCACCTTCTCTTCTGTAGACTAAACATACCCAGCTCTCTAAGTCTATCCTCATAGGGCTGCCTGGCTTCCAGGCCTCTCACCATTTTGGTCGCCCTCCTCTGGACTTGCTCCAGCTTGTCAATATCCTTCTTGAATTGGGGTGCCCAGAACTGGACACAGTATTCAAGATGGGGTCTAACCAAAGCAGAGTAGAGTGGTACCAGTACCTCCCTCGATCTAGACACCATACTCCTATTGATGCAGCCAAGAATTGTATTGGCTTTCTTGGCTGCCGCTTCACACTGCTGACTCATGTTCAGCTTGGATCATCTCTGGTTTGTGTAGGGAAAATAAATTTCATGATTCGTTAGAACTGTCTAGAACAGAGTCTATGCAGACCCTGAAGCACAGTGAGGCTGAAACAACTACTGAGTTTCACTCTACTTGTTCCTTTCCCCTTCTCCTCCTCTCTCTCTATAAGTTCATCCTATTTTATCATACAGTTTTACACTTGGGTAAACAGGAAATGGTAAACTGGTTTGAAATGATGGCTTTCCAAACACATTTCTTATTTTAGAAATGGTCTAGAAATATATTTGGGGTGGAAGAGAGTACACATGGGCTGATGGATTTTTCTTAATGAAACCCGAAGTGTCTAATGAGTATCTAGCTGAGTTATGTGCACTGCAGCAAATCGGTGTCTGAGGTCTCCTGATTTATGAGGTTGTCTCTCTGCAGGTATTCTTGATAGAATAATCTTGCTTGAGAGGGGAATGAACTTTCTTTCCTATCGTCTTTTTCTTGATGGGTGTTTACTGCCGCACTTTTTTGGAAGTCTGATTTGCAATGGTCATGTTTCTTAGACTGCTCAGGAATATGTTTCATCTCGCTCTGCAAATATATGTCTGTATATACATGGATCCATAAAGAGAAAGAGAGACAACTGTAAACAAAAAGATGAAAGTCATCAATTTATGCATCTGCTTTTAAAGATTTCATATGTCTTTCTGTTTATCTTTTGCTCTGCATTACTGTCAATATGCTTGTGCATTGCCTACATGCATACTCATGGGTTGAAATTGTACATCATGCTTGCGTAGTGTAAATCTACAGCCACATAATGACACAGTGGTTGGGCTACAGCATCCTTTTGCTGAATACCAACACTGTGCAATCAATGGTGTGTCTTCCAATGTTCCTGCCTATTGTCCCCTTGTGCAATGGGGAATAACCTGTGGTTGTTCCTACAGCTCCAGTGAATCAGGTGGTACAGTGAAGGCACTGAAAAATAGTTATGCACCACCCCCAAAAATGCTCAACTGTATGTCTGTTGCTGTTATTGTTGTTGTTGTTGTGTGCCTTCAAGTTGTTTCCAACTTATGGTGACCCTAGGGCAAGCGCATCACACAGTTTTCTTGGCAAAATTGTTCCAAGGAGGTTTATGCCCTTGCCATCTCCTTGCAGGTAAGAGAGTGTGACTTGCCCAAGGTCACCCAAGGAGTTTGCATGGAGAAGCAGGGATTCAAATCCTGGTCTCCAGGTCATAATCCCATGCTCAAACCACTACCTTGGTTTGTTGGAAACCACTTGGGGTCTCAGACCAGGAGAAAAATAGAATTAAAATAAAATAAAAGTGCAGTTCTGGTGCATTTCTGGATGATTTTCAGGTAGCAAATCACACAAAAATCTCCCAGAAAAATAACAAGAAAGGGAGTCTTGTGTAACACACAGTCTACACTACTCTGGTTTACTCTATCATTTCTGAATCTATTGTTTTTCTATGCAATGTGAGCAAGACAGCTAAGCTGGGCTTCATAGCTATACCCAGGAGCTGGTGTTCTTCTACAGTGGCTGTCACTATTCTGAGACATGTTGAGCTGAAGGATTAATCTTTCCCTGCTTTTTAGAATCATGTTTGCCTTCCAAAAAGTGTTTTTTTCTTCTTCTCCACTATTGATCTGAAGTCAGTTCAGTGCTACAAAGGAAAAACCAACTGTTACATTTTTAACAAATGTTCTTTTCTGATGTTTTCAATTTGGCTTTGCAGTTGCATTAGGAAGCCAGACAGTTTTGAGATTGAACTGTGCTGCATGACAAAGGATAAAGACTTTAATGGACTCTGGCTACAAGACATAACATAGCAAGAGGAAATTACAGGACATGCTTAGTCTAACTAGATTACAGAAAGTATTTTGCACTATTCATCCATGCCATCGTATTTCTAGTTACTATGTATGGATGTGAAAGCTGGATAGTGAAGAAAGAAAATCAACTCATTTGAAATGTAGTGGTGGTGAAGAGTTCTATGGGTACCCTGGACTGCTAAAAAGACAAATGAATGGGAACTAGATCAGATCAAACCTGAACACTCCCTAGAAACCAAGATGACTAAATTGAGGCTTTCTTTCCTTGGCCATATCATGAAACATCGTGACTCACTAGATAAGACAATAATATTTGCTAAGGTGGAAGGCAGCAAGAAAAGAGGAAGACTATATTATAGCTAGTTTGATGAGGAGGCAGCTATCCTGCTGCTGGAATTCATGCCCAGTAACTTTTCTTAAATTGAATTTGGGCTACAGACGTTTCTGCACTACACCCTTATAGTGCTATTATTCCACTTTCAACCTCCTGTGGAATTCTGGGGTTTGTAGTTTACTGAGGCCAAAGAGCTCTCTGGATGAGAATTCTAAAGGCCCCTCCCTAAACTGCAAAGCCCAGGATTCCATAGAAGGTTGAAAGTGGAATAATAGCACTACAACAGTGTAGTGCGGACATGGCCTGAAGGACATAGTTTATCCTTGATGTAGATTAATTTAACCACTTGTATTTTTCAAAGATGGGATGCTTGAGAACTCTAGCAATATCAAATAGATTTTTAAGATGCATTTTTCTTTTGTAACAGTGGTGAAGGATAGGCATTCATTATGATGATCCACACAGCTGTGCCTTGAAGGAGGGTCTAAACATTCTGTTATCTGTTGCTCCACATCATTAACACTGCCCTAGAAGTTCCCAACCCCACCAACAGCAGGTCTTTTGTAAATCAAATGTATCTTAGCTGCTCATTTGAGAACAAACCACCCTTGCATTACAACTATTGTCATTGTTGTTGTGTGCCTTCGAGTCATTTCTGACTTACGGTAACCCTAAGGTGAACTTATCATTGGGTTTTCTGGAGCTGAGAGTGTGTGAAATGCTCAAGATCAACCAGTAGGTTTCCACGGCTGAGTCGGGAAATGAACTCTGCTCTCCAGGGTTGTAGTCCAACATTCAAACCACCACACCATGCTGGTTCTTACTCTAAGATAAGTGTGTAGGGCTGCACTTTAGGAGTACTGCTCCTACTATATGTTTGGTGGGGGAAGAGGGAACCAATAACTTACAACAAAATATTATCTTTAGGAAAATCCATTTTCACTCATTTTATTATGTGGTATGCAGCTTAGGTTGCCAGATGAAATAAAGTTCAAGGCTCCTCTCCTTTCTTTTCAATGGTTGTGTAAGAGTGAACATACCAAACAATGCCTGTTGGACTTCTCTCTCCTATACCACTTTTAAAGTGACAGAAGCCCTGATCACTATTTCAGTTGGCAACCCTAGGCCATTTCCACACTGCACTGTTATAATGCTATTATTCCACTTTCAACATCCTGTAGAATTCTGGGGTTTGTAGTTTACTGAAACCAAAGAGCTCTCTGGTTGAGAATTCAAAAGGCCTCTCCCTAAACTGCCAACTCCAGGATTCCATAGGACATTGAAAGTGGAATAATAGTACTAGAACAATGTAGTGTGGAAATGGCCCCTATTTCCAGCTACCTTCAGAGAGAACAGACAGATCAGCAGGAAGTGACAATGTCCAGGATCCTATTGGTATCTTATGCATATGTACTTACCCCATCTGATGTTTTTTGTCCAATTAAATTCAACTTTGTAGAAGCAAGATTGGGCATGTGATGCCACTGTTCCTCAATGTTAATTGTGCACAGATTTTTCACTGCACCTGGGTGTGCATTGTTTATGTCTGTGCATTTGGTTGCACCTAGGTTGTCTGGGTTCAGTCACACAGCTTTGCCATTCAACACAAAGGTTGTGTAGCGCAGTTAAAACACAACTCTACATGTGAAGATTGATGTTATACAGTCTTGATGTATGATCTCAACTGATGTCTCAGACAGCATAGAAGGCTCAGAGCTTTGAACCCATGAGCAATGGCTCAAATATCCCACAGATCACCATAATTTCAAGCCACAATGAAGGCATAGACTGAGAAAGGGTGTAGGTAACACCATTGCCTAATGTTCTGCTAATGATGAACCTCACAGTCAATCTTTTATTAGCAATGACTGACATTTATTATCACTCCAACACATGTCCCTATTAATTTCTATGCAGACACCCTTGTAATAGACACTGGAGTACATAAATCAATCCTAGGAAGAATGAAAGCTCATCACTTCCCCAGAAGACTGAGCCTATCAGCAGCAGAACAAACAATTGCTATTTATTAGCAGCAACTGCTTGTACTTAATTCTATTGGGTTTTGCCAAGGTCCATTGACAAGCTCATGGAGTTGTGTTATAGTGTGATTGCCTAGTGGTAGTACCTCTAGTTCCAAAGTGCCATTTGTCCTAAGTATGAAGCATTTGGCTGTTGAAATACAATTTTTCACTAATTTCATTCTTGAAGGAAGCAATGAATAATCTTAGCAAATTCTTTAAGCTGCAAGAAAGTGTACTTTTCAAAGAATAATCATTGTGTGAGACTTGTTCTGGAATTTGCACAATTGTACACAGAAAACAGCATTTTCTGCACATAAAATATTTGAAAGAATCGTGGGATCAAGAATTGGAAGGGATCAGAAAGGCCATTCAACCCATCCCCTTGCTGTTCAGGAACACACAGATTGATAGATTGATAGATTGATTGATTGATAGATTGATTGAATTTATTTCCTGCCTTTCTCTTAAGATGGGATTCAAGGCGGCTTAAACATTCCCCAACAGATGGCCAACCAAACTCTTTTCAAAGGTCTCCAAAGTATGAGGGTCCACTGCATTCCAGTCAATGTCACTGCCCAACAACTCTTACAGTCACAAAGTTCCTCCTGACATTTTGAGGAAATCTCTCTTCTTGTAATTTGAACCCATCAGCTTGTGTTGTAGTCTCCACAGCAGCAGAAAAGCATTTCTTGTGCAGAAAACAATGTATTCTGCATAGGAAATGGCATATTCTGCAGTGGAAATAATATTTTTGCACAGAAAAATTATTCGCTATTTTCAGAAAATGATGTTTTCTGTGAAAAAAAAGATATGTGCAAATTCTATACAGATTGAATCTGGTATCAAGACTTCCTACCACTCAACAAACATGTTTTTTGACCATTTTTAAAATATTTTCTAATATTCCTCAGCCACTGGAATCAAGACATGGTGGTGCTGTGCTTGGCTTCTGTGTAATATTCAAGCCCTTATAGTGCTGATGCAAGGATTTCAACAAGATTAATGTGTGTGATGGACTTTGACTCTTCAGATAGTACAACTCTATAGTTTTATACTCAGTGGTTAATCCCATTGTTAGCCCCTTCTAGAATCGGCCAACTGAATAAATGGGATTTACCTATGTATTGAGTCATCATTCAAGAATTGATTCAATGGATCTCTTCTCCTTGGGAGTAACCAATAGGACTAAGAGTGTTGCATTCCCTGTGGCATGCTCACAGGTAATTGAGGGTTGCAATCTGAAAAACTAGGTGTCATTATTGAAGTCCTGGATTCCTTGGTAGATCATTAGTCACCTCTCAAGAGTGCTTTAGATGTGTATTCCTGGATGGCAAGAGTTAGACCATTTCCGCACTAGCCTGTTATAGCGTGATGATTCCACTTTCAACATCCTCTGGAATCCTAGGATTTGCAGTTTCAGACGGGGCCGGCTGGCCCCTCCCAAAACTGAAAACCCCAAGATTCCAGAGGATGTTGAAAGTGGGATCATCACGCTATAACAGGCTAGTGTGGAAATGGCCCAAGACTAGATGAACCTCATGGTCCCTTTCAACTCAATGATTCTATCATCTTTTGATCATGTTTGGACTCTGCAGCTCTTAAGGACTGTTTTGGATGAGATAGCTATTGAAATAAATGCAATCATTTAGGAGAAACATGCTTATTGAATTGAATTTGCAATGAGCTGAGAGTGGTTTTCTTTTCCCCCTGCTGAAAGGATGTAGGGATGGGAGGATGGGGGCCAAAGGCATCAGTTTGGGCCTCAGTTCATTAACTGTTGCACTGAAAGTGCCAAAGTTGCAAGTATGTAACTTATTCTCTTAACAGCTTAACTTCATCTCAGGCATTAATTTGGTTTTATAGCCATTTATTTTTTCAAACTATTGCAAAGGGAGCACTATTTGCCAAGCGGTTTAATGTTATACTAGTGTATTTACATTTTTCAACAAACAGAAAATACAAAGCAGGGCAAAAAGAAACAAGGGGAAAAAAGCTCTCTTGGGAGAAAAAATGGATTTTGGTTGGATTTGTTTTGGCTCCCATCTCCAGAACATATATTTTATTTTCACTTGATGGGTTAGGCTGCCTTTGCTCTTTTTTTCAGCTGCTGCAATAATTTTCTCTTAAAGAGCTATGTTTCATTTCATTCCCTGGTAGACTGCAATCCTAGCCCCCTTCAGTTAACTTCAGAGCAGTCAACTATTTTAGCCACCTTCTGTTCTTCTGCCTTTCACAGCAGTTGTGTTTGCAAGACCTGAATAGAGCATGCAGATGACCAGGGCTCTTAAAGAGTTCTCATTCATAACGGATACTTAGCTTGGGCAAGAAAACACTCATCTGCTTATTCATGATGATATAGCGGCTGTTACAAAGCAGAAAAGAAGGGTATTTCCTCCCCTGGTCACTTGATGACTTTAATGGGTTCCTTTCCACATCATCCAAAAGGTCTTTACTGCTCTAACTGCAAATGAGATTCAGAAGTCCAGAGTCCATAAGCTGGGACCAGTCAGGAACTGAAAATCAATAACCATTCTTGACCTGACAGGAGCAGGAAATACCTGGTGTCAAACAGCCCAAGATCAAGAAAGTCATAAATCAGAGGCAGGATTCCATGGAGTATCGTAGCCAGGCTACCAGCCAGACCAGAGGTCATAAATCTATAAGAAGCACTTTCATGCACTGAACTGTCAAAGGGGAAGTCTGAAGTTGTTCTCAATAAGGTAGCTAGTGTTCATAACTGCCTTTTATTGGTGTCATGTTCAGCCAATGCTCAGATCCCCAGCAGTATTTAAGGTGAATATTCCACAGCAGTACTCTTCCCCATGCCATAATTGCAGCCTCTCGTTTCATCTATAGGGAATGGTCTGGGCCAGACCCCTGAGCCTCTTCCTTTCTCCGGGACTGAGAAAAAGGACTTCCTCCAGCTCCTCTTCCTGATCTGAGCCCAACCTGTCCTGCAGAACAGAAAGAGGGTTTGCCTGGCCTGTGATTGTGATTTCTTCATCTGTAAGTCTGGTTCTTTTTCTGATAAAGATGAACTCTCAAGGGATGGGGGCATGACAGCATCCCTACTAGCAGGAATTTCTTTATATAGCTAGAGAAATCCCAGAGGATCCCAGAGATATCTCCATGATCTACTGGAGTCTGTATGTATGTGTGCCTTCAAGTTACCAGTCAACTTCTGGTGACCCCATGAATTGCACAGGCCTTTCTTAAACATGGAATAATACAGAGGTGTTTTTGAGAGTTCCATCCCCTGATATATAACCTACGGTACCTGGTATTCATTGGCAGTCTCTCATCTAAGTACTAACCAGGGCTGTCCCTGCTTAACTTCCAAATCGAGCAGGATCTGGTATCCTTAGGGAATTTGGTATTTGGAATTGATAAAGCTGTTCCAGGTTGCAGGCCATTTCCATACTACACTGTTATAGTACTATAATTCCACATTCAACCTCCTGTGAAATTCTGGGGTTTGTAGTTTACTGAGGCCAAAGAACTCTCTGGCTGATAATTCTAAATGCCCCTCTCTAAACTGCAAATCCCAGGACTCCATAGGATATTGAAAGTGGAATAATAGCACTATAACAGTGTAGTGTGGAAATGGCCTTAGTTTTATTTCTAAAGGAACTATTCAAAGTGCTGAAGCTATTCAGGAAGAGGGCCTACACATTAGACAGGTCCTTTTAATTTCAGACTGATAGCCACCATGGATTCACCAGCCATTGACATCCCAACCACTGTGATGTTCCTTGCCCCAAATAAGCAGTGGGCAAAGCTGAAAATGAGATACCAGAAGGCAAAATAGGTTGCCACCTAAGGAAAACAACTACCGGTATCCATTCTCTTCATGAGCCTAAATCAAATAGTTAGCCTCAACTAGAAAACAGCTACTGAATCAAGGGCAACATGGTAAGTCAATATTTTTCAATGTTCCATTCATTCCAGGGAATCTGTTCTAGTTGGGACTAGCAATTAGATTTATGCCACAGACATGTAGGTATGAAATCTGTGTAGACATTTTGAAATAAATGTGAAAGGATGGGGAGAATAGTAGATCCACACCCTTCCACTACCACTTGTCTCACATGAAGAACAATTTCCAAGAGAAGTCATCTCTACCCATGGAGACCTACTGCCCAAAGGGGAAAGCTGGAATTTCCTAGACCTTCTGTGACATCAAAGCAGCTGAACAAATAGCTACCACAGATAGGAGACATCATGAGAGGACTGAATTAGAGTGCCTTGTAAGACCAGCTGCTCTGACATGAAGGTTTCAATAGTTAAGCAAATTCAATAACTACAGCAATGAGCTTATGTGGAGTCCTCATCCTTGACAAAGACTGTCAAGGCTGTTTTGTCCCTCCATTCAGGCCATGACAGTATCCTGTGAAGAAATCTAGGTCTGTCAGAAAGAAAAAGAAAAAAATCTGAAAATGCTACACATGCTTTACAACTTGTAAGAAAAAGTAGTTCCAAAAACTATCTGAAAGTCTTTTGACCATTATTTGGACTATCTTGAGTCATGCTTCTCCTCCTTTTTTCTCAAGATTCTGCTCCTCATTTTCAGACCACTCCTTCTAGAAATTAAATAAGAGTTTAATGCTTCCCTTTTTAAACCAGTAAGTGCTTCAATCAAAGGATTAGGAGTCTGCAGTTATTACTTACTGAAATAGGAACAGGTTTAGTGTTAAACTACAGTTATTTGTCAAGCTATTGTTACAAGGAAGGAAAAGCTATTAATGAGGCTTCTTCTCCTCACATTTTGCAGTAAGAATCTATGGGAGAACTTAAGAAAAAGGGGAGAGAGACAAAAATCCTTACTTTTTAATGTGTGCAGATCAGAGTGAAAACTGCTGTTCCCTGGAGCTACATCAGACATTAATGGGCAAGGAGAACAACCGTTTCCCTTTGCCTTAATACAAGAACTTAAGAAATGTGCAGCCCAGACATTTAAAACAAAAGGAAGCAAAAAGAAAGAACAACCATAGGACACATTCAGGTGTGTTCCTTACAAGAGAAATACAGAAATTATCATACAACCAAAAATAACTTACAGATCCCGTCTGAGGATTTATTTTATTTTACATTTTATTTTAATTTTATTTATTATGTTTAGATGTTAGCAATGGATGTTGCCAATACCACACCAAGAAGCAATAGACAAAATCCTACATCACGGTTGTCTTACATAAATCTGTGCCTGTGTAGTTATATATTAATTGTGCAACACAACCCTTGTGTTGAATAGCAACATTGCACAATTGAAGTGTGCATATGATTTATATATTATATTTGTATGATTTACATTTTATGCCAATTAAACATATCTTCTAATTAATATATATCCAATGTGAAATTGCAGAGATGCCCCTAACCAGTGAGACTCCAAATATGTAACTGAATACACCACAAAATTCACATGTGGATAAATGTTCAACCATACACAATGTGCACCCATGCTTCAATGTGCACTCTGCTTCTGCAGCCTTGAACTGATTGCAGTCAATCTGCATTGGATTAAAAAAAAATGTGTACCTAGATGTTGCACATGGGTTCATTCAATTCATTCAGTTGCACAACATCACAGTTCACTAACCAGGTTGCACAATATCACAATTTACTAACATGCACAATGTATCTCTATGCAGGACATACACTAATCTTCTTGCAGGAAGGAAAAAACAAAGACCAGCATCCTGTTAATGACTTATGCACACATAGTTGCGTCTTATGCTCACTTTAGTCCTTTTCTGGATGTAGTGCATAGGGCTATTCTCTTACCCTTGCACTCTGTCCAAAAACCTCCCATACTGGTAGTTGTCAAGCTTCAGAAGGGCCAGCTGCTTTTCCTTCACACCAGAGGTGAGGCAATTCAGACCATGAAGATCCAGCTGGCCTGAGCTCCTAGGAGAAGGAAAAAGTTGGTATATTCTATTTGAGAGTGCACCCTCATTTCTCCCACCCTCTGAGCTGAGACCAGCTCCTTATCTGTGGTCTGAATCACCTTCTGCTTTCTACACTACATGTACATGTGTGATCTTGGTCACTGTCTGGAAACCTGGAAAAATTAAGGTTGAGGTGACAGTAGAAGTGGGATATG
Source organism: Ctenosaura bakeri (assembly GCA_948474755.1). Classification (NCBI taxonomy): domain Eukaryota; kingdom Metazoa; phylum Chordata; class Lepidosauria; order Squamata; family Iguanidae; genus Ctenosaura; species Ctenosaura bakeri. The sequence continues at coordinate 282,503 of CAOLHI010000087.1, read as the reverse complement.
GAGAAATGAAACAAAACAGAGACAGAGACAGAATCATAGAATCATAGAGTCTGAAGAGACCCCAGGGGCCGTCGAGTCGAACTCCCTGCTATGCAGGAACACCCTTCAAAGCATTCCCAACAGATGACCATCCAGCCTCTCCTTAAAAACCTCCAAAGAAGGAGACTCAACCACACTCCGAGGCAGTATATTCCACTGCCGGACAGCTCTGACCATCAGGAAGTTCTTCCTGAGGTACAAGTGGAATCTCCTTTCCTGCAGCTTGAATCCATTGCTCTTTGTCCTAGTCTCTGGAGTGGCAGAGAACAAACCTGCTCCCTTCTCAACATGGCATCCCTTCAAATATTTAAACATGGCTATCACGTCCCCTCTTAACCTTCTCTTCTGCAGACTAAACATACCCAGCTCCCTAAGATGCTTCTCATAGGGCTTCATGGCTTCCAGACCCTTCACCATTTTGGTCGCCCTCCTCTGGACACACTCCAGCTTGTCGATATCCTTCTTCAATTGCAGTGCCCAAAACTGGACACAGTATTCCTAACCAAAGCAGAATAGAGCAGTACCATTACCTCCCCCGATCTAGACACGATACCCCTACCGATGCAACCAAGAATCACGTTGGTTTTTCAGATTTTCAGACAAGACAGATTTTCACATCCCTATCTACTGAGCATCTCTTAATTTGGTTATGGTTTCTTTTACTTTCCTCTCTCGGTGACCACTGAGAATGTATACAATGAGAACTGAACCACTTAGGGGGTAGAATTCTGGAAACTAGAGTCCAATACTTTGTTAAACACACAGAAAACAAAACAGAAGGCAGTGAGAAAGACTTTGTTTTCTGTCAAGCTAAGCTAAGAGATGCCTGCTAGTCTTGCTGGTAGCTACTAAGGCAAACAAGGAAACAGCTTTGAAACTAGGGAGGCTCTGAAGAAAGATGGGAGAAAGACTCAAACACGTGAAAACATCTGGAGCAAAGAAAAAGATTATTTATTGTGTAAAGCAGCTGGAAAACAAGAACAGTCATTTTAATGAAGCCAAAACAGGGAAGGCTAACCAGTTCTATCTGTAGCGTTCTCTTTTAGGACCAACTTGTCTAGATTTGCTGGACCACTCCACACCAGGTGAGAATCACAATGAATTTGGACAACTTTGCTTGGGCCAAGCCTTTAAGGAACTTTAAAATAAGCTTTTAAAAAACTTTAATTAGATTTGTTACATCTCTCAGTCAAATGTTGGTGGGTTTTTTCCTGCACACCCAGTATATCACCATTCCAAGCATGTTCTTTACTAACGAATCAGTTGCATTGAATTCAGTGGGACTTTCATCTGGTGAATTTTCTTAGGACTGCACTATGATTATGGTTCTCTTAATTTCAGCAGGAGAATTGGTGCATTCTTAGATCTCAGTCATCAATCCAAGAATAAGTTAAACCCAAGAATGCTGTTATCAGTCTAGATCTTAAAATTCTACAAAGTTGGATTTCAAAATCAGTTTCTGAGAAATGTTTTTGTCCTGGCATATTTAAATTTTTGAATTTGCTTCTATCAGTTCTTCTTGAAACATGCTTCCACCAGTGTCATGATGAAAACAGAGCTCTCAAGTGCAGGTGAAGGTCAATAACCAATCCCAAGGACTGTGTAAATACAGCTTTTGGGATGCATAACAAACAGAATTGCCAGACTACTTGTAAGAGTGATGGAAATAGACATGATATGTATGCCAGCTAGCCATACAAAAAGCACCTGTTGAATGTCCTCACCAATTCTTTTCAGTTCAACCATTACCTACTTACCTACCAATGGTTATGTGAGATTATTTTGCCTTTCAATTGTCCACAGTCAACTTACAGATAACTTTTGAAGAGTCCTGTTCACATTTAAAGCTGAATAACTGAGGCAACGAAAGTGAAGGCTTAGCAAAAGAAACTTTACTTCATGGCTTTACCAAAAGACCAGCAACGCTAAACAGACCTGACCTTTATATATTTTAGAGGGTGAGGTTCAGGGGGAATCTCTTTAGCTCCATCTGGCTGTTAAGACAACATTCTTCCTTCTTGAGAACCCATGTTTCTGCCAAACACCAGTTAATTAGCTCTGTACCTCAATGGGTCAAGCAGTTACAACAACTTTGCTGCTTAAGAATTCTCCAAAGGCAAAGGTATTCTCGAGTCACTCTTTTTCTGGTGAACATGATCCTCTGTGATCATTATTTAAACATTGTCTACCCTAAGACAGTACCAGCTGGTGCTTTCTATATCTGTAGTGTTATCAGGGGTGCCTTCAGAGCACAAGCATGAATTCATACATGTTCTAAATATACATACTAGTTAAGGAACTTATGACCTTGGCAGTGGTGTGTCTTGGGCCATTTCCTCACTAGACTGTTATAGTGCTATTATTCCACTTTCAACATCCTAAGGAATCCTGGGAGCTGCAGTTTAGGGAGGGGCCCTTGAGGCACTTCCCTAAACTGCAGACCCCAGGATTCCATAGGGTGTTGAAAGTGGAATAATAGCACTATAACAGTCTAGTGAGGAAATGATCTAAGACAAACTGGATCCAATAAGTCACATTCATACAGAATTATCTAAAAAGGGGATTTTATTGACCACACAAGAATCAAGATGTACCCAACAGGTACATTTAGGAATAGCAAATACATAAATGGCTAACAGTACATTGTTGTTGCTGCTGCTGCCACCTGAAATCATTTCTAACTCAGGGTGACTTTAAGACACGTTTTGCTGGAAAAGTTAGCTCAGATCGAGTTTGCCATTGCCTTTTTCAGAAGCTGAGAGAGAGTGTCCTGCCCAAGATCATACAGAGAGTTTCCATGACTGAGCAGGGATTTTGAACTTGGTCTTGCAGATTCATATAGCCCTTCCGCACTACACTTTTATACTGCTACTATTCCACTTTCAACCTCTTGGGTCTCAGGAAACTACAAAACCCAGAATTCCACACGAGATTGAAAGTGGAATAATAGCGTTATAACCGCGTAGTGCGGAAAGCCCCCTAGTTCAACACCCAGACCACAATGGACCCCCACATTATATAGATTCTACTTATTTGTATTTTGCATGCAGGTGCAAAATACAAAAAGTAGTTACTAGGACATCGAGTTGGTTTAGGCAGAGGAAATTCTGATTCAAATAAGCAAACTCACAAGCCTGAGTGGATCTGGAGTTGCTGGGAGGTTGCTAGGAGGAGGAGAAAGAGAGAGAGAGAGAAAGTAAGGACAATTTAATACTTTGGCCGTTTCCACACTAGCCTGTTATAGCGTGATGATTCCACTTTCAACATCCTCTGGAATCCTGGGGTTTGCAGTTCCAGGAGGGGCCGGCTGGCCCCTCCCGGAACTGCAAACCCCAGGATTCCAGAGGATGTTGAAAGTGGAATCATCACGCTATAACAGGCTAGTGCGGAAATGGCCTTTGACGCACACATACACACACACACATACATATATATATAGAGAGAGAGAGAGAAAGAGAGTGCATACACAATGAGGCACATTGTGTCAACAAAGTACTTCCAAAAAGATAGCTTTTAGCCATGGCAAATGCTCCTTAGTCCTGTTGGACTTTTCTGAGGGTCAGCTAGGGAACACTGGCATTTCTGGCTGGAACAGTACAAAGAAAAGGAAGACAAACTCACCAAGGCCCTCTTTTCCCCAGCAAGTACTTGGAGAGAGAGAAAGCAAGCTAACAAGACTCTCTGGCTAAAATCCTGGGTTTGAGAGGGACTGAAAGATGATTTCAGCTTGAAAAGAGGAAGGCCTAATCTTAGTCTCCAGATGGAAGAGGCAATCTTCTCAGAGCTCTTTGTTGATATTTGAAGTAGGCCCCCACCCCAAGAATAAACTACATTGGGAATCTGGGGTCTTTGTAGGGATTTTGAGGCATAGAAAGTTGCTTCAAGTTTACGCATTTCACACACTTGCACTATGTCAAGCTGTTCCATCATTTTGCTGAACAAAGTTCACCTGAGATAGATTACTGCTTTGTTTTTTGACTAACAAAGAAAGAAAATTATTTAGCAGATCATCCTTTACTCCTAGAGGTGACCTTTCCCGCCCTGTCTTTTCCTCTCCATAGTGTGTTGTTTGCCACCTTGAAGATGTCACACTGGAAGAAACAGAAACTTTTCTGGGGGATATTTAGTCCTAAAAGCACCAGATGCTATCTAATCCTGGAAACAAAGCAGGGTCAGCCCTGGTTAGGACATGGGTGGGAGACTGCCAATGAATACCAGGTGCTGCAGGCTACATTTCAAAGGAAGAAACTGGCAAAAACACTTCTGGGTATTCCTGGATTAAGAAAATCCTATGAAAAATTCATTAGGGTCATTATAAGTTGACAGGTGACTTGAAGGAGAACATGGGGGAGAGAGAGGAAGGGGGGGAGAATTCTTTTCCAATAATTTTATAAGAAATCTTAATATGCTGGTGGTTGATAATGAGACTGCATTCTGAAACCTTTCTGATTAATCATTCTCTATCCTCAGCCAGACAGTCAAAAGTAGTTCCACATAAACATACACACACAAGTACCTTGGTAGGGGTTTTGTATAGATGCAAACAACTTACAACAATGGAGTGGCAAAATCTGTTCCAGGTTTTAATCTGAATTTTAAATAAGTTATCAAAAGTGCTGAATCTGTTTTGGCCAAGCTTAACTAAGGTGGCTGGGGCCCCAGAACAGTTTCAGAAATGGGACTTCCCTTCTGCTTACTCTACAAATGACAATGCCAATTAAACCCATTTCATTTCTAGATTGCAACACAACTTAATATGGAAAAATAAAGGGTGGTGAATATTTTCCCCAAGGCACTGTACAAGTGGACCCTCTGTATCTGCAAGGATTTAGTTCCAGCACACTCCACAAAAAGTGAAAAATGTCAGTTTTATGCATCCTAAATTATAATATATATCCTGTATTATTAAATGGTGGTGACATGCACACAGACACCAATGCATCCACATTCATGTTGCTGTTGTTTCATGTCTAGGATGTGATGCTCCATGGTCACTCAAAATTGCAAATCCAGAGGTTGCATATAAAAGAGATTCCACGGTACTGTTCAAGGTTCCAGGAAGTGAACCTTTCAGCATGCCAAACGTAGGACATTTCCGCACTACACTGTTATAGTGCTATTATTCCATTTTCAACATCCCGTGGAATTCTGGAGTTTGTAGAGGCCAAAGAGCTCTCTGGCTGAGAATTCTAAAGACCTCTCTCTAAATTGCAAACCCCAGGATTCCATAGAAGGTTGAAAGTGGAATAACAGCACTATATCAGTGTAGTGCAGAAATGGCCATATGCTCCACCACAGAGGAGTGCCTTTCCTTGTTATCATTGATGAAATTAGGATAGCAATCTGTAGTGGTAGTAGGTGACTCCCATTTCTGAGGAGGGGGTCATTCTGCTCCAGACTTCAGTCTGAACATCAAAGAAGTTGTCTAAATTGCTGAGCCCTGTCCCCAAAACAGATTCAGCATCTTGGCTGATCTTTAAAGACGCTGTGTCATTTGAAACCTAGTATTGAAGGAGCATTCTATGAATGCCATAAATTGCCAATAGGACAACTAAATGGATCTTAGCACCAATCAAGCCTGAACTCTCCCTAGAAGCCTGGAGGACCAAACTGAGGTTATTGTATTTTGAGCATATCATGAAACCACATGGCTCTTGTACCTCACACAGCTGCTTTAAAGTGCAGACTGAAATTGGGAGCTACTGATGGATGGATGCTTATTACCTTTTTGCTTTACTTTTAAGCTTTATTTTAACCACTCATCCACCCCTTTTTCTGCTTTACTTGCTGAGATACACTTTTTTTTAATGTGCCACAATTTTAAACAGACTGTTAGGGAGTGGGAATGTTGAAAGGTACTAAACAGGAGTGCTCTTTTATGCCATAATCACTCCTGTGAACACCTGTGAACTTTTGAATTTAATTGGTCTACAGCTGGTCCTCAATCTTCATTGTAATTGCATGGTGGAAAGGCATACACAAGAAACAGCTTGATTTACTATCAAGTTACGACGTTTTCGTTTGTGATTGTCTCCTCCTTGTTTCAAGTGGCGTCCAAAAGGTTTTGTTGTTGTTGTTTTGTCCTGAACATGGTGATGTTTTAAGCAGGAGCCATAAGAAATTATCTAACCTTTCCTTCTGGTAAAGTCCTTGACTATAAAGCCCTATACAGTTTGAGCCCAGACTATCAGAAAGTTCATATACCCCAATATGAACCTGCCTGACTTTTACAGTCTTTTTGGGAAGGCTTCCTCTTAGCTCCACCACCATCACAGGTACATTTGGAGAGGATATGAGGAATTCCCTGCCATGGGAATGTAGACCGGGGCTTTCTCTGCTCTCTTTTCACCAGCAAGCAAAGACCTTTCCATTGACTCAATGTTAAAGCCTTTGAGCTTTAACAGTCTGATGCAGAAGGTCTTTTAACTTGAATGTGATATATTTTTTATGCTTTTAACAGCCTTTTAACATTGCTTAAACTGGTTCTTAATACAGTTCATTAATTTTAAGAAAAACAGTTGTTATTATCCATTGTTTTAATTTTATTTTGATTTAATTCATATTATGAGCTGTCTTGTGTACCATGTTAGGGAAGAGGAAGAAGACAGATGACAGAAAGAGAGAGAGAGAGAGGTAGAATACTACAGTAAGTCCTCTATCTACTCTTCTTCTGGCAAACTTTTCATTGAGATCCTGCTTTAAGATATGTATTTGTCACGTAGCTATGTCTCCATAGGTACATCTCCTGAAACAAGTCCCCAACCACCTTGTAAGCTGTGTAGCACTTCCAACATGGCCATTCCTAGGTTGTTAGAGAATGAGAGGATCAGCAGAAACACATCCAGTCATTTTCCTTTAGCTGAACATGGTGTGAGATTCCTGTTGCAGTGCATCCAGCCAAAGAAAAACAGCTGGACACGTCAACAAGGATCTCTTCAGTCTCTGACAACCTGGAAATGTCTTGTGTGTTGGGGAAGGGTCTGCACAGTTTACAAAGTGGACTGGGAGGGGATTTGGTTTATTGAATGGTCAGAGCAGAATTCCAACCTGTTCAATGACCAAAAGAATGAGTTGCAATGGTCTAATGAAGAGTGGAAATAGAGACTCATGACTGTCACCACCCCTTACACCTCCCCCATCCTACAGGATGGCAAAATTGTCAAGAAGTATCATTTTATAAAACTGGGCACTTATGACTGTGAGAGCATGTGGCAGTGGGACACTGACTGTAAGTCTGTGCTAGGTCAGGATGACCTCAGAATGGCCAGGTTATAAATTCAAGAGGATTAGATGGAAACCCCTGATGTTGATGGGTTTGGGATAATCCTCTCAATGACTCAACCTCCAAATACTATAGTAAGGTCCCCCAACTTTTGGGATAACATGATATTGACAAGAAAAAGCTCTCCTGTCTGTGCAACTGGTAACTAACAAAGCTGAAAGTAGCACACGATTCATTGGACTACCCTCCAAACTCCATGATTATATTCTTTTGATTTTAGTTCTGGCTTTGTGGGAGGGGGGGGAGTTCAGTCCTGGTAAGACAGAAACACTTCATTAGGCCCTTGGTGGGTCTGCTGAATTGCATTTAATGGACTACAAGTTGTGTAGACCTATCTCAAAATTTTAGTTCAGTTCAACTCTTTTTTCCTTTTTTTCCCCTTTTTTTCTTTTTTTTCTTTTTTCTTTTCTTTTCTTTTTTTTTCTTTTTTTTTCTTTTTCTTTTGAAATCAGAAGTTATCAAATTCACAAATGCTGGATTTACCAAATTTACAATACTGAAGAAGTGAGATGGAAAGATTTACCCATTTCTCAAGGATGGATGAAGATTTTGTTTCAAATCATCTTTTTATTAAAATCTGTAAAACTGGCAAAATTTGATTAAGGGGAAAAAAGCAGACAGCCTTGTTCATCTCTATTTTTGACCCCAAATTTCCAAAATTCAGAGATTTTCTTTATAAATCTGATTGAAATAGCTTGTGACTTGTGAGGAAAGAACCCTTGAATTTTGGAGAAAGTGGGACAAACCAAATTATCAATCCCTACCCCCAAAAATCATTTTTAAAAAATTAAACTGACACATAGTGAGGGTTGGGTTGTGACAAAGTTTAGCTTACTCACTGGCCATTTCCTCATGTCATCGCTGAGCTGCTTCTACGATGGGATGGCAGTGTTCAGCAGGTTGTGTACTTCTGCATGACATCATTGCCATCACACTACCATCCTATAACGAAGCATTGCACTTGCACGGTATTTGAAAAGTGGGAAAAAATCCATTTTACACCTCTTATCACATGGTGCTCCCATACTTACTGTTGTGCAGAAGCTGCAGCAGTGCAAATGTGACACTTCCTGTCCCAGTGGAGCAATTGCAAGTGCCTAGATGTGCTGCAGAAGGAAGAAGTGGGGCTATCCCGCTCCCTTCCACAAGGACCAAGCAGGTGCAGAGGGGAGCTTTGTGGATTTGCAGTGCAACAACGCAGAAGAACATTCCCATGAGGAAAGGGGCATTGTTATGGTAGAAACAATTTTTCATATCCCCATCAATTAGTGAAATAGCTGGTGATGCTCCAGATTTATGCATAGATACTTTCACCATTGCCCTGATACATGACTATATACAGAACTCAGGACGGATGGCAATTTCCCCCACCGGGCTACAGTGAATAGAATCTCATTTATTTTTATTTTACTCACATATGGAAGCAATTAGATGCTCTCTCTCATCAGTTATTAAAATTGTTCCTTCAATTTAAATGCGAGAAAGCTTTCTCAGAAAGGGGCGCTCATTTGAAAGGCAATGTGAAATGACCAATACAAAAGGCTTGAATTTTGCAAGAGATGTTCTCCAAACCATGGCATCTTGAGCCATGTAAATTAACACAATCTCATTTTCATCAAGCACTCCTTTCACAACCCTGTCATTGCAAATAACAGGGCTGTTGGAACTATGCAAGTATTACAGCAGAAATCACAACAACAACAACAACAAAAAGCCTATTTGGCAGTTCATGATGAACTGGAACATTTCTTTTCTCTCCCATGTCAAACCCATTATTTTGACCTTAGTCCTCAACCTCCAGTTCTGTAACACATATGTCACATATTGAGAACAATAAAAGATAAACACTGATGACTAGCATATAAAATCAGTGAGAAGTATTACCACAGATCAGAAAGAAATGAAGAACTAAACACATCCAATCCATACAAAAATGACTATGGTAGCTCTTTGACAGAAGATGAAGTGGTAAGAAGATTATTATTCATTAGATCCTAGGGTGGTACCAACTGAAGTGCTGTCTACAGGCAGGGACCATCTTTGTTGTCCTAAAAGGAGAGGTAGGCAGAGACAGGAAGCATTATGATGAATTAATCTTATCACTAGTAGTGGTCTGAAGGAACCAGGGTTCAGATTGTACAAACCCTTGGACCTTCTGATGGGCAGAAATTATTGCATCAATGGCCACTTTGCTCCTTTAGTCAACTTCGTCCTCCTCTGTAACTTTATTTATATCCCATCTTCCTCAAACTTGGAACTCAAGGTGTCTTACATATTACAAGGATTACAGCAAAATTGAAATCTATAAAAAATCAACATTAGAATTAATTGGTAGAACTAAGCTGTTGTTGTAGCTAACTGCTGTCAAGTTGGTCTCAACTTGCAGTAACCCTAGGGATGAGAGACTTCTAAGCCACTTTATTCTCAACAGCCCTGCAGAGACAGGTCTTGCAGATTCAGGGACACATCTTCTTTGATTGAGTCTATCCAACTTTAATATGATCTTCCTCTTTGATATCTGTATGCCATATTCTACAACCTAAATTGGGATCTAGGAGTCTTGGTGGACCACAAGCTGAACATAAGTAAGCAGTGTGATGGGGCAGCCAAGAAAGCCAATGTGATTCTTGGTAGCATCAATAGGAGTATGGTGTCTAGATCAAGGGAGATAATGGTACCACTCTATTCTGCTTTGGTTAGACCTCATCTGGAATATTGTGTCCAGTTCTGGGCACCTCATTTCAAGAAGGACATTGACAAACTGGAACATGTCCAGAGGAGGGCAACCAAAATGGTGAAAGGTCTGGAAGCCATGCCCTATGAGGACTGGATTAGGGAGCTGGGTATGTTTAGTCAGCAGAAGAGAAGGTTAAGGGGGGACATGATAGTCATGTTTAAATATTTGAAGGGATGTCATGTCGAGGAGGGAGCGGGCTTGTTTTCTGCTTCTCCAGAGACTAGGACAAGGAGCAATGGATTCAAGCTGCAGGAAAGAAGATTCCACTTGAACCTCAGGAAGAACTTCCTGATGGTCAGAGCTGTCAAGCAGTAGAATATGCTGCCTTGGGGTGTGGTGGAATCTCCTTCTTTGGAGGTTTTTAAGCAGAGGCTGGATGGCCATCTGTTGGGAATGCTTTGATGTGTGTTCCTGTAATGGCAGGGGGTTAGACTCAATGGCCCCTGGGATCTCTTTCAACTCTTCTGATTCTATGATAGATAACAAAGGGCACATGCAAATGAGCCTTCAGTGGCAAAAGATAAAACAGAAGCTGAATTCAGTTTTCTTGTCATCCAAGTCTGGGTTAAGGACATGTCAGGAGGCAAGTCATGCCATAGTAGGCTAATTAGAGAATTGTATCTGCTTTCATGTAGACAGCGCAGTATAGATGTTAGCTCTACAATGTATCATTTACTAATTGTTGTATTGCAACTATGTATCAATTGCCATTTGCAACTATGTATTCAGTTATGGGTTCAAAAGGCACCAAGGCACCAAAAGGGGCAATTGCTTCAGTGTTTGATATCAATGGGCATCCAGCAAGGACAGTGTGGAAATCAGAAGGGTGGAATGTGAACCTGGTGGGGAGGTGGCATGAGAACAGTCAGGACAAATATAAGAAGGCAGGATCTCATCCTGACTGTCAAGATGAAAGATATGAAAACATCAGAAGGGCCTGAGAAAGCTGGTTCTCATGGGGTAATGTGACATTTATGATTTCCAACAATCATTGCCATGGGCACCTAAATGTGTATGAGCAAGTATAAAACCTGTAACCATTCAACATATGATAGTCTTGTGCTTGCTTTTCTAAATAAATGCTTCTATTTGAAATTGTGTGAGTGAACTTTTTAAGAGGAAGTTATCTGGGACATGACAGGACATCTCCATGACAGCAGATTCCCATTTCTTACCTAAAGAAGCAAAATGCTAGAAGCTAACAGAGGAAATTCAAATCCAGTGGAGCTCATGGGCTGTGAAAAGTTGTGCATAATCCACAAGAGGATGCAGTGAATATCAAACTGAGCTGGGAAAAAGACTGCTTTTCAGAGAACTGTATTTAGAAAGGATTTAGAGTAAGTGGAGCTAACAGCATTTTCTATGTTATTTTTTAGGGATGGGACAAATCTAGAATTTTCCAAATTCAAATCTGGATCCAAATTCCTGGAAGGTTCTGGGAATCCACGAGTCTCGTGAATATTGAATCTTTTTAAAAAAAGATTTGAAAAGCAAGGGAAAGAAAGATAGTCTTGGGCAAGACACTGTCTCTCAACCTCAGATTGGAGAACTGTCACATCAATCTGGGAAAAGTAAAGGCATGTCACAACTTGTGTTAAGTTCTCTGGTGTGAGTGATTAGACATATTTGTCTGGGGTGGAATGTTCAGTCCAAGGGGGCAGAAGCAAGAGTTACACATGCAATGCCACTGTGCATGCACAGATGCATGTGTGTGCAGATGCACATATGTATGCACATTTGGTTCTGTATTTTGGTGCACATTCAGTTACTCAGCATTGTTATTCAAGAGTTAGAAAGCACAATCAATGTCTAGCTCTACCTATGGAGATATGCTACAAAGCCCTGATGTAGGACCTCAAGCATTTTTTTTCTTTTTTTGCACAACAACCATTACTTTCTACTCTACATACAACAGTTTTGTTGTATTTTGTGTAACATAACATTTTCTGCTTTTTGGTCAAAAATCACCTAAACCAAAAAGAAAAAAAGAAATACCACTCCTTTGTTCACTCCAGGACAAAAAGTCTCACAACAGTTGGCTTTTTTTTTTTCCTTTCTCACTGAGTTTGAGAAAATCTATAAATATTCTTTGCGCTCTAGTGTTTGTAGGATGTACAGCCCAATTGCACAGAATCTCTGTAACTATAATTGCAAAATTAAAATATAAGAAATGTAAGAATTTACAGCTACCACTGCTCAAGGTACTTTATTATTTATATATATTCAAATGCAGATATTCCAACATCTGAAAAAAAAACTGAAATCCAAAATGCTACCAATTGCTGGGTGTGAACTATCCAGAGTCTATTGTAAAGGGTTCCCATATGTTTCTGTTCCCCTAATAGCAGCAAAGCTAACTTCGCACAATACTGGGGAATATTATGGACATCAACAATGGGATCAAGCATAGAACTCCCATATTGGGTTTAGATTGTCAACCTACCTATCAGTTGTTCCAAGGAGAGGACACATATTCCTTGTTAGAAAAGGTAGTAAGGAAGAGATGAACATTAGCTACTCTCTATTTTAATGGAACTCATTTTAGCAACTGTTACTTTAAAAGTTGGGGGACTTTCGGGTCCACCCACAATGCCAATATCTCCTTGAATTTGGAGAATTATAGCTCAAAGGCCTGCAAGATGAGGATAGCAACAGTATCTTTTCACATGTGTATACCAGTACTAACTGTAGAGAGGACTCCAATTAAAAAATTAAACAGAGTGTTTTATTGGGAATTAACAAACACACAAGAAATCAGACACTCTCAAGAACCATACAAGGCTATTGGAAAGTGAGGCAAGAAAGGTTGGATAGAGAGAGATTGGGCGGAACAGGTGATAGTTACCAGTCCTGAAGCAGCATGTCAAAGCAGGATGGCTCAGACAGCACGCCTGAGCAAGAATGAACACAACTCCCTAAATTTCTATTATTACAGTAACTTAAAACTTCAGTTGAGCATTTAGAAATAAATTTTGGGCATCCAAAGAAAAGGGGCAGACAAAGCCCCCAGAGAATGGAAACTCAGCTGATATAGAAAAGTTCTGGATGTGAGTTGTTTTTCATTGGCTCACTCTCTGCAGCACTAGGCATTTGAGGATTAAAGGGGAAAAAATTGCACCAATCCTGGCTATGGGTCTGGCCACTCTCATCATGTTCCTTGTTTGCCCCACTTTCTCCTTCTATCATGGGGACATGGGGCAATGCAGGTGGCTTCTGATTGGCTGGCAAGAAGAAGCTTGCTCCTCTCCAGACTGACTAATCTGCATGCATGATCTGCTGGTGTTGAGCCCTGTATCGAGTGTCTAACAGTTTAACCTGGTAGAATTGACAGAATTAAAGAAAACCACTTGACACAAAACAATATTAAACTCTTTCCTCTCTCCCTTTCCACAGATTCTTCTTCCAAACACAATGCACCATTCTATAGATAAAGGACTGCCAGATTTCGAGGGGAAGAAATATTTAGATTAAAGAACCATTCTCATTTTTTAAAAAACCCAAACAACTCTAGATGTTAAAAAAAGTACCTTTAGGAAGCAAACAGTTCATTGTCAAAATATATATACGCTGTTAGTTGTGAAAGAACGGTGTCAAAGAAGTGTTACTCTTAAAATAATTTGACATCAGCTGCTGCAGACTGATGCATAGTACTATGATTTTATGTTGTAACTGTCTTCAGTGTTTGCTGACAATGCTGTAGACAGGTATAACCGAAAAAGAGTCCTTTCTGGATTCAAAACCTAGCAGCAGTGTGTTAATCTTGACAATATGCCTTTTCTATAACTAATACAATGTATGAAAGGAATCCCATTGAAAGAAATAAAATCATGGGGTGGTGAGTGGGGCACTCTAGTGGAATTCTGCCTGCCAAAGTCTTATCCTTTGTTAATCAGTGGGGGGTCTTGGTTATTCATAGTTACACAGTGATTGCATTGCACTGTCCTTCTACAGAATATCAACATTGGGCAACCGGGGGTCCAACTGCCAATGTGCCTGCTGCAATGGGTAATGCTGTTACTCTGTATGTTTGGGGTCCCGGGAGGGGTGCCCAAATAACCAAATAAAAACACAAGTTGGGGGAATTTAATTCAAGCACTCTCTTGGCTAAACAAGAGGCAGGGTAACTTTAGCAAGGATCTTTAACCCTATGTATACAGCGTCAGGTCAGAGAGCGGCTAGACAAGGTTTTAAAGCAACAAACAATATTTTATTAAAGACAAGAAACACGAAAGACAAGACATAAACTAACTAACTGAGAAATAGAAATGGAGAGCTTTCAGGAATGGGTAATGCGACACCTGGTCTCGTAGTCCTGGAGAGAAGCGGGGTTCCGGGAGAGAAAGCTCAACGGGGCTCACTGAGGGGAGTTTCCTTAGGCAACTGGCAGCAAGGTGGGATGGAAGTCCAAAGTAGTCCGAGGAAGTCCCAAAAGTGGGGACTTTTTATAGGGTGGATTTTACCTACAGGCTATGTTATGCTCAGTGAAAACAAAGGAAATTTGGAGTTGGACAAAGGAGTTGGAAAAGGTCAGATTTTGCATGATGGGTTTAGTACTTAATGACAATAGCGTGGCCAGTTCGTGGATAGCCCGATATAAAGGAATAGCTGAGCTCTTGGTCGAGTGGCTTTGTGTAGATTCGCGCCAAGCAAAGCTGGTTTGCAGGGAGGTTTTTCCCTAAAGCAACGGAGAGGCTTAAGTTGCCTGCCTGAATGGGGTTTTGGAATGTACAACAATTAACAGACGTGCCCCAGATGTGCTTGTCCAGAGGACCTCTGCAAACACATGGAGTAGGGTGGCAGAGAAAGGTCAAGCAAAGGCCAAATTATTTGATATCAAAAGGATATCTTGCTCTCACCCAAAGTATCATAACTGCAGTAACAATCCACAGTTACTATCCTACAGTCTCAGGGAATCAAGTGGTATTCTGAAGGCACTGAAGAATTGTAATCCATCATCTGACAATGTGCAAGTGCATGGCTGGAATCCTGTTGGTTACACCCAACTGACATAAACCCATTTAAGACATTGCTGAGTGGTGAGTCAGCACATAGGTAAATCCCATTGATTAAATGGCTCTTTTTGTAGCCAGAAGAAAAAAAGAGACTAGGATCCACATGATTATTGGTGGTCCAAGTTTATTCTTTGGAAAGCCCAATGCATTTTTGACCTTTCATCAATTAATTGACCTTCTTCAGGGGCATAAGTCCCATCTAAGAGTAGCTATTGCACTTTCTTTAAGAATCAGACTGATAAGCAACAAGGAAGATCAGTACCATCAAGATGACATAAGCCTATGTGAAATGGTTACACTTGTAGAACTCAGCTTACTAACCATGAATTGCATACATCCATCACACAATGACCAGAAAAGTGCAGCCACATGTAAGTGAACTTATACATGGGTATAACACCAGCCAGACTACAGTTGGTCTCTGAATCTGTTGGGGGTGGCAGGGGCTTGAACTGGATGGCCCACGTGGTCACTTCCAACTCTAATTTTATATGATTTATTTACTATTGAACCCTACTCTTCAGTCACAAAGGCTCTCAGAGCAGCTTACAAATTGTTAATTTGACAGTTCCCTGCCTTCAGACTTACAATCTTAATCAAACACAAAACACAAGGAAAAGGGAATAGATATTTAGTCCCACAGAAACTGCCTCTTCTTGTCCCCCTCAGAGGCCAGCGCAGTGGCAGTTGGGATGGATGGAGGGTCTTTCATCAGCTTTTGGACCCAGGCATGCTCAAGTTGTGCCTGATTCTTCCTCTCTCCCTCTCGAAGTTGGGGCTGTGGCTGTTGAGATGGAGAAAGGGCCTTTCATCTGCCCCTAGGCCTGGACATGGTCGAGCTGTGCTTGCTTCTTCTTCTTTCCCTCTGAGGCTACAACAGTGGTGGTTGGGATGAAGGGAGGGCCTTTCATCTGCTTCTGGGTCTCGGCATGATGATTCTATGAGCTTTCTCCATCCTACTTTATCCTGGGGGCATCCTGTGAGGATCCCAGCAACGGCTTTGCTGGGAGGGGAGTGCAATGGGAGCACTTTCCTCTGAACCAGCTGCCTCCATGATCCAGGAAGTGTGATGGCCCCACCTCTTCCTGCTGTAGCAGGAAGCACAACCATTGCACTTCTGGACCCTCCACACATCAGGTCAGTGTGGGATGGTGACACAACTGAGGGGCATTGATGGGGAAAACCTATCAATGATTTACTGTGTGATCACACCGCCTGGGGATGGGAGAAGGACAGCCCCACGATGGCATCATGTGGTCTCACCCTTCTCCTGTTCCCATTGTAGAATGACGATCTCCTTAGAAAAGGGCCTATTATTTTATGGAAGAACTGTCTAATCAGAGGCCCAGGCAAGGGAGTGCAGGGAAGCACCTTGCTGGGAGCCCTATAAATGCTTGGGACTTCCCCCAGAGGATAAATAATGGGGGTCCATTTAGAAGCAAAGTGGGAAGACAGGACAGTCATTCTGAAGAAGCAAACTGTGGATAGGATGGCAATTGATGCATGAAGCTACTAAATGACTCATGAAAGAAACAGCAGCATTAAATTTGTACAGAGAAAATATGAGGCTAAGTATCTCTATGAGTGATGGAAGGGACTGAAAGACAATTCAGAAAGGTCCTTGTATGCTTTTGCCATCTACATTTCCTTTCTGTCTTGACATCAGATAACAGAGTCTCCAAAGGTTCCCACTGCTTTCAGAAGTGTTAGCCTCCTTATGCCCATGTTGATCCAGCTTTGTTCCTTCTTGATGTTTTTATTGTTGCTTTCATAATTGATACTGTCATAAGATCACTGGGACAGCCCCTTCAAATGAATCATTTGGCTATGACAGACATATCACGGAGGGCAGTCAACTCTGTCAAAATTTCTTCCATCACAGACCCAAACTGAGTTTCTTCCTCCTTTACAGACTTTGGAAAAAATTACTTTTTTGGACTACAGTTTCTAGACCTTCTCCTCCAGCCAGTACAGCCATTGCCTGAATATCATCCTGAGAAATATGCAGACACACAAGGGGTGTTCATCTTTTCATATTTTATCTATCTAATTAATTTATACCATTTTTTTTTCTGCACAAGATGCAAAGAGGCTCAGTTGTGGGTTCTCCTCATTCTTCTCACTCACAAAAACAATTTTGAAAAGTTTGCTCCGCACTACACAAGATTACAGGAGCTTTTCCATATCTTTCTTCCTTTCTTTCTTTTTTGTATTTTGAGACTTCTTTGCAAAAGGAAAATTGCAAATGATTTTTGTGGAAAAAATGGATTTGGGGCAAAATACATGGAGGCCGTACAAAACCAAACTGCTTTGCTATTGTCATTGATAATAAAACAAAGCTCGTCCCTTCATTCTCATTCAAGGACAAAATTCTTTTTTTTTCTTTTTTTTTAAGAGAGAACCATCTCCTTTTGCTCCTTACTCATGTTGAAAAAAATATTTAACCTTAGGCTATATTTCTTGATCTAAATAATTCAGGAACATTGTGAAAGGATGAAGACCTGAATTCAATTGCTAGTCCAAATTAAAACAGATTCACTGAATCAAATTCTGGATCTTAATGCCAACACTTTAACAATCATATGAATGTTACTCTAATGAAGGTTAACAACATGAGCCTTTAATAGAGGTTAGCAACTGGATTTAGGTCAAAGATTGAAACTCTGGCATATTATTAAAGATAGTGTAGTGGACCTGGACTTGGACTGAAGTGTTACTTGTAACAAAATGTTATATGGCAGTAAGCCTTTCCAAATTAGTGGTATTGGCTTCACAGCAGACAGCTACAGAGTTAAGTGATGAACATGAGTCATACAATAGTCCAGTCTGAACTCAGTGACTATCTTTAGTATGATTAGGATCATAGCATGACCAATTTAATTTGGAGCCCCACTACTGATTTCTACAGTTCCTATCATAAATTTCCATGAACTAGTTATGCTGGTTTGCAAACAACTCACTAATGTAAACTTCATCTAAAAACAAATTAGAGCAAAGATTGAAACTAAACACCATTAGTCAAATCCATGTTAAGAACAGTATTATGCAGACACGAATTGGAACAAATTAAAATGCCGTCTTGCTGATAATTTGAAACCATGCAACCATCCTGACAGGAATTGATCTCTTCTTGTTAACTGCCCTCAAGTTGACTTCAGCTTATGGCAACACCATGAATAAGGGATCTCCAAGTCACCCTATCACCAACCATCCTGATGAAGTCTTGCAAACTCAGGAATGCGGCTTCCTTGATTCAGTCTATATATCTGTAATGTAGTCTTCCTCTTTTTCTAATACCTTCTACCTTACCAAGCATTATTGTCTGTTCTAGTGAGTCATGTCTTCTCATGATAGCTATTTGATCCACTGTCCAACTTTCACAAACGTACATAGAAATTGTAAATAGGAGGGCATAGAATGGTATGTGTATGACTCACAAACCAGCTGTCTTCTGCATAGGGACAAAAACAGTGTATAAAATGATTAGGTAAATAAAATAAATAAGTGAAGATCATGACAATGACAATGATGATGATGACGACAACAATATTTTATTTCTTACCAGCCTCTCTCCATGTCTCAAGGTAGGGTGCATCACAAATTAAAATACAGCTAAAAACACATAAAACTATTTAAAATATTCTAATTTAAAATTCATCTTTAAATATTGACTGGGTAGGCCTGCTGGAAGAGCTAGGTCTTTAGTGCTTTTTTTGCTGTTACATGTTTCACTGTTTAATCTCTTCTGGCAAGCCATTCCACAGTTTAGGGGCAGCTGATGAAAAGGTCCTCTGAGTGATCATTGCTAATCTAGTCATGGCTGGTAAATGCCCCCACCCCCGAGGACCTGAGTGTATGGGGCAGATTGTATGGGAGGAGGTGATCCTGTAGGTAACTTGGATCCAAACCATGTAGGGCTTTAAAGGTAATAACCAACACTTTGCATTTTGCCTGGAAACTAATTGGCAGCCAGTGGAGATGAACAGCATTCATATGTTTGCCATGAAACATTGGGGGCCAGGGGGAATCGGATGTTGCAGAAGGAGGAAGAGAATATCAACCTCAGCAGCAACAACAACAATGTCATATGCAAGCTTAAGATGATTTACGTTTGCATACGTTACTAACAGGATACCAGCCTTTGTGTAAAAATGCATATCTTGTTGGTTGCCTGATTGCCTTGTGTCTTCACTACATGGAAGAGAATCGCACGTGACTGTCGATTTCCCATTGCTTGACGATTCACATGAGGATCATAGAATCATAGAATCATAGAAATGTAGAGTTGGAAGAGACCACAGGGGCCATCCAGTCCAATCCCCTGCCATGCAGGAACACCCTCAAAGTACTCCCAATAGATGGCCATCCAGCCTTTGCTCAAAAACCTCCAAAGGAGGAGGCTCCACCACACTCCGAGGCAGCATATCCCACTGCCAGACAGCCCTGACCATCAGGAAGTTCTTCCTGAGGTTCAGAGGGAATCTCCTTTCCTGCAGCTTGAATCCATTGCTCCTTGTCCTGGTCTCTGGAGCAGCAGAAAACAAGCCCACTCCCTCCTCTACATGGCATCCCTTCAAATATTTAAGCATGGCTATCATGTCCCCTCTTAACCTCTTCTTCTGCAGACTAAACATACCCAGCTCTCTAAGTCTATTGTCATAGGGCATGGCTTCCAGGCCCCTCACTATTTTGGTCTCCCTCCTCTGGACACATTCCAGCTTGTCGACATCCTTCTTGAATTTAGGTGCCCAGAACTGGACACAATATTCAAGATGAGGTCTAACCAAAGCAGAGTAGAGTGGTACCAGTACCGCCCTCGATCTAGACACCATAGTCCTATTGATGCAACCGAGAATTGCATTGTCCTCATATTAATTTAAAGTAGAAGACATGCAAGTCAGCAAGTGTAAATAAACCAAGTGTTAGTGTTTTGCACTTCATTGAAGTTTGTGGTCCTGGCTCCCTCCAGAACAAAATGGATGCTTTGGCCACAAATGCCAGAAAAGTATGCATGTAAATGTCACCATAGCTGAGCTCCTCAGTAACAGAAAGAAATCAGCAGTTCTAAGAATATAGTCCAATAAACCTATTCCAGTATGCCACAAAAGACAAAATGGAGTCGAAACTGTGTTGCCAAGGTTATCTATCAATCCAATGTAGAATTCTTGGCAGTTTGGCATTAAAAATCCATGCATGTGAATGGGGCAGAAGAGACAGAAGATCAAAAAAGACTGTCACTGATATAAAATCCATGTGCCAGTGAAGGGAAAATCAAAATGAAAATGGTAGCAGATTAATAGAGACGCACAAGAGAAAGGAGAGATAGATATCATATAATCATGCGGCCAGATCAATATCTGTCCGCGGAATTTATTTACTATCATTTATCCAGGCTGTTTGTGAAAGTTCCCCACAAAATATAAATAAACAAGCAAGCCCCGGATTTGCATTGATTTCCTGATGTACAAAGATCTTCAAACCCAATATGGAGAAGAGAGAAGAGAGGCCATGAAAACAAAGAAGCGCCAGTGGTAAATTTATCAGACACAGGAAGCAACGGAAACATGGTCAGACTATCGTGTCTAAATACAGAAGAACAAAATGAAATTTCTGCTCAGCCATGGATGGAGACAAATATATAACAACATTATATGGTGGATACTGATGTGATACACTCAGAGATACTTATCTTGCAGGCAATGAACGTGTATTGAAATGAGGGCGCTGAGGAACAGTCAGCCATAAAAATAACATGCCATCCAAATCCCAGCTAGGGATATGAGTCTCCGTTGCAATGCTCTGGGGAATTGGGGCGGGGGGGAGAGAATGACTTAGCTATTTTGGACGCCCACATAATAGCTGAGATCCTATATTGTTCAACACCATTTGTTGAACTGCAATGTTGTGCAACTAAACCAAAATCTGAAAAGTGCAATCAAATCCATGGTCGAATGGACATGCACATCCATACACATTACACATGCACATCTATGTGCAAATGTACGATATACATCCATGTCCAACATGCACCCCTGAATAATGCACATTCTTGGGCAATGCCACCACATGCACAGCATCAGCTAATACATGCCATGTGGGATAATGTCAGCATCATGCCACTAATGTCCCTCCAGAAAATAAATACAAGCCAAGGGAAACAGGTTGTGGACAGTGAAGACAAAAGGCATGCTCCTTACTTTGCAAAGAATTCTACAGTGTTGTAGTCTGGTGGGAAGAATTAGAAGATTATAAGAACTTTAATATTAGCCACTGCAGAAGATGACAGTGTTGAAACACTTCTGGGCCCTGTTTTATTGAATGTTTTGTTTTAACAATGGTCCCTAATCTTCCTCCAGTTAATGATTCACGCCCTATAGAGCTTCCCATCTATTGCTGCTAAATTGTTTCAATTACGATTTTTTTTTACATGTGGACTACTGATTGTTTGGTTAATTTATTGTAACCTTCTAATATTTGTTTGTTTATTTTATTTAATGGAGCCAGCATGGTACAGCAGCCTGAACATTGGACTATGAGTCTGGAGACCAGGGTACAGATCCTCATTTGTCCATGGAAATCCACTTGGTGACCTTGGACAGGTCAATCCCTCTTAGCCACAGAGGAAGGCAAAGGCAAACCTCTCTCTGAACAAATCTTGCCAAGAAAACCCCATGATACATTCACCCTCGGGGTCACAATAGATCAGAAATGACTTGAAGGCTTCCAAAACCCACAGTTTCTTTATCTATTTCCTGGTTCTTTTTGTTTCTTTGCTTTCAGCCCACAAACAACTTTGTTGTAATGTCTCTTCTGGAATGATGCTAGCATCACACCACCAATGTCACTCCAGTAAATAAGTATTACAGGACAGAGGAAACAGCGTGGCCAGAGCTGTGTTCTGGCTGTGGTACAGCCGCAGCCTGAGTTTTTATTTGCAAAAGGGGTAGCATCTGTACCGTCAGCCACCTTTTGGTGCATGGTAGAAAAGAACACTAAGAAGAAATTGCTATCATAATGAACATTCCTTCTCTCAATCAATGAACATTCCTCCCCCCTATCAAGTGAAGCAAATAATTCAGGCTGCTGCACATTTGGGGTGGGGGCTGTAGTGGGGAAAATGTGCAGGGACCATTAGGGTGACGTGTGCAAATTGTCCCAATAAGCTAACCATCTTGGTCTGCTAATTTTCTTAGCTTATTTCTCCCAGAAGCATTTGGCTTTCACTGGTGTTAAACCTTGGCATCTGATGTCATCATCACATGCTCAACCTGGCTTTAATGTAAGGAAGAACCACCTGTGAAGACATATCCCTAACCTATTAGCTGTTAATATAGATAATTGGTTGCCAGAAAAAGCTTCATTAGCTCATTTGCTTAGACATATGCATTAGACCTAGGAGCCCCTAATCAGAAGTGTATGCCCAGATGATGACAGTTGTTTTCAGTGGAGAGTGCAAGGCTGTATATAATCCATATGGGTTTAGGGCTGTAAAAACCCATCAAATTGCCGTGGGAAGGCTCAGTGCAGAACAGAATGCTGACAAGGTGTTGCATGTCACTGGCTTGGAATATCTCTGCTATTGCTTCCCTGGGTTCTCAACAGTTGATTGGAGATGTGAGTTGTTCTGGGAAGATTGCTTTACATAGAGATTTTACTGTATTTACTGTGTATTTTGCCTGCTATCTAATAAAATTAGTCTGCAGAAGAGGAGGTTAAGAGGGGACATGATAGCCATGTTTAAATATTTGAAGGGATGCCACGTAGAGGAAGGAGGGGACTTGTTTTCTGCTGCTCCAGAGACCAGGACAAGGAGCAATGGATTCAAGCTGCAGGAAAGGAGATTCCACCTGAACCTCAGGAAGAACTTCCTGACAGTCAGGGCTGTCCAGCAGTGGAATCTGCTGCCTCGGAGTGTAGTGGAGTCTCCTTCCTTGGAGGTTTTTAAGCAGAGGCTGGATGGCCATCTGTCGGGATTGATTTGAGGTTGTTCCTGCATGGCAGGGGGTTGGACTGGATGGCCTGTGTGGTCTCTTCCAACTCTGAATTTCTATGATTCTATGATTCTATGAAAATCTTGAATACTTCAAACCTACTGAGGTGTTCATTCCTTCTGTATCCTGAAAGAACCAGTTTCCTTTGGCATAACAGTGGGATATAAAAGTATCAGGCTATAATTTCAAGAGGAGGGTTGCCATAGCATCATAGAGTTGGAAGAGACTACAAGGGCCATCCAGTTTAACCCCATGCTATGCAGGAACACACATCAAAGCATTCCCAACAGATGAGAAGAGATCACAGGGGCCATCCAGTCCAACCCCTGCCATGCAGGAATACCCTCAAAGAACTCCCAACAGATAGCCACCCAGCCTTTGCTTAAAAACCTCCAAAGAAGGAGACTCCACCACACTCCAAGGCAGCAGCATATTCCTCTGCCAGACAGCCCTGACCATCAGGAAGTTCTTCCTGAAGTTCAGGTGGAATCTCCTTTCCTGCAGCTTGAATCCATTGCTCCTTGTCCTAGGTTCTTTTCACACAGCATTCACCATGTGAAAGGGCCTCTGGATCGTCACACAATTGCGAGGAGCCATCCACATGACACCCTCACAATTGCACGATGCTGCCAGGGCTGGCAGACACCAATCACGCACTATTACATTTTCAGCTTCTAGCAGAAAATGGTGCACGATCGCACATTGCTCCAGAGCCCCACACGCACTTACTTGGCGTATATGAACCTAGTCCCCTAGAGGCTTTATCAAGGGGTCTAATCTGGAGGTTTGTTTGTTCATCTTTGGACATCAAATGGATATCTCATTCCAATTAGTACAGAAAGTTGCTGGAGTTGGATGAGTTCAGCCTGTACAGTCACTCAGAATCATTATCCTCATATTGCATGGGAGGCCTCTGTAGTTCAAGGCAACCTAATGAGATCATGGCCAAAGTTTCTTTCTCAATAAAGAATGCCATGATTCATTGTAACATCCTGTCAAGAAAAAGGCTAAACACTGTAACATTTTATTGATTGATTTATTGCAACCTGGAACTTTCTTTTGCTACCCCTTCCTTTTCCCCAGGTGTGTGCGTGTGTGCGTGTGTGTGTGTGTGAATGATTTCTAAAAAATGGATAATACAAAAATGTAAAATGTATTTAAATAAATAACCATATTCTTTTTTAAAAAATTAAAACAATTTAAAATGTAGTTAACATACAATAACTATGATTAAAAAACCTACAAACCATCCTAATTACGAGAAGCCCCGATCTTTTGATGCCCCATTATCCGACAACTCGCTCATTTGACACTTCCAAATTAAGGACCAGTTTCATTAATTCAACTGGGGTTTAGCTCTTTCATCAGTTCTGCTTGCAATGTGAGCGGATAGAAGGGGAAAGGTAGTAAGTTGGCTGAGAAACGTTGCAAGCAGCATGTGCAGAGGTGGTCCCAAGTAAGCCTCTGTTAGTCCTTCCTGTTCCCTGCAATACAGTACATGGGTTCCACTTTTCAACCAGTTCTGTTTTCTAACAGTGTAGTGATCCCTAACCTATCCAATAAGTGGGGGAAGGCTGTACAAGACCTTCTGTAATGGCCAGTTAGAAGTCAAAGTTCTGATGCTGGAAGAAGAGCAGGGAATGGACCAAGCTAGTTTCGTGTGGCAGAGACTTCTATCCCATGTCCTCATCAACTGTACCTGCAGGGAAGTTGAGACTGAGAGAAAAGTTCCTCTGAGGATTTTAAAACTTGGACAGACTCACATTGGAAAATGTGTTGCTCTCACAAAGGCTGGGCCTATAGGGGTGGACCAACACTAAGACCATTTCTGCATGAGGCAAGGGAATCGCCCTGTGATGCTACTCACTGGACTTTTGGGCTCCCCAGTCTGGTCCACGCTGCTCCAGAGCAGCATGTGGCCGCCGCTCCGCACTCCTCCGGGGATGAAAATGGCAGCTTCTGGTTGGTCGAGGATCTCGACCAACTGCTGAAACTCACCAGCCTAAAGCCTGCCCCCGGCAGATCGCAGGCTTGCACCAATGTGAGCCTGCGAAACTGCATAAGGGAGCAGGCTCGCAGTGGCGCGCTCCGTGCTTTTGAAAGACCTGTTTTTAGCAGTCTTTCAAAAGCACGCTGGACGATCACTTGGGGTCATTCCGGAGCGGGCTGGGGTACAGATCTACATTAAGTAGGTACAACCCAGTCCGCTCCCAGGTGCAGACCTCCTCCCTGGAGGACGCTTTGCCCCCTGTTAAAAACCCTGTGTGGAAATGGCCTAAGGCATTTTCCGCACTACACTGTTATAGTGCTATTATTCAACTTTCAACTTCCTATGGAATCCTGGGGTTTTCTAGTTTAGGGAGGGGCATTTAGACTTCTCAGCCACAAAGTCTTTGGCCTCAGTAAACTACAAACTCCAGAATTCCAGATGATGTTGAAAGTGGAATAATACCATGTAGTGCAGAAATGGCCTAAGTATGTCATACTGGTGGATATAAATCTTTGCTTATTTCGTCCCTGCAGGCAAGAACAAATAAATGTGAAAAGTTTCTCCTCTTTGCATTAAATCACAAGAGGTTTTCCTCTTTGATGCATTATCACTCTTTCGGTCACTTTGTGGGGAAAAAAAACCTTTCTCACTCTATAATTCTATGTTACCATGATATCACTCTAATTGCCATTGTTCCATCCCAAAGTTACCATGGATTTGTAGTTTGGTGAAAAGCTTCAAAGGTACAAAGGTATTTCAAGAAGAAAGGGGCTGAATCATAGTGTAAACAGACACTCAAAGTAACTTGGAGTAGGCCAGGGGAGAAGGATGGCTCCAACATCAGCAGGTTGATGAACCTACACCAGGTTTTGCTGCTGAACTTAGTGTGTGGATAGGGCTCAATATCTTTGGTAGCACCTTTAAAGTTCAGGTGAAAACCTGGAGTAGATATTACCCCCACCCCAGAGACCTGGGAGCCACCCATTTCCCCTGGAGCAGACTGGAACTCTCCAATAGAGATATCTAAGTGCATCACCAAACTAATATCTAAGGATTCTGCAAGATGGAGACATGACAATCAAACTGGCAAGTAACCATACAAAAAAAAAAGCATACTTCTCAGCAGTGAATGATTCCATGCAATCAGTCCATCTGTCTTCTTACCATCAAACACTTGTACAATAAGAGCAGAGGACCACTAATCCATGACAGAAATTATTAAATGCCTACCGAGGGGAATGGGACTTATGGCCCTCCAAACATATTTGAACTATAATTTCCATCATTCCTCACCATGGGCTATGCTGTATGAGACTTATAAGAGCTGCCCAGGTTGTCTATTCCCAGATTATCACTGTTGATTTATTTTTAAAAGCTTTCCCTCAAAGATCTGTACACTCCATTCCCAAATGTGTGCATATATGATACATTTTTTCCAGTACAAATGAAACGGAAAGCAAACAAGTGGACTTTACCCAGATCTCTCTTGGTTCTTTGAATTGCCAGCAGACCTCCCAACAAGGAAGGAACAAGCTGGCTGCATTTGAAAAGTAGGTCACAGGAATGAATTGATTTGAAACTGAGTTGATTAGATCTAGGACGAAAGATGAAGAGACACTTTATCTTCTGGATGCTTTTGGGAAAACAGCATTAGCTGATTAAAAAGTGTAGGATATTTTAGGGGAGGGAGATGAGTGAAGAGGAGATTATGAGCTGAAACTTGTAACCACTGTACATTCCAAGAGAGATGTGATTTATTAATTCATTCATTCACATCAGAGGTAGGCTGTGGCTGCCCTGAGGCTCTGGAGCTCCCTTTCTAGAGAGACTAGAATGTCCCCCTCCTTGCATCCTTCCGTCCATAGACAAAGACTCTTTTTTATTCTGAAAGGATTTTTAAAAGTTAAAGTTTCAAAGGAAGGGATTTTAAGAGTGTGCTTTATTGTTTTAATTCTAATGGTTATCTTTATTTATCCCTGTTACAGATTCGCAACCAAGGTTGACTCAGCCTTCCATCCTTCCGTAGGTCAGTAAAATGAGTACCCAGCTTGTTGGGGGCAATTAGCTAAAATACATTGTAAACCGCTTAGATAACACTCAGTTGATAAGCGGTATAGAAATAAATGCTATTGCAGATCTGTAACTGCTCCGTGTTCATTAATAGTAATAGCAATAGCATGTGTATTTCTATACCGCTTATCAGCTAAGCACTCTCTAAACGGTTCACAATGTGTTAGCTAATTTCCCCCAACAAGTTGGGTATTCATTTTATTAACTTGTGGAAGGATAGAAGGCTGAGTCAACCTGGAGCCCATCAGGATTGAACTCGCAACCTTGTGGCTGCAATACCAGCATTTAACCACTGCACCACCAGGGCTGTAACCACTGTGCAAGCAGGCCATTTCTGCACCCTACCTGATACTGTCGCCCTCCTGTCACAATCCCAGCAGCACCTTTGCTGAGAAAGGAGTGCAGCGGGAACATTCTCCTCTGCACCTGGCCGACTCCCTGCAGAAGGGAGAGTGAACGACAAGTTCCTGCCTTCCTCAGCACAGCCAGGCTCTTTCCCATGCTGCATTGGGAAGGAAGTGCCTCCATCATGCTTCCATGTGGCTGGGAAGAATGGGAGCGTCACACAATTATAGACACTTAACAGATTTATTCCATTAAGTGAATATCCTGCAATCGCTCAATGTGGGGACGGGATGGCAGTGGGACCATGACGACATCATGCACAAGCACGACCCGTGGACCACTGCCATTGTGTCTCCATCATGGGACAGCCCCATTGTGCAGATATGGCCTAAGTCTATGTAAATCCCCTCCCCCCGCAACTCATCTTAGCAGCCAGCAGCCACATCACATAAAGGAAGGCAGTTTAGCTCCCAATCTGGAAGCAGAGAGGACAGTGTTTCCAGGACCGTCTCACCAGCAAATGAGCTTGTGACAATCAGAAGCAGGATCCCAGTCACAATTTCTTATTGCAGCCTCTCTTGCTGTTGAAGAGGGCTGAAAAAGTCATTCTCCTTGTGTCTGGATTGGAAGTTGAGGAGGCCTCTTTCTCTCAATCTGGTTGCTGGCTTTTAAGGTGGATGGAGAGGGATTGGGTAAGGAGACATTACCTCGGTCTGTGTATGTAACCAAGTGGCTGATGTAGAATATCAATGAACATTTTAAACTATATTTTAAATGGTATGGGTTTTTTATTATTCATATTCTATTTTAATGTCTTTTTAATTTTTTTTAAAAAACTGCATTCTATTTATTTAAATGTTTAAGGCGCCTCAAGTCCTAGTTTTGGGGGATGATGATAATGACTATGATGATTTGCAGAAAATATTTGTCTGCAAATGTTTGATTTGTAAAGCAGCACTGGTAGGAACATAAACCTGAAAAAAGTGTCAGAAATGATGACGTGAAAATCCAATGGGACATGTGTTGCTCCTGCAAAGGTGGCAAACTTGATTGCAATGTAGTATGATCTGCCAAAAATTACAATAATATAAGCCAGCACTCTAATCATTAGGGAGCCCTGATGGCGCAGTGGTTAAATGCCAGTACTGCAGCCACAAGGTTGTGAGTTCAATCCTGCCGGGCTCCAAGGTTGACTCAGCCTTCCATCCTTTCGCAGGTCGGTAAAATGAGTACCCAGCTTGTTGGGGGCATGTATAGAAATGTTTCGAAATATATGCTATTTGTAAGTTGTTCGCCGCCTCGATCCATATGGAGAGGTGGGATACAAATAAATAAAATAATAATAATAATAATAATAATAATAATAATAATAATAATAATAATAATAATGCTCTCAAAAGAGCTCCCAAGAAACAAGTCTTGGGAGAAAATCAGAAATAGACTTATGTATGTATATATATATATATATAGAGAGAGAGAGAGAGAGAGATGGTGGTATCTTTAGAAAATCATGCATTCCCCCTTGTAATGTCCTAGGGCACAAATTTGCCCCCTCCCCATTCCATTGCAGTTGTGCACCCCAGTTTACATTATGCATATGCCATCTAACAACAAAAGTGTTCAGTGTGGCTTATATGAAAGTATGGATTACAGATAAAGTTAAAACCATAAAATCAATATAAAGTATAAAACTGGGAGCAGAGATAAAGCAATAAAATAAGGCTTGTAGTTTGCAGCAATGACCCAGATCTTCATTCTTGAAAAATAACAGTTCTGTAAATCACAAGGGAGGCGTGTTAGGTTTTAAAACCTGTCTGCTTAGCATTAAAAAGGCCAGAGTGCAGTTGCCAACTGGGGAAAGCATAGCCTTAACTAGTTATCACTACACCAAAGCCCCTGTTTCTAGGGACATCCTGCTGTACCTTTAAAGAAATGAATGAGGAGGCTGAGTATATCTGTAACTTTAATTATTTCTTGAGAGCAAAACACCTGAACCAAAATAGAGGACAATTTCCATGAAAACTTCTGTGCCTCTTAGAAATCATCATCCAGTCTGCATGCCGATCATTGCAAGTCAGTGCAGGGCATAGAGTTAACATTGTTTTGCCTTGTAAATGCAGACAGAAATATCTCAGATCTTAGCAACAGTAATCTTAACTTCCCAAAATTCTTGCAGAATTGTCTCTGAAAGGAGGAGAATTTCAGAACGTTAAAACTGCAGTAGTCACAAATCAGGAGCACAAATTATGTGGATGGTGTTTATGATGGGGGGGGGGTATGATGGGGGTGGAGAGTGGAAAATCAGGCTCACACCCTTGACATTCTTTAGACCTGGTCTACTCAAAGTGGTTCCCTGGACCAGTGGTGGTCCTTCATGCATCAGCTGCCACTCCCTGGAAAATTTGCAATAGAAAAAGAAGCAACAGTACCCAATGAGCATACATAGAGTGCCTGTTCCCAGCACATTGGGGGGGGGATGCTTGTACGTACTTCAGATAGTCTAAGAAGACTAACATTAGGCAATGGCCTCAATGATGGTTGGGAAAGCAGATGAGAATTAAGGAAATGGCCTAGAGAAAGCCATCCCTGTCCTAATGTAATCTTCACATTCAATTAAACTTCCTTGTTAATCATCAAAATGTGACAACCTCACCTGCAATGCAAATGTGTTCTAAAAATACAAATTTCAAGCTCAGATCTTGCAGTTCAACCCCTTTGATCAGAGGCATGCAAAACACCTGAAAAATAAATATGTTTCCTTTTTCTTTACAAATTACATGTGTCTTGAAGACTAAAAATCTAATTTTAGGAACTGGTGCTCCTCCAACTGTTGATTTATAACATTTTTTCACTATAGTTGCTGGCAATCTCTTCTTTGGAAGATGGTTTATGATTCCAGCCCTATGTGTAAATCATGTTCAACACTGACAACAACCATGGACTGGGAACAGTGAGAGTAATCTGTATGCTTTATACCATAGAGTCTACAGTTTGCAGCAGATAAGTGTATAAGTGACAAGCCAATTTATTCTTTCCACATTTGCTCTAATATCAAAAAGTCAAAGTGTTTATAAACTACTACCACTATTCCTAGTCCTAGTACCATAGATGTATACACTACCTTTTACTATCAAAATGTCAAGTCAGTGTAAAAATTCTTTACATCAACTATTAAAATAAAGTACAAAAAGCCACAGTAAAATCAAAACACCCCAGAAAGCTAGATGAAAATAGACTCATGTCTAGTGTTTCCATGTCAGTGTGGTGTGAATGTGCCCAGATTTTAGTCCAAATTTTAGCAGAGCAGTCCATGTGCTCTATTTGAGGACAAGGTTCAGCACCTTGGATAGCTCCTTTGGAGCTCAACTCAAAATAGCAGAGCAAGCTCAGCACGCAACTGCCGTAGAAACCACCAAGATCGTTACCAGCCCGTACACTCCCCTGCTTTGGTATGGTTTAATTGGTAAATATTAATTGGTATAAATATAAATCTTACACTGCTATGGCTGTATGGCCATGCTGGCTAAGAGAAAGGACTGGTTGAACACATGCAAGAACTAGGTTAAGACCAAGGCATGGCCAAGTCATAGTTAGGAATCGTCAGGGAACTCCAGCAACAATTGACCTGCAAATGTCCATCAACAATTCAATCTCCAGAGATAATGGAACTCAAAACTAAACTAATTATCTTCAACCCTCTTCCCACTCCCTGGCAAAGTCTTCCTTTATTCCCTTTGCTGCCCAGCAATCAAGAAGCTATCATGATTCCCCTCAGTCCTGTGTCACATAATTCTAAGACCATTAGTCCGTTCTGGACCCCATTGTTTGTGCTGCCAGAGAGCCATTAACACTTTTGCCCTCCAGGAAGAAATAGGGTATTTAAACCCTGGCTCTGGGCTAGTAAACTTGTAGTACTTTTGGCATACTTGATGTCACTCTGTTGCTCTGATTCCCAATTTGTACTACCCTTGGACTTCTAGTCTAAGCCACATCACTGCTTTGTTTCTTCTCTGCTGGATTGGTAAATAGTGCCTACTTCACCCTAAATTCTCGCTATCAAAATTTTTCCTCCCTTTTCCTTCAGTTAGCCTTGTGTGATTGCATGACTGCTTGGTTGTTGTGAATGTGTTATTGTTAATTTCCCCAATAAAACATTTTAAAGATATTCTTTGGTTTTCCAGCTGGTATTCCTGCATTAGTAAGAATATACATAGGTGTAAAAGAACTTGTGAAGTTATCCCCCTTTCATAGGCCTCCTCTTTGAGCTAATATTCCCCACTGTTTCATGGAGGAACTGGCATTACGGGTGGACCCCTGAGTCACCCATATTTTGAAGTAACAAGGCCATCATTAAAATCTGCTTGGCCAAAGAAGTACGTTTATAATTGACAATGAAACAACATCAGGGTTGGTGCCTGGTCTGCCATGGAGGGAAAGGAATTCCAAGGATCAGCATGAGAAAACTTCTTCATTAGGGATATCTCAAGCTGGGACAATTGTACTAGCACTTTTGTTTTCTGATGTGATTACTGCTTACCATGATGTGACATATTGAATGACACTAAAGCTTTTTGAACAGTTGGGCAAAGAGGAATCTGAGAGACTGTGTTTTGAGGGAGCAGTATAAACTTTATATCAACACCCAGTTTATCAACACAGATTTGCACAAAGCTTAACAAAGGGCAATCTTAAGACACATGCTCAGCAGCAGAGATGTGAAAATCTCTCAGTCTTGATTTTGAGCCCCTCCAAATGAGAAAAGGGTCTCTCAAAGTCCCAGGTACAGTCTGATTTTATCTTGGAGATCTACATGATGTTTTCTTAATTCCAAAGTACTTCTTGGAAGCTCCTAGCACTACTAAGAACTATTCATTCCTACTTCCCAGCTTAGTTTAAATTAATCCAGTATTTTCCCACATGAAATATATTTCTATCTGTCTATCTCCTGTCTAGGAATTAGTAAAGATGGTTACCACCAATAAACGCAGCTATTGTTTCCAAGACACAGATTCAACAGAGATCAAGTGAGGGAACGCAGAATGTTTGCACCAAAATAAAATTTTCCCAGTGTTTAACTTGTGTGATACGGCTGAAGCACTTCAGCATATTGGCTATAACTCCTGAATAATAATAAAGAAGGTTTAGTGGAAATTGGTGAAAATCAATTTCTGAAATGTGACACATGGGCAGGTGGGGGAGGAAGAAGAACACAAGGGAAATAAGATGGAGGAAGCCTGAGATATTTCAAGAATGAGTGTGACTGCCAACCTGGGAATATGCAAGTATGATAATGAATTCTCCTCTTATCTGAGCAACATAGCTAGAGAGTATAGTCTCCCTTCCAGGTAGGGTGAATTATATATTTTATTTAAGTTACATTTATTGGTGTCAGCATCAAGAAAGAGCAACAAAGATCACAAACAACAATTGCTTAGTGAAGAAGACCAGTTTGGGGAGTAGAGGTTATAAAACCTTAGGGTACCATGAGGCACAGAGAGAGAAAAAGAGAGATAAAGAGACTGACATTTTGGGATGGAGACTGTCTACCTCACCTGGGGGAGCTAGATCTCATGGTGAACAAATGCATCCAGACTCCCAGCTTCCCAACACCATTCAAGACCCAAAACTCCATCACTATTGTGAGTAGAGTAGGAATATTTAGCTAGTCATGTTAGGGCTTATATTCTTCTCACCTCAGATGAAATTCCCTAGGAACTTCCCACTGAGTTAGTGAGGATTAAATCAATAAGTGATGGCAGCTGGATGATCTTCAGGGATCCACTCTCCTACTTGACAGCAGGAGGCAGGATTATTACATCAAGTGAAACAGAAGCCAAAAGAATGAGAAATCTCTGTGATGCATTTCTCCCAATTGCATCTGTATTTTCTTCCTATCTTTGTCTCATATCACATTTTGAGATGCTGGTTGGAATCTGTGCCATAACTGGCAATTGTACAGGAGACTGACCATTCCCAGGGTAGTGGAGAGGTGGCAAAATAAAAGGGGGGAGGGCAAAAAGAAAAAGAAGAACTACTATAAGTTGGTTCCAAGTATCCATTTTCAAAATGCCTGCTTCCTTCACATCTGCTACACTTACAGTCTGGCATAGTGAACCAATAGAATTCCAGCCAGTGGGTTTTCCTTCTGCACCAACATTCAATTTTGAAATATCTAGTTTTTCTAATCAACATGTGCATTTGCACCCTTTGCCTACTTTATACAGCCTTTTCCTATTGACTAAAATGCATTTCTGCTTATTTTTTTTCCAGTTTGGCACATTTTAGCTGTTTACATTTTACATTTTTGCACATATCCTCTTCCTCAGAAATGCCCAAGAGGTCTTGCAAATATCCAAACATTCAAGGCGGTGTGGTCATTTTCTTGCAACAAATCTTGGAATGCCTGGACATGCTACTTTCATCAAGACATAGACTCATATTACTGGAAGAGACCAAAAGGGCCATCAAGTCCAACTCCTCAGAATGTGGGAATACCCCATAAAGCATTCCCAGCAAATGCCCATCCAGTCTCTGTTTAAAAACCTCCAAATACGGAGACTCCTAGCACATTCCAAGGCATCATATTCCACTGTCAAACTGATATCACCATCAGGAAGTTCTTCCTAATGTCTAGATGGAATCTCTTTTCCTGAAGTTTGAAGCTATTGCTCCATGACCTAGTTCTAGCAGCAGAGGTTGGTGAACACCCTTTGGGTTTGGTCAGTCAAACAGGTACAAATCCACCTAACAGTAGTATTATCTAGCCCATATTTTACTAGCTTGTTTGCTAGTAAACAAGTATAGTAAATAAGTGAACAAGATATTGTATCCAACGCAATGTCTTTCCAGCTCTTCTCAAAAGTAAGCCCCATTCAATTCTTTGGGGTTGGCTTGAAGGAAAATCCATTTGGGATTGCAGCTTCAGACATTTTCTCTATTTTATATTTCTTTATTGAATTTATGTCCTGCCTTTCTCTCAAGATGGGATTCTAATGACTCTCCATTACATAGGGCTGCAGAGGAGAAGGAGGCATGGAGATATCAGGCTTTTGATGTAATGGATGAGATTGAGTACTTCAACAGGAGGAGTGTAGGAAGGTTACATTCAAACTACAGGCACTCAAAAAGCAAAAGGTGTCATTTTCTTGCCAGAGCTGATAAAACTAATGGTCATGATCACACCCTTGATATGGAAAAATGGTCTATCACCATCCATACTCTCTTTAAAAATCTCCAAAGTAGGAGGCTCCACCACACCCTGAGATAATGTATCTCATTGCCAAACTACTCTTACCATCAGGAAGTTCTTCCTAATGTTTAGGTGGAATCCCTTTTCCAGTACTTTCAGTTGACTGAATCAGGAGAATTGGTTCCATTTCGGGGAGGATGTGAAATCTAGCCCAGAAAACTGGCCTGTTGGTGGCTGTGTCATGGTGACTCCAGTGTATAACAGCTATGGTGAAAGACTGATTTGATCAGCTAAGGGAACTGAGATAACTTTCCCTTTCTTTAGGGTTTTATTGCTACATCCCCCTCAATATCTTCATTGATCAATAAATCATAGTTTCAGTGCACCTGTTAACTACGTTTCATTCAAGAGACCCTGGAGCCTAGGCTGACCTAGGGATTAGGTTTCAAGTACAAATTTGTAATATTCATTTTCCATAATATTAGTATGTATGCACCCCATTTTCATCATGCAAAGAAACGTTTGAGAGGCACTTGCATTGGAAGCCAATGTATTTTCCAGATTGCTTTTAGACAAATCTGGAATCTAGCTTTTAATATCTATGTCAATTCCTAAGTGATTAAAACATACTTTATGCAGCTTATTAGCTTTCCTCTTATAGCTAGGCCATATGTTTTAGGGGCTGGCACATTCAAAACATGTTTTTTCTTTAAAAGTCTATATTGATTTTACCCCTTTTTTCTATTTTAAGACTTTTTCCTTTTAAAAAACTTTAAAGCAAAATATCAGTTACAAAATACTAAACCTTAGAAAGTCCAAGAAAGCTCCAGAATGAATAGATCATGTGCTGTGATGGCACAAGGGTAGTCATGAAACCTCATCAATGATCAGCTCAGCTCCCACTACATCACAGAAAGACTGAACAGTCAAAAAACATTTCTGTCTCCAATGAGCTGAACTTCTCTAATTTTAGTCGGGGCTTAACAAATATGTCTTTTGGACTTCAGCCTTCCAAATACTCCATGGTGGCTGGGAGGTTTTGGGAATAATAGTCCAAAAAGATTCATCCTTCTGTTCTAGGCAAGGATAGAGAAAGCAGAACATGTCAGACAGGGAAAGTTGTACAGTTTCTGGATGAATGTATTATGTTACTGAACCAAGGGCAGCAAGTCATTCGCTAAAAATATACAAGTCACCAGTTGAGTCAAGTCAGTGCATCATTTATTGCTAAATCCAAGTCAAGTCACTGAAGTGACTTAGGTCTGACTTGAGTCTGAGTCAATTGACTTGAACCTACAAAACTGGGAAGAACCATAGCAACTATAGAGATGTGAGACCCACCATACTATGGACAAAAGGAAGGAAGGCAGGAGGAACATAAGGCTGAGGAACTGTCCTCCATTTCTCTCTCTCCGTCCTAGTCTCCATTATTGCTAATTCTGCACTGTGCCAATTGAAGGAGAGCTAAGAGTTTGTTTAGAAAATCCTTGATGTAACAGATAGTGTGTTAGCAGAGTGGAGTCCACAGGGCTGATGTGCTGGAACTTTTTTGACTAACTGGAATGTGTCCCCATCACCTCTGAGCTTAAGAACCATCTTCACAACAGCTAGGACAATGGAATGGGTTTTCCTTCCAGCACTTTAATGCACTTTAAGAGTTATACCTGTCACAATCTAAAGTGTGTTGGAATGGCATGGTCTTGAATGGAGACTTATTAGACCTTAAAAAAGACCTACTAAGGGTAGAAATGAAAAATGGTGTAAGTGGTTTATTGATATGGGGCCACATACTGCCTGCATTTTTGGACTGTGCTTGGGGACCAGTCCGAGGGACTTTAATTATGAGGACCTGGATTTTAAAAATTACTAGCAGCCCCCAGGTGGCAACAAAGGCTTGGAGGATAAGAGACACAAGAGGGATGATGAGTGGTGAGTAAACTCTTCTGAGCAATTTGGAAAAAAAGAATCAGATTTTCTGGTGTGCGTGTATATATATGTATATATGTTTGTTTTTTCTCTTTCAAAAAAAAATCCTTTGAGAGGATCATCAGAAGCCTTATTCATTTCTAAGAAAACAACAGCACCAGGCACTGTATCCTCACAATCCCTACCTAAGATCTTCATGCATACCCATAGTCATGTGTACCCCAAAATCCTATAATTTCACCATTTGTACACTTTCAAGCCTACACTCCAAAAAATGTGTCACGTCTCTTCTTTCTTCACTGTAGATCAGTGACTCTATCAGAAATCATATTGAGGTGGGTTGCTATTGAATTGGAACAGCATGTCAAATTGAATCATTTCCACAGCTGCAGCTTGAAATTACAGAAAGTGAACGTATTTGGATGCTTCATTGGAACAGAAACGTCACAAGAGAAGCTAAGAGGCATGATCTCATGCAGATGAAAGCACGTCTCTCTGCAAATGATAACCAGCTCAAGTGATAAAAGCCACATTCACTTGACATTTCCCTCCCTCTGGGAATTAGTTACAATATCCACAACCAGTGAGATAAAGGGAGGACGAAAAAAAATTACAGTGTAAATGTGACCAGGACACAAATCGGCCATCTCAGAAGTCAGTGATTGATTGGGCCACCCAAGGTTAGTCTTGGATTTTTACTCATCCTGGCATGTTTCCAGCTGAATAAGTGGCATGTGAAAACAACCATGGGTTGTGGGGGGGGGTGAGGAGATAGAAAGAATGTTCACACATTTTCTCAAACGTTGATGATGTCTTATGCTCCAGTCAGCAAGTGTTCCAGAAAGCAGATAGTTGGAATGCAAGAGCTGTTGGATAGTTGAGCCAGTTCACGTCAGTCACAGGTTATTCAGCAGGCCGAAGGGGAAAGCAAGTGAATGGTCATCAGCAAGTCCAGAAGTCACACAGCAAGCTAAAAGTCCAAATAAACAAAGCTAGCAAGGAATAAAGCAGAGTGATAAACAGTAGCCAGTCCAAGGTCCAGAGAATAGAAAACACCAAAGAATACTGCCAGTCACCAAGACAGGTAGTTGTAAGCAACAACACTGCCAGTGAACTGCTGGAACATTTATAGCTAGGTGTCTCAAGTCACCAAGTTCCTGCTTAGTTAGCGTCTCTTACCTAAGAACCTATGGAATTTATGTACGATATCCTTATGCATTCTACACACAGAAGATGGCTGCAACACATCTTCAACTCCTGCTAGGGAGTACCCCCCAGCACCTCTGACCCATAGAAACAACCAACATCAGGAGTTGTAAATTCCTGGTATTCTGGACACTCTGACTCTGTGTCTGAATCTTTCAATTCCAGAAGGTGAATTATGACAGATGAGAAGGGGTGCTTTGTGTAGTAAATACAAAGGAAATTCAGAAGACAAGATAGGGAAAGAGAAATAGTCTTTTATATATTCTAGTTAAAAGATAAAAATAGCATATGGGTTCTTAATACACAAAAGATTAAAAGAGAACATGATCAAGTTTGGCAAATCAAAATACAAATATAAAATATATCAAAATATCACACAATACCACAATGGAGCAGGATATGATGCAAACTGCAGCAACAGCAGATCAGAGCAAATCAGGGAGGGAGTGTTCACGAAGAGAATGCTACTCTTATAGAGCCTTTACAACTGCTGCCAATAACAGTAGCAGGTGAAGGTCCTCTATAACACCAATAGACCAATTAACCCCACAATGGCAAAATTTGTAAGTCTTCTCAGTTCCAACACTTTGACACATTGAGATACTGTGCCAATAAAATGATCACAAGATTTTTTAAAATTTGTATTTGCATTTATTTTTACATTGAGGAACTTGTTTGGGGAAAAAATTACATAAAACTGGTTTGGGTTTTTGAGCAAAAAATAATGGCTGGCATTAGTTAGTCAGTTATGATGTCGTAAGCTATGTTTATGACCGTATAACCATTCCCGACTCATATTTACAACCATGGCACTATAGACACAAGTGTAAATGCCTCTAACACTCAACTTAAAAGCCATTTAGCTTAGAGTTCTGTGGCACTGGTCAGAAGGGCATGTGACCAGTTCCCTCCTGCCAGTAGCCAACAGTGCCAAGTGCAGAACAAAGGACAACTGCAGGGTCCCATTATAACTCTTTGTCATACTGTTACTCATTTGCAGAAGGGAACTGATGCCATCAGTCTGTGGCCATTTTTGCACTACACTGTTATAGAGTTATTATTCCACTTTCAACATCCTGTGGAATTCTGGGATTTGTAGGGGGCCCAAGAGCTCTCTGGCTGACAATTCTAAATGCCCCTCCCTAAACTGCAAACGCTGAGACTCCATAGAATGCTGAAATTGGAATAGTAGCGCTATAACAATGTAGAGCAGAAATTGGTTGTGTCTCACTATGGGGTATAGCCAGATGCTTCTCTCATCCCTCATACTGCCTACTAGCCATGGAAAAAGACCACACTGCAAATAGGTTGACTCAATAAATGAAGCCACAGCTCTGAGTGTGCATGACCAGACTAGAGCTGTCAGCAACCATGGGGGGAATCCCTCATTCATAGGGCTGCCATAAAGCAAAGCCTGCATGATCACAAAAAAAAAACACAAAAAATGTATAGTCTCAAGCAAAGCAAGCTATTCTATTACAAGAAGCAGAAACTTCCACAATTCCTTCCCATCCCTGGCAGCAAAACTACAAAAAACAAATTCAGTGTACTATTTTGATGCCTTTTCATGACACCTGATTTGCTGTCCTTTTATGACAAGATATGCAAGGACTGCAGAAAAAGCATGAGTCCTACAGGGGCTTTAACTACTGCAGGGAGTAGAAGAGAATACCAGCCTCCACAATATTAAAAAAGGCTATACACAGTCATTAGGTAGATTTGATAACCCTCCTCTCTTTACCACCATTTACACCTCCAACCCTATTTAAACTCTGGTTGCAGCACTAGCAACTTATCTCTTATCATGTAGGCTGGAGAATTTATCCAGGTTTGATTTAAGTAGAGCCAATGCTGGGTTTATCCTAGCTCTGACAGTGTCCAATCACCACAGCAAGGATGGTAGTGTTGGTAACCTTCAATGACCAGCATTAGTTAATGAGATGCCAGGAAGGAAAGGAGGAACAAGAGAAGTGGCTTGGTCCAGGATTTACCCTCCAGCTACACTTACCACATAATGGAACACATGTACAATGTACAGGCCTTAAGGAAGTCATTTCCAGTGGCAGATTTCAGCAGATTTTGAAAACAAAATTTTCATTAAAAGCTGTAAGATGGGGCAGAATCATCCAAATGCACCAGAACTCTTTTAATCTTGCCAAATAAGAGAAAAATATTTTTTAAAAATCCTTCTGAAATGCAAGGATGAACCACAGAGTCATGGAATCACAGGCTTGGAGGGGGCTGCAAGGACTGCTTACTCCAACCCCCTCCCACACAGGAATACAAAACTACTGTACAGCACTCCTGAAAGATGCCTATCTAACCTCTATTGAAATACTTCCAAAGAAGGACCACAAGCTGAACACAAGTCAGCAGGGTAAAGCAGCAGCTAAAAAAGCCAATACAGTGCTGGGCTGCTTCAATAGGAGTATAGTGCCAAGATCAAGGGAAGTAATAATACTACTCTATTCTGCTTTAGTGACACCTCATCTGGAATACTGAGGCACAGATTTCTACAATATATCCAGCAGTCAGGAAGATCAAATAAACTCTGACATCTCATGGAGAGGGACAGCACCTATATAGGTCAACATCCCAACACAGCTGTTGCCTGAGTAATTGCTGTCAGCTATAAATCTTATGAGATCTCTACAGGTTCTCTCTTTGCTGTCTGCCCTTAGCAAAGGTGGGGACAGGTAAATTACCTTCCATTTCTGAAGGGGCAGGACTCTCTGTTAGAGCTGGCACTGTACCCTGTTCTGTTTCTGGCACTGTAACCTCTTCCTGTATAGTCGGTCCTGGCATGTCCCCTGTTTCAAATTCTGAGTCAGAGTTCATGTTCTGGAAGCAGGGCATGATACATGGTACCTTACATTTATCCCTATTGAAATTCATTTTGTTACTTTTGGCCCAGCTGTGATGAACAGAGTATTTTGCTTGAAATCAAGGAAGAGTTAAATCCTTAGGCAGTACAAATTGAATGAATGAGGGATGCCATTTTCTGCCCTGCCTCAGGTGGCAAAATGCCTTGGGCTATCTCTGGAAACCTCAGCATCTCACTGTCTGAACAAGGAGAGCAGGATTGTACTTGTAGCCTCTCTGGATTTTCTCTGTGCTCAGTTCCTGCATTCATTTGCTTCCTCACAGGTTCTGTTCCCCTGTCAATCTTTGAGACTGTGAATGAAAATAGACTACATTGCTGGTAAGCACTGAGTCAATGTATCCCCCGTGAGTCCTAAAATACTACCTGTGGATTGATGGAATTACAAGGGCTTCTTTTTTCAAGAAAACATCCCTCTTGAAATACAACTGGGCCTGAATCTTAAAATGTTTCACTAAAAGTGGAGGAACCCTTGGTGCTGATATACCATAGCTGGAGTCAATTTGTGAGCAGCAAACATGTTTCCGATATCAGGCAATCGCTACCCATTTCAGTAAATCTCTGTGAGTGGAGGCAACATGTTCCCTGAACTACAAGTAGTTTACTGCACCAGAAATAGACTTCTCTTTCATCATAGTCAAAACATTACTCTTCCACTTCCTGCCATGTAAGCCAAGATCCTAGATCATGCCTGTGTAGTGTAAATTGTCAATCATGTAATTAAGTGGTGATTCTGTCACTCCATCCTTCATCTGAAATACCAACATTGTCCAAGTGATTGCATATTTCTGAACGTATTTGCTGTTCTCTCAACCTTAGTGAATCAAGTGATGCACTGAAGGCACTGGTGAGCAGTTATGCACCATCCCCAAATGTGCAGCTGCATGTGAAGCCTTTAAGAACTCCATTTACACAGTCATGAACTGGATATAGAGACACTATGCCATGGTCAAAAAAGGTACAACTTCAAGTGTAAGGGAAATTATGTGTGCATAAAATAGCAACAAAGGGATAGCTGATGCCTGCTTACATGATTCCCCAGTCTTTTGGGGAAGTTGTATGGGAGATAACCTAAATAGTCAACGCTAATCAAATGATGCAGAAGGCAATCTGCAATAAAAACGTGCAAAACTCCTTGCTTGTGGCTGTTTGTTGAAGGCTGTGGTAGTTCATACATTGCAAAAGACAATGATGCAGTAATTTAATTTTAAACTGAATGGCAATGGTGGGGATTGCTGCTTTTAAAAAGTCATAAATGCTATGTAGTTGTGTACCTTCAAGTCATTTCTGACGTATGGTAATCCTAAGACAAACCTATCATGGGGTTGTCTTGGGGCTGAGAGTGTGTGAAGACCCAAGGTCACCCAATGAGTTTCCATAGCCAAGCGGGGAATATCACTTAGTTCAAAACTTATATCTTAGTGCCTTTCTGAACTACACTGTTATAGTGCTATTATTCCATTTTCAACATTCTGTGGAATTCTGGGGTTTGTAGTTTGCTGAGGCCAAAGCACTATAATACTATAACAGTGTAGTGCAGAAAGGCCCTTAGAGACAACTACAGTAGACCCACAGAATCAATTGTTCAACATACAAGTTACTTCCTTCTGCAGTCCCTCTCAAAATGGCAACAGGAAGTAATGCAATGTGACTTCTTGTCGTCATTTTGAGAGGAACTGCAGAGGAAAATAGAAGTGTTTGGGATTGTTGTGAGGGGGAAGTTGCCATTATGGGGCAGTCTGGAGGAAAATCCATCCCTGTCTAAAGAGATTCACCAGGAGAAATCCTCCTCAATGTGGAGTTGTTACTTTGGCCCAGGCCTACCCGGTGATAGCACTAGATATCTCTTTTTGATATCAAAACCATTTGGCCTTCCTCTGCCACCCTGCTCCACATGTTTGTGAGGCCTCTGGACAAGCACGTAAACAGGCGCGGCTGGTAAGTGTTGGACATTCCATTCTCCACCTAGGCAGGCAGAACAGAGCCACTCCGTTGCTTCAGGGACCTCCCTGCAAACATCCTTTTGCTTAAGTGCGACACTAACAAAGGCGCCCGGCTCTGAGCCGATAGT
The DNA here is from genome assembly GCA_948474755.1 of Ctenosaura bakeri. NCBI lineage: Eukaryota > Metazoa > Chordata > Lepidosauria > Squamata > Iguanidae > Ctenosaura > Ctenosaura bakeri. The sequence goes on along the minus strand of CAOLHI010000087.1, from coordinate 239,764 downwards.
CTTAACAAAGCCAGACTAAGTATTGTGCATTTGCATACTGGCTACACTATTGTTGATTCAGCACTAAGCCAATCATGTTAAACTTGACCTTTTCCAAAGCTTTGTCCCACTCCAAACTCACATTGTTCTCACTGAGTAAGGCATTGCCTGCAGTCACAATTCACCCTATATAAACCCCCCGATTCCGAGACCACCTCGGATCGCTCCCAAGTTCCATCCAGCCTTGCTGCCACTGTGTCTGGCGAGCCGTCCCCTCAGTCCTACGCACTGAGACTCCATATCCACGAATTCAATCTTCAAACTCCTTCGGGACTACGAGAAAGGTGTCGTATCACCCATTTCCCCCGAAAATCCCTATTTTTCCAAACCTTCCATTAGGTGTGTGTGGTTGTGGTGTCTTTTCTATTGGTTTGTCTTTCAATAAAGCATCATTTTTGCTATTTTAAAACTGTCTGACTGCTTGACTGACCTGACCCCGTAGACGCTGGGTAGCAAGATCCCTGCTAAGTTACCCTGCCTCTCGCTAGCTTTAGCGAGTGCTCCAGCAAATTCTCCCCAGAATTGTGTTTGTGTTTTGGTTATTTGGGCGCCCCTCCCGGGACCCCCAGAGAACAGGGTAACAGAGTTACTGATGGAGAAATGACTATAAAACTGATTTTGCTGTCCGTGTGGCAGCCAATCCAGAGACCATCCCTGCCTTGCTCTTATTCTCCCACACTGCCAATCAACACTGTCCTGAAACAGCACTGAAACAACATCCATTAGCAATAGTATACTTCCCTCAAAGAGGCCCTCACTTTGGTGAGCCTTCATCTATGCTCCAATTTATCTCAGGCCTAGCCAGCCTAGAAGCTTTGCACCACCTGCCCATCATAAGCACCAAAGGTTTAACGCCCCTTTCCACTCTGTCCCTCAAGAAGTTGCTTGAGTGAAACTGACAGAGCAGTTCTGTCTGGAAAATATGCTATGAAAACATACTTTTGATGTTGTTTTTGGATACTTTCAAGTCATTTATAATGTATAGCAACCCTAAGGCAAACCTAACAAGGGGAGTTTCTGGGGCTGAGAGTGTGTAGTGCTCTCAAAGTCACCCAGTAAGTTTCCATGGCTGAGTGGGGATTCATATCCCGGTCTTCACAGTCATAGCCCAATGCTCAAAACTTTACACCATGCAGGCTCTCATATACACACGTATACATACACAGAAACATATATACACGTACACAAAGCTAACAAAATGAATCAAAACAGAGAGAAATGTAAGGGCTCACACTTAGGCAGAAAAAATGGAATGGACAAATACAGGACGGGGGACATGTGGCTGGATAACAGTATGTGTGAAAGGGATCTAGAAGTCTTGGTAGATCACAAGCTGAACATGAGTCAGCAGTGTGATGCAGCAGCCAAGAAAGCCAATGCAATTCTTGGTTGCATCAATAGAAGTATGGTGTCTAGATCAAGGGAGGTAATGGTACCACTCTATTCTGCTTTGGTCAGACCTCATCTGGAATGCTATGTCCAGTTTTGAGCACCTCAATTCAAGAAGGATATCAACAAGCTGGAGTGTGTCCAGAGGAGGGCGACTAAAATGATGAAGGGTCTGGAAGCCATGCCCTTTGAGGAACAGCTTATGAAGCTGGGTATGTTTAGTCTGCAGAAGACAAGGTTAAGAGGGGACATGATAACCATGTTTAAATATTTGAAGGGATGTCATGTTGAGGAGGGAGCGGGCTTGTTTTCTATTGCTCCAGAGACTAGGACAAGGAGCAACGGATTCAAACTGCAAGAAAAGAGATTCCATTTAAACCTCAGGAAGAACTTCCTGAACTGTCCAGCAGTGTCATATGCTGTCTGGGAGTGTGGTGGGGTCTCCTTCCTTCGAGGTTTTTAAGCAGAGGCTGCATAGCCATCTGTTGGGAGTGCTTTGAGTTCCTGCACGGCAGAATGGGGTTGGACTGGATGGTTTCTGGGATCTCTTCTAACTCAAGTATTCTATGACTTTATGAATCTATACTGCAGGGGCTTCAAGTGCATCAAATATTGAAGCTCCACAATAGAAGAAGAATAATTTGAATAATACTTTTTAGCAGGTATTGGATAACAAATATGGAGGATTTTTGTTTCTGCTTTTTACATTGCACACTAAAGTTGTCCCAAACTTAAGCGCTGGTAACAGACTTTGCTCCCTCCCCCTTCTCAATTATTCCTTCCCCTGGGCAAACCCAGGCGGTTGCATCTGCTGCATGCCAAAGAGATCGTCTGATTGTTCAGGAGTGACCAGGGTGCCTCAGCAGGCAGTCTTGCCAAGCCTTTAAATGGAGAGGCGCATTGATAGGATTTTGTTCTGGAGTAATAGCTCACAGAGACTGCTAAGTAGACTGCCTGCTAATGCCATTTATAATTCAATTAATGCTAATACTGTTGGTGCTGTATTGATAATTTTCTCTCATTAAGCTATGCACCATTCTTCACAGTTCACCTGTTAGATCTTGTTAAACAAAATGAAAACAGCAGGAGCACAGCTAGTCCTCTACGGACATTCTAAAATGGTAAACAGTAAACATTCTGGACAAGAAACGAACTAGTCCTGCCTTCTCTAACAACCCCTAGCACAGAGATGGGACTTCTTTCTGAATTCCCAATCATGGTTCCACATGGGAGTGAGAGACTTCACAAATAGGAGAAACTCCCTGGCCATTTCCACACTGCACTGTTATAGTGCTATTATTCCACTATCAACATCCTATGGAATCCTGGGATTTGCAATCTAGGGAGGGGCCTTGAGAATTCTCCGCCAGAGAGCTCTTTGGCCTCAGGAAACTACAAACACCAGGATCCCGCAGGATGTTGAAAGTGGAATAATAGCACTATAACAGTGCTATTAGTATATTTAATTAGTATATGTAATATTATATATATATATATATATATACACATACACACACACACACACATACACGCACGCACACACTCACATTTTATATACACATATATACACACATATAAAATGATATCAATTCAAACCTAAAGCAATTGTATTATAAAAGTGCAACAACATAGATTTCAAGGACCAGTAGAACTTTTTAACAACCCTTCTCCCAATGTGCAACAGCTATGTAACACCAATAGCACAATCCTCCAGGTACAAAAGTCTCTTAGCTGAGTCTTCAGCAGCAAGTTCAAAGACTGGCACCAGTGACCTGTAGTTACATAGGAGAAAACATTCCCACTCTTGCAACAGTTTTGGACCGTTAGCTCACACTGTTACTTGCCTGCTGCTACAACACATTGATTGTTTGTCCCTGCGATGTGTGATTTTCGCTTTTAAAAAGAGAGTCTAATTTGTTTTTGTGCAGGAGGACTTCTCATTTAATTGGCACTCTATGTGCAGTGTTGACCTTGGGTAGTATTTAAGTCACTAGGACAGGGGAAAATTGGGACGCCAAGGGAAAAAAATGTATGCTACTTTCCAGGGAAGGTTAGAAATTAGAAGTATGTTGGGCACTGTAAGCAACTGGAGGTTTTGTTGCATCTGGACAGAAAATCTGCCCTTGTGTTTTTTTTAACTGGATTTCTTTCCCCAAGTATGATTACAAAGAAAAGGAAAATAAAAACACAGAAAAGATTAAAAAGCAGGGGAGAAGGGATGGAATATACAGAGTAGGAATGTGGGCTAGGCAAATACATTAATAGAAGTTGGCCATATTTCCAAAACCACATGTAAAGTTTGTATCTACAAAATACACATTAATGAGCAACTAAAGCATGACGAATGAAGAAATCTGTCAGGTTTTGGTTCTGGAATTTAAACAGATTAATAACCACAGATGAAAATTGGTATTACTATGTTCTGTGTGCAATTCAGTAAGTATTCTAGATCCTAGATTTAATCCTAGATTTTAAACTAACTTTCAAAAGGCATTTATGTGTGTGTGCATCTTTATGTGCCTGTTTCTCTCATGCCCTCTTTCCTGTATTAACACAGCTCTTGTTTGTGAAACAGGCACAGATGTCCACTTAAGACATGTAAGAGGAGGCATTTTGAAAATGAAACTTTTGCTGGGGGACTTTCTATTCAAAATTTACTCATGGAACTCCAGTAGAGTATTTTCACCTGCGTCCATGATGACATTGGCCTTGGACCTTAACAACCTGACATGTTTGTATAATAAACATTTGTACAGAAAACGTGCTCAGACAAGTGACAGGCTCACTACTGCAGCTGTGAAATTTTGCATTACTATCAAAGGGAGCTCTTATGTGGGATTAGGTTAGCTTCCATCTGTGCAAAACATGTCCATGAAGATTCCTGCAAAATATTATAAGATCTGAAAATATTTACATAAGAGTAATCATCACTCAGGGCAGCTTAAGGGACTTCGACTTGTATACTTAGTTCATGTCTGGGCCATCTGCCCCAGTTCATTTACATGGTTTCAATCTGCTTCAATAACAAGGGAAGCAAACTTATCTCAAGTCTTCAAATATTTGACCTCAGTAAGTGTGAAAGGAGGTTCAGAAACAGTGGATAAGTCCAGCCTCAAGACGAATACCAGATGTGGGTGGGTATTATTATAGAATCGTATATTCACAGAGTTAAAAGAGAGTACAAGGACCATCCAGTCCAACTGCTGCTATGCAGAAATACATACTCCCTTTTTGCACGGCATTCACCATGCAAAAGGGCCTATGGAGCATCACGCAATTGTGAGGATCGGTCCACATGACGTCCTCACAATTCTGCAATGCTGCTGGGGCCAGCAGGCTCCGATTGTGCACTATTTCATTTTCGGCTGAAAATGGTGCACAATTGCGCATCACTCCAGGGCCCCATGTGCACTTACTGTGCGTGTGGAGCCTCCAGAGCTGTGGCGCTTGCACTTCCTGCCCCAGAGCAGCCTGGGAAAATCCCAGGCTGCACTGCGGAAGAAAGAGGAGGAGCCCTCACACTGCCTGCCCACCAGCAGGCAGCAGCTGTGGAGGTGAAGCAGTGGGGATGCAAGAGCCTCTCGCAAGAGGCTGCTCATGCGACCCCTGTGCCCCAGCGCTGCAAAAATGTAAGGTGCGGAAAGGACCATAGTCAAAGCACTCCTGACAGATGGCCATCCAGCTCTTGTTTAAAACCTCCAAAGGAGACTCCACCACACTCCAAAGCAACATGTTCCACTGTTGAACAACTCTTCTTCTTCTTAGGTCATTTCCACTCTGTACTGTTATAGTACCCTTATTCCACTTTTAACATCCTGTGGATTTCTGGGGTTTGTAGTTTCCTGAGGCCAAAGAGCTCTCTGACTGTGAATTCTCAGTGCCCTTCCCTAAACTGCAAACCCCAGGATTCCACAGGATGTTGAAAGTGGAATAATAGCACTGTAACAGTGTAGTCCAGAAATGGCTTTTGGAAGAAATTCGCAGGAAGTTCTTCTTAACATTTAGATGGAATCTCTTTTCCTGTAGTTTGAAGCCACTGCTCCATGTCCTTGGCCCTTTTTGCACGGGCTTTCTGTCATGCAACAGCCCCGTGAGCCTCATGGGATTGGAAGCATCGCTCTGCATGACGCACTCCCACTTCCGCCGTGCTCACGGGGCTGCAGCGGCGCGATCGCGGGTTTTTTGATTTTCGCCTCAAAGCGAAAATCACCCATGCTTGCGCAACGCTCCCGGCACCCACGCGCACTTACCTCCTGTGCGGAGCGTCGGGGAGGCGGCCGGGTCGCGCTTCCTTCCCTCCACCCCTGCGGAAGGAAAGGGCGGGGCGCTAGCGCGACGGACGCGACAGCCTCCTGCTTCGCACGAGTGGGGGGACGGACACACAGCCTCCTGCTTCGCCCGGGGGGGAGGGCGGCTCGCGCGAGGCTGCCGCTTCCCCCCTAGTTCCTTTGCCTGCGGAAGGAAGGAGCGGGGAAACGGCAGCCTCCCGGAGGAACCTTCTCGCGCGAGCCGCCCTCCCCCGCTCGCGCGAGAAGCCTCAATGCGAAAAGGGCCCTCGTCTCTGAAGCAGCAGAAAACAAGCTTGCTGCATCTTCCATATGACATTCTTTCAAGTATTTAAGCATGACTGCCATGTTACTTCTTAACCTTCTCTTCTCCAGGCTAAACACACCTAGCTCCCTAAGCTGCTCCTCAGAGGGCATGCTCTCCAGACTTTTTACCATTTTGGTCACCCTCTTCTGGACATGTCCCAGCTTGTCAATATCAATATCGGAACACACTGGAACCAATGCACACTTTGGAAATAACATATTACAAATCAACAACCATTACCTGTTACATGTTTCTTTTCAGGGGATGAGTTAACAAATATGCAACAATCAGCCAATCACTGCTGCCTCCTTCAAGAACAAACTTAGGCCATTTCTGTACTACACTGTTATAGTGCTATTATTCCACTTTCAACCTCCTGTAGAATTCTGGGGTTTGTAGTTTCCTGAGGCCAAACAGCTTTCCGGCTGAGAATTCTAAATGCCCCTCCTTACATTGCCAACCCCAGGATTCCATAGGATGAGGAAAGTGGAATAATAGCACTATTAACAACATACAGCAGAAATGGTCTCAGTAAAGAATTACTTCCCTATGATCTACCTGCCTTGGATTGCACCCAGGACTAGGTTTACTTGTCTGGTGGTTTCCTCCCTCTTTGTTGTAGAATCTTGTTTTATGGAGGACAACTCAGCCTGCAGGAAACCCTGACAACTCCTCAAGGAAACAACATTGAAAAAAAAATCCTTTATTAAGAAAGAATTTTGTATAGGCAAAGCAGATTTTAAGCAATTGACCTTTTCTTGTGTCGTCAAAAGAAGCTGGCCTGCTTCTATCTGTACAATATTTAAGTGGCAAAGAAAATCCTTTTCATGTTTCTTTGAAGCGTACAGCTTCTGAACGTTACTAAATGAAAGGCTTGTCATTTAAAATATACATTTTTTATTATTATTATTTTTATAAAGCTATCCCCTCCTCTCTCTCTCTCTCTCTCTCATTCTCTCTCTCTCTCTCTGTTAAAGACTCCCTATCTGCTTTGGTTCTTAAGAAAACTGCTTTAGCATACATAAATTAATTCTACATTCATATAAAAATCTAGTGCAACTTTTTTTTAAGAATCCAAGGATTAAAAATAGCTAAAAATAGTGGGCACGTATTTGTGCATCCCAGAGCAATGCATTTTATTACTAATGGCCAAATTCATAAGCCAAAAGAACCAGGAGTAACTCAGTGAACCGGACAGCTGAAGTTTCTCATGCTTTGCTTCACTTTGTCACCTCCATCAGTCAAATGAATTGAGCATATGTCCATGATGCACTGGCTCCAGATTTCAAGCTGGATGATCTATTAGGAAAAATAAACCAATTCATTAAACGATAAAAATAAGAACAGGATCATGAAAGTAGAAATGGCATATGGTAGAACTTAAATGTTGCTGCTCGGATTCTTAGAGGTATTGCTCCAAACATTTGTTAGTCATTGGAGAAATGATTTCAGGCACACCTACGGATTCGTCAGCACCAGTCCTACCCCAGGGAGAGAGGAATAGCTGCTTCAGGGAGAAGATTTCAGGAGGTGGATATGTTAGCTTCATAGATGTTCCTCTTAAACTCCCTAGGCAGTTCCCTGTGCTGAAGGGCAGAACCCTGTATGAAATTAGACGTCTGCCTCAAGGATGTTAGACAATGATGTCTGTTATCAGCACTGAAGAACAATTCAGCAGCCAGTCCATTCAGCAACTGCCCCTGGACTGTGAAACCAATCATTCTGTCCACCTCAGGTAGCAAAATGTCATAGACTTGTCCTGGTATTGGGCAGATTCATGGATTTTCAGCTGTTTCAGAGGGATGTCACAAGCAGCTTCAGAAGGTCTTATTCAGTTTCAATACCAGCTTCCCATGCAGCACTGAGGAGATAAGATCCTGTAAAGAAGTATGATTAAAGAGCACTTGGACATAGAAAACATCTTCCCCCATCTCTTCCTTGCCCTTTTCATACCTTATCTTTTCCTGGTGGCATCCGGTGCGGATCCTGGCAGTGACTCTGCTGGAAAGGGAGTGTGACAGGGTGCTTCCCTCTGCACCAGCTGCCTCTCTGATTCAGGAAGCACAATGGCCCCACCCCTTCCTGGCGCAGCACAGCGGGGTACTTTTCCAAGCTGCGCTAGGGCAGGAAGCACATTCATTGCACTTTTGGACTCTCTTCACACCAGGTCAGTGCAGGATGGCTGCGCAATCTCAGGTCATTGACAGGTAAAACCTGTCCATTGTTTACTCCATGATTGCGCCACCTGGGAATGGAAGAAGGATTGGACTTTGATGACTTCATGCATAGCCATCGTTGCAGTCTCATCCTTTTCCTGTCCCCATTGTGGGATGACAACATCCTGTGGAAAGGGCTTAAGTTCAGAGAATGAGTAGCCTCATAGCCTCAATGGTCAAGAGAATATTATAACCGAGCAGAAGAACAGCAAAAAGTTTTTCTTTGTACAAGAAGAACAACAAGGAGTCCTGTCTGCAGTTTGAATGCATAAAGGCATGTAGATTAGTATCATGGGCAGCTTTAAATTAGCCAAGGAGGCCTCTCGCATAAGTAATTGGCAACAAGCAGGTCTGTAAACATATTTGACAACCAATTATTTCCAAGATAAGAATGCTTTTCTCTGTCTGGAAACTTCTCCTTCCTTACCGGACATTTTGGACCCAGTTTTCACAAGAAAAATTAATCTATCTGCCAGCCTATAGTCAGAGTCCAACTCCCTGCCTGTGCCTCACTGCCAGTAAGGGGAAGGAGGCAAGAATACTTGCTGCAAGGAGGAGGAGGAGGCAGTGGAGGAATGTCCAATACAAGCAACTACTAGGGAACTGCAGAGCTGAGGCAGTTCAAGATCCAACCCAAAGGTCCATAAAGCAGAGGTCCATCCAGAGGAGTCAAGGGAGCTGGAACACAAGGGTCGAGAGGCTTGCATAGTAATTTGCTACAAGCAAAGGGCAAGCCACGCTAACAGACTTAAATAGCTACTGAGAACAGGTGTCATTGTTTTCTTAATCTAGCCAATGCAGCTTCCCTCTGAGATGCCCATTTCAGACTCCTTCATGATTGAGGGCTGTGGGGCACAGGTGACATAATTCCTCCAAATCACTGCTGGTTCCCTCTCCCTCTAGAGCTGGCTCCGCTTGTCCTTCAACTGCTCAGAATGTTTGGAAGTTAGTTTGGTCAATTGCTGGGCCTATTCCTGGCACAATCAGTTGCTCCTCGGCCTCAGAGCCATCATCTATCACACCTATGGGCTTCAAGTAACTTCTAGAACATAAAAAATGTCTATATAAACTTGCACCATGAGAAGATTTCTTTCATCTTCAGCTAAGGAGAGGATATACCTAGCCACCAACATGGGTAACTCAGACTTGAAGGCCTATAGAGAGTATCTGGTATAAGGGATCCAAATATACTCTTGACCCTGAAGAGGCAGAAAAGAATGTGAACTTTTTCTGGCACCTATTTCATTGTATCTACATATTGTCTGTGTCACAACATCCAACATTTTACAGATGAAACAAGATCAACTTCAGCGTGGTCAAGATGGCAAAAGTTATTAGTGGAAGAATGCACAAGCTAGAGGAAGCTGCAGCAGTTTGCTTGTGTCTGACCCTACTGGGAAAAACAAGATTCTGCTCCATCTTGTCCTCTCACCCTGTTGAGTGGAGTGCAAACTACTTTTGCACTTTGAACTCAGTTTGTAGCAACTGAAGAAAGCTGAGAAGGAGAGAGAAACTGGGACTTGTTAAAAGCAGCTGAAAAAGTGGGACAAGAGGGTATGATGTATGCAATGAATAAATCATCATTTTGTATCACCACTGGTTTTATTTCATTTTAGCAATCCTTGAATCTGATTTAGCTAGGGCCTAAAAGAGTATCCCCCCGCCCAAATCATTATAGAGGAAGAACAGGTTTTCATTAAATAGCACTTCTTTGCTTTTATTGGGTCCTTCACCTACTTTCCTCTTGACCATCTATGATGGACTGTATCCAGCTTACGGCATGATTCATGTATAACAGGTTGGCCCAGTAGCTACACCCAGATGCCAGAGGTTCAAATGTCAAATAGGACATACATTGGGAGATTCTTATTCCCAGACCATGTGGTGCCAGCACACAGTACCCTGAAAATAGTTATGCCAGAAGATGCAGCTTTCTATCAGTGCTGGTACCAACCCTTTAATATTGATACTGCCATTGTCAATGGCTTTGCAGTCCATTTGTTTATTCACTGTCCTGACATCAGCAGCTGGCTCAACCACAGAAAGGAAGAGAATCTGGGAGCACCACTGGGAGCACCACTGGCAGATCTCCCACTGCTACTGCTGGGCAAAGGGAGATATGGTGATAGCAGGGCAAAATGCCGTTACAGAGGAAGGAGAGATAGATGCTTAATACCTATCTCACCTTCCGTTCGCCCTGCTACCCCAAGGTGTCTGGAGAGCGAACCAAACCACCCACAGAACCTTTCCTTGCTCCTGTGCAATGTCAGGTCAATGAAAAAGAAAACTCATATCATCCATGACCTTTTAAAGGATGAAGACGCTGACCTGGCATGCTTTACAGAGACCTGGCTGGAAGACGATAGTGCCACAACCTGGGTCCAGGCCTTGCCAGCCGGATACTCTGTCAGTGAGCAGGTAAGGGGAAGTGGGCGGGGGGCGGAGTAGCCTTGGTTTACAAAGACAATCTTATGCTGACCAGGATACCTGTCCGGAAAACAGACCACTTCGAGTGTATCTACCTGAGCCTGAAGGCAAGGGATAGTCTAGGAATTCTGTTAGTGTACCGACCACCCCGCTGCCTAACAGACTCCCTGGCCGAGCTGACAGAGCTGGTGTCGGAGTTGGTGTTGGAATCGCCCAGACTTTTGGTTCTGGGCGACTTCAATGTCCCATTTGAGACCAGCTTAACAGGTGCAGCTCGGGAGTTCGTAGCATCCATGACAAACATGGGCCTATCCCAATTAGCCTCTGGGCCAACACATTGTGCAGGCCATACCCTTGATGCGGTCTTTAGTACGGAACAGGCACAGCCATGGGTGGAGATAACAAATACTACCACCTTGTCATGGACAGATCATTTCCTGGTCAGGGTTAGACTAATGGTTGCTATCCGCCCCTGCAGGGGTGGTGGACCTATTAGAATGGTCCGCCCTCGAAGGTTAATGGAACCTATTGGATTCCAGAAAGCCCTCGAGGGTCTTATGGTTGGTATCGCCGGTGATCCTGTCCAAGCCCTGGTTAATACCTGGAATTGTGATCTTACCAGGGCTATCGACACGATTGCTCCCAAGCGTCCTTTCCATCCTGCTGCAAACCGTAATCCTTGGTATACAGTAGAACTTAGGAATATGAAGCAGGCTGGACAACGACTAGAGCGCAATTGGCGGAAATCTCGACTCTTATCTGACAGGACACGCTATAGAGAATTCCTTCATTCCTATGGAGTGGCAATAAATGCAGCGAAGAAGACCTTCTTCTCTGCACGTATTGCGTCTGCGATTTCTCGTCCAGCAGAGCTGTTTAGGGTGGTAAGGGATCTGACTCAGATACCCACTCCCCTGAACTCGTTGTTAGAACCTAACGTAGCTTGCTGTGACGCCTTGAATAATCATTTCGCAGATAAAATCTCTCAGATAAGAGCCGATTTGGATGCCGGTGTTATAGCAGAGGTCACAAATGGAGCGTCCAGCAACCCCGTGAACAAGATTATACTGGATCAGTTCCAGTCAGTGAGTACCGAGGACGTAGACAAGCTCCTTGGAAAGGTAAGAAGGACAACTTGCCCTCTTGATCCCTGCCCTTCATGGCTGGTCGTCCAGGGAGGAGTTGCAATTAAGACGTACTTAAGACATATTATTAATGCATCCTTCAGGGAGGGCAATTTTCCAGCTTGTTTAAAAGAAGCGATTATACGGCCGCTTCTAAAAAAGCCCTCCTAGATCCCCTGGATATGAATAATTACAGACCAGTCTCCCATCTTCCATTTTTAAGCAAGGTGATCGAGAGGGCTGTTGCCCTTCAGCTCCAAGCTGTCTTGGATGAAACAGATTATCTAGATCCATTTCAAACTGGCTTCAGGGCAGGATATGGAGTCGAGACTGCCATGGTCGCCTTAGTGGATGATCTACGCCTAGGTATCGACAGGGGAAGTGTGACCCTGCTGGTACTCCTGGACCTCTCAGCGGCTTTCGATACCATAGACCACGGTATCCTTCTGGAACGCCTGAGAGGGCTGGGGATTGGAGGCACTGCACTTAAGTGGTTCCGGTCCTATCTCTCAGGTAGATACCAGATGGTGATGCTTGGGGACAGCTGCTCCTCGAAAAAGGAGCTTAAATCTGGCGTCCCTCAGGGCGCTGTCCTGTCCCCAATGCTATTTAACATCTACATGAAACCGCTGGGAGAGATCATCAGGAGCATGGAGCAAGGTGCTATCAGTATGCTGATGACACCCAGATATATCTCTCCATGCCTCGGATAACAGCATCAACTAAGGATGGCATCTCACCTCTAAATGAATGCCTAGAAGCAGTAATGGACTGGATGAGGAAAAACAGACTGAAGCTGAATCCAGATAAGACGGAGGTACTTGCTGTTAGGGGCCCCAGCCCAGGTATAGAGGTTTGTCAACCAGTTCTAGACGGGGTCACACTTCCCCTGAAAGACTGTGTCCGCAGCTTGGGAGTGCTCCTGGACTCGCCGCTTCAGATGACAGCTCAAATTGATGCGGCAGCCAGGAGTGCCTGCTATCAGCTTCGGCTGATACGCCAGCTGCGCCCCTTCCTGGACTTGGAACACCTAAAAACAGTGGTACATGCGCTGGTAACTTCGCGGCTTGACTTCTGTAATGCGCTCTACATAGGGCTACCCATGTGCTTAGTCCGGAAACTTCAATTAATTCAGAATATGGCAGCCAGGTTGGTCACCGGAACATCTAAAAGTGACCACATAACACCAATTCTGAAGTCTTTACACTGGCTGCCTATTCGTTTCCGGGCACAGTACAAGGTGTTGGTTTTTACCTTTAAAGCCCTTCATGGCTTGGGGCCAGCCTACCTGCGGGATCGCCTTCTCCCATATAATCCGCCCCGCACACTAAGGTCCTCTGGGAGGAATTTACTGCAGCCAATCAGAACTAGGTTGGCTGCGGTTACCCAGAGGACCTTTTCTTCTGTCGCTCCCAAGTTATGGAATGGCCTGCCGGAGGAGACCCGGCACATTACCAGTCTTGACTGCTTTAAAAAAGCAGTCAAGACCGTTCTCTTCCAACAGGCCTTCCCAGATTAGTGTTCCACCGCCTCTCATCATTGTCTTCTGTGTTAATCTTGTTTTTAATTTGTTTTAATTAACTAATATGTTTTAGGGGGATAGAAGGGTTGGAGGTGGGGAGGATAGGGTGCATTTTAATGTTTTAATGTTTTTATATATTTTTGTAATGCCGCCTCGATCCATTGGGAGAGGCGGATAGAAATAAATTTTATTATTATTATTATTATTATTATTATTATTATTATTATTATTATTATTACTGCCACCAGCCAAGTTAGGCAGGGCAACATCATGTCTGGAACACTGTAGGTTGGTCCCATTTGCAGTAAACCCATGGAACCAATGAGTGACTGGTAACAATGCAGATAAATCCAGTTTATTACATGAGTCTGCTCTATTCAGCACTAACAACAGGAATTTGGCCCATGTTTCCAGAATTCCTACTCAGGAATCAATGGGATTCACCTGAACAACCCCATCAAATCTGGCAATTTATCCATCTTTGAAGGGGCCCTTTGACCCTCAATTTCTGTGAGAACTACATCCTAAAGACTGGGAAAGAGTGACTGTGTTCTATGATGCCACAGGGAGGATAGGTTTTCCTAACAGAATAACTCCCCCCGCCCGTGTCCTGGAGCATCCATCTTTAGTAGCTGCTCCATTACCTTGTGTAACCAAATTTCATTCTAAAAATGGATGCATCTGTCAGTTTCTTCCCTCCTCCCACCATTCAATGTGGCAGAAGGAGCATTTCATGTGGCATGCTGTGCTTTTATCTTTGTGAATTTTTTTAAATAGAATTGTTGTTTATTGGTTTTAAAACTTCCCTTCTAATAAGTTGTAGGTTACAGACACATACACACACACACTTTAATTTCTTGTGAGCTGCCTTCAGTTCTGTGCTGGAAGAAAGATGGGATATCAAATAAATGAATAAATAAATAATCCATCAAATATATGGAGAAATTTGCATTTTGGGAAAGTTTGTACACCACAAAATGAAACAGAGACGCAGGGGGAGAGACATTTCCATGTATTATGGATCTAAAAAAGGACTGGCAGAGTGATTGATGGATGGATGCTCCTACAAGGAAACTGATCAATCATATTCTTGGAAGCATTTTAATGTGGAATAAAATAAAGATGGACAGGAGGCTTTACAAAGGTCCTGGTAGAGAGAAATAGTGCCCCTCCTCTCTACCAATAGAGCTGTAGACCTTTCTTTCATCATAGACTAAAGCAGAATGGCGAAAGAACTGGAGGAGTGAGTATTCAGTAGTATTCACTGACTTGCAGAATATATGATGGTCCCATGTATAGTATTCAGCGACCTAGAGAATAAAGTGGTTCCATGTAGAGCAGCGGTGTCCAACCTTTGGCCCTCCAGGTGTTTTGGACTTCAGATCCCAGAATTCCTGGCTGTTAACCAAGTAGCTAAGGTTTCTGGGAGTTGAAGTCCCTAAACACCTGGAAGACCAAATGGTTGGACACCACTGATACAGAGTGCTCAGTGATGTAGAGCACTGGTTCTCAAACTCTGGGGCAGAATCCTTGGGGGGCATCATAGTTGCTCAAGGAAGATGCAAGAAAAGTCTGCCTGCATGTACAGCAAATGTGAAATAGAAAGGCAAGCCTTTGTGTGTGAGTATGTGTGCTGTTGAAGATTGACTGTTCTTTCTAAAAGTGTGATGCATAGCATCTTCTTCTGTGACTTTGCCCCAACTCAGACATAGAAAAAAAACCAGCTTTTCCCTTTCTAAAAATGCTTTCCCAATCAGCTTCTCCAAACATTCATTGGCACAGCAGGTGCATGACCCTTAGCGACTATGAGGTAATTTCTTGGGTTGGGGAAACGAAGAGAGGAGGCAGAGATTCAAGAAGGAATGTTGGAGAAAGTTACTTTTTTGGATTACATCTATAAGTGTATCCAAGTCAACATTGCTAGCGATCATGATGCCTGAGCTTTAGTCCCAAAAGACCTCTAGTCCCCAACCAGTAACCTCTACCAGCCCTGAAAGAAGTTGCAGTGCATAAGTTGCATACACTGTTCGTTGACACAGAATGCAGTAATGGTCATTAGTTTAGTAATGGAGGTGGAAGATTCTTAACTCTGGATAGAGATACTGTACATGAAACTACTACACTCTCTAAATCAGTGGTTGTTGAACTTTTTACCTCCGTATCCCCCTTTACATCTACATGAGGACATTGCTTTCTCTGCAGTCCATGTGCCCCCCCCACATCCTATCTTATGCCTGTCTCTCCTTCTCTCTGACACAAGCCCTTCATGTTGCACATTGCCTTCATTTTGATGCTAAATTCTCATCTTCTCTGCCTCCTGTCTTCACTTCCCCCCCAACCTGAGAAACTGCTTCATGGTCACTAAAGGTCATGCATCTGCTGTGACAATGAATGTTTGCAGAAGCTGAGTGGGAAAAGCACTTTGAAAAAAGGATTTTTGCTATGCCTGAGTTGGAGGAAGTCATAGCAGAAAATGCTTTGCATCACACTTTACCAAGAACAGTCAATCCTCAACAGCGCACATATGCACACACAAAGGCTTGCTTTTTTTTTTCACATTTGATGTATTTGCAGACTGACTTCTTTTCTGCCATCTTTGAGCAACTATCATGTGCCTCCATTGGCCCTGGCCCAAAGTTTAAGAACCACCGCTCTACATCACTGAACATCCTATATGGAGCCACTATTTTCTCTGGGTTGCTGAATACCATACATGGAGCCATAATATATTCTGCAGGTCACTGAACACTACTGAATACTCACTCCTCCAGTTCTCTGGCCATTCTGCTTTAGTCGATGATGGAAGAAAGGTCTTTGGGGAGGCATTGTTTATCTTCTTGAGAACCAGACTGATTTAACAGCCAGAGAGTTGGACAAGGACTCCAGAAGACCAGGATTCAAATCCCCATTCAACCGCCCTACCCCAAGTGTGACCATGGGCAATTCATATTCTTTCAGCCTTTGAGGAGGAGGAGAAAGGCAAACCTTTTTTGAATAAATCTGGCCAAAAAATCCAGGGATAGGATTGCCTTAAGTCAGAAGCAGCCTGAAGATAACAGCAGCTCATCTTCCATTCCCACCACATCTTTTCAAGGGCAGCTCCACCTAGGCTGCCTTTACATAGTTGCTACCCCTCATTGCGTCTTACATGGTGCCATTATTAAAATGAAAGGCATTTGCCTTTTCTTTATCCTTTTGATTCAAGAACCTCATGTATGGCAGTGGACATGGTCCACTGTCCAGCATGGATTGCAAGGTCAGAAAACTCTTCATTCAATTCCAGATGGAGAAAATAGATGTCAAGATGAAGAGACATGAGTGAGGTGGGACCTAGTAGATGGAAGTGTACACACAAACACACACACACACACACACACACACATAAAGTGTGATTCTCATGGGCCTATTGCAACTTGGCATCTTCTGTCTCTTATGATTCTTATTAACCTTAAAGATGTTCCTTTAGCCAATTTTCCCCAGCACTTAACAATGGTTGGCTATGTAATCTTGGGGAATAAACTGCCTAGCCCGCTGAAGTACTTCATCAACTCTCTTGGCAATATTTGGATTAAAGTTGAGGAAATTAAAGAGATTGTCGTGGTTAAGGAAGTTTGCCATCTGTAAAATCGGAGACTAGTCACGCTAATCAGCCCCACAAGTTAATTGGATTTTGGAATGGGCTGGAATGAGAATGTCAGGAGCAGATTAAATTCAGGCTTCGTCTGACTACATATTAATTCTGTTCAATTTACCTAATAATTTAGGATTGGTTCAACAAAGGGGGTAAAAATGGCACAGATATGAGAAAACAAGTAATTGCAAGATACTGGGCAGAACACCTCTGAAGTTTAACCTTGCTTTGCCAGACTTCAGTAGGGTAGAAATATTTCCTGAGAAAATATTTTTTGTGAACATTTGCCCTTCTCTTCCCCCAAATCCTAGTCAATGTCATGTTACTGACAATGTTTCCCTCGTCTGCTGCTATTCTGGCACCACTAACTTCCCCTTAGTTATTTTATTTACTGTTCTTGGGCTGGTCACATGAGAGCCTCCTGCCAATCATATTCCTAGAAAGGAAGTAATAGCATCATGATACATGGCTAATCAGATTCATTTTTGTGATGCCATCAGCTGAGGGCTGATGGATGAAATCAGTGGGGAACAAGGACAAAGAAAGAGATAGCAATTTCTCAAGGGAAAAAAATCCTATTTTGATCCTCATTCAACTCAGACTTGTTTCTAAGCCCATTTCCTCCCTACACTGTTCTAGCGTGATTATTCACTTTCAACATCCTGGAATCCTGGGGTTTGCAGTTTAGGGAGGGTCCTTTAGAATCCTCAGCCAGAGAGCTCTTTGGCCTCAGTAAACTGCAAATCCCAGGATTCCATAGGATGTTGAAAGTGGAATAATAGCACTAGAACAGTGTAGGGAGGAAATGGCCTAGCAATGATCACTCACAGCATCCATGCATTGGTCAGAGACACAGGCCATATTTTGTAAATGTTACCATCCCTTGTCACTTATATGCCAAGCTCTGAATAGCTAGCATAAAGCTGAACATGTAGCTACATGGTAATACTGGTTAGGCTATTGTAAAACCAACTGTTCATCAGTGGTACAGTCATGTACTTTTACCACTACTCAGAAGTCTTTCCCACTCCCCACCCACCACTAATGATTGCACTTATTGAACCTCACAGACAGTGTGTACATTGGTGACACAGGGCTGGAGATAACTGTGAACAGGATGCCACGGCGGCCCTTCTTCCAATGATCTCCAGTATAATAATTGGAAATAGGATCCCTATGGCAATTCCTCCTTATACCAGAGATTGCTGGAAACATCTATCTGCTGCATTCTGGTTACTAGGAGAACAGACTTCTGTTATTCACAGTGGCTGGTGCCTAGTAAGGCAGAATTGGGGTACTTTTACAATAATGACAATACACACATAAATCAATTACAGATGCATAACTCTAGGTTACGCATCTGTAACTTTGGCCCTTTCCACACGGGGAAATAAAACGTTGTAGCGCGACTTCCATCAGAGGTTGTCTACACCGTAAAATGGATTGGGGTGGATTGTTTTAGTGTAATTACACACCCCAATCTGCACAAGGGCACCCAGAAGTGGCGGTGCCATGTCCTTTTTAAAAACCACGACGTGCAACCATGTACAGCTGTGTCGCAGCACCCGGTGTAGATTTGCAGATGTACACATGGGCGTGCCTGCAGATCTGCCGGGGGTGGGTTTTCTGGCTGGCGAGCTTCTCTGGTTGGTGGAGAGCCTCCGCCAGTTGTAAGCCGCCATTTTGGGTGCCGCAGGACGCTGCAGGATGCCGACGAGTGTGGAGCAGCGAGAACGCGCTGCTCCATGCGGCGACGGACTTACCGGGTTTAAGGTAAGCTCTGTTTCAGCATGGTTTCCCTTGTTTCTTTGCCCATGTGTGGAAAAAAGCCTTTGATAGTGAGTTCCACCACTGGTTTATTTCTCTTCTGCACTGACTTTTGAACTGGAGTTTTAAAATTTAATGTTAACTTTAGCTAGCTATTTTCACATGCTTTTATTTGAGTTGTTACCCCAAAAGGTGGAGGACCTTGAGGTCCACCAGCAGTGCCAGCCTCTCCTTATGGTTTGGGGAATTATTAGCTCAAAGGAGGCCAGTGAGAGGAAGGTAACCGCAGGATCTTTTCACCTGTATACACCAGTACTAATTGTAGAAGGGCTCCAGTTAAAAGAGATATTTTATTGGAAATTAATAGACACACACAAGAAATCAGTATGGTTCTCATGAACCATACAAGGATATTGAAGGAAAAAGCAAGAAAGTTTGGATAGAAAGAGATTTTGGGTGGAAGGGGCAAAATTTACTGTTCCTCAAACAGAAGGTTGAAGAGGAGTGGCTCAAACAGGAGTTTGAGGGCAGCAAGGAGGAATGGGAGTCTAGGGTGTAGCTTGACACCCAATGCTCTAGCAAATTACCTGGGCTGAAGCTAGAGTTTTTATATGCTATTTCCCACCCTGAAGGGATGTGAGTTAATGGTTTTCTCACAGGGTTTGACAAAGGAGTCCAGAATAGGCTGATTGTCTTAACTTAAGGTGGCAAAACATTGATGGGAGTCCTGACAGCCTCTGAATGTGTTGGCTGGATAAAGTGGATGGGGAAGGTCTGTGTAGGAAATGTCGTAAGTGTACCTAAAATATAAAATGATATTTCTTGCCAATTTTGCCATCCTGCAGGGTGGCGGGGTGTAAGGGGTAGTAACAGAGTTTTAGATTGTTCTATACTGGCTAGTCTTCTTTTAGTGAGATTTGTATGCCTAAGTCACACTCTGCATGCAGGACCAATGGTTTGCCATAATACAACAAAGGTATTCTGCTGATAGTGGGAGAAGCAGAACTACACATAAAGCAACACTGAGCATTGTACATTGTGGCTGCTCCCAGTCATTCACATGTGTTGTGCAATGATGGCATTCTTCATTGGGATAATGTAAAGCTAGTGCAATATATGCCTAAGTGTGGATATTTGTGTTATGCTGAGCAGATGTTGGAGTGCAGACTTTGTGTGTTAAGTCATTTTTTCATGGTGGATTTTATTTTTGCTAGTTGCCTTGAACAATTTAAATGGACTGGCAGGTTCCAGATGTACTGGAGCACCATCACCATTATTATTTATATTCACATTTTCCCAGAAACTAGGCCTCAAGACCATCTGAGTTACCTTGTGCTGTGTTACAGTCCAAGTTAACTGTGTTCATTGTTGTCAGTATTAAAGGCAGCAAGTTGTCTTATGAATCAATTTATGATTCTAATTTGGAAAATCTTACAAGTAATTTGCAGTTTGATGTAAAAGTTGTTCACCTCAGTTCTTGCTTGTGCATTGCGACTCTTACCATCACAACAAATTGAACAGCCTACATTTGATTGCTCCATATAGGGAACAATTGTACCTAAGTTAATGTGCTGGAAATCTGCACTTTGAGTACCAACAGTAGGCATGAAAATCAGTGTCAAAACTCCCATGAGTTTTCATGGAACAGGATTATAGCCTTGATGTATTGCTATGTATGATTTAGAAAACTGTATTGGGAACTAGCAATAGCAGAGAAAGTGGGGTTGAAATTAACATTAGCCTTATTCAAACATTCTTAGTTTAAGAAAGGGGAGAGCACCTGCATGGTAATGATTAAACAATTGCAAAATGATGCCCTCAAATATCTCCTTTCTCAATTAAAATGGTGATCAGAAACAACATGGTGTCACATTTGGCCACCACTTTAGCCAGAATATAGTGTAAAACAGAAATTTACCAAGAACAATACAGCTTGAAGAACATCCCCATAGAATTTGAAGATAACATAAAAATAGATTTGCACTATTAAGCCTAATTGACTGGGAGCCAGAAGAACTCTGGACTGAAGCCAGGGACATTGTTAGGATGGAACACAAAAAGATACTATCTGTCGCCAAAAAAGAGAGAAGCCTATATGGATAACAGATGTAACTCTTCAAGCAGTTAAAGACAAACAAGAAGCAAAAGTAAAAGGTGACAGAAATAGGATCAGAACTCTGAATGCAACTGTTCAGCTACTTCTGTGCAGGGACAAAGGCCCTTTTCGCACGGGCTTTCTCTCACGAAATAGCCCCATGAGCCTCATGGGAGTGGGAGCGTCGCTCTGCATGACGCACTCCCACTTCCGCGGCGCTCACGGGGCTGAAGCAGTGTGAGCAAGGTTTTGTTTTGTTTTTCGCCTTGAAGCGAAAATCACCCGCGCTTGCACAAGGCTCCCGGCGCCCACGCGCACTTACCTGCTGTGCGGAGCGTCGGGGAGGCGGCCAGGTCGCGCTTCCTTCCCTCCGCGGTGCCTACAGCTCCCACAGGCCCCTGCGGAAGGAAGGAGTGGGGTGCTAGCGCGACGGATGCGCCAGCAGGAAGCGCATGCGGAAGGAACGAGGGGGGAAGTGGCAGCCTCCTGGAGGAGGCTTCTCACGCAAGCTGCCCTCCCCCTCGTGCAAGAAGCTACAATGCGAAAAGGGCCAAAGAGAACTGCTGTAATAATCAACACAAATAAATAGAACATGGCAACAAAAAGGAAGAGAAAGAAGCCTCTTCTCAAGGATCTGATAAATTAAAGGGAAATTTAAACCAAGAGGAGGGATGTTCTATGACCAGGAGGGTAACACATTACCTGACAAAGTAGGAATAAAAAGACAACGGAAACAATACAATGAAGAACTATATAAAAGAGATGAAAGGATGACAGATTCATTCAGGGAGGAATCATTTGAAACTGAACCTACAATTTTGGAAAGTGATGTTGAAGCTACACTCAGAGCACCTGGGAGGAATAAATCATCAGGAACAGATGGCATACCAATAGAGCTGCTTCAAACTATAGAGAAAGGACCTACTCTAGTTCTAACTAAAATCTGTCACCAAATATGGAAAACAAAAGCAAAGAGACACAGACAGAAAATGTTCAACATACTTTCCAATCCCCAAAAAAGGGGACACCATGACCATTGCATTAATTTCCTATGCAAGCAAAGTAATGCTAAAAATTCTAAAGCAACGAACTTTTACTATATATGGAGTTAGAAATGCCAGATGTCCAAGCTGGGTTTAGGAAAGTAAGAAACGCTAGGGATCATATTGCAACCATAAGATAGATAATGGAGCACACTAAAGAATTTCAAAAGAGAATCACTCTGTGTTTTATTGATTATAGCAAAGCCTTGGATTGCATAGATTGTGGATCACTCTTAAAGCAGTGGGTGTGCCACAACATTTGATTGTTCTGAGGCATAAGCCATACTCAGAACAAGAGGCTATGACCTGGATGGAATACTGAGAAATGATTTTTTTTCCAGTTGGCGGGGGGGGTGTGTGAGGCAAGGCTATATTTTATAATCCTTGTAACCCCTGCTGGGAACGTATCTTACATAAAAGAGGTTTAGACTTTGGAGGAAGGAGGGCTCAAAATTGGAGAAAGGAACCTCAACAGTGTAAGATATGCAAATGATATCATACTGCTAGCAGAAAATAGCAAAGACTTGGAACAATTATGTCAAGGAAGATAGTCCAAATGCACATTTACAGACTGGAGAGTGGGATGGGGAGTCATGGGGAGTGCCGAGACAGAGAGCCGCAGAGAGCCCCATAGGATCTTGTTGGGATCTGTCCCAGCTATCTGTCTCAGCATGCCCTGTGACCAGGAAGAGCTGAACATGTCATTACTCACCACCTTGTTCTCCAGAACCTCAGAAATGACTGTGCTGGTAGGGTTTAAAGGCTTCAAAGGTAGAATTTGAGGAACACTTTTGATTGTTGTGATCGTTCAATGACTATAAACATGAAGAGGAATAATTACAATGTCATAGGTCATGTTTATGACTTCATAATTATTGAACAGGATGCCAGTCGCTATCATGATGACTGATAATGATGATGATTTAGCATTATTTTGCATTTACAAACTAATTTTAAAGAAGGACACATGAAGAAAGGAACAGATAAATAGAGGGACACATATTCTAGACGTATCCACTTGGGATAAAATGAAACTGACATCCTAAAGGATGTAGAAAAGGTGGGGGGTACCATGTGTGTTATTCAATACATGGATGGGCAACCTTGCCCCTCCCTTTGCTTGAGGTCTATAACTCCCATCACCCCTAGCCAGCACAACCAATGGTGAGGGATCATGGGAACTGCCATTCAGAGACATCTGGAGAGCCACAGCTGCCCACTCCAGATTTGAAGAAGTCTTTTTTCAGGTAAAGTGACAGTCATGCAATCTGAATGTGAGCGTGGGGTGATTGTACCAGATAGGCATAATTAGGGATGGATGGATCCATCTGTTTCTAGGGTGTGTCAGTTTGGCATGCATTCACTTGTACAGTAGGTCTATTCCAACCCATTTCCATATTAATCACCTAATGTTGTTTAAATTGGACGAATACCTGCATTTAAACATATATTTTACAATTTTAGTCTGTATTTCTTTTAATATACACATTTCTAAACATATTTTACCTCAAAATGGCTTCCTAAACATCTTATTTCAAAATATGCATTTAAAAATGCAGATTTGTATAATTATTTGAGCTGAGCATTGCGGTACAACTTACAATCACATAACACAGTTATCTACAAACTAGTAGCTATGTTCCTATCTACATATTCTCCTGGTGGATGCCAATCAGTTCATATCAGAGTTTTGCAAAGGTCAGATTTCTCAAGCGTCTCTAAGTAGATTTGCCAAGAAGTAAGACTTTGTCATGGCTCCCGACTGAGCTCTCACTCCACAGAAAAGATGAGGAGGTTGGCATGCAATAAGCAAAATTATCCTGAAGCTTCAGTCTTTCTCTTTTAAAGTCACAAGATGTTTTTAAATATGGCTTGATTTCAGCCTTGATAGGGGAAATGCAGACAATGTTGTCCCTATTCTGACACTAGCTTGTCAAAATAATCAATATTTTAGAGTGAGAAAATCACCTGACCTGGATTCCTGTTAGGAACATGCAGAGACAGAAGTTCTCCGATAGAAGCTGAACTATTTTGTCTGATAGATAACAGCTGTACAGTCAACCCTCCACATTTGCAGGTTTGATTTGATTATCTGCAAGTTTATCCAACTCAAGTGCTCCTTTTTCAGGGGACTCTTCCCTCTATGCGGCTCCAATTAAGCTGTGCAGCCATTTAAAACCCCAATTCTGGGAGTTTCCTCTTCTCTTCTTCCTGTTCTCCTCTTCCTACAGCAGCCATTGCCTAGTCAACTAAGGATGGCTCATAGTCCAATTTCTCAGCAGCACAAACTATCTCTCAATATGCCACCATACCCAAGGAAGAAGATAAGTGAGAGGGGAAGTCTAGGGCTACCACTTGACCCACTCGTTTTCCCTCTCCTTTCCCTGACCTAGTTTGGACCCTGGGTGCCTGTTTTCTCCACCATGCCTCAGCCTCTTCCCACAGACACACACACACAAACATTTTTTTTTTCAATTTTTCCACATTTACAAGTGTCCTGCACTCCTACCCCTAGTGAATGTGGAGGGCTAACTATATTCAATTCAAGGTTTCCAAAACAGAATTTTGCACGTGATACCATTGTGCATAGCTATGCATTTCACATTGATGAGTCTTGCTGATGAATGTGCATTTTTGCAAGAGGTGCAGTATAGATACACAATGTGCATTTAGTTTCTCATTGTCATCAATCTCATTTAGGTGACATAACACAACTTAGAGCCTTTCTGCACTACACTGTTATAGTGCTATTATTCCACTTTCAACATCCTGTGGAATTCTGAGGTTTGTAGTTTACAGAGGCCAAAGAGTGCTCTGGTTGAGACATCTAAAAGCCCCTCCCTAAACTGCAAACCCCAGGATTCCAAAGGATGTTGAAAGTGGAATAATAGCACTATAACAGTATAGTGCGGAACAGACCTAAGTCTTTAATCAGTGAGTGAGAAGGTACACTATGCCTCCTTGATGTAGGATCTCAGACCTGAAATTACTTTTGTTTCATTGCAAAATCAGTATCATTAATGGAATAGAAATATTTTTAACAATGAAAAATATGGAGATTTTGCTTTTCAGGATATTAAAAAAAAATGATTTGTCTCCTCTTATAGCTTTTGTCTCCTTGGCTCGTTGAATGACTTCTCTCACTGCTGTCTGGAAATGGGGAAATGTCTTTAGCTACCAATACCTAACGAACCTAATACAAAGCCAAACAAATATTCACAAATCACAGCATTTCAAAGAGGGGATAGAAGAAAAGAACAAGAAGGGAAACAGTTGATAGCTCTCCTTCTTAGGGATGTAAATCTTTGTTTATTTCACTTTCACAAGCAAGAATGATTTTGCTGCTTGACATTATGAGGTTTTGTACATTTTCCAATGATTTCTCACACTTTGAGATTTTTTTTTTCTTTTTTGCAAAAAAAAAAAATTCACAAAAAGAAATCCCTCTGCATGAAAATCTTTGCATGAAAAACAAAAGTACATTTAAAAAAAAAAAAAAGCATAGTTCTATGGAAAAATCATCTGCACAGATCAAGGTTATTTGCTCAGCTTTTTTTTTGTTTCAAAAAGGAAAGTCCCAAAGTGGACCAAAAAAAAAAAATCACACTGGTTTACTGTTTTCTCAACATGATGTCTCAATGCGTCAAGATAACATTTCTTCCTAAGAATGAGAAAAAATGTTAGTTGGAATATCTCTTCCCAGGAAAAACAAGACCTCTTTTTCTTTTCTTTTCTTTTCTTTTTTTTAAATCATGCTTCACAGCCACTCAAGAGATAAACAGGTAGCAAACAAGGTGATCTGGGAGAAGAAGATTTAGAGAACTTCTTGGCCTGCCCAAAACTCTGATTTGATCTCCACATTGCCAGAAGTAAACACTCATGAAACTCTAAAGTAATTACTTCCAACTATTTTTTTCCACATCAGACAAGAGTTTCATAGTTATAGCATTATGTTAGCATTACTTATTTCATATTTCCATAATATTAAACTTTCAAATGTGTTAGAAATCATTTCATTTTATAGAGCAGCGGATCTATAAAAGCATATAATGCAACAGCAAATGACAACAAGAACATTCTGCCCAATCTAAAGGTTGCAATCCAGCTGAAACCTTCACCATCCTCATTCCCTGTCCAATTGCCTAATTATAAACATTAAATCATAAGCAGGGGAGGAAAGGAAATATAGATCATTTTATGAAAGGAGGGAAAAGAATCCTGAAAACAAGATGATCAATCCACTCAGGCAAGTTCCGTAACACTGGAGCTGCATCTAAAATTAACTCTTGTAAAGCAAGGAGCTCAAGTAAATGTTGATAGGGTTGTATCACAGCAATTCACAAGAAAGCCTCGATTATTAACATTTTGATTAAAAAAAAATACTAAAAAAGCCTCTCATAAGATCAGGAAGATGTGTGAATGATCATTTAGTATTAATCCTCACAGCAACTAGTTTGCTGTTGAAATTCCCCTCTGCCTGCACAAAAGAGCAACATGCCTTGATCAATCACACTTACTTCCACTATAATTTAAATCGGTGGTCCTATTATTTGGCTATAAATAAGGCTACTAACAGTCATTTGTTACTGTCGTTGTTTTTGCTTCAGCTCCTTGGCCTTTGTAATGATAGGCACACAGGCACTTTCTAGAAGGTAGCTGCTATCAGGGTCACCAGCTGGGTAGAGGTTTTTTTTCCAATAAGACCCTCCTGAGAGATGAATCAGAGTACAGTTCTCTGAATTACCACATCTGTTTATCTCCATTGAGAACTGTTAGCTTCCATGTCAGGGGATGCTGAATCTACACCAGGTTTTATTGCAGACTTTAAAGGAACTGTCTACCTGCTCAACCCTATCTCCAAAATAAGATTCACTAGCTCTTTTAAAGTCTGGATTAAGACCAAGAATGGATTCATTGCATCCTTACCATGGAAGCCCTTTCCAGTGCCTATATACTTTTCTATATGGTACATTTCCTAAGCTGCTTCCATTAAAATAATGCCAAGGACATAGAACTCAAGAAGTTGGTGCCCAAAGGGATTCCAAGTATGGGAAACAAGCATGCTCAATTATGAGTATACTCTGTGCCAAGTTCATTGTAGAATATTCCATGAAAGTTCAAAAGCAAAGTAGTACCCTGAGAGATGGGAGATGAAGAATAAAACAGTATTGATGAAGAAGTAATGGACTGGGCACAGATTTCCCCTTGGGTGGGACTGTGGTTTGCTCCTCTAGACCACTGAGATAAGTGTCTTATGCTCCTCAGCTGCCTGGCAATTCTGATTTTCAATTTCTTGGGCAAGATGGAATTGAAAATGACAGGACCTAGATTTTTGGATGGCAATGTTTGATAACACTGCATTGTTTTCTGCTCAAAGGTCCTTTCCACACGTGGGTGGCGGAACGGGGCAAGCCATGCCAAAACGGGGCTTACCTTGTTCCGTCACCGCGCAGAGCATCGTGTTTCACTGCTCCACACATTTACAGCGTCCGGCGGCATCCGCGGCCCTCGGCGGCACCCAAAATGGCGGATTTTGACTGATGGAGCCTCTTCACCAATCGGAGAAACTCACCAGCCGGAAATCCCGCCCCCCGCCCAATTTGCAGGGACACCCTTTCACGCGTCCGCAAATCCACACGGGCACTGTGACGAGGCTGGACAGGGCTGCACGCCCCGCGCTTTTTGAAAACCACTTGAAAAGTGGTTTTCAAAAAGCATGTGGTACCGGCACTTCTGGTCGCCCCGGCATGGATTGTGGTGTGGAACTACACAAAAGTAGTCTTCCCCAATCCACACTATGGTGCAGACGACCTCCGTTAGAGGTCGCTCTGCACCATTTTTTTTACTCCGTGTGAACAAGGCCAAAGCCTCCCTGACCACTTAGTTTACCCCCTGCAGTGTGAAGATAAAGTGGTCAGGGAGAAAGAGAAGGTCTGGTACTATAGAACCTTTAGGGAGGTCTGTTGGTAAATGAAGTCCAGTATGGCCAGACATAGTTTCCCTTTAATAAGTTACAGGGCTCAGACTCACTCTGATTTGGAGCTATAGAGGTCTAGTAAAGATGCCTTTGGCTTCAGCTTGTCTAACGTTAAGGGATACTTTTCTCTTTGTACAGCCTGAGGATAAAGATCCTTGAACAGCTACCACATGTATGCTAGATCTTTGCCCTTCCTGGGTTATTAAAAAGGTCAGAAAGGGACCAGCTGAGTAAGTATTGGAATTCCTCTCCAGAGGACAGGGTTTCAACCTGCCAAGAGAAGGAGTTTGTAAGGACCTTGTTGAAAAAGATCTCTATTGGATAATTAATGGCCAGTCTCCAATATTCCAATTCTGGGCAGGGTACTAGAGTATATTGTGGCTTTCCAGCTTGATCCAGTTTCTGGATAAAATGGATTATCTGGATCCATTTCAGTCTGACTTCAAGCTCCATTATGGGACAGAAATGGCTTTAGTCACCTTGGTGAATTGTTTTTTGAGAAACGAGAGAGTGTGCTCCTGTTGGTTCTGTTGGACTTCTCGGTAGCTTTTGATGCTATCCACCATAGTATCTTTCTAGCTGTCCTGCTGGGAAGAGACTTGCAGATGTTGTTTTACAGTAATACAATTCCCACCTGGAGGGAAAAGTCCAGAGAGAGATGACATAGCATATATGCCTCAGTATTGCGTAGGTCAGCATACAGATATTTACACTATATTGAGGGGGATGTTGTATTACCCCCAGGGCAGAAGCAAAGTAATTTTTTTGGGGGGAAGGGTATGAAATAAGTTTATTTACAAGTCCTAAAGGTTTCCTAAGACCTCATGATGAGAGACCCTGTCATACATGCTCTTCAAACATGGAACTATTCAGTATAGCTATGTTAACCATGCTACCTCTAATAACTTTGATTTTTAAGTACCCAAATTAAATCAACTTGATTTAATTCACTAGCCTGAAACTGTATAGAAAGTAAAGGAGAAGCTTTTCAGTTTGGCCTCCCTTTTCCAGTTCTGTGCACCCCATGCCTTCTTGGATGGCATCAAGCAGCCATTGGGATGAGAACTGAAGGGTGAAGTGAGAGATTTTGCCAGCTTCTGGAAAAAAAGCTGTTAATCTTCATTTCAATGAAGACACATTTGCTAATTGGCTGTAGCTGTGGCTCTGATTTGTTTTGCTGCTGGGTCTGTATAATTTTAATGTCCACAATTTTGTCTAATGGTATGCATTTTAACTAGCTTACCTCCTACATGAGCTAGCTTTGCCCCTCCACATTTGCTGCTTGAGGCTACCTGTAACTCTGCTTCATGCCAAGGCCAGTCTTAGAGATGAACAGATTTGCATGACTACATTTTTAGAAGAATTAAACCACAGGAGTCTACCAAACCAAAGGAGTCTATCAAAAATTACACGAAAAGAGAGCATCATCATTATCATTTATGTCCTGCCTTTTTCCCAGTGATGGGCCTCAAGGCATCTTACAACACATTAAATATAATACAGATTAAAAACTAAAGTCGTCCCCTATTTATCCATGCAGAATATATTCCATGACCCCCTTTGGGTGTCTGAAACTGAAGGTGGTACCAAAACCTATGCCAACACTGCAAGTAGCCCTCTAGATCTGCAGGGACCACAGAGAGGACTCATACCACTGGATAGTGTTGATGGGAGGGCAGGCAATCAGGGAAGGTGCAGGTGGCAGAGCCCAGAGCAGGCCATGTGGGTGCTATTGCCCAGATGCCAGGGGACTGATCAGGGCAAAGGTTAGGAGATACAGAGAGGTGAGTCTATGAGAGAAGAGATTGACCTCAGGTAACTGCAGCCATGGAAGTGAAATCATGGATAAAGCAGGGGACATCTGTATACAAAGACTCCAATAAAATATAAATATAAAGGTTATTCAAAAGACAACTGGACAATTTACAAAGAAAAACATTAAAATTCATTAAAAGACTATATGCAAACCATTAAACAGTATAGCACACCATTAAACGTCCCTCTGTTACCCTGTATGTTGGGGGGTCCTGGGAGGGGCACCCAAATTACCAAATAAAAACACAAGATGGGGAAAATTAGACTCAAGCACTCTCTTTAAGCTAACGAGAGGCAGGGTAACTTTAGCTGGGATCTTTTACCCTATGTCTACAGCATCAGGTCAAAAGAGCAGTTAGACAAGTTCTAAAGCAACAGATAATATTTTTATTGGAAACAAACAAAAGACATGACATACACTAACTAACGGAGAAATAGAAATGGAGAGTTTCGGAGGAATGGGTGATACGACACTTTTTCTCGTAGTCCTGGAGAGAAACGGAGAGTTTCAGGGAAGAAAGCTCAGCACGGTTCACTGAGGGGAGCTCTCTGGACAAACCGACAGCAGGGCTGGATGAAACTCAGGATTGATCTGAGGAGCACTTGGAATCGGGGACCTTTTATAGGGTGGATTTTACCTACAGGCCATGCCATGCTCAGTGAGAACAAAGGAAATTTAGAGAGGGACAAAGAAGTTGGAAAAGGTCAGGTTTTACATGATGAGCTTAGCGCTGGATGGCAATAGTATGGCCAGTATGCAAATAGACCAACATAAAGGATTGGTTCGGCACTCAGCCATGTGCCTTTGTGTAAAGTCACGCTGAACAAGGCAGGTTTGCAAGAAGGAATGGTCCCTGAAGCATCGGAGAGGCATTAAGTTACCTGGCTAAATGAGGTTTGGAATGTACAACCATTAACGGCCGCGCCTATTACATGCTTGTCTGGTGGCCCTTGCAAACACGTGGAGTAGGGTGGCAGAGAAAGGTCAAATAAAGGCCAAATTATCTGATATCAAGAGATATCTAGTGCTCTCACCAGGCATAGCAGAACCGTGGTAACACATCCTAGTCACTGTCTAAAAGCCTAATGGAGTGAAAATATTTGGACTTGCTGACAGAAGGACAGCTATCCTGGCTTCAGTAAAAAGAGAGTTCCAATGCAGCCACAGAGAAGGCCCTTGCTCTTGTTCCCACTAAACAAGCCTGAGAAGGTGGTGGTACACAGAGAAGAGCCTCTCCAAATGATCTTAAGGATTTTTAGTGGGCTCCCAAAAGGAGATAAGGTCCTTCAAATAGCATATTATAACACACCATATAACGTACCATATTGTTATGTGGATCTCTAAAAGTTAGGATGTCACTTTTTTTTTCCTTAAAAGAATCTGACTGAGATCTTGCATTGGGCTTGTGTAACCTAAATCTCTATCTTCACGATTACGCATAGATTGTTCTAAGCAACCATTGAATCAGAACTTTGCACAACTGAACGTACAACCCAGTGTTCAACTGCATGTGGAACAACATCACTTTTACAACTCCACTTGCATAACCTTGAATTTAATGTTGGCATTCCACACAGGACAAAAAATCCCATGACTTCCATAGGAGAAGTTACAAGTGAGTAAAACACAATTGTATATCTGCTTCCTGAAGAAAACAAAGCACAAAGTTCAGAAATTCAGAATTATTTAATGAGAAATTCAGAATTATGAGGTCAGAAATTTAGAACTGTGTGCTAAGATCCCGGTAATCAGGAGCCCCTGGACTGAGCAACAGAAACTGGCCAGTGGTGCATGCGCTGGTAACTTCACGGATTGACTTCTGCAATGCGCTCTACATAGGGCTACCCATGTGCTTAGTCCAGAAACTTCAATTAGTTCAGAATATGGCAGCCAGGTTGGTCACCGGAACATCTAAAAGTGACCACATAACACCAATTCTGAAGTCTTTACACTGGTTGCCTATTAGTTTCCGGGCACAGTACAAGGTGTTGGTCCTTACCTTTAAAGCCCTTTATAGCTTGGGGCCAGCCTACCTGCGAGATTGCCTTCTCCCATATAATCCACCCCGCACACTAAGGTCCTCTGGGAAGAATTTACTGCAGCCAGTCAGAACGAGGTTGGCTGCAGTTACCCAGAGGACCTTCTCTTCTGTCACTCCCAAGTTATGGAATGGCCTACCAGAAGAGACCCAGCATATTACCAGTCCTGACCGAAGACTGTTCTCTTCCGACAGGCCTTCCCAGACTAGTGTTCCACCGCCTCTCATCAACTGTCTTCTTAGTTTTAATTCGTTTTTAATTTGTTGTAATAGTTAATGTGTTTTAGGGGGTTAGAAGGGTTGGTGGGTGGGGAGGATGGGTTACATTTTAGTGTTTTTAATGTATTTATATACTGTTGTAATGCCGCCTCGATTCACTGGGAGAGGTGGGATAAAAATAATTTTTATTATTATTGTTGTTGTTGTTGTTGTTGTTGTTGTTGTTGTTGTTGTTATTATTATTATTATTATTATTATTATTATTATTATTATTATTATTATTTTCCCTGATGGATTAGAATCCATTTTCTCCCTAGCCTGGCCTAGGTAACATCCACAAGCTTGTTTGTGTTCCACACTAAGAATAAATATTCCCACAAATCCATTGGACATAGGCAAACCTGACATTGCATCATGGCCTCTCTCCAGAAGCCACAGTTGTAGCTTGGGCTGACATAGTCTTTCTTTAGGCAGCGAGTTCCTCCAAACAAATAATATGACTTGTGTTAAAATGTAATCCGACAAGTCACTGGTTTCTGTGTCTGATCCGTTTCAAAAATAAAGACGACAGAGCCTTCTGCTGACTGCTGCGGTGAGTAAATAAAGGTTTCACTTTTGAGAAGGCTTTGAAAATGAGATGGGAAAAGGAAGTTGTTGTGTGTTGTTTTTACATAATCACAACAGAGAAATGTGAAAAGACGTAGTCAGAGTCAACCCGACATTGCAATAGCTGTGTGAGCAAAGTGTAAAACAGGTACGAGCACAAGGGAGGGGGGAAGGAAATTTAATGCTACTCTGCATGCAAACAAGCACATAAGGGCTCAATCAGCACCCGCAGTTCAGAAATCAAGAAATTTCGGATTTCTTTTTCTTTTTTTAGAAGACAGGAAAATAATCCAACTGGAAGAATCCTCCAAAAAGGAATGAATTCCCATATCCAATCAATGGCTTGATAACAACCCATTTGACAAACAAATTGCATACACTCTTGTTATACAAATATGCAAGTAAAATAAGGCATGTTGGCACATACTGATTCAGTCATCACATGCAAAGGCCAAAAGTTAAAGCCTCCGAAGGTAAGACCTTGAAAGGAACAGGTGAGAATCAAAAAATTATTTGCAATTCATTTATTTTCCATGATAACAAACGGGTGCTTGCATTACCTTACACATTGTAATAAACTACGTTATATTATGAACTGATGAAGGATAACATCTCTACTCTGTTCTCCTTTAACTTCTCTCCTAAGTTACTGTAACTGTAACTTACAGCTACTTTTACAGTTACAGCATGTGACCTACTGCTACTACCTCTTGTGGGTGTTGAGGTAACAAAAAGCAGAGTGAAAGAAAAGAATGTTTTGTATCATGGGGCAGTAGCTTGTAGCCACCAGACTTTTAAAAAGTAATTAAAAGTAAATGTATCCATTCGTGCTGAGAAACAGGTGATTATTTTTAAAATTATAGCTATAATAGTAATTACATAGTAGTGTGGGGGCATCTGCAAACCATAATTACTTTTAAAAATAATTTTCCAGACTCTGGACATAGTAACAAATATGGCTGCCCATGCAATGGAAGCTAGTAGTTTCCATGTCAGTGGGACGGTGAATCCACTCTGATCTTTAAATGAGCTATCCAAAGTGCTGAAACTATACTGAAAATACAAAATCCAGATTAATTATTTATTTATTTATTTATTTATTTATTTATTTATTTATTTATTTATTTATATATATCCCGCCTCTCCATATGGATCGAGGTGGCGAACAACTTACAGTTACAGCATCACTTTGAATAGCTCTTTTAAAGTTCATTAGAAAGCCTGGAATGAATTCACTACTGCACTGACATGGAATCCACTCAGGCTATGCTGCTTCTGTGGAAACAAAAAAAATCATGATGAAAGTTTAATATAACAACCTGTTTCTTACATTCAACATGCCAGGTGCCCTTGGGAAAACCATGAACAGAACATCCAGGTAGGAACCTCTGCTTCCATGGTTCTCAAAACACCAATATTCAGAAACACACTGTGCTCGCATGGGAAGGACTGAAGCCATGGCTAATCTCAGATACAGAAAGTATTTTCAGCACAGGGGTGTTTGAGAAGCTAACTTCAGAATAAGAGGAGGGATTAATCAGTGAACCTTCTTAACCTGGAAGATGTTGTTTGTGCAATTCTGTCATACTGTCTCTGAATTTCTTGGATCCTCCATGCATTAGACAGAATGTCTGTTTGCCCCTTGTTGTTATTAACTACCAACAATTTGACTTCAACCTAAGGTGACCCTATAAATGAGAGAGTTCCAAATTCTCAACTGCCCTGTTCACATCTTGCAGATTCAGCAACATGCCTTCTCTTACTGACTCTATCCATCTATAATGCAGTCTTCCTCTTTTCCTGCCACCTACCACCTTCCCGAGCATTACTATATTTTCTAGCGAGTTATGTCTTCTCATGATATGACCAAAGCGTGACAGCCTCAGTTTAGTCATCTTGGCTTCTAGGGAGAGTTCAGGCTTGATTTGCTCTAGGAACCATTTGTCCCTTCTTCTTCCCAAGGGCTTTTTTGCACTTTGGGGAGAAAACGGGGCGTTCTGATACCTACTGGGCTGACACGCTCCCTCCGCTGATCCAGGCTGATCCTACACACTTCTCCGGGGATGAAAATGGTACTTTCCAGTTGGTGGAGGCTCTCCACCAACCGGAGAAGCTCGCCGGCCTAAAGCCCGCCCCTGGAAGATTTACAGCCTCACGCTGGTGCAAGCCTGAAAATCTACACATTAGTGCAGCGACGGACTGGGGTGCACTGAGCTATTGAAAGACCTGTTTTAAGCGGTCTTTCAATAGCACGGCAAACCACCAGTTCTGGTCATTCTAGAGCGGGCTGAAGTCCAGACATACATAAAGTAGTCTGGACCCAGTTCGCCCCCAAGTGCAAACGTCCTCGCCGGAGGACGCTCTGCCCCGTCTCTAAATCAAAGTGCGGAAAAGGCCCAAGTCTCAATTACCATGCTATGGAGAATCTTATCTGATTAAAGAGGAGAGAATAGAAATCGCTGAAAGGTGAAAGCTAGCAGTTCTGGAGGAAGATGCAGCACTGTAAGAGAAACCTAAACTAAAGGTTGAGACATGTGTGGCCCTATGCTCATTAATTAACAGGAATTAATCTTAAACATCACCAAACAGAGGCTGGATAGGTGTCAGAAGTGCTGTAGTTGTATATTCCTGCATGACAGGGGATTGGACTAGATGGCCATTGAGGGTCTTTGAACATTTAAGATTCTACAATTCTATTATTCTGATTCCCATAGCTCTATTCAACATAGCTGGTTGTAAGGCAGGCCTAACCTGTATAGATTTAATTGTGCTTTTAATTGTATTTTTAATCGTACTTTTAACTGTATTTTAATTGTACTTTTAACTATAATCAATTTTAATTATAGTATATTTGTATCGATTGTTCCATGTGCATTTTAACTACAACCTTTAACTTAATCTATTCTGTATCCCATTTTGAGCCATAGGGAGAGGCAGGTAATAAATAAAGTGCATTATTATTGTTGTTCTCGTTGTTATTATTATTATCATTATTAAACTATGAGAACTGCTTCCATGGTTCTCAAAACACACATGGGAAGGGTTGGAGCCATGGCTAATCTCAGATGCAGAAAGTATTTTCAGCAGCAAATTTGTTCCTCATCCCTAAACTAGGCTTTCCCCAGAAAGCAAATGAGATGACAAGAAGAGATCAGTGTAGAGAAGCCGTTGAATTTGGGCAAGGATATGAGACAAGAACTGAGATCCTACATTGCATTTGCATAGTCTCAATCTATACTTCAGTATTAACACAGTGCTTGCATGACACCACTTTTGTGCTGAATATCAGCATCATGCAACTGATGCTTAATCTGTCAGAGTGCCTGTTTATTATCTCACTGTGTGATGGGGGGAAACGGCTGTTTCTGCAACCCCAGTAAATCAAGTAGTATATTGCAAGTACTGAGAAATATTTATGCACAATCCAAGAACATGCAACTGCATGTGTGGAATCCTGTTGTTTAATCCCAAGTAGAATACACCCATTGAATTATGCCAGGGTAGCATGAGGTAGCTCCTCAGAACATGTGCAGAGTACTGACAGGGCAGTGACGTCCAACTGCAACCAAGCAGCTCCAGGCAAGCCAAAAAAGTTCCAGACACTCACAGAGATAAACTCAGGGCTATTTAGTTAAGCACACTGAGGTTAAAGTTAGGGTTTCTGGCAGTATGCCGAGAAGCAACAAGTAAGGCAGGAACAATAAATCAGCAGGTAAAAACACAAACCAGTAACATGTCTACATACATTTCATAAATCAGGCAGCAGAGCGGCATGACCACCAGGAATTGACCTGAATAGTAAAGCACAGTGCTATACCCAAGCCTTTTTAGGAACTTAATATCACCCCAGACCCTATAGGGTGATCCAATCACATTTACAACAGGCAACTTTCTCACGTTGACAAGGCAAGACCTTCCCAGGCTGGCTAGCCAAAACATTCTTGCAGCTGCACTCAAGGTCACATCAACGCATTCCTGCCGTCCACTTAGAAAAAACCTTTTCTGTCACACCACACTCACACTGAAATGCCTCGACTAATTAATCATTGAATGATGAGTCAATGCATAGTTAAATCCAGTAGATTCAATGGCTGTACTCTAATCAGGACAAACAAAGAGGATTTAGCCCCATGTGAAATGATTACACTTGTGATACTCTGCCTACGCAAACGTGAACTGAATATGTTCATTGCACAATGTCCAAAAAGTACAAGTGCATCTACTGAGAAACTAGGAAATGGCCCTAGTCTCTGAAGCAGCAGAAAACAGCCATGATCCATTCATCATATGATATCCCTGAAATATTTAGACATGGCTATCATTCCACCTCTTAACCTTCTTTTCTCTCACACTCAGCTCTCTAAGATGCTACTCATAGGGAACTGGGTATGTGTAGCCTGCAGAAGAGAAGATTGAATCCATTGTTGAATCATGAGTGAGTAAAGACATAGGTAAATCCAACAGATCCAATGCCTTTACTCAGATCAGGATTACTACTCAGATTTAAGCCAATACCTTACTGGACTATAGCTAATGTTCATTCTACCTAGGTCATTTCCACACTACACTGCTATAGTGCTATTATTCCACTTTCAACATCCTCTGGAATTCTGGGGTTTGTTGTTTACTGAGGCCAAAGGGCTCCCTGGCTGAGAATTCTAAATGCCCCTCCCTAAACTACAAAGCCCAGGATTCCATAGGATGTTAAAAATGGAATGATAGCACTATAAAAGTGTAGTGTAGAAATGACCCTAGAGTAGACTTATTAATCAATGGAATTTTATTCAGTCATGATTCACAAATCCCAGGGCTTTTCCGCACTTTGAAGGGGAAATGGGGCAGTCTGTTACTCACCGGACTGGCATGCTCCCCCCGACGATCCACGACGGTCCGGAGCAGTGTGCGCCCGCGCTACACACTCTCCGGCAATGAAAATGGAGACTTCCAGTTGGTGGAGGCTCTCCACCAACTGGAGAAGCTCGCCAGCCAGAAGCCTGCCCCTGGAAGATCTGCAGACTTGCGCGGGCACGAGCCTATACATCTATACTTTAGCAGAGCAACAGACTGGGATGCGCCGTGCTATTGAAAGTCCTCTTTTAATTGGTCTTTCAATAACATGGGTGACCACCAGTTCTGGGCGTTCCGGAGCGGGCTGCAGTCCTGACAAACAGTAAGTAGTCCGAACCCAGTTCGCCCCTAAATGTGAACATCCTCACTGGAGGACGCACCACCCCATTTCAAAAATAAAATGTGGAAAAGGCCCCAGTCATTTTAATTGATGTACTCTGAGTAGGGCTAATAACAGACATAGGTGTGTGTTTTTTTTCCAAAGTTGTAATTTTTTAAGATTTAGACTTCCAGGATCTACTTTCTTTTTTTAAAAAAGAAAAACCTCAATGAAAAGATAAAAAACACTTTTTAAAACTTTGCTAATCTCTGCTTTTAAGAAGTTCTTGGCTATGGATGGATGAACTGGAGTTTCTCTGAGAATTTGGCCTGAAGCAGTCAAGATCTTTCATTGGAAAGAGGAGCATCAGTGGTTATTCAAAGCAATACTTCTTTTTTCAAAAAAATTAAATATAGCATGTAGCTTTCTTCTCAACTTCTAGAGTCACCTATGAAACCGGCTCTCACCAAGTAAAGTCAGGGAGATATAATCTCCATCAATAACCTGTTCCATTATTGTCTCATTTTTCAAATTTAGCAGGGAAAGATCCCTGCGGCATAATAGAAATTCATCTAAATCGACCTCCTTGATGAATGGGGAGCTTTTCAGCTAGTTTTATGCTAATCATTTCTCTCCACTAAACAGATTTTGTTGATGGCGGTTTTTGCATTGTTTGGGCATCAGCATGGGAAGGCAGAATTAAACAAACCTGCTGTTCTTCTCACGGTTCTTTAATCACCTCTCTGCAAGTGGTTTGCTAGAACGGGGTTGGAGGCTTCAGAGAAGAAGAAAGAGATGGATGGGATTGCCCCACATTCTGAGAGAATAGAAGTGTTTGCCATTAACCTGCTCATCACCACCGTTCCTTCTCACAGAATCTCTGGGATAAATAGGAACTCAGAGAGAATGACAAGGTACCAAGACCCACCAGTGGGCTTGCTACTGCATGGATAACAGAAGATGACAAGCCGACAATCAACATGATGGCGGCTCTGAATACAGTAGTCCTACACCAACTGAGACTGAGCCTTTTCTACCAGAGGCAACAACTGAAAAACTTTTTTCGGGCTCAAAAAAAACCCCAAAAACCTCCCTTCCAATAACAGAAATTTGCTCCTTCTGGAGACTTATGGGACATTTTTAAAAAAGTCAATTGAATGAGTTCATGGGGGGAATGTTCTGACTTGATTGACAATTCCATTCTACTGCAAGGTATTAAAATGTCTCATCTCCACAGGATTATTTGTGAGTGCAGAAGCAAGAGTACTCCACAATACCAAACAACCACACAAAAACTGTTAACATGGTGTGGAACATTTACTTTTCAGTAGCTGTCAGTCTCAACCTACACAATCTCTGGGTCTTAAAAATACAACTATTTTTGTTCCTAAAGAAAAACTAGTACTTGGCAGGTGGCTGAAATTACCTACATTGTTTATGACTCTTCAAATGAGAGTCTCATAAAATGCCTACCTTGTTAGTCTTGTTCTGTGTAAATTCTGCAATAAAAGATGACTCTGGAGGACTAAAATACATCTGCCTAGAAAAGGGTTAATGAGTCATCTAACTAATACATTTGAGGCCCACAGATGAGTAGGTCTCCAGGGCCATTTGCTTCCCCTTGTTCCCTGCCTTTGTTTACCTTTTCTAAGGCCATTTCCACACGACGAATCTCTTCTGCATTGTCTCGCTGCAGTCCCGGGTCCAGAATGGAGCGTGTCGGCAACGCTCCCCTTTGCACCTGCTTGGTCCATGCAGAAGAGAACGCGATGGTGCCACGTCTTCTTTTCTTCCGCAGCTGGGATTTTTGCATTGCTGCACTATGGAAGGAAGTGTTGCCAATGCCTTTCCACATCTTCTGCATGGCCAGAAGTGACGGGAGCGCCACGCGATCGCAGGCATGAAATGGATTTTTTCCATTTTGCAAAAACTGCGCAAACACGATGCTCCACAACAGAACAGCAGCGGAACGTCGATGACGTCATACAGAAGCACGACCTGCTGACCGCTGCCATCATGTGGTAAAAATGCAACAGCAACATCATGTGGAAAGGGCCTATATCTAGAAAGAAGGAATAGAGCAGAGGTGGGCACACTCCAAAGCCCCAAGATGATTCTATCTCATTTCATTTCCTTTAGAGTTCTGGAAGGCTGTAGCACATCCTCACAGCTCTCATTTTGGGCAAGTAACATTATCAACACATAACCTTCCAGTCACCTTTGGGCCTTTCTTGGAGGAGGTTGGCTGTTTCAAGTTGTAGAGCCTTCCAAAACAGAACAGTAGAGTCATTTGTAGGTTTCCAACTCTCTCTCTCTCTCCCTCTCAGTGTGGTCAAAACTTTTGGAGCATGGCAGGACCTTTGTGGGGATCAATGAAGGTCTCAAGGACTGCACGGATCCCCCTCAAAGGTCTACACATACAGTCTATAGGTTGCACTGTTTTCACCCCTTGAAAACTGGCTGCAGGTCTGCAAGGCCACAGAAGAAGAAAGACAAGCTTAGCAGAGGAGAAGTCACCATTGCAAGCTTAATGTTTTCTACTGATCATGTAGACTGACTCTCATACTGAAAGCATTGAGGAAGTCCCAGTGGTAGGAGCTGTGAATGGTCTCATCTCTGTTCACATTGTATCATTTTGAGCATATAGTGCAGTACCCCCTAAAGATTTGTTCTCGCAGCTGAGCTTTCCTTGTGGATTAGCATTTCTGTGCTGCTTCTTGGGTAAAGTTTTCTGCTCGTGTCTTTAATTCCAGACTCTAAGCTCTGCCTGTTAGACAAACGGAAAGACAAATACTAAAAACCTTGTTGCACTTAGTTGCCTGTGGAGGAAGAAAAACCTTCACAGATAAATAATGAATGCGTACAATATCCATTATTCAGGACTTTGCAATTTGCAGTAAACAATGATAGTTTGTCTCCACCAGCACAGGGTGGTCACCGTTTTGCTAGGAACTGAAATTGAAACTGACACTTTTTCTCTGGCCTTTAACAGCTGTGTTGATCTGGTTAGTACTTGGAAGGGAGACCTCCAGAAATATCTAGGTGAGAAAGGCATAATCAGACCAAGGCAATGGGAAACCACCTGTCATGTCCAGGAAAACTTGCAATCCACAAACTGCATTCTGAGGTAGACATTACTGTTTATTTGTAGCAAAGCAAGCAACTGAGCGAACGTTTTCCAAAGTTGCTGGTACTAAAATATACATGGAGTTCACAGGTTTTATACCTACACATACAAATTTTAGGCTTTCAAAGCTGTGGTTGGAGAGGATCGTAAATTTAGCAGGCATCACTCATCCTGTATATCTGTACGTTTCATTTTTTTTTCTGCTAAAGTGTAGTACAAAATACAAAACAGTTATCTGTTTCATGCTCATTATCATTGTTGTCATTGTGTCCCTTCAAATCATTTCCAACTTATGGCAGCCCTAAGGTGGCCCTATCATGGGATTTTCTAGGGCTGATACACACCTGCAAACCCCCGGATTCCATAGGATGTTGAAAGTGGAATCATAGAGCTATAACAGGCTAGTGCGGAAATGGCCTCAGTCACTATCGTATCCATGATCATAAGTCACTCTCCAACCAACTTTACTGGGCATCAGCTGCAGCGGCAGACGGAGATCGTTTCTGCTGCCAATTGGAGTACAGGTGAATTATATTTCCATCGTGTACAGGGGCATCGGGTCCAGAAAGATTGTTTGTTTAAGTATACTTATTTAAGTGTACTTTAATAAGTAGCTAAAATGGGATTCTGGCTGAGGTTTTTAGTCAAAACTCAATGAAACAATACATATCAAAACTGTATCTTGGGTTTCTACAACACTTAAGATTCAGACAAGATTCCTTGCTGACTCTCAAAGCTCATGAGTGGCAGTTGCAAGTCATTGAAGCTGGCTCAACATGCACGATAGATTGACATTTGTAGCTGCTGCTACATCACTCTGCTGACTCTTGTTCAGCTTACCCTCCTCTGGACACGTTCCAGCTTGTCAATATCCTTCTTGAATTGTGGTGCCCAGAACTGGACATGGAATTCCAAGTGGCGTCTGACCAAAGCAGAATAGAGTGGAACTATTAATTCACTTGACCTAGACGCTATACTCCTATTGATGCAGCCTAGAATTGCATTGGTGTTTTTAGCTGTTGCTTCACTCTGCTGACTCATGTTCGGCATGTGGTCTGCTAAGACTCCAAAGTCCCTTTCACATATACAGTGCTGTAGTCAAGCCAGGTGTAACCCATCTTACATCTGTGCATTTCATTTTTTTCTGACCAAGTATAATACCTTACATTTCTCCCTGTTGAAATTCATTTTGTTAGTTTTGGCCCAGCGCTCTAATCTGTTAAGGTCATGTTGAATTCTGATCCTGTCCTCTGATGTATCAACTACCTCTCCTAATTTGGCTCCATCTATGAATTTGATAAGAACGTCCTCTGTTCCCTAGCAAACATAGTTTAACTCTGTAGTTGGGTTCTAATCCAAAAATGTAGCTTTCCTATGGTCTGCTTTAGATGTACTCTACAGTCAACAGCTTTAGCAACTTTTCTTAATTTCTAACATTTCTTAAAGCCTTGCCTTCCATGTCAGTAAAACAAAAGTTCTGTTTTTGTTTTTGCTTCTGTTGTTGCTGCTGCTGTTGTTCTCTCCCCAAACTTTTGCTGGAGTACCAAAGAATTTCCTGTCAATGAAGTTCTTGCTGTTTCTTGCTGCAAGGCAACCTTTCAGGGATGTTAACTCTCCTCCTTCATATTATGCATAAACTAACTGAGTGGAACCAGATGTCATTGATTCTAGCTTTTTAAAAAAGAGAGAAAAAAGCCACCCAGCAATCTATGCCATTTAGTTCTTCTGCAGCTACACCACACTGAGCTAGTAAAGACCCCATTTAATCCATTCAGGATTGAATGTCCATTTCTCTAGTTAACCATCATTTCTGTATTTTGAGCATTCAGAAAAAAGTCTTTGTTAAATACTGGCATAGTTGTATAGGTTGCTTTCTAGGAGGAAGAAATGAAAAAAGGATTGTCAATTGAGCACCCAAACCTACACAAACACACAAACACACACATGCAATAGACCCAACCTCCTGCCCCTGATACAGTGGAAGATTGCTAGTTGTTTTGGGGCCACGTAGGCATTTTTCGGGGCAGTGTCTTAAATAGGAAGTCACCTGGGAGGTAGTATTGAAGACGTGGGATTTCAGTGAACGTCTATGGCACCTATTTCTAGAAGTAGAAGACTCTTGATCTGAAAGAGCCTTGATAGTGCAGTGCTTAAATGCTGGTACTGCAGCCACAAGGTTGTGAGTTCAGTCCTGATGGGCTCCAGGTCGACTCAGCCTTCCATCCTTCTGCAGGTTGGTAAAATGAATACCCAGCTTGTTGGGGGCAATTAGCTAAACACATTGTAAACTGCTTAGAAAGCACTTAGCTGATAAGCAGTATAGAAATACAGATGCTATTCCTATTGACCTAGATCTTTAGGTCATGAGACCCTGAGTGTGGGGTGGGGAAGGAGGCTTTCCTTGGAACTGACCTGGAGTTGAGACCTTAAGTCATGTGACTTCAGGATGGGATTCTTGGGTTGGCGTTCCACGAGTGGGCTGTCTGAGGAGCAACCCAGCTTTTGAGTTCTCCTCAGGGCTCAAGTGTTTCACCCAGGGGAAGCTGGGAAGAAGATCTGGGAGAGACCACCCACCTCAGCTGCTCCCACAGTAAGTTGCTCCTCATTTTAGCACTCCTAGGGATTTAAAGTGTAAATGGTTTTATTTTTAAAATAAAGTGGCCCACATTCAACCCAGTACTTGTGCCTGGTCTCTTTATTTCCCTAGTGGATCAACAAGTGGCAGTTGGATGAAAAGTTACCCTGGCACATGCACAATGTATGAAGGGGCTTGGCAACTTTTAAGGACACTGCATGAGAGGTGGGAAGCAGAAGGAAGAGAGGAAAAGTGCATTACAGATGGAGAGACTCAATCAAAGAAGACATGTTTCCAAGTCTGCAGGATCTGAGCAGGGCTGTTGATGATAGAGTGACTTGGAAATCTATCATACATAGGGTCAGCATAAATTAAAGTCAACTTGACAGCACTAAATAACAAATATTAGGACCTTTCTGCAGAGTCGCACATCATCCCTTCACAATCCCAGCAGCCTCTCTGCCTGGATAGGAGCATGTCCCCAGCACTTCTCTCTGCAGGTGACCAGCTGCATGT
Organism: Ctenosaura bakeri; assembly: GCA_948474755.1. Classification (NCBI taxonomy): domain Eukaryota; kingdom Metazoa; phylum Chordata; class Lepidosauria; order Squamata; family Iguanidae; genus Ctenosaura; species Ctenosaura bakeri. The sequence goes on along the minus strand of CAOLHI010000087.1, from coordinate 195,877 downwards.
GGAAGGGAGTATGAGGAACACACCCCTTCCTTCCACACTGCAACCAGCCTTCTTCCCATGCTACAGTGGTGAAGGAGACTCATGATTGCACTTCATGTCCTTCTACATGGCCAGCTGTGACAGAAGTCTTGTGTGATCAGGGGTCATTGGCAGAGTGTCTCCCTGTGATTGTGCAACTGGTGACATGAGAAGGGTGTGACTGTGATGATGTCACGTGGAAGCATTGTCACAGTCCTGCTCCTCTCACATCCCCATGTTGGGATGCTGCTGTTCTGTGGAAAGGGCTCAGAATTTATGGACGCTGAGCTCAGGGCCCCCATTCTGTTCAGATTCTCTCTGTTAGGATATGGGACAAAAATGCATTTCTCTCAATAAAGGTAGATCCTTGATTCACATGCATAGTCTTCTATTTGGGAGGGCACTGTTTAGTGGGGGTTGCAATTCCCTTTCAAAATCCCCAAATAAAGTTTTTTTATAAAAAAAATTGCATGTTTACTGACTTATGCACCTATTTTCCTGTCTTTCTCCCAGTTCCTCATGTACAACATCCTTAAAGTAGACTTCTTAGCATTATATGCACCTGATACCCCTCTGTGTAGTAACCATACAAATGCCAGCACCTGTGGTCTCCTTGAAAGCAATGTAGTCCTGTGCCTTTCTGAGTGCTCAGAACAGCTGTCTGGCACAGCGAATGTGCTGTTTCCCCCTTCAGAAATGGAAATATTGGCAGTAACCATAGGTAATGTCTGACAGCTCACTTCTGGTTACCTTGCCAAGTAAAGAATCCCTCTTGCTGTGTAACACGAGCCCGTCGCTAACGCCATTTGATTGAAAGAGGCTGAGCCAGGTCCATGTTCATTTGAGCAATGTTCCTTTTTCTCATTCTTAAGCTTTTTTTATTTATTGCAGAAGCAGCCAGAGGGATGAGGCAGTAAAATATGAAATGTGCAGTCCCATGTAATGCTGTTATTCTCAGAGCCATTTGTTCATTAACTGTAAATGCTGGAGAAAACAAGATGCCCAAGGTGGGTCCAGGAAGAAAGAACAAGCTGGGCCCACATTTGGATATGCAAAGGCTTGCGGGGCACTTTGTCAAAGTTATTACTCAATCTGATTGCTTGTGCCAGGAGGGGAAGTGTATGAATGCTAATGAGGAGGGATCTATCTATCCATCATTCCAATAGGATTCTCAATCAACCCAAGAGAAGGCAGCATGTGTCCCTGGAATCCTCTCTCCTCTATTCATCAGATACCTGTACTGCATTGTGACAATGGGAAGAGCTTCTTTTCAGCTCTCAGTAAACAAGGATCTTGAATTTTTAGAACTATTCCAGGGTAATGGAACTAGTTTGGGAGGCAGATCCCTGGAATCCCCTCCCACTCACCTCAGCAGGCGAGGTGACAACAAGGGACATGGCCATCACCCCATGGCACTGATCTATTGATGTAGCTGTGGGGGACTAGGAGAACACTGATCCTGACATAAGAGTTCTTCCCACTAAACTCAATGAAATGAGTTCCTCTAATTTCTAGCATGTGAGAAAAAGAGATAGAGATTGAAAGTAATTCGTACCTAGGCTGCATACCTAGGCTGAATCAATAGGAGTATAGCGTCTAGGTTGAGGAAAGTAATAATGCTACACTATTCTGCTTTATTCGGACTTCCCCTAGAATACTGTGTCCAGTTCTGGACAGTACAATTGAAGAAAGATATTCACAATCTAAAGCGTGTTCAGAGAAGGGTGAACAAGATGGTAAAAGGCCTGATTCTTTAACTTTTGAGTTTGGGAAGAGAAAAGGAGAACTCCAATGAAGAAGGCTGTCTAGACTAGTTAGCTGATTTCTTCAATGTGAAGATCTCACTTGCCACTTGCTATTTAAGTAGCTTACCTGAAATTTCAACAGATGCCTGAAGAATGGTAGTGGAGACAGCAGTGCTAAGATCATCATTAGCATCAACATGGGTGCAAACACAAGCTTGGAGTCCTCCATTATTGTAGGGTGAGGAATCACCCTCAGTTTTAATGGCATCTCCTGTATAGCTGGAAACTTGGCCTTATGAGGACTGAAATACAGAGCTGAGTTCGTTTAGCCTGGAGAAAGAGAAGCTATAGATGTGAAATCATAGCCATGTTTAAATATTTGAAAGGATGCCATATGGAGGATGGAGCAAGCCTTTTTTTTGATGCTGTTCTGAGAGTAGGACACAGAGCAATGGTTTCAAACTTCAGGAAAAGAGATCACATCTAAACGTTAGAAAGAACTTCATGACAGTAAGAACAGTTTGACAGTGCAGTACGCTGCCTCAGAGTGTGGTGGAGTCTCCTTTGGATGTTTTAAACAGAGGCTGGATAGTTCACCATCTGTAGGGAGTGTGTTGATTGTGTATTTCTGGCAGGGGGTTGGACTGCATGTCCCTTGTGGTCTCTTCCAGCCCTATGATTCTAAGATTCTAGACCTCTTCTGTTGCTGTGTCTGCATTCTCCTAGTAATTTCACCCTCCCCTTTCCTTTGGATGTCTAATGCTCAGCTGAAGTTTTAAGTTATCGAAATGCTAGAAACTGGGAGGACTGAAAGAAAATTTCATGGAGGGGGGCAAAATTGTTATGGGGACAGTGTCGCCATAGCAATACTTCTATATTGATCCCTTCATCAAAGTGCTTTTCAAACTAACATTTTAGCCAGGGTGCCAGCTTTGCTACATGAATGCATTTAGCTGTGCACCTGTACCTATTTCTCACGTTCTCTGGAGCCAATTATAAAGACATACTGCAAACATAATCACAATTTACACCAATTTTAAAAGCAACAACACAACACTAAATACTAAATTGAACACATATCCAGCATCCCAAAGTTCCATGCATCCAATGAGGTGTTAGCACGAAGCTTAACCGTAGGGCTCTTCTGTATATGTTACTCTGCAATGTTGCAACCTTGGATGCAAACCTTGAAGCCAGTGGTGGAGCTTAAAGTATGTGGAGGGGGGGCAGGAGGGGATGTGGCTGCCATGCGTGGGTGCATGGTCAGAGTATGAGGGATGTGACTACGAGCCAGGACACCCCCAAAACCTTGCCTCCCAAGGTGAAGTGCCTTCCCCTCGCATTCCTATGCCATTGCTTAAAGGCCTACATAAAGAAAACACAAAATGGGAGCAAATGCATCGCAGAGAATCCACTATAAGGAATTTACCCTTTTATCTGCTCCTAAATACATAGCTGAAAAACATATATTATTCAAGTTGAAAAGTGCCTAACCCTTATCCCTAGTGATTGCTGCTCTCCTCCTCCCCATTTCCTTTTGAACTGAATTAGTAAGTATGGCCCCTTCTTTATATTTCCTCACCCACTGGGCCAAGGCAATAATCCATAGGGGACTTATATCCTCCCTCAGCCAAGACTACAAGAGTTAGAGAAGATAACTGAAGGAATGAAGCTGCTCCCTAGTCATAGATATCTGCAGCTCCTACCCTGGATTTCCCTCTTACAGGGGGTCCCTTATGAGCAGAGGGTCCTTGGGGAGAGGCAATGGGAATCTACAGAGGCCAGGATAGGCCATCAGTCTTGGAGTCTTCCTCCCTTGACCAATTCTAAACCCATTGGATTCCTCTGTGACTGCATCAAGAAGGAATAAAGACCACCACCACCTTTCACACTGCTGCCATTGGCAGCTTGTTGATATGCTGCTCCGCATTTGACTGGAGTCTCTAGAAGACTTGAAAGAACAGAGGACCAACCTATGGTTTGTTAAGTGCCCAGAAGGTTATGTTCATGGAGTTTCTCCAGGGGAAGGAAGCTTGCTGAATCATTGTCAGGGTTTCTTCTAGTATGGTACAGATTCCTTTCTCTTCTTGGTATCTGCAACCTCATACAGAAGGTTGGAGCTTTCCCTGTCTTTTCTCTTCTAACCTCCACTTGTGCAGCATTCACTCTGTTATGTCTTCTGCCCTGAGCCCTCATCATCACTGGCTAATAGAGTTGATATTCCACAGTGCGATTCAGGTGCTTGGCTTGTCTGCACCTATGACACTATGACAAATGGGCTCCTGTTAAAAGTAGGTATACATTACTTTCAGCACCAGAGGTGAAGATACTATTCTGTTCATGTCCTGATCATGATCTTCCTCATGAGATACAAGATTTTTGATTTAAACGTCCTTTGATCCAATCTAACATAGTTCTTCTTCTGCCCATATGTTCTTTCATGGACCATGAGAGAAGGCAAAGTAGCACAGCTCCTGGCACAGTGCTGAAAGGCCAAAAACCAGGAAGACTATGGGTAAGATCTTTTGACTTTAGTTGAGATGAAAATGAGAAGCGCAACCAGAATCATGCAAAAATTGGACTGATTAGCTAGATAATTGGGCAGCCTTTGTCCTAGGTCCAGAAATAGAACTGTAAAATGAAATTCCTCTACTAGATTTCTCACTTGCCTTCTTAAAAATTGTGTGTGCATGTGTCTGTAGCTTTGCTCTTTGTTCTTGTCAATGTGTAGATACTCTCAAACTTTACTGAAAATATTGCTTCTGTAGAAAAATGTATCTGTTTTCTTCTCAAAATGTCACATTTCAAAAAGCAAAAAGAGACAAGCACTTCTGGGCAACCAATGTTCTAAGACAAGTGAAAGTGAAAAATGGTATGCAGTGAAATGCCTGGTGTGTACAGGATATATATTTTATGTCGAAGCATAAAAGAGGGAAAAACAAAACAAAGGTGTGAGTTAATCCATAATCTGTCAATAGATTCCACACAGGTGGCAATAGAAGGGGAAAAAACCAGCTGAAATCCAAACTTTAAGCTCCATTGGTTTCCTGCTTTTTCATTCCTTACTGCAGCTCAACCTTAAAATAAAGACTGATTTTTCAAGGGAAAGCTGTCTAAGATGAGCAGGTGTTTGTGCAAAAGGTATGTGCTTCCTAGGAAACAAGAAAAGATCAACAGGAAGCTTATAAAAAGGGAGGAACCACAATTCACTTGTGGAACACATGTATTGCACACACAATATCATGTTCACACTGACAGTTAGCTTCTGTCACTGCTTAGCTTTGTTACCCTGCTTTCTGAGAACTCCACCAATTTGTTTGTGATACAAGGGCTTCCTCTGAAAAGGATTCCCAAAAGCTGTCAAAATTGTCTCTTGTGGGGAAAAATTAGCTCTGCACTGCTTTAGACCTGCAAAGAGGTCAGGGCAATTAAGGATCGTTCAAATAACCAAAACACAATACTCAAAGATGGGGAAATTAACTCGAGCACTCTCTTAAGCTAGCAAGAGGCAGGGTAGCTTAGCAAGGATCTTGCAACCCAATGTATACTGAGTCAGGTCCAGTCAAAATCACACCAATTGTTCAAATCTAAGTATTTTATTAACATAAATGTAAAAGTCCCTACAATTACTTAACTACACCCACTACAACAAGCATGAAAAGTTAAAGTTCTTACAATCACTCAACTTCACACACACTGCAAGCATACAAGAATATAAAGTTAGAAAAAGATGAAAATTAAGAAAGAGAGAGAAACAGAAAGTATTTGATGCCGTACCAATACCAATCCAGAATCCTTCAGCTGGGAGAAAAGATGATGATCTCAGCAACTCTGGTAAAGGCTGAGGGGATTCCATTGTGTTGTAAATTTAAGCTGGTTACCATCTCCATTGTTTCTGTCTCTGAGAGAATTTCTTACTTAAAATGCATCTTTTAAACTTCCAAGAAAGAACTCAGAGAGAGACTCTCAAAAAGAACTCCAAAAGGCTCCCAAAAAGAACTCCAAAGGAATGAGAAGCTGTGTCTAGATATACATTGTGGACCATGTCTGGAGAAGTCAAATGTTTCCATCTTTTTATGAAGATGGATCCTTTTCTTTTTAGTTCAAAGAAATTCAAAGAAAATACAATCAAAGCATCCTTGTTGTTTCCTGTGAGATAGTATCTCTCTCCGGAGATTGCAAGCATGCCTTTAGGTGTCAGATTCCAGGCCATTTGCATTGTTTATTGTCTTCCTGATGGCTACTGACCATCCTTTTAAGTTTCCATGAGCCAATTGCCAGATACCTCCAAAACGTATGACATAGAAACAGAGATTTTCTGCCTACATCCTTCCAGTATATCTATGGCTAACTATTTTTGATATAAAATAATTAGGTTCCCAGGACATGGACTCCAGGGGGTCCCAGGGGTATAACAGCTTCCAAGATTAGGTGGGATCTCTGGCCTTTAGGGTCTTTAGACTTCTGCCCAAGATTACCCATTGGACTTTCATGGCTGGAATCCTAAGTGAAGAGTGGTATTGGAGCCAGCAGTGCTGAGATCTTCATCAGTGTGAACATGGGGGCAAACGGAGGCTTGGGGGCCTCACACAGGGTGAAGGGTACACATCAAGTATGAGAACCATCTCAGTGAGCATGGCTGTAAAGGAACTTCTTTATGGAATGCAGTATAAATATTTATGTGGGCAAGAGCCGTGAACATAGGACTGTGGAATAGGTGTACCTACTTTGGATACTTGTGATAACATTTTCAAAAAATCCACACTTATTAATGAAAATTTATGGAAGAGAAGAAGACAAAAGAACTTTGTTTAAAAAAAAAAAAACTCCTAAGGCTGGCTTCTGTGCATACAAGTCTGTTCCATGCAGTACTTGGATGGGAGACCACCGATGAATAACAGATGTTATGGGCTATATTTCCAAGGAAGGAACTGACAAAGCACTTCCGAGTATCCCTTGCCTCTCAAAACCCTGTGAAATTCATGAGGTCACCAAAAGTCAACAGGCAACTTGAAGACACATACACACAGAGAGATAATCTCGGGCAAGTCATACTCTCTCAGCCTTAGAAGAAGGAAATGGCAAATTTCCTCCAAATAATTAACCTTGTCAAGAAAACGTCATGATAGACATGATGGCACACAACAACAACACTCAGATTCCTCTGCCAAAAAGATCCAGTGTATAGTTCAAGAGAGGTTGTTCCAGGACCCTCTAGCAGAGATTTCTCAATACCTCATAAAACACCATATCCCAGAATTCCATGGGATGGTATCAAACTGCATATTATACACTGTGGCTACACTTGTTGGATGCATCCAGGAACACCAATTCTTCTTCAAAAATAAAAAATTTCAGGGCCTCAGCTCTTTGACCAAAAATACCTATTTTTCAGAAGTCGTTTCTGGTATTCTGGTAGTCTATTTGAGGAGGAAGGGAGTGCCATTTTGGGATCCAGGAGCTGGAAACTGGTCCACATCAGCAGAAAAGTATTCCTGTCCTAGGCTGTAGCATCTTCCACAAGCTTACTTCTCATGTTTTAATAAGCATAAACCAGTTGAGGATCAGTCAACAGTAAATTAATAATTTATCTCTGTAGCCTATTTTCAATATCTGTTTATAGATGTGGTCTTTTGAAAAAAGAAATCTCTCAGGTGGTTAATAATTAAGTTGTTACCTGCCCTACAGAAAAGGCTGGGGCATAGACTTAAAAATAAAGGATAATTTTCACATTGCAGAAGCAACACGCCCATTCTGGGAATATAAATTGGCTGCCTGGTATTCATGCGGCAATGCAAAAAGTGGTAATGATAGCCCAAATAGGTGATTTGCTTCAAACGCAGTGTTAAATGCTCGGCTGCTGCTAATTATGCATCCTGGCACTTCAACTTCATAAGTGACCCTGAATAGACAAGGGGAAAAAAAGAGAGAAAGAGAGAGGGAGAGAAGTAATCAAGTTGTTAATAGGAAGGAAAGAAAAAAAAGGATCATAGGCAGAAATCAAAGTCTGCTAATGAGGTGTGCAGAAGCAGGAGGACAGAAAATAAAAGAAAAACCCAACAGTGCTTCCGAAAGTTGCCCAGAAAATGGGGAAAATCCACTTGGCTTTAGCGCAGGGAATGCACTAAATGCACTCGCACAGGAAAATGCACTTGGCTTTAATGCAGGAATGGGTAAATCATGTTCTGTGGTCCACATACAGCACCTGAACCCCACATTTGTGAGCTTTAAAGCCTTTCCAAAATCCCACAAAGTCCACCACCCACTAAGTTTTGATTTTTCTCAGTAAAATTTGCAGGCAATTCCCCCCCAAAAAAATGCAGAAAGGACCCTCTCCAATGCATGAAAACCTGGGCCCTTTCCGCACCTTGCCTTTTTCCAGCACTGGGGTGCAGGGATCATGCGAGCAGCCTCCAGAGAGAGGGTCTCGCATCCCTGCTGCTTCAGCTCCTCACAAGCTGCCTGCTTACGCGAAAACCCCGCCTCTTCCTTCCACAGTGCAGCCTAGGAGTTTCCCAGGCTGTGCTGGGGCAGGAAATGCAACCAGTGCAGCTCTGGAGGCTCCGCACACCAGATAAGTGTGCACTAGGCCTGGGAGCAATGCGTGATCATGCACCATTTTTGACTTCCAGCCAAAAATGAAAAGGTGCACGATTGGTACCTGCCGGCCTCTGGATTGTCACGCAATTGTGAGTGCACCGTGCAGATCGCTCCTCACAATCACGTAATGCTCCAGGCCCCCTTTTACATGGCAAATGCCGTGTGGAAAGGGCTCTGGATATATGCCCTATGTCCCATTCCCAAAAGCAGGCCAGAAACTTGATCAGCCCCCTTTTCTCTTATTTTCCTCTACAATCCCTCTCAAAATGGTGTCAGGAAGTGATCCAATATCACATTCTATTGCCATTTTGAGAAGGACTGTAGGGGGGAAAGAACTCAATTCATAGAGCTGGAAGTGACCATAAGGTCCATTCCAGGTCAACATCCTGACATGAAGTAACATACAGTTAAAGGACTCTTGAAAGATGGACATCAATCCTCTATTTAAAAACCTCCAAAGAAGGAGAGTCCAACACTGTCTAAGGCATTACTGAATAGCTCACACAGTAAAGAGATGCTTCCTAATGTTTAGGTGGAATCACTTTTCTTGTCATTTGAATACATTGGTTTGTATTCAATCTCTGGAATGTGATCTTGTCTCTAGAAGTATATGAGTTTGCTCTTGGGGGTGCCGCCCACAGATCAAGGGGAAAATTGAACCCTGGCCCTCGTGCAGTTCTCTATGCCTGCTTTAGAACATATGGCCCTTTCCCCACCTTATCTTGTTCAGGTGCTGGGGTGCGGGGATCGCGCGAGCAGCCTCTGCTGAGAGGCTCTCACATCTGGGGTCCTTCAGCTCTGCACAAGCTGCCTGCTCATGCAAGACTCCTGCTTCTTCTTTCCACAGTGCAGCCTGGGACTTTCCCAGGCTGTGCTGGGGCAGGAAGCGCAAGTGGTGCAGCTCCAGAGGCTCCGCACACCGAGGACCAATGCGCAATCACATAGCATTTTCGGCTTCTAGCCGAAAATGAAAAGGTGTGTAAACGGCTCCTGCTGGCCCCTGCGGCGTCGAGTGATTGTGAGTGCGTCATGCAAATTGCTCCTTGCAATCGTGCAACGCTCCAGGCCCTCTTTTGCATGGAAAATACCATGTGAAAAGAGCCTCATTTTGTTGTGGGGTTGGGTATCAGGTGGCCCTCCAGATCTTGTTAAACTGCAAATCTATGATTATGTGATCAAATATCCGCACTATCCACAATATCCACACTAAACTAGCACATTAGGTGAATGGTTTAGACTAGTCTCTTCTGCAGTAGTTCATTTCCACTATGGTGTAGTAGACTGGGTGTTGGATTAGGACCCTGGAGAGTAGACTTTAAATCCCTGCTTGGCTATGCAAGCCTACTGAATGATCTTGGGTGAGTCACACTCTCTCAGCCTCAAAATAAGATAACTGCAAAAGGCCTCTATGAAGAAATCTTGCCCAGAAAATCCTGTGGGATAGCTTTGCCTTAGAATTTTCCTCAGTTGGAAACAACTTGAAGACTCATAGAGACAACACAGTATATATCAACCGAGTATTGGTAATTCCGTTTTATGAGTACAAATTGGATATTATTGTTTTAATATGTTGTGTATTCAGACATGTTATTCCCCTGTCTCTTGCTTGCAATGAATGGTTGTTCAGAGGGAAAGCATGTTTTACAGCCACAGGTCCTCATTTTAAAAGAGACATTGTAAAGCATTGCAATGTCAAATGGGTCATTACTGAGGCCATTTCCGCACTACATTGTTATAGTGCTATTATTCCACTTGCAACATCCTATGGAATCCTGGAGTTTGCAATTTAGGGAGGGGCATTTAGAATTCTCAGCTAGAGAGCTCTTTGGCCTCAGGAAACTACAAACCCCAGAATTCCACAGGATGTTGAAAGTGGAATCATAGCACTATAACAGTGTAGGGCAGATATGGCCCGGGTCAGATGGACCAATTGTTTTGACTCAGGATAAGGCAGCCTGATATGAAATGCACCAGCCAAAGATTAGAAACATCCAACAGAGTTCCAGCTGGTCAGCTTGACCCTGTAGTCTGAAGCAGTGTTTAGACCAGTGGAATTCAAAATCACCTTTAAAATAACTTGAATTCACTCATGTAGCATAGGACCATCACTGAAATCAGGATGCAAAGCTTGATTGACAGCACACCACTAGATCGCTAGGGTTACCACCTCGACTCACTGGATGTGCTTCTAGAGGCGAAAAACACAGTCCTTATCTGTAGCTCTGAGGCTGAACTCTAGGGACCCAGCTCAAAAAGGATGCTGACAGGTTGAAATGAATTCAGAGGGAAGCTGCCAAGATGATGAAGCATCTACAAGACAAATCTTACAAGGATATGGATATGTTTACTGTAGAGGAGAAAAGATTAAGGGAGGATATGCTGACTGTTTCCATACAGTTAAAAGGACCACAGAATCAGGATGGGACAATTGGTATATTCCACGGCTGAGTCACTGCATGCATAAGTTCACCCCAAATCTATTCTGTTCTGTTGACTGTTTAAAATGCCACTTTAAAACATCTGCACAAAAATCCACATTGAAATTACACGTTGCTAAAAATATTTCCCTTCAAAAAGCACAGTTCTAAATGTATTTCCTCTCAAACCATGCATTTTTAAAGAGCAATCACGTGTGTAGGCCACACTGTGTCGAATAAGTTGTATCCCCAGGTAAGTGTGTCCAGATTTGCAGCCTCAGTTTAATTTGATATGGTTTGGGGACTAAGAACCATTTCAGAACATTCAGGAGGTGCAAAAGCTACCTTCCAAAGCACACACTTATTTGGAAGGTGTGGACCAGGTCAGCCTGTATCAAAATGTGCAAAGATCAAATTTCTCTACCATTACTGTATCAGAAAGTAAAAATGAAATAGGTACTAACACCGAGGTTGCCACCAGTGGGGAAGGCAAAATGAGGGCATTGCCCCCACAAATGGGAATTCTTTCCCTCAAATTAAATTTCCCTTCAGCCCCCAAATTTCTATCATTTTAGTAATGTAAAAACTTCAGTTGAGCATTTAGAGATACAGTTGAGACATCCAAAGAAAAGGGGCAGCCAAAGGAATGTGAACACAGTGGATACGAGTGTTACCAGGCCGTTAACCCCCACGCTTTGATATGGTTTAATTGATGAAATATTATTTAATTGGCAAATATATTAATTGGCCTTGATATAAAACATGCCCTGCTTTGGCTGTGTGGCCAGGCTGGATAAGGGGAAAAGACTGGCCAAACACATGTGCTGTGAATTAGGTCAGAAACCTCTAGGGGTAGCCAGGTCACAGTCATGAAATCACCAAGTAACTCCAGAGATAATAGGCTTAATAACGCTGCCTTTTAGACAATAGCATCTAGGAAGTTCCCCCAAAACCTATGATTGTCTTAACTCTTCTTCCCTCCGACCTGTAAATCATTCCATTATTCTCACACCTGTCCAACCAATACAAGGCTATCACAACATCCATTAGCCCTTTGTCACAAAACACTGAGACAATTAACCCATTCCAGACCCTATTCTCCATTCTGCAACCTCCATTGTTTACTTAGCTAGAGAGCCATTCACACCCATGCCCTCCAGGGAGAAATCAGATATAAAAGCCTCTGGTTCTGGCCAGTCAAGTAGCAATGCACACATTGCTGGTCAACACCCTGCCACTCTAACTCCCAGTTGTGTACTGTCCTTAGATTTAAGTCTAAGCCACATCACTGCTTCTTTGCTGCTCCTCAGGACTGGTATTACCCATTACACTGTTACTGCAGTTTAGGCCTACTTAGAGATACCCCCAGATATCATTTTGATATCAATAATTTGGCTCTCTTCCACCACCCCTCTCCACATGTTTATAAGGCCCCCTGACAAGCACAGAACTAGACTCGGCCACTAATTGATGAACATTCCATTCTCCACCCAGGCAGGCCAGAAATAGTCAGATCCTTGCTTTAGGAGACCTCTCTGCAAACACCTTCATTATGTATGCATGCTGTTTACAAAGGACTCCCTGCCCTGAGCAGGCAACTTGGCAAGCTGAATATTCAACTGCCAAACACTGAGCATTTGCATACTGTCTACCTCTTTATCAATTTGGACTTAACTTAATCATGCTAAATTTTGACCTTTCCCAAGCTTTGTTCCACTCCTAAAACGTATTGGTTTCCCCAAGTATGGCATAGCCTGCAGTCACATTTCCCTCTATAAAAACCCCTGATTCCGAGACCTTCCTCAGATCGCTCCCGAGTTCCAGACCGCCTTGCTGCTGCTTTGCTTGGTGAGCTTCCCCTCAGCTCCACGTGCTGAGCCACATCGAACCCCAGCATCATTCTCTATCTTCTTTCCGGGCTTCAGGAACAGGTTTCGTATCATCCAAATCAACTATCCCTCTGAAAATCCCACTATCATACTCACACCTTTATTTTCCTTAGTTATCTGTGTGCGTGTGTTGCTTACATTGTGTGCCTGTATTTAATAAAGATCATTCATTATTTTCAACACGGTTTGCTTCTTGACTTGGCCTGACCTCGTAAACATTGGGTTACAAGATCCTGCTGCGTTGCCCTGCCTCTCGTAGTGCCAACCAGTGCTCTCGACTAATTTCCCCATCTTGTGTAATTGTAAGGTTATTTAGGTGTCTCTCCCGGGACCCCCAGTAAACAGGATAACAACACCCTGAAATTTCACTGTCGAAAACTCTTTCCTCCCTTTTCCTTCAGTTAGCCTTGTGTGGGTGCATGATTGCTTGGATCTCGTGTTCATGATTAATTCTGCCAATAAAACACACTGTTGCTTACTTCTGAATCTTGGCTGGTTCTCCCTGCATAAGACCCTGTAAACATTGCTGGAAAGATCTCATTAGGTTACCCCCCTATCTCACAGACCTCCTTTATTGAACTAATAACCCCCCACCTTTGCATGGAGGTACTGGCATTGTGGGTGGACCCCTGACTCACGCATGTTTTGGAGTAACAATTAGAGTTCTAAGTATGAACAAATTTCACTGTCTTTCTGCAAGGCTAGAAATTTGAAGGAAAACTCAGAATTCTTACTGGGCAGGGGAGGGAAGCAACGCCTTCATTTTGCTCTCCTATAGCTACAACCTGCTATCAATATGGCAATAAACTGTATCTTTTCAATTTTTTTTATGACGTCCCTATACCTCCTAAATAGCCCCAGAACTACTCCAAGGCAATATATGTAAAAATATTTCACGCAATCCTCAAGGGGGGGGGGAGCTACACTTATTTTAAGTCACACTAAATTGTCCTGCTCTGACCCCTCCCTGCTAGTGTTTTTGGCATGAAGAGAGCATCCAGTCTTGTCATTCTTCATACAAACATTGAAATTATATGGTCCATGGTCTTTGTAGTTGTTCTGAATAGGCATGTAGTTTTGCTCTTCAACCATTTAAAGTAGAGGTATTGTGACATCAGCAGATGCTCACACTATATTACTTTTAATTTTTTTTTCCCCCTCATCACCACATTTAATTTTCACTGGAGGAATTTTTTTTTTGTGGGGGTGGACTTCAAACCGTCTAAGAGCCAAATGAACAATTTGGAACGTTTTTTTAGCAATGCCTGTAATTATTGATTGGAAATGCTTAGCAGAAATCTCAAGAATATGTTTATGCAGGCTGTTTCTGTGAAGTTACAGAGATTTTTTTTTCCGAAACAGCAAAATTGTGCAGCTGGCAATAACTGCATCACAAGAAAAAGGGAGAAAAGGCCATTTTCTGAGTTTAAAAGACAGTTAAGAAGTGAAACTATACCTTTCCTGTGACGAAACACTAAAGTTGTGAGATTTTTTAGTGTGAAAAGGTCTAAGTGGAGATTGGAGATATGAGAGAGGTTAATAAAAAATCTCTACCACCTATTACAAAAAGAGATATAGAAACTGGGCACAGGGTTGCTCCAATCTCATAATGGAAGAATTCAGGGTTATCCATTTAAATTAATTGGCAATAGAATTTCATACTCAGAAGGAAAAAAAATTCTTAATACTTAAAGAAGTCACACATTTTCTGCAATCTGTCTGCAATATTAAATGGAAGGCTAGCAATGAGCAGTTAAGTTCCAGAATTACATGCCATCTGTGTTGTGGAACTTTCTTCCGTTTTGGGCAAAAAGAGTTGAGATTTTTATTTTAGTTGTTTAAAGAAGTTACATGTCTCCGTTCAGCCTGCCAAGGTGATCCACAATGGATAAACACATTTAAAACAATATGTAGATTTTAATTTTTTTTTAAAAAAAAAATACCCTGTAAAAATAATGAAGTCCAAACAGTCAGTAAAAATTCCAAGGACCAAATGTTACATTGAGCAGCACTGATTCAGTTGTCTACTAGAAACTCAGAAAAGATAGAGCCAACTTAACTTCCTTTGGCAGGGAGTTCCACAGATACAATGCTGCTGTGGATAAAATGCTGTCACGTGTACATGCCAACCTATCTTTATGAGTTGCTGGGAAACACGTCAGAACCTCAACAGGAGATCCCAAATATTGTCTAGGTTCATATGGGAGGAAGTGTTCTTTCACAAAGGCATTTTTCTCGGGAGTCTTGTTTTTAACATGTACACTTGGACAGATGTTGTTTGTGTGAGGTGCAAGTGGAAATAAAATGATATTATGAAAAATAAACATGCATGCTGTAATTAGCAGTTATCAGATGGCAGAATGCAACACATGAAGAGATGTTGACTATGCATAGAGGAACACTTTAATTTTAATGCACAGATTCTCCTCTGTTTCGCAGTGATCTCCACAAATACCATTGGTTACATTCTTCATAGCAAGCTCGTGTCAGATATCGTATGGAAGGTGTGGTGCTTCCCACACTAATCAAACATTTACCCAATTACTCCCACAGTGCTTTAAGAAAGGAGGAAAGAAGATAGCACAGCTGTTAGAACTCAATACAAATTGCAAATGATTCATGTGACCTATGAGTCCTTGCCTTCATCGTCTTGACCATACTTTGAGAACAAAGAAAAGTCCTACTTCCTTTTTTACCCTATAAAGAAACAGAAATGGTCCATCTTCCTTCCCCCAACTGGAAAGAATTAAGTGCATGGTGGATTTGAACCTTCCACTAGGGGTTTAAAGTTGTCCATGAAAGACTAAAAAAAAAACAACACCTTCTCTTGTTCTGTCACCCATGAAACAATTCTGGCAGCAATTACAAAATCCACCAGACTATTGGTGAACTTCTTTTCAAATCATAATTACATTGACTCATGTTATGCATTCTCTATTACATAGATTTGTCAGACCTTTCACCAGAAAAAGTCTCCCTTCTTGTGACATTTTCAGTATTGCATTCCAACTGTTTTTCTGCAATGCCGTATTATTTTAACTCTTCTCTGCCCAATCATGTTCACTCTTCTGAGACAACTTTCTTATGGGGAGCCACACTGGCATGATTCGCAATGGTCAGAGTTACATTTGGATTTGATTCAGCTTCTGCACAGATTAGCTCATAAGAAGTGCAATCGTTTTGGGATTTAGGTTAAGGAAGTTTTGCTTCTGCCATATTTCCCTGTTCTTCAAACTTATCCATAAGACAGAAGGATGATGTAACCATGGAGCGCTCAATATCATTAGCTAAGCTGGAAACCAGGAGGCTATGAGTGGGGAACCTAGAGACACAAGACTTCTCTAATGTCATGCCCCACTTGATGAGAAGGGAAGGTCTCAGAAATAAGAGGATGGGGCCATCAGTGGCTACTAGTCAACATGGTTTTGGAGGGAGTCAGCCTGTGTCTGTTAGTTGCTGGAGAGTGTGAGATGGAAGGTGGCATTGTACTCACACTTTGCTGGTGGGCTTCCATGAACATCTAATTGGCCAGTGTGACAGCAGAATGTTAGACTAGATAAGCCATTAGTCTGATCCACCATGGCTCTTGTTATGTATTTATGTTCTTCTGAAAAATGTGACACTGTGCCAAGTCCATTATATATTACCCTGAAGAATGTTCTAGGACTATTTGCAATTGGATTGGGGAGGGGAGATTAAAGGTTCAAACTTGCCATTTGAAATTTCCTGCCTTTTGTGAGATACAGAGGCAAGTGAAATAACAGCTACGCAAGAATAGCTATCTGATTGCTTGCTTATTGATTTAGCTAACGAATGCATGTCTTGTTTGTTTCACAATATGGGATGCACAGTATGGCAAGACACAATAAGGGTTAAAAGAAAGCACAGTTAAATACAGTTTTAATACTTCAAAAACAAGGATGAAGTGTAATGTGAGGGGAATATGCATTGAGCCACACTGGGAAGAGCCAATTATCACAGTAGTGACAGAGTGGCCTGTAGTATTGTTAATAGGTCATACACCCCACACTGTGATATTGCCAACTAGCTTGCCGGTCACCACTCTGCCACTCTGATTTCTGATTGTGTACTGTCCTTAAGCTTGCTAAGTCTAAGGACTAAAAAGCTGACCACACACATGTATCACAAAATCAGCTCAGAAGGAACCTGAAGGCATAGCCAGGTCATAGACCCTTTTCGCATGCAGTTTCTGTTGTGAGAGGGCCCCTTGAATGTCATGTGAATGGGAGCATCGGTCCATAAGACACACTCCCATTCATGCGACTCTCACGAGTCTGAAGCAGGACACGCACACATTTTATTATTTTTGGCTGGGAGCCGAAAATACTGCACGGTCGCACAATGCTCTGGGGCCTTCGTGCACTTACCTGCCCTGCAGTGCATCAGATGAGCCGGGGCGGTCGCGCTTCCTCCCTCAGTGCAGCCTACAGCTCCCAGGCTGTGCTGCGGAAGGAAGGGGCGGGGCGCTAGCGCAACGGTCACACGACCAGGAAGCGAGCTGCAGGACAAAGCAGCAGGGAAGCCGCAGCGTTCCTGTTGAGGCTTTTCGCGCGAGACGCCCCCCCTCCCCCAACCATGCAAATAGGTAACATGCGAAAAGGGCCAAAGTCAGAAATCACCAAGAAACTCCAGTGATAATGGATTTAGAGTTAGCTTCTGATGACTCACATTTTAAGAGACAGTAGCGTCTGAGATGTTCCCATAGGATAGCTGATTGTCTTAGCTCCATTCCCTCTGGCCAAGCAAATTTCCCTTTTGTCTCCATACCTCTCCAACAGTTACAAAGCTATCAAGACTACCATTAGCCTCATTGTCATCTAATGTAATACCATTAGCTCATTCCAGACCCCACTGTCCATTCTCCAGACTCCATTGTTTACTCTGCCAGAAAGCCATTAGTACCTTAGCCCTCCAAGGAGAGAAAGAGTATTTAAACCACAGTTTTTGGCCAGTCAACTCAAAGTACACTGGTTGCTGGTTGCCACTGTGCTGCTCCAATTTCTGATTGTGTACTGTCCTTAGATTTGTGTCTAAGCCACATCACCTCTTCACTTCTTTACTGGATTATTATATATCACCCACTTCACCCTGAATTCTCACCATCCAAAGCTTCCTTTCCATTTCCTTCAGTTAGCCTCGTGTGATTGTCTGACTGCTTAGATCTTGTGTGTGTGATTGCAATTCCCCCAATGAAACATTTAAACTCACTTGTGGATCTCTGCTTGGTTCTTCCTTTCAGTGCCACTGGTAAACATAGGTATAAAAGATCTCATAAGCTTATCCTCCGCTTGTAGGCCTCCTCTTTGAGCTAATATTACCCATTGTTTCATGGAGGCACTGGCATCGCAGGTGGACCGCAGAATCACTGACATTTTGAGGTAACAGTATCTTGCTGTCTCATTATACATGTCATTTCATGGCTCAATGCATCTTCCTCTCACATCACACTACATCTTGATTTTTGAAGTTTTAAAACTCTGTTTAACTGCATTAATTAATTCTTACTAGAAAGTTAGCCCCAGTGTATTTTGGGGGACATAGCATAAGGTACATCCGCCAGTTTGTTTCATAGTTTTCTAAGATGTTGTAACTCCCATTTAATCAATAGTTGCATAAACTGAACATATAAGATTATAGTCTCAAATCACTTCAAAAAGTAACATAAAAACTGGACTAGAATTCTCCATAAAGGCCATCTCGGCCGAGTAATTTAATTCTTCTTGTCACAGCAACAAGGAGCACTTAATTCTGAACAGTTGTTCCTTGTATTTATTCAAATAAATCAGGGATTAATGTAGTCATATCTCACACAGAGTTCAACTTCACACAAAAAAAGAAAATTCATTTTCAGACCATGTAGTATTTAACATATAAAAAAGGCAGCATAGACAGATTCAGGATCATTATTAAAGTTATGGGCATCACACACCATTACCTTTAATGGATTGATTAATAACAATTATTGCTGCCCCTCATAATAATTTTGGAAAGCAGTATGTGTGCTAATAAAAAAACTGTTAAATGTTTTGTTCTGATCCCCACAGTTTCCTAGCTAAAGTCCTGGTGATAAAAGCCATGCAAGCTTCCAGCTTAATGAAGAGCTTTGAACTATAAATTGTTAAGCATTTCTTTGGGATCCTGTAGAGCGGATTAAATGGTTGTCTTGGATTCACAGGTTCAAATTCCAGTGCAGACTTATACTCACTAGTTGGCCTTGGGAATAGTGGAATGTCTTCCTCTCAATTCCTCTAACGTGAAAACATACAAGAGGGGTGTGTGTGTGTGTGTGTGTGTGTGAGTGAGGTCCTTCCTCCACATTCATTCATAGGTTTGACCCTTGTGAATTTGATTTTTTGCACGGTATGTGCTTATCTCTCCCCTCACCCGCTATTTTCCTCCTCCCATTCCCATGCATTCCTCACCCCAGGCTTGCTAGACTTCTGTTTAAATGGATGTGTTGTTTTTTTTCCTTTTGGGTGAGCAAAGCCCTCTCCCACTGCTGAAGGTGTGGCATTTCTGCCATGTGGTTGCACTTTCTATTGTGTATTGGCTGCTTATTGGTCAGGTGCTCTCTTTTGCTCCTCCTTTCACTAGATAGCTGTTAGAAGTAATTAGAACTCCAAGACTCCCTCTTGTCTGTTGGAGGAGAAAGTACCGATAAGCCTTTTAGTTTGTTTTTTCTCCCACCTCCAACAATGCCAGGACTGGAGGCAAAGAAATGGGAGGGGGAAGCTCCAGAAGGGAATGGGAGGGGAATCACTGGGGGGAGTTATTTGTGGTTTTTCCACTTTCGCAAGGGTTTTGTACCCCAAGCCCTTGCAAATGTGGAGAGGCTACCATATATATAAATAATAACAGCAACATGGTAGGGGCTAGGGAGGAAAAGATTTTTTTTTTAACTGAGTGGTGATGAAAGTAGAATGTTCACAGCTCTTCAGTCATGCTGTAAGAAAATGCACATTTCACTTTGCACATTCATGCAAGGCTCATCACCAGTTTCTAAGAAATAATGGTCTAAATCCCGGTGTTAGCCCCAAATAGCCCAGAGCCATCGAATCAACTTTGCTTGTGCTATTTTACTGGATATGTTTCAACTTGTGCAGCCTGAGGACGTGGACAGGATACTTGGGACAGTGAGGTCCACTACATGCCTACTGGACCCATATTCTTTCTGTTGAAAGCAGCCCAAGGGGGACTGGCAGATTGGGAAAGGGGAGTATTGAATGCTTCACTACAGCAGCACAGGTTTGCAGGTTACCTAAATGAGCCTGTGCTGAGCCCATTCTTGAAAACCCTCCCTGGATACCACCATGGAGACCTATTGACCATTCTCCAATATCTCCTTTCTGGGCAAAGTGTTGGAGCCTACGGTTGGCATTCCTAGTTATTAAATCTTTTAAATTCTAAAATCAAAAGTTGACAGATTTCCTCAATCATTCTTCATGCTTTAGTTGCTCATTGAGATACAAACTTTATATGTGGTTTTGGAAATATGGCCAGCTTATATTAATGTATATTCCTAGCTCACATACATATTCTATGTATCCCACCCCTTCTCCCCCATTTTTTAACCTTTTCTACTTTTTTCTTTTTCTTTTCTTTGTAATCATACTTGAAAAAATCCAATTTAAAAAAAAAACAAGGGGAGATTCTCTGCCCATTTACAACAGAACTTCCAGTTGCCCATGGTGCCCAACCCAGCTCTAATTCCTAACCTTTCCTGGAAAGTAGCATACATTTTTTTTCCCTTGGCTTTCCAATTTTCCCCTGTCCTAGGGACTTAAATACTACCCAAGGTCAACACTGAATATAGATTGCCAATTAAATGAGAAGTTCTCCTGGACAAAAAAATTAGATTCTCTTTTTTAAAAATGAAAATCACACATCGCAAGGACAAACAATCAATGTGTTGTAGCAGCAGGCAAGTAACAGTGTGAGCTAATGGTCCAAAACTGTTGCAAGAGTGGGAATGTTTTCTCTTATGTAACTACAGGTCAACAGTACCATTCTTTGAAGTTGCTGTTGAAGTCAGTGCTAGAAGACTTTTGTACCTGAAGAATTGTGCTATCAGTGTTATGTAGATGTTGCACATTGGGAGAAGAGTTGTTAGAAAGTGGATTGTTTCATTTCCTCCTCCCAATCTATCACATGCTGCTAAGTATCTTCTAACACAATCCTTATGAAATCTTCATAAATTTCCAGTATAAGACCTATAAAGTCATAATCCCTGTCCGCACATTACCTACTCACAGAGGTGGGAGGTGCCGTTCGCACAAGCAGCCTCTTGCGCGAGACACTCGCATCGCTCCTCTGTTCTCCCACAGCTGGTTTGCCGGTTGCACGGCCGTCACGCGAACACTCCCCTTCCTTCCGCAGTGCAGCCTGGGAGCTGTAGGCTCTGCTGGGGGAGGAAGCGCGACTAGCCCAGCTCGCCCAACGCACTGCAGGGCAGGTAAGTGTGTGGGGGCCCCAGGAGCATTATGCAACCATGCAGCATATTCGACTTAGAGTCGAAAATAAAAAAACCCGTGCGCGATCCACTTTAGGCTAGTGAGCGTCACATAAATGGGAGTGCATCGTATGGACCACCGCTCCCATTTATGCAACGCTTAAGGGGCCCTCTTGCAAAAGAAACTGCGTGCGAAAAGGGCCGTAAATCAGAGCAATATATCGTCACAAAGCAATAATTTCCTCAGTTCTAATCATGAGGATATTTCATAAGCAAGTGACTATAATTTAGTCACAAAGCACAAACTAACACAAAATGGGAACGTTTGATTTCTTCAAGTAACTACACTGTCAAAATACTCCCACACTGCATAAGTACACTGGCCCCTGCCAAATCCAGCTCTTCATGCATGCTGCAGCTAAAATTGCAACCTTTGAGGTTTGCAAAAAAAAAAAAAAAAACCTACAGATATACCTTAATTAATAGTCTTCTACTATTTTGATTGCCCTCCTCTGGGCATGTTCCAGTTTGTCAATCTCCTTCCTAAACTGCGATGTCCAGAACTGGACCCAATATATTCCAGGTAGGGTCTGACCAAAGCAGGACTATCTCTTCCCTTGAGTTCTAGAGACCACATCAAAGCTTCCTCCAAAATGCATTCTGGGATGATTTTTTCTTTCTTTCAACAGCCTCCATTTTTCTTATGATCTCCATTTTGGTGGAGAAAATGATGTATCTATACTTTTTCAACATGCCGGGGTAGGTACTCAATCATGCTAATGTGCTTTCTCCTTTTCTTTCTGTTTTGTTCTTCACACATACTCAGTAAGTGATTCTGGACACAGCTGTTTTCCTTGCCTATTGTAGGCAGGCACACAAAGCTACAGTAGGATCACCTAGAGTAGAATCCTATTCTTTTCCAGATCAAGCTTGATTACAGTGTTTACTGCAAACACACTGCTGCAACCAACATTGAAATCTTTCTTCCTACAGCCCTCCTTCACTATCCTCCCAATCCCAATGATGGGGTCTCAATCAGACAGAAGACGAAAGGGGGGGGGTCAGAGCTTCCATAAAAAGACTTTGTAAAAGGGAGATTCTTTATTGGAGGCTTTGTTAACTGAAGTATCCCAGTAGATGAAATGGTAACAATCAGCTAGAGATACAGGAAAGGTTGGTAGAGCCCCTCTGCGCTCTGAACAAACCAGGGCTATATACGTGTGGTCACATTTCCTGAATTACAAGGCAGAATCATGTCCATTTTGCATACAGGAAGATTTTCTGCTGTTACCCTGTATTGTGGGGGTCCCAGAAGGGATTCCCAAATTACCAAATAAAAACACAAGATGGGGGAAATTAGACTCAAGCACTCTCTTTAAGCTAACGAGAGGCAGGGTAACTCTAGCTGGGATCTTTAACCCTATGTCTACAGCGTCAGGTCAGAGAGCGGTTAGACAAGTTCTAAAGCAATGAATAATATTTTTATTGGGAACAAACAACACAGAAGACACGACATACACTAACTAACTGAGAAATAGAAATGGAGAGTTTCAAGGGAATGGGTAATACGACACCTTTTCTCGTAGTCCTGGAGAGAAGTGGAGGTTGCAGGGCAGAAAGCTCAGCATGGCTCGCTGAGGGTACAACTTCACTGGACAGAGCGGCAGCAAGGCTAGATGGAAGTCCAGGGTGATCCAAACAGACCGAGCAAGTGATCCGAGGAAGCAATCCGAGGGGACCTTTTATAGGATGGACTGTGCCTACAGGCCATGCCATGCTTGGTGAAAACAAAGGAAATTTGGAGCGGGACAAAAGCATTGCAAAAGGTCAGGTTTTACATGATGAGCGTAGCACTGGATGACAATAGTATGGCCGGTATGCAAATGGCCCAACATAAAGGACTGGCTCGGCACTTAGCCGGGTGTCTTTGTGTAATGTCGTGCTGAGCAAGGCGGGTTTGCAAGAAGGAATGGTCCCGGAAGCATCAGAGAGGCATTAAGTTGCCTGCCTAAATGAGGTTTGGAATGTACAACCATTAACGGCCATGCCTATTACGTGCTTGTCCGGTGGCCCTTGCAAACATGTGGAGTAGGGTGGCAGAGAAAGGTCAAATAGAGGCCAAATTATTTGATATCAAGAGATATCTAGTGCTCTCACCAGACACAGCATAACTGTGGTAACACTGCATCATATCACACAGAAAGCTCAAGGTTCCATTCCTGGAATCTTCACTTCAAATGGATCTAAGGTCTCTAGTTAGAGAAAGAATTAACCCCTGCTGGGTACCCAAAGGTCCACTGCAAGTCATATTAGATAATACTGAGTCTGGGTAGGGAGCCCAAAAATGGAATGTTAACTGCATCATGGATGCAAACATGTTTTTTACTTCCTCCCATAAGCAATGCAATTTTTATTTAATTTATTTGTTTATTAAATTTAGCAAATTTTGTTTGATGAAGAAATCTGAAATCTGGTGACATCTGGAAAGCTTTTTTGTGCCCTTTTGGTTGGCCAAATTAAATGGATTGGCTTTTTTGTTTTTTAATGACCAGCACAGTTCCCTTTACTTTTCCTGTGAAAATTAACATGTACAAAATTATGGCCCTTTTCGCACTAGGCTTTTTGCGCGAGCGGGGGCGGGCGGCTTGCAGGAAAAGCCTAGTTCGGGAGCCTGTCGGTTCCCCGCTGGTTCCTTCCGCAGCCGAAGGAACCAGCTGGGAAACGGCACCGTCCCGGAGGCAGCGGCGGCTCGCGAGTCCACCCCCCCCGCGCGCAAGAAAGGAGCCCGTCGCTCTTGGCGCGCGCGGGGGGGGCGGGCGCGACTGTCGCTCACTCCTGGCGCGCGCGGGGGGGCTGCTCGCGACAGCCTCCCGATCGCGCGCGCACGGGGGGCGGGCGCGACTGTCCCTCGCTCCTGGCGCGAGCGACAGTCGCGCCCGCCCCCCGCCCGCGCGCGCGCGAGCGGGAGGCTGTCGCGAGCAGCCCCCCGCCCGTGCGAAGCAGGATGCTCTCGCATCCGCCGCGCTAGCTCCCCGCCCCGCCCCTTCCTTCCGCACGGGCGGAGGGAAGGAGGCGCGACCCGGCCGCCTCCCCGACGCACCGCACTACAGGTGAGTGTGTGTGGGCGCCGGGAGCGTAGCGCGAGCGCGGGGTGTTTTTCGCTTGAAAGCGAAAATCAAAAACCCCGCGCTCGCGCCGCTGCAGCCCCGTGAGAGCGCCGGAAGTGGGAGTGCGTCGTGCGAAGCGACGCTCCCACTCCCGCACGGCTCACGGGGCTATTTCGCCCGGGAAAGCCCGTGCGAAAAGGGCCCATGTTCAAAGGAACTCTTCCACATATGGTGGAGAAACCTAAGTAACCAAAAAGGGTTATGTGCATTGAATCAAGCTAGCATCAGGCATAAATGGCTTGAGGCAGTGGTGGCTGACTTGTAGCTCAGAGGCCAAATTAAAGCATTTTGGCCTAAATCCTATGGTTAGTCCCAATTAAAGCAGACCCACTGAATCAATGTATTGTCTTACTGATCAACAATTGATTTAATGGCTCTGCTCTAGATGTGACTATCTTGCATGTTTGACATGTGTGACACTTTTTCCTATCGTGTCCTTTATTAGGGGAGGTTCCTTGTTAACAGTCATAAAGGAGCAGTAAATGATACATTTTAATATGCCTCACCTTAGCTTTTATGTTCAAATGTCCTGACTTCAATCAGGAGCAAAGGTCTGCATTTCTCAGGCTTATGGAGTCTAGTTTATTTTTCAGTAGAATCAAACTAGATCCAAAATAGGGGCTGGAGGCAGAGCAAGATGCAAAATGATGGTTCAGAAGGTGGAACCTATTATCCTCCATCTTATGAGCCATATACTGGGATGACCATCTGCTTACCTAAGTACCCCTCTTTATCTGAGTTGCTACAGATTGGCTAAACTGGTAGCAACTGCCATTGCCTCTTTCTCTCCAGAACTGCCATCTGTTATATTGGCCATTCTATCAAGGTTCATCGTAGAGATGGATGAAACAAGAAAACTCACTCCATTACCTCAGCTGAGACTAACGGCTATTTGGCTCCATATATCCCCATGCTGTTTCTCACACTGGTCTTTCCACCAAGCCTTTAAACATTACCATACCCCCAGAACACACCTGATTTTTGTCTGATTTTTGAAACTAAGCAGGGTCAGCCATGATTAATTCTTGGAAGGGAGACCACCAAGTGTCTCCAGATAGAACTAGGGGACAATCCTGCCTGAAGTCCCCAGAGAGTCACTTCCAGTCAGAGTCTCCAATAACGGAATAGAAGGATGAATAGTGTGACCTAAAATAAGTCTTCCTATGTTCCTATCAACATAAGAAAATTATTTTCTGTGCTCCTGTCTTGAAGTTAAGTTTATTCCTGTCTACAGGAAAACAAGTAAGTTTAGGTCTTCATTTTTTGTATTTATATAAACATGTTACCCTGATTTCCGGGGGTCCCATGAGAGACGCCTGAGTGCACTCCAAATTATACAAGTTGGGGAAATTAGCAAAGAGCACAGGCTAGCAATACGAGAGGCAGGGCAATGGAGCAAGATCTTTTACCCAATGTCTACGGGGTCAGGCTGAGTCAAGGAGCAAACAGAAGTGAAATAATAATTGTTGTTTTTATTAAAATACAATCAAACAGTGTATGCAGCACACTCACACAGATAACTATAGAAATAAAGGTTGGAATGGGATAGAGGAATTTTTAGAGGAGGATGTTGGTATAAGTAATACTACACCTGTCCTGAAGCCTGGGCAGTCTGCAGCAGAAGTTTGTAAAGATGAAGTTTCTCAGTACATGGGACTGAGGGGAAGGCTCGGCAAGCGAAGCATCAGCAAGGCGGGATGGAAGTCGGGAGCAATCCAAAGAAGATCTCAAAGTCAGAGGTTCTTATAGGGGAAAATGTGGCCACAGGCTAGTCCGTACTTGGGGAAAACAATGAGTTTTGGACTGGAGACAAAACCTCCGAAAGGTCAGAATTTAGCATGATTAAGTCCGAATTGACAATAAAGTAGACAGTATGCAAACGCAGAGTGCTTGATAGACGAGGATTCTCCTAATCAAGCTGCCTGCTCAAGGCAGGGAGTCCTTTGTAAGTAGCGTGCATACATAATAGGGTACTTGCCTTTGAGGTCTCCTGAAGTGACGGGACGGCTATTTCTGGCCTATCTGTATTGTTTGGAATATTACAGCGATTAGTGGCCGTGCCTGTCTGCGAGCTTGTCTGGGGGCCTCGCAGCACATGGAGAGGAATAGGTAAAGAAGGCCAAATTATTGATATCAAAGTGATATCTAATATCCCACAAATCCAGGCTAACAACTGCGGTAAAAAGCAGAACAGTCCTCAAATATATCTGTTTTCCTGCACCCTCCCCACATCTTCTCCTCTGAGTCAATTAGACTCCATGCTCAGAAACAGTATCTATTTTTTTTAAAAAAAAAAAAAATTATTTTTTTCTACATCATTTGGAAAATTTTAGATAGTAAAGACAAAACAAGGACAATATAGATAGGGAACTTTTACACAAAGCTCTTAAATCAGCTAGCAGGGTTGCACAAAAACCTGCTCACATTTTACACATACAGAACACTGAAAATGAGAGGGTGTTACAATGCTAGACATGGCATAGGATGAAGGAGCACCAAAACAATCAAAGGTCTGAGCCAATCCTCTTAGGTGGACAGACTGCAAAAACTGTCCCATTTAGAAACAGGATCAGGAAGGTTGTTGTGGGTTTTCCAGCTTTGAGGCCGCATTCTATTGGTATTTTCTCCCAGCGTTTCCCCTGCATCTCTGGCTGGCATCTTCAGAGGAAATACTAATAAAGCTGAGAAACCCACAACAACCTATGGATTCCAGCCGTGAAAGCCTTCAACTTTACAGGATGAGGAAGGGTTAGAGGACATGATAGTGGTGCACGAAAATGTTTGCTGTTGTTATGTGACTTCAATTTGACTTCAACTTATGGTCTTCCTATCATAGAGTTTTCTAGGTACGACTTATTTAGATGAGGTTTACCATTCTCTTCCTATTAACATAGCCTACAGCAGCTGGTCTTCCCTAGCAGTCTTCTTTCAAAATACAAACCATACATGACTCTGGCCATTTCTGCACCAGAGGTCATTAGTGTATTGTACAGTTAAAATGGCAGCATCACCATTTGCATGATGCTGTCGGGTTAGGGACGCTCTTCTCCACACTCTTCCCTCTTAAGCAGATGAATAGCTGTATTGTCACCAGTGTTTCTTCCACATTACAGTGTCCTTGGCCACTCCTGTGCCCCATCTTCACCCTGCCCCACTGCCCCTGATTGGGTGGTGATTTTGTTTTGTTTTGTTTGAAGCTGTACTAATGCAGCTTCAAATGGTTTAAAATGTATTTTAAAAATTGGAAGTTTTGACTCAAAGGAGACATTTAAAATAAAATAAACAGGGAGAGGTGGCAGAAAGTTACCACACCATGGGAGTCACTGAGGGAAGGATGAGCTGGGCATGTCCACAGCCCTCCTACTGATGGATCCGCCATGACAGGAAGCGTTATCAAGCACTATAATGGTACCACACAACAACAGCTGACAGGATTGAAGCCCCATAAGAGGCTCTTAACAGATTTTTTCTGCAAATACAAAATGGTGATTTGGCAACACTTATAGAATCATAGAAATGTAGAGTTGGAAGAGACCCCAGGGACCATCCAGTCCAACCCCCTGCCATGCAGGAACACCCTCAGAGCGCTCCCGACAGATGGCAATCAAGCTTCTGCTTAAAAACCTCCAAGGAAGGAGACTCCACTACACTCCAAGGCAGCAGATTCCACTACCGGACAGCCCTGAACGTCAGGAAGTTCTTCCTTAGGTTCAGGTGGAATCTCCTTTCCTGCAGCTTGAATCCATTGCTCCTTGTCCTGGTCTCTGGAGCAGCAGAAAACAAGCCCTTCTCTATATGGCATCCCTTTAAATATTTAAACATGGCTATCATGTCCCCTCTTCACCTTCTCTTTTGCAGACTAAACATACCCAGCTCTCTAAGTCTATCCTCATAGGGCATGGCTTCCATGCCTCTCACCATTTTGGTCGCCCTCCTCTGGACTTGGTCCAGCTTGTCATTATTCTTCTTGAATTGGGGCGCCCAGAACTGGACACAGTATTCAAGATGAGGTCTAACCAAAGCAGAGTAGAGTGGTACCAGTACCTCCCTCGATCTAGACACCATACTCCTATTGATGGAGCCGAGAATTGCATTGGCTTTCTTGACTGCCGCATCACCCTGCTGACTCATGTTCAGCTTGTGGTCTATGAAGACTCCTAGATCCCTTTCACACATACTGTGTACACATTCTTGGGGATGGGATAGCAACTGGATAGCGATGACGTCATATGGAAGCACGGCTCCTGGACCGGTAACAACCTGCTGTTATAGTGTTATAGCAACATCATGCGGAAATGGTCTCTGTTTAGCTTCCATGATCAGACAGGACTTGATGCCTTCAGAGTACTTAGGTATCCACACAACATTATTTCCATTGAGGATCCAAAGATGCTGACAAACTAAAACATTTTCATTTCCACAAAAGAGACAGTGAATAACAGGTGACAATGGGAGGACAAGTTTCAACTCCCTGGTGGGCCATACCTCCTTAAAATTTGGTCAGTAACCAGAATTAGTGTGGTATAGAGGTTTGAGCATTGGAGTATGATTGTGGAAAACAGGATTTGAATCCCAAACAGCCATAGAAACCCACTGGGTGATCTTGGGCAAGTCACATTCCTTCAGCCTCGGAGGAAGGCAAAGGCAAACCCCCTCTGAACAAATCTTGCCAAAAACCCCTATTATAAGTTCTCTTTAGGGTCTCCATAAGTTGGAAATGACTTGAAGGCACATAACAACAACAACAACAAGAACAACAAGAACAGCAGCAGCAATAACCAGCCCAAAAACACCAGCATCTGGTTTCCATTTTTCATGATTTTTCTTTTTTGGTGGGGAGAAAGGGTGTTCTGAAGAAATGATCCAGTCTCAGAGTTCTCTGGGAGTTGCATTTACTTAACTTGGATTGGAGGTAATATACCCTACAAAATTTGGAGAGGAATGGTCCTGGTAGGGTTCTGGAGGATTCATAAAGCCCATGGGATGCACTATCCCCACAAGTGTGGTAGTTGTCCTGTGGATATGATGTGATAGTATTTGATGTCTTCTGCTCATGATTTAGCTATCTGAACTCAGAAACCATTCTTGGTGTCCTACAAATGACCTACAAAACTACTACCAGTGGACACTTGATTTATTTTCAGAAATATAAAAGCCCTTGCTGGTAAGTGATGGTTCCAGTTTTATTATAGATGTTGATTCCCTGTGGAAATATCACTGCCAGGAGAAGAAGATGGTCCCTAAGAAAACAGTGACTTTTAGTTTAAGGAGATTAGACATCTTTCTCATGAACCACAGGGAAAAGCTTCAAATTCTGTGATTGGCCATGGTGCCTCTAAGCTCCGTTTCATTTGGTAATGAATACCTACCCAATACAGCAGGTTGCTGTGAGACGATTTCCCTGAATTCTCTTGAAATTGCAGGGTCCTCAAAATCAATAACAGACAATGGCTGGTTGCTTAGAGAGAAGATTGAATATGAAGTTCCAGTATCCATTAGCAAGGTATGTGCGTCAAAAGCTCTTGTCATTCAAAAGGCTTTTACCCAAATCTGCAAATATTGGGACATGCCTTGCTTATTTTTGACTATCAATTAAGTTCTCTTTTCAAAGCGAGCCAAGGTTTCTCCCACCAGCATTGTTTGAATTTTAATATTATGGAGGCGATCAAGCATGATATAGCAGTTTGTGCATTGGACTACGACCCTGGAGAACAGGTTTGATTCCCCATTTGGCCATGGAAACCAACTGAGTGACCTTGAGCGCATCATACTGTCTCAGCCCCAGAAAACTACTATAAGTTCACCTTGGGGTTGCCATCAGTCAGAAAGAACTTGAAGACACACAGCAAAAGATTCGGCAGCTAAACACGCTGTCTGAATTTTCAAAAGTATTAAAGACTTATCTTTTTCTGGCAGACCTACCCAGTCAATTTTAAGCTATGAATTTTTAATTGGTATATTCTTAAGAAAGGATATTAATGTGTAGTGGCTCTCTTTTAAACTAGTTTTGTGTGTTTAATTTCTTCTTTTTAGTTATATATTGGATTTTAATCTATGCTGTGCCCTACCCCAAGCCTTGGGGAGCGGCGGGTAAGAAATAAACTTATTATTATTATTATTATTGTTGTTGTTGTTGTTGTTGTTGTTGTTACATTTATTTTTCATTTATTTATGTCTTGTATTTATAGCTTCCTGTAAAACAAGCTGTCTTTGTACACTGAAAGAAAATTCAAGACTAGGAAAGGATCTGAATTCAAATCTCCTACTGTCTCCCATGTCTAGGATTGACTGTTTAGAATTATCCAAGACCCTGAGATTTCCAGGGCAAAACCTGAGACCTAGGAATGGCCCCAGTCATGTTAAGCCTTATGCATTAAGCAGAAATCACAGATGCTTGCTGTTTGTTCTTTAAACTGAGTGATAAAGAGAGTGCATATTTTCCTATTTGTAAATTAAGACTGAAATCATAGCTAAAGGGGCTGTTCCCAGATTAAGGGGATTATTCCTTCTCACTTACTTTGAGAGACCAGATAAGAATCATTTAATATGGCCCACTTGCTTCTAGCCAGAAAGTGGATGCAGAGAAGAGTGAGGGGTGAGCCTGAGTGTCATAATGACTGAGAGGGGAGGAGGAAACTAACTATGTAAACAAACACATACACACATACACACCTCCGAGAATCTCTCTGAGCTGCAGCAACAAATCCATTAAGCCTTGCAAATTGTAGCAAACAGTCAGTAGATACTGTCAATTTTCTGCTAGAAATACAGCCCAGAAAATCACATGTAGCCGTTGAAGAAAAGGAGTTTAAATATTTCATCTTTCAAAGTGCCATAGGCTGAAACTACAGAAACAAAAGCAAAGGCAAAGGCATGGCTTGCCTTTAAAAGTGAAATGTTGGGATAATTAGGCCAGCTCTGGGGAATTACAACTGGCTAATAATCAGTAACCGCAAAATTGTTTGTGTGCTGCAAAACAACTGCTTTGCTTCCTCTGGCATTGGGACATATTCTGCTGTCTAGTTTCCTGAACTTCAGCTGGTTCTTGTGGACTTCTCTCTACAGTCACTCCCTAACTGGCATTTGACCTTGCTTGGCCTGCTTTTCATGCTTAGACCCCAGACTCCTTTGAACACTCTTCTGCTCTTATGGGCCCTCTGTCTATGACCATGGACTGGTGTGGTGTATTAATGTAAGTGTGGTGCATTATTGGTGCACTAATTTGGGCTCTTGACATCCTGAAACTGGCACCTAAATGCATACTAATGTTGCCAGCAGAGCAAGGCTGGAGATTATGTGGCCCAGGGGCTGCACACAGCCTTTTGTGACCTGTGTGCCCCAATCAACCTTCACAAACAATTTTTCCACCAAAATATTGCCCTTGGGAGAGCCCTTCGTGGATGCATTTTTACACCTAAACACTATCTGCCCCCCTCTGACCTTGAAACAGTGAACAATTGCTTTAGGAAGTGGCTGGAAATAACCTGAAGTGTTGTTTCCAGTCATGGGAAATGCCGTAGGTAACACATTGTGGCCTACATAAGTTTGGGAGGTACCAAGAATACTCACTGGACAATTTGTATCTTTATACTCCTATAAGAGAGTATCCTTCTTCCATAGGAGTTCTAGATCTGAGTTTTTTAGTAAGGATATAGAAGGATAAAACTTTTGATCTCCTATAGACTGTATCCAAAAGTAATTAATTGTAAGAGCTGGGAAATTACTTTTAATCAATAAATTGTTCCCGTTATTGTTCTGTTAGTTCCCTAATCTTCTTAGTTCCCATCATAGTTACAATTTTTTAAAAAAAATTAGTATTTTGTGATTTCAAAGCAACCAGTTGACTTTAGCTACATCTTGAAAACATCACAATACTAAAATTGGTGCAGAGACCATATCACAGATGGAGTGAAGTTCTCCTGCATTACGTTAACAGCTATGATGTAACTTGGTTAGGCTTCAGTTTATGCTTTGTTTTATACAAAGAATGGAATGAACGGAGAGTTAACTCATTATCTGCAATGCAGGGTTGCTTCATACTTTTGGTAAAATCCATCTTTTCCCATGTTCCGATGAACTAAAAAAAACCCCGAAAAAAAAGGAAAAATCTGAATTGAGACAAAGCACATTTGAGGATGGAAAGGAAATGTGAACTGTCTAAATAGGAACACTCGAAGAGGAAGACAATACAAAGAGCAACATTGCCAGTGAACCAAAAATACTTCAAATGTGAATCTCTAGCTAATTAAACCATAGTGTTTCAATAGCTCAGAAGGAAGGCTTTTGAATAGTGGAGATCTATCAAATTCACTTAATGTAGGAGAGAATGAAAACCCATTGTACATTATAAAGCACATGACAGATTGTGATAGTCTAGGAAAAGAGGAACATTTACAGGAGAAAATGGAAAGGAAGAGACAGAAGTATAACCAAGCACAAAACCAACAGTCAACATATTTCCATAAGAATATGGCCCTTTCCACACGCGGTGAGGAAAACGCTCCCTGCCACTACTCACTGGCTTTTTGGTGGACGAGTCCATCGGGACAAGGAGCAGCACGAGCTCATCACTCCACACTGCTCTGGTGTCCAAAATGGTGGCTTCTGGTTGGTGGAGGCTCTCCACCAACCAGAGAAGCTCGCCAGCCTAAAGCCCGCCCCCGGCAGATCTGCAGGCACGCACTAGTGCATGCCTGCAAATCTGCACTGGAGTGCAGTGACGGAGCAACACAGGGTTGCACGCTCCATACTTTTTATAAACCTCTTTTAAGAGGTTTTTAAAAAGCATGCTGTGCGAGCAGTTCCAGTTGCTCCGGAGCGGACTGAGGTGCAGAACTACGAAAAGTAGTCCGCCCCAGTCCACTCCAGGGTGCAGAAGATCTCCGTTGGAGGTCGCTCTGCACTGTTTTAATAGGCTGGTGCAGAAAGGGCTTAAGAATCTAGGTTCTAGACAAATGCTGTAGGCCAGACCTATTGGGTATTTATGTATATGTAAGGACTTACACCCATAGGAATTAGAACTGACAGTTCCATTATGTCCATTTCCAGTTGTTATCATACCCTCCACCCCTTCCATCCTGTGGGATGTGCTATGTTCATTATTGAACATATCTATAGCTAGAAAACATGATTGAAGGCATGCTGACTAGAAAGTGTGCTGCCATGTCAAGCTGACCTTAGACATGGTCAGATCATAAGTTCAGAGAAGATTTGGTAGGAAATACAGACACTAATGTGTCTATGCTAATCCTTTCAACATCTTAGGTGCTGTGCATACCTGACAACAATGGAAAGCAAATGCCCAGGTGAAGCAATCAGGGACCATCACTTGATCTAGTCCTACAGAAATCTTCTGTACACCGCTCCCACCTGACTAAGGCATTAAGATATTGTCATGATTCCCATCAATGTTTTGTCACCTAGAGTTAAGGCCATCAGCCCATTTGGACTCCTTTGTCAGTTTTGTGAGAAAGTCATTACAGTTTTGTTTGAATACCCCCTTCTGGGTAGGAAATAAAAACCCTAACTTCAGCCCCAGCAAATTGTAGTACATTGAATGTAATGTCCAGACTACTGTTCTGTGCCACCCTCAGACACTGTCTGAGCCACTTTATTGTGATCCCCTCTTCAGGAATGGTAACTATCACATATTCCATCCCTATTTCTATCTTTCCAAACTTTTATGCCTCACTTTCTAATAGCCTTGTATGGTTCTTGAAAGTGTTTGATTTCTTGTGTGTGTGCCAATCCAAATAAATATACTTTGTTTAACTTTAACATGGAGTCCTCTCTACAGTTACTGCTAGCATACGTAGATCCTTCCATTACCCTCTTCTCACAGGCCTCCTTTGAGCTATAATTCCCCTAAAATTCGAAGGAGATGCTGGCATTGCAGGTAGACAATGTTCCTCACCTCTTAGGATAATAGTTCCAACCATACCACCAGTTTAAAACAAACAAACAGAAAATTTCATTTTCAAACAATGGTATTTGCGGGCAAAAACACTTCTGGTGCTACCTGGTTTTGCTAAATTGTTCTTTAGGTCTCCCCAGCCTGAAAGAGCCTTAAAACATCAAAATAGTAACTGAAAGTAACCGTAATGTCACTTACAGCTTCAGGATATAGCGGAGTGCAATCCACATGGAATCAGAAGGACCTGAAAGTATTCCTCCAACTCTCTGCACAGGACTATCCCTGTCTGAGGCTAACATGTTTTCCCAAAGGAGCCAGCTGGATTAAGTTCCAAGAACCCAACAAGTAAACTTGACAGTTATTATTAATCATTTTTGCCATTGTATACCAACAGCATTGGGTACTTTGAGATGGGCAGCATCTGATCATGGAGGCATACTTTAGCAATCATGGCTAATAGCAATGGTCACACATTTCCCTCAGTTTTAGGCATCTTCACTATCCCATCAGTTCCAGATAGGACAGCTAGTACATTAGGCAATTAGTACAATCTATTAAGAGCTTTAGTAAGAATAATCCAGAACCCACTGAGCAGGGGAGCAAAAAGAGAGAGAGGAAGAGAGAGGACGAAATTGCTGTGGCAACTGGTGATTCTTATGCCAATGGGATGGTGAACATTCCCAGATTATGATCTGAACCTTACTGTTCAGACTAAACAACTTCATTGATTTGCCTATTCCATTTCCTGGCAGAATTCAGAGTGCTGTTTTTTAAACATTTAAAGCCCTATACAGCTTGAGTTCAGACTATCTGAGAAACCTTATCTCCTTATATAAGCCATCTCAAGCTTTTAAGATCTGTAGGAGATGCCTTTCCCTCACCTCACCATCTTCACAGGCACATTTAGTAAGGACAGAGGAGACAGTCTTCTCAGTGGCTGCTCCCAGACTGTGGAACATCCTTCTGTGGGAATTTTTGTCAGCCCCTCCCTGCTCTCCTTCCATTGGCAAGTGAAGTCCTTTTTATTCAGGCAAGCCTTTGAGATTTAAATTACAGAGCAGTAGTTTATGTGAATAAAGCCAGCATGATATAGTGATTTGAACATTGGACGACGATTCTGGAGGCCAGGGTTCAAATCCCCTCTTAGCCCTGGAAACCCACTAGGTGACTTTGGGGAAGTCACATTCTCTCAGCCTGAGAATAATGCAAAAGCAAATGTTACCCTGTTTACTGGGGGTCCCGGGAGGGACACCTAAATAACCTCACAATTACAAAAGATGGGAAAATTAGTCAAGAGCACTGGTTGGCACTACTAGAGGCAGGGTAATGAAGCAGGATCTTGAAACCCAACGTTTACGGGGTCAGGCCAAGTCAAGAGGCAAACCGGAAATTATGAATGATCTTAATTAAATACAGGCACACAATGTAAGCAACACACACACACAGATAATTAAGGAAAATAAAAGTTTGAGTATGATAACGGGATTTTCAGAGGGATAGTTGATTCGAGTGATACAGAACCTGTTCCTGGAGCCCGGAAAGAAGATAGCGAGAGAAGCTGGGGTGTGATGTATCTCAGCACGTGGAGCTGAGGGGAAGCTCACCAAGCAAAGCAGCAGCAAGGTGGTCTGGAACTCGGGAGCGATCTGAGGATGGTCTCAGAATCAGGGGTTTTTAATAGGGAGAAATGTGACTGCAAGCTATGCTGTACTTGGGGAAAACAATGTGTTTTGGGCACAGAACAAAACTTTGGAAAGGTCAGAATTTAGCATGATTGAGTTAGGTCCGAATTGACAAAGAGTTGGCCGGTATGCAAATGCTCAGTGCTAAACAGTGTGCATACATAATGAGGGTGTTTGCAGAGAGGTCTCCTAAAGCAAGGATCTGCCTGGGTGGAGAATAGAATGTCCAGCAATTAGTGGCTAAGCCTAGTTCTGTGCTTGTCCGGGGGCCTCACAAACACGTGGAGAGGGGTGGTGGAAGAGAACCAAATTATTGATATCAAAGTGATATCTAGGGGTATCTCCAAGTAGGCCTAACCTGCAGTAACACAAACCTGCTCTGAACAATTCTTGGCAAGAAAACTCTGTAATAGGTTTGTCTTAGGGTGGTCATAACTCAGAAATTGTTTAGTTTGAGCATCTAGGTTATTTGAAGGATTGTATCTCCCTTTATGAGCCCATCAGAGCTATAAGATCATTTGGAGAGGCCCCTCTTAGGTTCAGTTGGTGGGAATAAGGGAGAAGGCCTTGTTAGTGGCTGTTCCCAGACTTTGAAACACCTTCTCTAGAGAGGCCAGGATGCCTCATCCTTGCTTTCCTTCTCCTTCTGTCAGCAAGTCAAAACTTTTGTGCTGTGAGGCTTTTACAAACTGACTAGAGATGGGTTTTTAAAACTGCATGGCTCCCTTTGTAAGGCTTGTATAAAGTCTTCTAATGCATTTTAGTATGTTTAACTTCAGAAATGATTTTTAAATCTTATACTTTTATTGTGTTCTTAATTTGTATTGATTTAAACATGCTGTTTACTGCCTTGAGTCCCATTATCTAGGGAGAGGTGAGAAATAAAATAATAATAATAATAATAATAATAATAATAATAATAATAATAATAATAATAATAATAAACATTTTGCAAGCCACCTTGGATTCCATCCTAGGAGAAAGGTGGGACATCATCTCTCTCTCTGGGCTTTTTCTCACTTGAGGGGGAAATAGAGCGTTCTGATACTTACTGGGCTGACGTGCTCCGTTCACTGATCCAGGCTGATCCAGAGCAGTGCGTGCCCACGCTACACACTTCTCTGGGGACAAAAATGGCACTTTCCAGTTGGTGGAGGCTCTCCGCCAACTGGAGAAGCTCGCCAGCCTAAAGCCCACCCCCGGAAGATTTGCAGCCTCATGCTGGCATGAGCCTGCAAATCTACATATTAACGCAGTGCTATTGAAAGACCTCTTTTAAGTGGTCTTTCAATAGCACGGCAAACCACCAGTTCTGGTTGTTCTGGAGTGGGCTGATGTCCGGACATACATAAAGTAGTCTGGACCCAGTCCGCCCCTAAGTGCAAACGTCTTCGCCAGAGGACGCTCTGACCCATCGCTAAATCAAAGTGTGGAAAAGGCCTCTCTCTCTCTCTCTCTTCCTCTCCCCCCTCCTCTGTATCTATATCTATATCTGTATGGGTTCACTACACTCACTGGCACAGAAGTGACTAGCCACTAAGGAAGGAGGGGATACCATTCAATTTTGATACAGTTCTTGTCTGCTGCTGGTTTCAGCTCCTATCTACCACCTGCTGTGTAACTCCCTGCAGATTATTCCCAAGACAACAGGGCCCTTAACAGGAAAAAAGGAACACTCCAGTCCTAGGGGAACAGCTGGATTTCATTAGAACTGAACTATAGTCCAAAGAACCCATGAAAAACGCCTGCATTTCCTATTTGTGTAATATTTATATTTGCTTTGAAATGAAACTCTCCCTTCTCTACTGAAAGCATGTGTGTGTGTGTTTATTTAAAGAGAGTAATGAACTATGAGTAGCTCACTAAAATCAGTCATTTTTCAGTAACGGGGAAAGTGTTTTAACAACTGGCACATAACAGTGCTGTCCCTCATTATGGGCCTAAATTTATCCCCCTTCCCACACAACCCTGGCATTCTGTTATGCTTTCCTCTTCTAAATTATTCACATTCAAAATGGAGGGTTGTGAAAGGAAGAATACAAGTGCACCATTATTTATATGGCAGGAATGGTCTGTTTGCTGCAGCTTTTTTATGATGCTCTCTGCATAACAGGGTTTCTCTGTGCCTTTCACATTTCCGGATTTAATGCTGTGGGCTATATCTATACTTGCACATCTGGAATGGAATAGCCCTGTATCATCTTAGTAATCTCCAAAAGCTTCAAACTAATACACTCAACCTTAGTCTCAAGTGTACCGTTTTAAAAGTAAACATATGTATTACCTAACAATAGGTGAGAATTTGGGGACGAGTTCATTTTTTATATGAATCCACAATCCCCCACCCCTAAAAAATTATTCATATTCCAGGTGAAAATATCTTGAGATGTAGAAAGAATAAACATAGGAGAAACTGAAACTGTAGATTCTTCCATTCCAAATCACTGAGTGATTAACTCCTAGTAATGGGGATCACTGTATTTTTGCACAGTAAATCATGAAAGATGGAAGTAGGGCTCCAGGAGGTCAGAGTTCAAATCCTCACTCGTTGAAACTCGTTGGATGACTTTTAGCAAGTCATCTAAGTGTTACCCTGACTTCTGGGGGTCCCTTGAGGGACATCTGGATTCTCTTCAAAAATACAACGATTGAGGAAATTAGCGGAGCACTGGCTGTAGCAAAACGAGGGGCAGGGTAACCCAGCAGGATCTTGTACCCAATTTTTATAGGGTCGAGCCAAGCTAAAAGCAAGACAATCATACCAATAACTGGATTTTATTAATAAATGTGTTCGCACACACCAACGCACTCACTCACTCATGCACACAAGGCCTATCGAGAAGTAAAAGGGGTGAAAATTGATAGAGGATTCAGTGGAGGGAGGGCAAGGAGGTGATACTGCACCTATCCTGATGTCTTGAGTCCAGGAAGCAGTGAGAAGAACGGAGCCCAGTGAAGAGAGGCAGCTGAGGGGATCACTCAACTAACAGAGTGCCGGTCTGCTAGCGTGGCGGGGAGTTCTCTGAAGAGACCCTCAAAAACTGGGACTGCTTATAGGGCAGAATACACCTCAAGGGCAGGCCCTCTCCCAGGAAGAACACTGGCCAAAATAGAGGGAGAAATGCTGCACAATAGCAACCTGGTAGTTTACATGACTGGTTTATGCAGATGGACCTTGCCATATAGGGCTTTCTAAAGTTGAAGTTGCTCAACTTGGGGAAAACCCAATAATCCCCTCAAGTTGGCTGTTTTTGACTGAGGACCCTTTGTCAGCATGGACGTGTTTAGCCTAAGGTCAGCTAGGGGAAACATGACTAGGGATTTTCCTGACCTGACCTAGTTTTGGTCATTTGACCTCTGTCTACTTACCCACTCAGGCAACCTCTCTGGCATGGCGGGCATCTTTGATATCAAATTTATATTCCCTGGGATGGACCCTGTCATTGGGGCAACATCAGCCTCAGCACACTCTCTCAGCCTTAGAGGAATGCAATGGGAAATCTCTTCCAAATAAATCTTCCAAAGTAACTCTTAGGACAGTATTACAGTAAGTCAGAGTGAACTTGAAGGCACATAGCTGCAAACAGATGGAGAAGAAAGCAACAAGGAACTTTGGTAATGTTATTTCCACTAACAGAAAGCCTCTGAAAACTACAGTCTTTGAATACTGTTCACAGTTCAGGCCTTATTTCATGCAAAATGTAGAAAATGCTGTTTTTTTTTTGGGGGGGGAGGCAGGAAACCTTTCAGGCAAAAAAACAGAATAAATTCCACACTGTGACAGTTCTCATCAACCTGAGATTGTCTTCATCAAGGTTTCTTGACTACCAACAAAACCCACTTTTTTAATCATTATTTGAATATTTTGATTCTTTTTTTGATGCAAGAGAAGTTCAACAAGGATAGATGCATAGATATCATTTTGATAAATTAAGCCATTGGGTCTATTAACTATGGTGACTTATCTTTTGTTAAATATGACACAAATATTAAATAATTTAAATTCTTCTCTGCCTTTGATTCATCTACTGGAAGATGCCAACTTTTCCCCACTCTTCATTCTCTCACCCTTTTACTGTAATGCAGTTGTGGCAATTAGAATTCCTCCCTCCCGTTTCTGGTGCTTACCGTTGCATGCCACAAGGGTGTCTAGACATAAGAAATATAGCAGTATCAGTTACTATTGGCATCCATATTTGATCAGATGACTAGAAGGAGAAACAGATGCTTGAAAATTAAAAAGAGAAAGATAGGTTTTGGGGTGAGGTGGAAAGGAACATGGCAGCTCACTGACGGTGTAGGGGAGATATTGGACTGAAAAGAGGTAAAGCAAAAAGGCAGACTGGAAGAAGCGCAGAAGAAATTAGTGTTGCTTCAGAAGAATGTATGCAAAATGTTTTCAAACTGCATGATGTATTTTAGTATAATTTTGATGTCATAATTCTCAGGATACACTGGATGAATTAAATGCTTTGAACTTGTTTTTCATTCCATCTGAGGATCTTTGCCACACTCAAAATGCATTAGATATAATAACAGAAAATTGCAGTAATTTTCTAAAATAAATTGTACAGTTTTCTTCAATACACCTAAAATTCATTACTTAAGATTTACTTTTTGTTTCATTCTGGAATTGGTTTTGTCCTCTCTTTTCCCTCATTTTCTAACATTCCAGAGATTAGAAGAAAAGCGGTGGAGTCAATTTACAAGAAAAGGGATTCTACATAAACATTGTTAAGAATTTCTTGATGCTAAGAGCTGCTCAGCAGTGGAACAGATTGCCCTGGAAGATGGTGGACTCTCCTTTATTGGAGATTTTTAAACAGAAGTTGGATTTTCATTCCTCAGGGGTTCTGTAGCTGTAGATTCATTGAAGTTTCTTCCAGTTCTATAAGTCTGTCATTCTATGGTCTAAGATCATCAGCCTCTTGCTGCCATCATTGGGAGCAGGGCTCCCAAACACATTTTCCTGCCTCAGGCAAGAGAACAAGATGATAAGACACACCTCTCAATTCCATGTAGAGAAGCTGGTTAGACTGGCAACTAAACATGATAAGCTCTTCCATCAGAGCTGTGCATAACACTCTAGTTCACTGGGTGGAAAACAGATTATGGGGCTCAGGAGGAACAACCAAGAGGCTGCCATTACTGCCACTGACCATCTACTACTTAAGAATGTTACCCTATCCTGTACCCCATCCTGTGAGATGTGGCTTTTCATATGGCTGGAAATACATGAATCAAATGCGCGCTGACCAGAAGAGGTCTAGCTGACCTGAGACATGGTCAGGCCATATGTTCAAAGAGGATTAGAAATGGCAATTGGAAGATGAGGTGGTTAAAGATTATATGGTCAAGTGGGCAAGAGATGTCAGACATGAGATTATGTTAGAGAAGTGGGAGCAATTATGGGGTTGTTACCGTAATTGGACGAGCTCCTACACTCTTCAGGAACAAACATTTAAAATCATGACTAGATGGTATCTCACCCCGGTAAGATTGTCTAAAACAAATCACAAATCATCCAACGTTTGTTGGAAATGTAAACAAGAAATAGGTACATTTATTCATTTATGGTGGGATTGCGCCCTTGCTAGGAAATACTGGCATAGTTTATGTGTAAGAGTGGAAAAAATTACAAAACTACAAATAGAGATGAATCCTGAGGTATTTTTATTGGGTATGGTGCTAAATGCAGTGAAAAATTATCGATTGGCAAAACTGATATGGTATATGTTATTAGCAGGGAGATTGGTTTACGCAAGATATTGGAAGGTAGGGAAAGTACCGGAGGAAGCGGAATGGTGGGATAAGATCTTGGACATTATGGAAAATGACAGATTAGCCCATTATTTAAAGGATAAAGGAGAAGAATCTTTTTTGTCAGTATGGCAACCATTATTGAATTATGTTAAAGAGTTAAAGAATTAATATAAGTTTATAAAACAAAACCATTTCTGTCTGGGGCGGGCACTACCTAGGGGGGCATAAAGAGACAAAGAGGAAGAGAGAGAATATATATGGAAGGGAAGGGGGTAGAAAAATGTGAAATTAAAGAAATTATTACAAGGATATTATTATAATGGAAGTATTTAAAAAATTATGTACACAATATCAAGTATTAATTGTAATGTAAGTTGGAGAGAGGATGTACTAAAGGTTTTCTTTCCTAACTGTACCATCTCAAGGAAAAAGTCTCCTTTTTTTCCTTTTGCTCTGAAGATTTGAAGATTTATATATATATATATATATATATATATATATATGTTTAGTTGGAATTGCTGGATGGATATAATGTATATACATATATACTGTTTCTTTGTTATGTGAGATCAAAATAAAAAATATAATGGGGAAAAAGAAAGAAAAAAAATAAGTTCAAAGGGGATTAGGTGGAAAAGTCTGGCATTATTGGGGTTCAAGCTAATCTCTTCATCTATCTCATGTCTTTGCATTTCCAAAGAGGACTGATAAGACAATCAGAAACCAAACCTTTTGATTTCACCCTATGGAGACCTTTCCTACACCCCCTAAGTCCAGACTTCAAGAGGTTATCATAGTTCCCACAAATTTTGTCACTCTGGTGTCAAAGCAATCACTTATTCCAGAACCCTTTGTCCGTCCCCCGAGAAGGTTCAAAAGCTTTGCCTGAACACTCCTTCAGAAGAGGAAAAAGGGTATATAAATCCTAACTTTGGCCTCAGCAAATTGTAGCATTTTGAACATGATATGTGGCACATGGACTGGTGTTTGTCCTTGCTACCTTCAGATGCTATCTGAGCCTCCCTATTTTCATCTTCAGGATTGGTAACTATCCTCTTCCCCAATTTCTCTCTCTATCCAACCCTTCACACCTTACTTTCTGACAGCCTCATATGGTTCTTAAAGTGTCTGATTTCCTGTGTATTTGTTTATTCCAAGTAAAATACTTTATCTTTAACTGGAGTCCTCTCTACAGTTAGTACTGGTATACATCAAAATTCTGCTGTTATCCTTCTCTTGTGGGCCTTCTTTGAGCTGTAATTTCCCCACATTCTAATATAATGCTGGCATTGTGGGTGGACCCCAACATCCACCACCTTTTAGGGTAACAAAGCAGTTGTTGCAGTCTGCCTCAATCGTAGGGCTGGCCTATCATAAACAGTGTCCAACTTGTTTCACAATTTGGTTCACAATAAACTGAGCTATTTTCTATGTCTGAAAGGGAACTTGTTCTGTTTTCTGAATCTACTTCAAGATATTGTCACATGGATCAATCTGTTCTGACTGGTCAAATGTCAAGATCTGAAAATCTATTCTTGCATTCTCTCTATCTGGTTGTTGAAAGTCCCGATTAACACAGGCTCAGGTCTCAGTTCAAGTTGGGGCATGTAGTCAACCAATTGTGCTTTGCCAGTACTTTGTGCACTCAACTTCTGGAGGAACATTACACCCACCTAGTGTGACAGAAGCCTCTGGCAACACAGAAAGCCACTTTACCTACCAGAATTCTGGACATCCTATTTGCTATTAGTTGCATTGTCATCATACAATACCCTTCCACTTCCCTTTGTGGATGCCTTCAGCAGTTCAGCAGAATGTCCCTTGCCACAAAAAACTTGCCCATATACCTCCATCTGAAGCATGATTGATACTTACAAGATATTGCTCTTACTCAAATGCAAAAGTTTTGCAATATTATTTGAGGGGCTAGTGAGTTCTTGCCCCAGGCACATGGGAGCGAAGACACAACATAAGGCTACAAGTTACAGCTCGATTCACTAGGATGTGCCCTGAACAGAATACTGACAGGCTAAGTGTTTGTTCAAGGAGATGGATGGGGAAGCCTTCTGCATCTTCCTGATGGAATAAAATGAGGTACACCTATGAGGATAACTGAGGTCATAATCCTCCCAAATAAGAATTCTGCCCCCCTTGAAATTTTCCTTCAGTCCCCAAATGTATAGACCTGCAGAGAGAAAGAGAAATCATTCATTCCTAGAACACTTCTGCTAGCAGAAAAGTAACCTTAGTAATGTTGCCTGCCCTGTTTTCCTTTAGACGCCTAAACTGTGTTTCTAAATACTGAACTGAGGTTTTGAGTTATGGCAAAATTACATTTGAGAGGGAAGTATTCTTGATTGGAGGGGGCAATGCCCACATTTTGCCCCCCCCATAACTACACCCCTGTATACCACTGAGATGCACCTTTCATCATAGACCAAGGAGTCCCTTGGCTGCTCCAGTCCACCCACACTTGTCAAAAATCCCTTATCTCCTAAGAATAGCTAGTAAGGACAAGTTGGTTGAGTAACAAGCCCTAAAAGCTCTAGCACCTCACGGTTCTCACTACAGTATACTATCTCAGCCCATACTACCTACCAGTTGTGTTCTAATTGCTTATTTATATATACAATCATTAATTAATATATTTCTTTCCTGCTCTGTATCAAAAGATCTCAGGGTGTTGTACAATTAAAATCAATGCACACAAGTTAGAACAATTTAATGCAATAAAAATGATTCAAATAGACTGAAAATTTGCTAAATATGGTGAACAAATTAAAACAGGTTTAAAAGACTGAAATGGTTTTAAAACCCT
The DNA here is from genome assembly GCA_948474755.1 of Ctenosaura bakeri. Classification (NCBI taxonomy): domain Eukaryota; kingdom Metazoa; phylum Chordata; class Lepidosauria; order Squamata; family Iguanidae; genus Ctenosaura; species Ctenosaura bakeri. The sequence continues at coordinate 151,395 of CAOLHI010000087.1, read as the reverse complement.
ATACGTTAACATTTGAGCTAAATCAGAGAGGTCCAAAGGCTTTAATAAACAGCTGTGTCTTTTTGTTGATGCCTATACAAGACCAGAGTTGGCACCTGTTGGGCTTCCAAAGGGAAGGCATCTCACAGCTGGGGGTGTGACAGCTGAGAAATTGCTGCATAAAAGACAGCCAAACTGATACCAGCACCAAATCATCTGAGATCAACAGAAAGAACAAGGTGAAAAAAAGCTGCTTAAACTGTAGGATAGGACTGTAGGATCGCACCCCAAAAGGTCTACTCAGTCACTCAAAAAGCATCTTGTTACACAAGCAAGGGTGGGTGGGATGCCAAGTGATCCTAAAGATTTCAGATGGGGAGGAGCAGCAGCTGAATGGCTGATTGTTTTTTTGGTTTGTTTTTTCATAGCTTGGCCATGACAAAAGTTCTCTCAGCAAGACATCTCTAACAGCATCTTGCCCATAAAAGTGAGAGGAGCGAAACTAAAGATCAAAGTCCATCATTGAGTAAATCAATTTTAAAATAATGCACTTTCAGCTTGTGGATCTTTTGTTCCCATACATCTCAGTTTAAATAAGAAAATCATGTTATTCTGGATCTCTTTATTTCATTGTTTATCCTTAAATTACTGGTGATATCTACACTCCTAATGAGAGATATAAATTCTTATCTTGGTTAAGTAAATATTAAATCTTATAGGATGGGACTACTACTGTCAAAAAATATGAAAAAATGTTACCATTATGGAAACTAACAGAAGCAAAAGCAAATAAATAAATAAGAACTCAGTGTTAAAAGCAATAATTCACTGCTTTTAGGAGCACTCTCCGATGTAAGCTTTCAAAACTATATGACAAATCTCACTTGCAGCCACAAACATTGCTTGCTTCAGAAATGTCCTATTGACCTTGAGTGATTGAATGACTGTGTCCATTGCTGCATTAAGCAATATATTACTGAGGGTTTCAGCAACCATCTTGAATCAGCCGAGTTAGTTACCAATGAATTTCAAATAAAGATAAATTCTGAGTTGAATTAAGAGGCTCCTAATGAGGCAGAGAATCTCAGGAACTTCAAGTAAAGCTAAAATAATTTCAGAAGAAAGACTGGGGAACAGTCTTGGGGAGAGGTACAGCAGGAAAAAGGAGAAGTTCAGTGCTGTGGAACTGGCTGGAGTAATTCATGTTTTAATCACTTTGTATTTAGATTATTGTAATTGTGAGAAGAGTGCCTGTACTTGTAGTGCGTACTAGAGGATTTTCTAGAAATTCAGCTAGGCTGTTATCTAGAGCTTAGGATGAAATGCTTTTTGGACTACAGCTCTCAGAAGGTTCAAAGTGCTTTGTCCAAGCTGGTGTATTCTGGGAGCCTTAGTCCTTAGTTCTTGCCTAAGCTTTTGTGATGCTTAGTTCTCAGTCCTTACTTAACTAGATCCTTACTTTACCTATATGGTTCTTACTGTAGAACCCTGACCTGTTTGTCTTGAGGTTACCCCCAAACCCTCAGAAAACACATCAGGCCAGACCTAAAATATTAGGACCACACAAACAGTCCCAAGTAAGCTATGAGATTGCAGGTGACTTCTCAATCAGCCTGGAAAAATTCCTAACTTTGGCCAAAGAGACTTCTCCTTCCTCAGGAAGAACGTAGTCATAACCACCTCTTACAAGAGCAAAGAGAAAAACCCTTTATTTTTAAAAGGAGGGGTTGTTACAGATTTGGGGTGACAATGATCTTATAAAGCATATAATGCATGTGCAAGAATAATTGCTTTCCCAGGACTAAAATTCTGGTAGATGGTTGATAATAAAGTAACTTCTGGTTACCAATCAACAATGAACCTTGAATCACACATATATTCATTCAGTAGTGAAGTATAAGAAATATTGTTACAGAGAGCACTGGGAACCCAAGCATTACCTTTGCCAATTAATGTCAGGGTAATTTAAGTAGGACAAGGGGTTGACAATAGGAACAACCTTCAAAGTTAATTAGAATTCAAAATGGAAGAACTTTAGTTAAGCAAATGCAGAGAGACAGAGAAAGAGTGCCTTTAACTTATTTAAATAGGCAATACCCTCTGTGAATTGAACTGTCCAGGGCACTGAATCTCTAGCAGCCCTGCAGAGTAGACCAGGGGAAAAGCTGGGAAACACTCTCTGTTTTGTCTGTACTCTTTTACTGCTTACACCTGCAGGACGACCTGATCCATTAGATATTTTAGGCACAGTGCCTAGGGCCTACAAAAACTTTAGGGCCTATGAAAACAAGGTAATACATCAAGGTGAGGCAGGCAGTTGAATACAAGAGTGCCTTGGGCCTATGAAAACCTTTCTGCAGCCCTGGTTGCTTGGGTCAGGGAATCTCAGAAGCCCTGTAGCAGGCCTCAAAGTTGAGTCAGTCATCTATAAGGAAAGGTGCTCCTTCAAGTATCCAGGTCCCTAGCCATTTGCCTGAATGGTTAGCTAGATAGGGGACAGCACATTTGTTACATAACAGAGAGGTCAAATCCATCAATCCCATTTTACATCTCTTCATTTGCAACCATATCTGAAAACCAGTGTATGTTAATTATCCCATCCTTGACTGACCACCATGTGTACAGAATGGTGAACCAGATAGACCTTTGGTCTGAGCCCTACATGGTTCTTTTTCGCCTAAATCCTGCCGTTAGCCACAACTAGAATAGACACATTGAATCAGTGGGATTTTGTGATGGGGCATGGTGGCAATCAGAGTGTCTGTCAACACCAACCACACAAAACCTACCTTGCTTGACCTGCCACGATGAAGGAACAGAATCTCCTAGGGCAGCAACAGCAAGTGGAGAAAAGCAAGAAGAAAGAGAAGTTGCAACAATGCTGAGGAGAGAAGACATGAAGGGAAGTGTGGGTGAAATCGGAGAAAGAGAAGGAAGACGAGGAGTGTTTGTGGTGACAGGGAAAATGAGGGCCAGGCAGACATGGAGGAAAGGTATTAGAAGCTGGCAGATGAGAAGAGGCAGCCAGAGAAAGGGAAAGGCTAGGTTCAGAGTTCAGCTGGTGGGAAGAAGAAGGAAACACCTGGGTTCTGACTTGAAGAGAGGCTGAACTAGATTGGAAGGAGAGTTATTAGATGTCTCTAAGGCAGGACGGGTTAAGATTTTCAGGCTACCGGGGGAGGGGGGGCACCAAGGAAACATTATTGACTGGAAGAAAAGGAGACCTCAAGAGAGTCCATGCCAACCTCAGAAGGAAGAATCTCAGGAGTCTCCATGGCCCTTTTTGCACCTTACCTGGTGCCGCTGGCATCACACGGGGATCGCGGGAAAAGCCTCGTCCAGGAGGCACTCACATTCCCTCCACTTCCCCTCCACACCAGCTCTGTGCTGGCTGGAAGAAAACATGAGCACTCCCCTCCTTCCTTCTGCATCACAGCCGGGTACTTTCCCAGGCTGCATTTGGGGACGAAGCACAATGGCCGCGCGTTCGGAGCCTCCACGTGCAAGGTAAGTGTGTGTGGGTCACGGGAGGGATGTGCAATCACGCATCATTTTTGGCAACAAGCCAAAAATGATATAATGTGTGATCACCCCCTAATGGCCTCAGGAGAGTCACGCGATTGCGAGGACAACATGTGGAACAGTCCTTACAATCGTGTGATGCTCCCAAGGCCATTTTGCAACAGGACTGGTGTGCAAAAAGGCCCCATGTTGGGAAAGCAGGAACAGGAAGTAGACAGAGTGGGAGGCTATGGAAAAAGGTTTTGGAGAGCCTGGGACTGGGATGCTGTTTTGAAGGAACATGGTAATTTCCTTCTGTTGGCACATGCAAGCTGCTTGTCTATTATATCCAGGAGTGGGTGGACCTTCATACCTAGATCTCTGTGGTTTATCAGGCCAATGCCATCTACATTCACTGGCCTACAGTGGATAATTAAAACAGCATAACCAACATTTTTTTCACCAAGTCTCTCTCTGTGATTGGTTTCATGGATCCTCAAGGCCAGGTGTGTTCCAGGTCTATGCCCATCCTGGCCGGGCCTACAGATTTTCCTATCTGTCAACTGATCATTCAACAATAGACTTAAGGAGTCTGCTCTATTTGGGGATAACCAATAGGATTTGAGTCCTTCTGTTTATATGTTCAAAACCTAATATTTTTCCTGCTACTTAGTTTCTGGCTGGCATTTCTGACAGGTTTTCCTTTTTTTAAAAAAATATTTGGGTGTTATGTTATTGGAAAATAAGCAAATAGCCACAGGTGTTCTAATTTAGAGGAAATAGCAAATTGCTAATAAACTAAATGAACTCCAATTTTGCTCCTTCATCTTCATTTAATGAAATGAAGAGATTAAAAATTGCAGTTTAGAGATTTCAAAGATTTCTAATTTAATTACCAATCAACTTCTGATGTAAACATCGCTACCATTGCTTGCATTTTAAGCTTGCTTTAACACTGCCATTGGCTCTCATTTTCAGACTTATGTATGGTTTATGAGGCTGTAAAGACTTCTCACAAATATTCTTACTTTCAGTGGGAAAGGATCTCTTGACTGACTGAGATCCTCACTGAGAAAATGGCCAACTGAAACAGGATGATTAAGCGATTGATTGCATTCCAGAGTGTTTCTGCAAAACAAATTCATTTGAGCACCCCTCCTCTTTGTTGTTGCTGTATACCCTCAGGACATTTCCAAGGTATGGTAAACTTGAGATGAACCTATGATCGGGTTGTCCAAGGTCACCCAGACAGTTTCCATGGCTGAGCAGAAATTCAAACGCTGGGTCCCTGAGTCATAGTCCTATGCTCAAACCACTATACCATGCTGGTTCTTGCAGACAGTAATCTTATTTCTTTGCAGTTGGAAATGCATGGACATGTTTTTCAAACTCCATATGCTAGCCATTATTCAAGATGGACAAATTCACTCCATTTTCACCTTCTTCCCCCATTTTAATTTGCTGGTAATTTTGTAAGAGATCCCAGTGAATCTCTTAAGCAGAGTAATCATTTAACAAGCTAAAAGCTAAAAGACAATTAGTTTCACACCCACCCACATCCATACCAGCAAAGAATTTGCTTCCCCCACACCATTGTGTCATCCAGTGACACAGAGGGGAGGCACCTTTGCTGGTCTCACATGAAGTGAAGCTATGTGGATGTCAAGACACATAGCGCCATGATGAAGGAGCCAGGGCAGAGCATGGGAGCTCATTTAAGGCTGAGCTGCCCCGCCTCTACTCTCTTTGGCAAGTTCATGTGACCTACTCTCCCATCTCTAACGCAGTGTAAACTTGTTGGTCGCTTCAGGGCCAGGCAGGAACCCCCCCCACCTTTCCACAAGTTTTTCACATACCCTACACTGCTGCAGGGGACTGGGCAATTGGCTACAGGGTGACATCTTAAATAGGTTCTCCCTGGCAGGTAAGAGGGGGTAGAAATTTGGAATTCAGTGGACATCTATGGCACCCATTTGGTGAAGGATAAACCTCTGGAGCTCCCTCTAAATGTCCTGAGAGATGGTGGGATGATAAAGACTGCCATTGAGGCTGGCCTGGAAATACTGCCCTCACTTTGGATTCTGCAATGAAGAGACATATATCCTTAGGCTTGCCTTTCAGAAAATGGTCATCGGAGGTCACAATCCAGTTTCATGGATTCGCCTCGGGACCTTGGTGTTTTGCCCATGGCTGAGGGGGCAGTCCAGGGGACACCACTTGCTTCAGCTACTCCTGCAATAGGTCTCCCCACACCTTGCATTTCTCAGAAGTTGAACATAAATAGGCAGTAATTTAAATAAAGTTGTCCATATTTAACCCAAGCCTTGTTGTGTGGTCTCTTCATTTCATGACTTGGTCAGCAAATAGAGATGCATAGTCTTCTTTGTAAAACATATAAATGTAGCTTTACTTAGTAAAATTTGTGGATAATCAAATACATGGCTTAATGGAGGAGAGAGAGACAGGAAGAAGATAACTGAAGGTTAGAATGATGCAATAAGAGGGTGGAGGCAGAAGCAGTATGGTTACAGACGGCAAAATGAGGGTATTGTTCCCAAATAGGAATTCTACCTTTCCAAATGAAATTTTCCTTCAGGCTCCGAGTTTCTAGTATTGTATGAATAGATTTCTACATTCAACATTCAGTCTGATGTTGTCATTAAATGTTATGCATTAAGCATCAACTTGAGCCATTCAGAGAATGTCATTCTAACAATATATCATTCTGTACTGGCGGAATCACCTATATTTGTATCATCATCATCATCATCATCATCATCATCATCATCATCATCATCTTGCTTTTTGCCCAAATTTGGACCTCAAAGCAGCTTACATATTCAAACAATAGAACTTAAAATATATAAATAGTATATATCAAAACTAGATTGAACTATAAAAGAATTACACAGCTAAGAGGAGTCTCACTTTCCTTCCATATCAAAGAGGAAGAACTTTCTGATTTTTTTTTTGTGGGGGGGACATTTTTATTTAAAATGATCTTTGGCAAAACTCTCATCCTTCCACACCCATGGTAGAGCGTAATGACAATGGTAGGTTTGTGCCAAGCCAGTATCTCATGGAACTGCTGATTCTAAGAGTCCAAAAGGAATTTCTGCTAGGCCTTGTGACTGAGTTCAATTTTTTGGTTCTTTCCTTAATGAAATTGGAAAGGACTTTCATTTTTCCAGTCCAGCACATTTTCCAAAAAAAAAATCCCACTCTGATATAGTTAATGTGGCATGTTATGTGAGAAACAGCCATTTCAGAGCTGAATAGCCCATAGAAATGAAGCTATTTAATTCAAATTATCTGATGAATGTAATGAACAAATGTGCCTTGAAAGATGGGACTTTCTGGTCTCCATTTTTCTTTTTCTTTCAGTTTTAACCACCCAGAAATAAATAGGACTTGAAAGAATAGTTACTTACCTTATAAAACAATGGGAATAGCTTTTTCTAAGAACAGGAAAATTTTAATATTTTTCCCCAAGAGACATTATTGTTTTATAGACTTTATATTTAATCGTTTTCCTTTTGGGAGAAAAAAAGAGGCAAGGCTATCTCATATTGGCTCAATCTCTACAAAGCCAGGAAATTAGATGCTAAGCATGATGCTTTCACAGATGTGCCTGAGATCGCTGAAGATATTCTGCAATAGCACAAATTGATTACAATTTAGCCTCCATGTACCCAATTCTCCTTGGTATTTCACAGAGCTTGGAGAGCTAATCTTTTGGTCTACAACTCCCAGAATACCCACTAGCACACCCACTGGGGCATGATGGAAGGTGAGGATCCCAGTCATCCAAAAGAGCAATTTTCCCCCAGCCCCAAGGCTTTCTGAAGACCAAAGAAATTGGCTGCATCATGCCAACCACTCACAATGTCTAACTGGCTATGTCTCATAACTAAGCATTTTGGAATTGGCCAGCTCTGTGTGAGTCCATACCAGTTGCTTCCAATGGCTGTTGCAGTTCCACAGCAGGAGTGAATACCATCTGAAGATGCAGAACAAGAACAAGAACGAAGAACAAAAAAAGAAACAGATGTGAATGGAAATCTACTTCTGGTTTGGGGTAGGAGACTGTTTTTTAACATAAAGAGGTGAAGAATATTGCAGTTGTTTAAAAAGTTTTTTTATTGTTTATTATAAAGGCTGGCTGGGAAAGTTCCCTCATTACAAACCAACTTATAATCACGTAAAGCTGAATTGCAAAACCATGGCTATGCTATTGGGACCAGTGCACAAGCAGAACCAGAAGTGTGGCCATTCTGCAATGGTCCTGATGTTCAACATGTCCCCATGCATGACATGTGCCATTGTGCAATGGGAGGCCCTGTTGAACAAGAGGACATCTTGCCTGGTGCCCCATTACGCATCCCTGCATTTCACTGGCATGATTGTGTATCATGTCAGCAACATAGCTCCACCATTCTCATTACTCCTGATGCAGGATCCCAGCTGTCATTTCTATCCCACCCTATCTCATGAGATGGCAGCGTCTTACTAAAATCAATTAAAATCAACATAAACAGGTTATAGGATAGGACAGGGTTCACACTGACAGTGGATGCAGCTGAAGCCAATAGTGCAAGGGACAAGAGGCAGAAGTGGCTGAGCTCACTCCTTTCTCTCTAGTTGTTTCTCCCTCCAATTAACAGAGTTCTGGGGAAAGAAGAGATTCCACTTGCATAGGTCTAGACCACTTTTAAATTGAAACCCAAGACTGCATGAGGACAGACCACAGACCACATGTGACCCTATGACCAATGGTTGCCTACTCCTGGACTAAGAGGGCCTGGAGGGTTTTTGGTCGGTACTGGCAGTACCCAGTAACTGGCTGAGGTTCTACACCATCTTTGTTGTTGCTGTTTGCCTTCAAGTTGTTTCTGACTTACAACTTACGAAGTGCCCAAGATCACCCAGTGGTTCCCATGGCTGTGTGGTGAATTAACTCTGGTCTCCAGGGTTGTAGTACAATGCACAAACTTCTACTCCACTCTGGCTCTCAGCATAGTGTAAATATCTGTTGGTGGAGTTATGCTATGGTAGTATTCCACAGTCCTTATTATGAACACCACCATGGTATAATATATGAAAAAATATGAACGTGGATAACTGTCATCTCATTGCACAATGCACAATGAACAGAGGCTGTGCACAATGCCACACTTCTCTAGATGTTCCCTTGTGCATCTGCAATAGTTCTATTTAAGGGACTCTACTCCCACCACTATCAGTTGGATATGGCCACCAGCTGGATATGTCTGTTCTGCAGTGTCCCCAAAAGTCCCGTTGCATGTGTAGCACAACTTACAACTGTATATGTCACCAACAGAATTTTCACCATCATGCATGACCCACATAAAAGGATACTCACATGATCAAGGGACAATGTGGCTGTCCCATTGTCCTTGGCCCTGAGATCAAACAGGTTTCTCCGGCATTATTTTAGAAAAAAAAAAATCAGAGGCCTTCTCTCCTGAATATGAAAAAATGTGTGAAATTTGCTATGTTCTTCAACCACAATATTCTCCCCCATTTTTATGAGTCAAATTTTTACATATATTCCTAACGTGGAAAGGTCTATATTAATTCATTTGTACATTTAAGGCCCTTGCTTGTTGTCTTAAATAAATGAGAATACAGACAGCACCTGACTCCAAAATTCCAGATCACTAATCTCAGCAACTCCATGTAGATGTTGAAACCTAAGGGGATGGTTTTGAGCCCTTCCTATGTTACAAAGACTAAGGAGGAGGAACCATTTTGTTAGAAACAAAAATAGGCAGCAACCTTAATTCAGCATGAGCTTTTCTTTTCTTTTCTTTTACTTTTTGAATGGATGCAAATAAAGACTCCTAAAAATTAAAGCTCTGGTCCAGGGCAGATAATCTGTCAGTTTTAGTGTCTTCTATAGTTGATGTTTAAAAATTAAAACAACTCGAGTCCATTCTACCCAAACTACAATAAATCTGCAAAACTCAATCATTTCTTATCTAAAATAAGCTTGTTGTTTCTTCTTGTGTGCCTTCAAGTCATTTCTGATTTATAGTGACCCTAAGGTGAACCTTAGTTTTAGAATCACAGTTTTCTTAACAAGATTTGTTCAGAGGTGGTTTGTCTTTGCTTTCCTCAAAGGTTGAGAGACAGTGATTTGCCCAGGGTCACCCACTGACATTCCATGGCTAAGCAGGGATTTGAATTCTGATCTCCAAAGCATCATAGACCAAAACTCAGACCACTACACCACAACCTTTTTTTCACCCATCTATACCAGAGGAACACTTGAGAGTGGATCTAGCTCTTAGTTTCCCTTTCTATAGAGGTGACTGGTAGAATTTCAGGCTTTCTAAATGGGCTGTGTGTGTATAGCCTTGGCTGCTAGATCATAATGAGAATTACACACACCAGAACCAGTTGGCAAAGGTAGTTCTGTCTCTAGCATACAGCACCAAATTGGATTATGTATCTCTGGTCAAAAAGGTAGAGAAGGCATAGTAAAGGCAAGAAGCGTCTTATGAGGAAACAGGTTAAATAGTACTTTGGACAACTCCAAGTAAGTCCTGCTATCTCCTGCTGAAAAACTATACAATGCACACGATTCTCTTTCCTATGCCTTCCCACTTGGAGATATCGTACATGTAGGCTCTACCAAACCATATCCTCTGCTTTAAACAAACTGCAGCCTTTAGATTCTGCACTAATTATCGCATGGCGGATGCCTTCTTGGGGTGAGAAAAACTAGTACTGACATCCCATTAGTGACCTACACAATGCACATTTTTGGTATGGCAGATGGAAGAATACATCATCTTCATCCACTATGAGCCCCTCTTCATGTGACCCACCTGTTTTTTGGCTGGACTTGCTACCCCATATCTACTCAATGGCCAGAGGATAATGGAGAAAGGACAGGGGTATGATCAATCATCAGTTGGCTGTGTTTCTGAGATGACAGTAGGAAGATGTCATCCTCCTGCACCTCTGGTGAACCAATATGAAGATCCAGGAGGACATGTGAACCTTCTTGCCACTAGCTCCTGAAACACAGCCAGATACTGTCTTGCCTTCCTTACCACCTCTTCACCCTCCCAGATGCTAAATAGCTAGGGAGGGACTCACCTAGGCTTGTGGCGGTGGGGAAATACACAGCTACACATGGTGGAACATTATGCACTGCCACTGTGGTACAGGATTTCAGAGAAAGATTAATCAATTCCTTGAATTGCCCCACCACTTTGGGGTGTTTTCCAGAAATATCTATATCCATATTTGTCTGTATCTATCTGAGCATGCACGTGCACACACACACACATACTTTCCTCCAATAGCTGCCAAATTCTCAGTCTACCTTCTGTAGACATCCTCCTGCCTCAGTTGGAAGACAGATGGTAATGCTCAAGAGATGTTGCTTTTGACCTTCATTCATGCTAAGAAAAATCATGATTTATTTCCTGAGTTCTCAAGAAGAGACGGCATTTAAAAAAAGAGCTTCATCCCACCTTCACTTTTTTCACTTTCTTCTTTGCACGTCCCTGAACTTTCCAAAGAGGATTTGGTTTGCTGTATCCAAGCTGGCAACATTCAGACAAAACCTTTTAAGGTTACTGTTATTTAAACAAAGACTTGCCCTATACTGTGGCCCATGCCTTGTCAAACAATAATCATTTGTCACTCTGCATTAGGCCTAACTGGAGATACATCAAATTCCCAGTCAATTCATGATCAATGTCAAAGAATTGGAGCATATGTTGGCAGCAGCTGTATAAACCTGCTACTCTGATCTCTCTCTAAACTAATTAATTACATCGCTCCCCGACATATGTTAATAGCAAAACCCACATGATATATGCTAATATTATGAGAAGGCTTTGCCACACAGAGTGTTTCAAAACCCCAAACTGACATACGTGATGGTTTCTTGAATAGACAGGGAAAAAAATTGCATTATGTGTTGGTAGAGAATTATTTGGGGTCACCCCATTGGGGGTCTTCTATAATCAGAGCTGAAAAATACTTTGTTAACCCTGTCATTTTATATGGCACCATAAATGTACAGCCTCTTTGCCATGCTGCGCCCCTGCCTCAAACATCTTGCAATGCAAGATCTGCCCAGAGGTGAGGAGTCAGAAACAGACAAATGTAGCAAGAGATTAATACAAGGAAATATGTGTATATTTGAGGAAGAAGAGTTAGGCAGAGGCTGGAAAGATTCTTTTTTTAGGACTACGGTTTGGAAATTCTGCCAGTCAGCATAACTAATGGCCATGGGACTTGAGGATGAAAGAGTAAATTATCCAGGTACTGGAGCCAGGTAGCAGATCCCATGAAGATGCATTGCAGCCTCTGCCTTGGACAGAGTCAATCAGGGTGAAATTATACATTGAAGGCAATGCTTATTCCCTGTGATAAACCTGTCAGTCTGCCTATGGCAAGGATTCCTCAAAGATGTATGACTCAGCAATCAGAGTTGCAGAGAAAATGCCACCAAGTACAAGATACATAAGTGAGGGCAAATCACATCCTATGACAAAAAGACATTTTCCACCACTTGAGTACATTTTCCACCAGTTCTAAACTAGATCTAAACACACTAAATTCATCAGCATTCTAGTTCATGGAGAAGATATTATCACCCATAGGCTACATGATGCCCTTAGTCTAATTTTGTGTCCCCTCCAGTCATCCCAAACCCCTCATAGCACTCAGAACTCTCCCAATAATTTTACCTCTCTGGAGTGACATTATTACTCAAAGCACCCACTTAATTCTCAGACACACCCATCTCCAAAATATCCAAATTCTGAAAATGAGCTTTAAAAAGGAAACTGAAAAACAGAAGTAGACTTCTCATCACTTCTGGGTATGACTTTTTTGGCCAAACATCTGTAGCTGCAGAAGATCATGGGGCAGGGTGGAGAAGCTGGCTCTTACCACCAATACCTATCCTAATATACTTTCCTCCTCATTCAGTTTACAGTCTTTTGTTTGGATTAGTAGTTGAACTATTTGCATTCTCAGCAGAACATAGAGATCAAAACAGGAAGAGGGGTGTTCTCAGTTATCAGCAAAGTTCTTCTCTTCATTGTCAAGTGCTGGTCCAAACGCAGCTATACTGCACAATTAGATCTCTTAGGAAGAAGTTCAGGGGAGTGTGCTAGAGAATTCTAAGCATGTTGCCAAACTACAAATCTCATGGGAATCAGCTAAGGCATTTAAAGTGTATCCGATTGCTATAATTAAATGGTATGACTATATCCAGAGAAAGGACTTTGCCACAAAAGAGAGATGGCTACCTTCTGTGGGTCTGAAAATTATTTTCATGCTGTCTTGAATGTCAACAGGCCACACTCATCTATTTTTTGAACCCTCACTTAAGCTTAATACACCCTAAATTCAGAGGGGGATCCTGTAGCACCAGGGTCACACTGTGGATAGTGCTGGTAAACTGTATTCATCCTACTAATTATGGTTTGCTCAACCTTGATGTAGCGGGACAGAAAGTCAATGACAAAGGCAACCCCATTCACTAATATTATTTTGAAATATCCCATGCCCATAGTAATTGCTGAAGTAAAATTAAAATTTTGTACATGACTAAATGAGTAGTAGAACTAGATTGTTCTCCATCTCCTCCCACCCTTCATCAGGTAATATTAAAAATAGACATGCAGAGTTTCTGACCTATCAGTAGAAGGCAAGAAGTAATTAAATAAGTGACTGAGTCTGCGTCTTAACTCTTGTGTTTTATAGCCAATGTACACCGTCTTCAGAAACCTTTTTACTTTGAACTTAATTAAAAGCTTGAATTAAGGCCCACAAGATGCCACTTATGTGAAGAAATGAGACATAGTCTGAAAATAATGAATCACCGGTCTGATGCATCCCTCTTTTTGTGTCTTTTTAAAAAAGCCCTGAAGATCCATTTCGTGGTACAGTGCTGATCTTAATTTTTCCAGCAAAATGAGATGTTAAGGCTAGTTTGGGGAGTCCGCCCTGGAACTTTATCTCTTTTGCAGCATTGCAAAATTTAAACCGGCCTTCCTCTCCTGCATTTAAAGAAAAAATCTTGAAAGCCACTTGTAATTTGGAAATTTACATGTTTGTAATCTGGGTTTTTCATAGTGTGTTTTCAGCCACTTTGGGTCTCTCTGTGCCTACCATACTCAAAGGTACATTGGGTGGAAACACAGAAGAGGGCCTTCTTAGAAGTTGCTGATAGGCTGTAGGACTCCTTTCTTAGACAGTCTAGACTGGCATCTTCCAAGCTATTCTTCTGGAGATTTTTAGAATAATAGAGTTGGAAAAGACCACAGGGGCCATCCAGTCCAACCCCCCTCCCCACATGCAGGAACCCACGTCAAAGCACTCCATCCAACCTCTGTTTAAAAACCTCCAAAGAAGGAGACTCTACCACACCCTAAGGCAACATATTCCACTGCCAGACAGCTCTGACCAACAGGAAGTTCTTCCAGGGGATCATGTAGTACGAATCCATTGCTCTTTGTCCTAGTTTCTGGAGCAATGGAAAACAAGCCTGTTCCCACTTTGATATGACATCCTTTCAAATATTTAAATATCACTATCGTGTCCCCTCTTAACCTTCTCTTCTGCATACTGAACATCCCGAGCTCCCTGAGACACTCCTCATAGTGAATGGCTTCCAGACCCTTCACCATTTTGGTCACCCTCCTCTGGATATGTTTCAGCTTATCAAAATCTTTCTTCAAAGGAGGTGCCTAGAACTGGACTGAGGGCTTTTTGTTTCAGCAGGGTTTTGAGGGGTAATTTCTGAGAATCACAGGACATTTCAGAATGTGTCGTTATTTCTTCTTTTCTTTTTAATGGCCACACTTTTTAACTATTGTTAATTTAATTATACTTTTAACTTCTGTATGGTGTTAACCTTTTTCTTAGTTGTATCTTTTTTACAATTTTTTTTTATCTTTTTATTCCTAACTAGGAAAAGGTGGGAGGAGAAGATCAGATGATGATGATGATGATGATAGTGATAATGACAATGACAATGATTTTAAGGTGGCCTTTGGGATACATTTGAAGAACATGGTATGCATCTTTCAACTGAATAAATCAATAGATCCAAATTATATGTTTCACCAAGGCATTGCTGAATCTATTGCACAACATCCAGCTGGGAGCAAAATCTCAGCAATAAAAATCATGAATGCTTAGAATCTCTAGAGAGATAGAGTATGAGGATCACCAGGCAGTTAACAGGTGGCTTCTTTTAAGTACAGATGCTGAAAGTCGTCACTGCAGATGGCTGTGCAGCGGAACATGCAAAAAAAAAAAAAATGTCTTAATTGAAGATTATGATTTTTTTTTTCCCCATAAAGAAATAAGCAGCCCTTTTTATCTTTGTTCAAGCGGGATGTTTAAAGGTGAACTCGCATTACCAGAACTTAAAAGAACGTTGCTGATCTCGTATAGTTTGAAGGAATGAAACATGTAATTGAAAAGTTTCAGAGAGGAAAGTTTTCACAGAGTTATTAAATCATGGGCCATTTCCACACTACACTGTTATAGTACTATTATTTCACTTTCAACATCCTATGGAATCCTGGGGTTGCAGTTTAGGGAGGGGCATTTAGAATTCTCAATCAGAGAGCTCTTGCACCTCAGTAAACTGCAAACCCCTGAATTCCACAGGATGTTGAAAGTGGAATAATAGCACTATAACAGTATAATGTGGAAATGGCCATAGAGTTGGAAGAGGTTTCATGGGCCACCAAGTCAAACCACCCTGTTCAATGCAGGAACTCCAGGTAGAGCATCTCCAGCAAGTAGCTGTCCAACTTGTTTTTGAAGACATCCAAAGAAAGAGAACCCTACTACCTCTCTAGGCAAATGGTTCCATTGTTGAACCGCTTTCACTGTCAAGAAGTTTCTTCTAATGTTCAAACAAAATCCACCCTCCTATGATAGTAATTTCAAACTATTAAACCTGGTCCTACCCTTTGGTGCAGGCCTGCCCCCATGTCTCTTTGACAGCCCTTGAGGAATTTAAGGAGTGCCATACCAGCCCTCAGTCCTCTCTTTGCCAGGCTGAACAGGCCCAGCTCCCCCAACCTTTCCTCATATGTTTTGTTCTCCATACCTCTTATCATCCTTGTTGCCCATCTCTGAAACCACTCCAGTTTGTGTGTATCCTTAAAATGAGGTGTCCAGAACTGAACACAGTACTCCAGATAATGCCTGATTATTGGACTATTACTTCCTTTGTCTTTAGTGATTTCATTTTATAATGTATTGTTAAAGGACTAGAAAATAGGAATGGAAATCTTTGGCAATTTTGTTTGCTGTTATTGTTATTTGCAGTGAAGTTGGCTGTAACTCATGACTGCCCTAAGAATGAGACATCTCTAAGAGCCCTGGTCATCAATTGCCCTGCTCAGGTTTTGCAAACTCAGGCATGTGGCCTAATTGACCTGTAGTGCAGTCTCTTCCTTTTCCTACTGCATTACATTTTACGAAGGTTATCATCTTTCCCAGTGGGTTGCATTGTCTTGCATCCAAAGTACAACAGCCTCAGTTTAGTCATCTTGGGTTTCTAGTGAGACCTCAAGCTTGATTTGCTCTAAAACCCATTCATTTGCCTTTTTAGCAGTCTATGGTATCCATATAACTCTCCTCCAACACTCAGTTTCCAATGAGTTGATTTTCTTCAGTCCACCTATACCTAGAAATAGAAAGGACTACACCATGGATGATTTTGTTCTTGCATGCAAAAGCAAAGGGCATCATTTTTGTTGTGTTTTTCTCCACTCAAGATTAAGATAATTTTTGTCCATTTTGATTAATTTCTCACATTTCAGGAATCTTCTCTGGACAATTTGGATGTACAGAAAACATAGGCTGGACTCCTGTTGGTGAATCCCAACTAGAGCAGACCCATTGAATCAACATCTCAATAATGAGTCATCACACAGATACGTCCAATTGATTCAATGACTCTGCTCAATCCAGTTCTGACAATAGTATTTAAGCTACTATCTTCTGTGCAGGAATAAGATTTTCTGTGCAACCAATATTCTTGCAAGAAATCCCAAAATGTGAAAAATATTGAGGTCCATGAGCATTATTTTTCAAACTATTTCTGCTCCACCCTCCCATAGGGATGGGAGAAGGAAAGGACCACAATGAGAGTTCTGCATGATATTGTCATTGTTCGGTCCCTCTCCTGTTCCCAGGAGATGCAATCACAGGGTATACATCCCACCACGTGTCCACACTTACCTTCTCTATGAAGGCCCTGGAAGCACATGGGAGGCACTTCCCGCCCCAGTACAGTCTGAGAAAGTACCCAGATGCATTGTGGCAGGAAGAGGCAGAGCCATCGTGTTTCCTTCTGCAGCAAGCAAGTGAGCTGGTGCAGAGGGTAGAGTTAGCATCAGTTCTCTCATCCCAGGAAAGGCTCTGCCAAGAAGACACTGGGATGACCCTGGACCCAGGTAAGTTGCATAAAGTGCCTCAGTCTCCAGCTTATCAATGTCTTTCCTGAAGGATACCCTTGTCAATATCCTTCCTGAACTGTGGTGCCCAGAACTGGACACAGTATTCCAGGTGGGGGTCTGACCAAAGTGGAATAAAGAAAAGCTGCCTTTAGAAATTCCTCACTGAGTATGTGCAAGCAGAAAAACACAGAGAGAAGGGAGGAGCAGATAAACCTGCCCCAATACCTATCCCCACCATGGTTCATATGTTGTTGTTTTAAAAAAAAGCATAGATTTGTAAGTTTGACCCCTAGAGGTGGAGGCTGATGACAGAAAAGAGTATCATTCCTGGATGAATTCTAGAAAAAGGCTTCAAGGATTTCCATAAGGTTCAAAATATTTTTGCTTACTTATGCAAGGTTTATATAACCACAATTTCTTTCCACACATGTATATTTTTGGCTTCAAACAAAAGGTTTGCTGGAACATATTGAGTTGCTCTTCTGTTTTATGGTATAGGAACACACCTCTATCCATTCGCTATTATTTCTGCCTCTGGTACCAAATTTTCTGTTCAGGAAGTGATGGCCATCCATAGTATCGTCTGCTCTCTTCACTCAGGTATCCCTGTACCCAGTTCTGCAGGGGGATGAACTGAAGACATATTAAAGCCTTGGAACTCTATGAAGCAATTCAATTCCCCCTGAGCTCCCAAGTTTTATTTGGGTTTTTTCAACTCTTGGATTTTCTTTTTCCCCGCCGTTTATGCCAAGAGTCAGCCTCTAATTCAAAATGTCACTTGGGTGACCCTTATTTGAAACAAAGCAGACATTCTAATTATCATTCCTTGGTTGTACTTCAGGCTCAAATGTCACTGGGCATATAGCTCACCTTTATGCGTGAAGAGCATCTCTGTGCTTGTGGCTTCATTTTCACTGACAGATCTGCTCCGGCTCCATCCTCAGGCCTGTCGATCAAAGTGGTCGAGAGATCACACTCTTACTGTCTAGCTAGCAGGAACTGTGCCACAGCTGCTAAAGTTTTCCCTCAAGAAAGTTCAGAATCTCAGAAGGGTAAGTGGGAAGTGGAGGTGAAAAATTAAGAGGTGGGCCTTCTGGACATAACAAGTGAACAAAAACAAGAGATAAAAGACTCTGGCTGAGCTCCTACTTTGTGCTCATGTATTACAAATCTCCACTTACATAGTTATATGGAGGTTCTGCTACACCACCTTTCCGCTGAATATTAACATTAGCCTGTGGGACCCTGTGGGATCCATACACTCTACTGTCCATTTACTGATCTCTGCAGCTACCAAAGAGTTGCTGCAACCGACCCATTCCCTTCGTGGTTCCACCAATACATACAGCTCTGTCAAGACCACAAGCCTTTCAAGATCTCATTCCACATCTGTGAAACGGTCTTCCTTTGGACCTCTGGCTGGAAGAGCATCTCACCCATTTTCATAAACAGTGGAAGATCTTCTTCTTTGATTCACCATCTTAAGCCACTGAGTTGTGTTTAAGGTGCTGAAATGGGTAGTGACTGGTGGGGTGTTGGGAATTTCATGCCACGAATTGTTGTGGTGTTATGTTTTATTATCTTTGTCCCTGGTTGTATATGTCAAAGTTCCACCCTTTGATGAAAAGGGCATTATAAATAAACATTATTATTGTCATCACCATCATCATCATTCCATATCCGGTGGGAATAGAGGAGAATTGGAAAAGTATCTGGCTATGTTTTGGTAGGCAGACATGAAATGATTACATTACTCTCTGAGATCTTCTGGGGTCCTCCAGAAGTCTCCTGGATGACATAATTATTTCATCTCTTGCTATAAGGACATAGGCCCTTTCCTCACCGGCCTATTAAAATGATGCAGAGCGACCTCCAATGGAGGTCTTCTGCACTGTGGAGTGGACTGGGGAAGACTACTTTTCGTAGTTCCGCACCTCAGTCTGCTCCGGAGCGACTGGAAATGGTGGTGCAGTGTGCTTTTTTAAAAAAAAAAAAACTCTTTTAAGAGATTTTTAAAAAGTACGGAGTGCACAACCTCGTGTCGCTCTGTCACCACACTCCAGTGCAGATTTGCAGGCGCACGCTAGTGTGTGCCTGCAGATCTGCTGGGGGCGGGCTTTAGGCTAGCGAGCTTCTCCGGTCTGTGGAGAGCCTCCACCAACCGGAAGCCACCATTTTGGACGCCGGAGCAGTGCGGAGCAACGAGCTCGCACTGCTCCTCGTCAGGATGGACCCAAACAGACTCACCAAAAAGCCGGTGAGTAGTGGCAGGGAGCGTTTCCCTCGCTGCATGCGGAAAGGGCCATAGTCAGATGCCCCACAACTCTCACCAGACATAGAAAGGCCTTGGGGAAGGGCTACAGTGACTCTGAGTGGCCTGGGTGAGTTTTGATCAGTTCAGAGGGAGGGAGGAAATACAAACCAAAAGTAGATGTACACAAACATAAGGTGACTTATATGCACGACAGACAGCACACCAGCCATTGTGCTATCAGTGATATATCCTACATTGTGCCTGCTTATTATCAGATTGTGTAGTGAGGGATATAGTCCTAAGGACTAAACTGATACATTTAGGGCACTGAGGAACAGTTATGCAGCATCAAAGAATATAAGTCTGCATGGTTGGAATCTTTCTGATCCGTCTTAGCTAGAGTAGACCCAATGAGTCAATAGCTGTAAGGTGAGTCAACACATATGCAAATACAAGCTAAGATTTCTCTCTTAATTCTCAAACAGGAAAATATGTTTGTTTGTTTTCTCATTCTCTTTCTTTCTTTCTTTCTTTCTTTCTTTCTTTCTTTCTTTCTTTCTTTCTTTCTTTCTTTCGTGTTTGTGTGTGTGTGGAGTTTTTTTTAATATATAACATTGTTATTAAAACAGAAAAGATACAGACCACTCCAATTACATTGATCCAAACTAAATCTAACAACATGCAAATATACAAACGTACATACCAATTAATTAATATGTGCATAACTTGAAAACCAAAAAGAGACAGAACTTCCCTCTTGAGTGAAGTGACAGCATTGCTATATTCTCAAAGAATGTAATTGAATATACCTCCCCATTATAAGAGAAGGGAAAAGGCTGATTAATCTGATTATCTAACATAGAATATATCCAACTAAACATAATCTCTCCTACCTCAACCCCTAATTATCATATTATCAATACCATCATTGACAGATAGATCCTCATAATCTACAAAACATAATACTAATGATATTCCTTCACACCCCTAACCTGCCAATAGAACCAACAGACATCAGATCTTCTTCATCATCATCATCAGCCTCCCACTGCAACATTTCTTGGGGGGTACCAACCACCAATTAATTATTTGAAAGATATCATGGATAATTTATAGTAAATCAGCCTAAATATTTATAATATACCATACTCCCCAAAAAACGGAAAAGAGGAATAAGAAAAAAAAGAAAAAAAACCCATTTGGATCTCATGTCACAACAATAAGTACTGAAAACTCAAGAGTGGAAGCCATTAGTAGAAATGTTTTTTTGCTCTGGAGAAATACTGTAAACAGTGTGTGTGGAGATTTTTAAAAAGAGGCTGGATGGCCATCTATTGAGAATGCTTTGGTTGTGTATTCCTTCACTAAATGACCCTTGTGGTCTCTTCCAACTCTGATTCTATTCATAATTGTAACATTTTTAGAATCATAGAAGATTACCACAATCATAACTCCCAGCATCAGCTGCACAAGAAGAAGAAGGTGTGTTCTGCCAGAAATTGGACCACAGATGAATGATATTTCCATCAGACTTGGAGGGGTTGTCCAGCCAGGAGAGATAACTAAGTAGCTGATACAAGATTCTGGACCTCCCTGTTGTAAGGTCCGTTCCCTTTAATATTTTCTTTTAGAAATGAAATAATGCATACATACATGAACATACATCTCATGTTCCTAAAGCCATTGTATTTTTTTAAATAGGATGATTAGGATATAATCCTCGTATTAATCAAGTATGATAGTGGCAAGTTAGAGAAAATAAATGGGACCAGATTTATAGTATTGAAAAATCCCAGACAAAGACAAATATGTGCAGGAGGCTCAAAATAACAATGCTATTAGGGATGCACAAATTGCTTGGTCTCCAAATGTCAAGTGACAGATTAATTCATAAATGAATATTTAAGTCAAGCAGCCATTGACTTGATCTTTCCTACCAACCATAATTGAAGTGCATTACATATTTTTAACTGTCAATATCAAATAAAATAATTGCATAATAAGAATAAAATTGCTTTCAGGAGTGATTAATTCAGGTAACTTTAAAATGTGTTGAGATCAGAATGCAAAAGGAGGGCAAGGGAAATGCCTTTTGAAGAACTGGAAGAACTGCATTTATCCTACTTTTTCAGATGAAGGAAAGGTGTATCATATGCTTGGAAGCCTAGAAGAACCATGAAAAGCTGCCCTCAACAACTTTGCTGACATGGCAAGCTGATAGCAAAGATTCAGAGTCTGAAAAGATTGCTTTTTGGACTTCAGCTCCCAGAATCTATAATGAAGGTGTTACCATATCCTACCACTTCTCTTATGAGATTTGAGATTTTCATAAATTGGACTTATTAATGACTGGAAAACATGATCAGGATCTTGTTGACTGGAGATGTGTTTAGGGTCATGGTGGGGAAAGTCCAGATAGGATTATGCAGAAAACCTGATTCTAATGGGTTTGTACTAATCTCTTCACATCTTCAGACTCTTGGCGTTTTTAAACACAATGGAAGATGAATTGCCCAGATAAAGAAGTCAGAGACCATTCCTCAATCTAACCCTATGGAGATCTTCCCTATACACCCTCCCTGACCAAACATTAAGAGGTTGTCATAAATCCCATCAATGTTTTGTCACCCCGAAGTTAAAGCAATCAGCCATTATGAATCCATTTGTCAGTATTGTGGGAAAGCCATTATGGCTATCAATTAGAGTCCTTCTTCAGCTTGGAGCATGCAGAATCATAGAATCATAGAGTTCTAAGAGACCACAGGGGCCATCCAATCCAACCCTCTGCCATGCAGGAACCCACATCAAAGCACTCTTGACAGATGGCCATCCAGCCTCTGCTTAAAAACCTCCAAAGAAGGAGACTTCACCACACTCCACTGAGGCAGCAGCATATCCCACAGCCGAACAGCTCTGACCTCTTCCTGAGGTTTAAGTGGAATCTCTTTTCCTGCAGCTTGAATCCATTGGTCCTTGTCCTAGTCTTTGGAGCAGTGGAAAACAAGCCTGCTCTCTCTCCTTGACATGACATCCCTTCAAAATATTTAAACATGGCTATCATGTCCCCTCTTAACCTTCTCTTCTGCAGACTAAACATACCCAGCTCCCTAAGCCACTCCTCATAGGGCATAGCTTTCCAGACCCTTCACCATTTTGGTTGCTCTCCTTTGGACACACTCCAGTTTATCAATATCCTTCTTGAATTGAAGTGCCCAAAACTGGACACAGTATTCCAGATGAGGTCTAACCAAGGCAATATAGAGTGGTACCATTACTTCCCTTGATCTAGACACCATACTCCTATTGATTCAACCAAGAATTGTGTTTGCTTTCTTAGCTGCTGCATCACACTGCTGACTCATATTCAGCTTGTGGTCCACCAAGACTCCTAGATCCCTTTCACATGTACTGTTATCCAGCCACGTGTCCCCCATCCTATATTTGTGCCTTCCATTTTTTCTGCCTAAGTGTAGGACTTTACATTTCTCTCTGTTGAAATTCATTTTGTTAACTTTGTTTCTTGTCTCCTGTTTTGGTTTCTTGAACACCATCATCTTCTACATCAGGAAGATGTAGAAAGTGATTGCTTAGTTGAGGTGGTTCTGAATACCTTTTGTATGGTCTGCTCCTGACAGTGACTGTCTTCCATGCTTAATCAGTGACGCTGTCCTCTTCATTATCCTTGACAGTTTCTTCCTGTTGATTCCGTAAAATAAATTCTCCCCCTGCTCTCTCCAGGAAGTCCTCACCTGATTAACTGAAGAGTCTCAACATGTTGTGAAATGCACTGGCCTCTTCCTCCAAGAGAGCCACCAGCTTGCACCTCTTGCAAGTGTAATCAGAGAAGGCAAACATTGCACGCATGTTACAGCAAATCAAGGCAAGTCCTTCCTCCTCCCTCCCTGCAGTTATATTTTCTCCCTTTTTAGTCTGTCCTAACTTTTTGGAATAAAACTGCTGGACCAAATCTTCCTGCCTCACCCAATCCAGCTTCCTTTCAGAAAGGAACTTCACCAAAGACTGCTAGGAAAGAGATACACATTTGCTACTCATCGTAACAAGAGAAGGATCTTCTATGGGTGCTGCACTACTTCTAATTTCTGGCCATTTCCGCAGTAGCCTGTTATAGCGTGATGATTCCACTTTCAACATCCTCTGGAATCCTGGGGTTTGCAGTTTTGGGAGGGGCCAGCCGGCCCCTCCCAAAACTGCAAACCCCAGGATTCCAGAGGATGTTGAAAGTGGAATCATCACGCTATAACAGGCTACTGCGGAAATGGCCTTTGTTTTAAAACACTATTCTTAAATGGCTTTCATTTTGTTGTTAGTTTAGTACTCAGATTTTATATGTTTTTTACTACAGGTTGAGCCTCCTTTATCCAGAACTCTGAAAACCTCCATAAAATAAAACCTTTTGCTGTGAGCCGCCCACTCCCCCCTTCAAGGCAGCTGCAGCATTCCTCATCATTCACCTCTCAGATCCTCAGACCTCTTTTTGCCATCAGCCTCCCACTTCTGCCTTCAAGGCATCAGCTGAAGAGCACTGCAGCCACTGCCTCTAAAGGCAGAAGCAGGTAGGAGGCTGCAAAAGCAAACACTAAATAGAAGCCCTGGAAAACTGGTTTAGGCTGGTATAATTCCCATTGTAAGGTAATGTGCATTGTTCAGAGATGTCGGGAAATCCCATGCAGATTTGAAAGAGATCAGTTAGCTCTCTGGGACTAGGTTTGTTGTATGGGTGAGGAATCCATTGTTTGCATCTCCTCAGACTGCTTAAGAGTTATTACCAGTACCCAGAGGGTAATGAGCAGAGGTCATATTAAAATCTAAACCCTTGAACCTCTAGACCAGAGCTTTCCAATCTTTTCATGTCGGTGACACACTTCTTCACGACACAGTAATTCCGTTTCACTAGCAAACCAGAAGTTAAACTAGCCCCTTACAAGAGATCCGGGCACACACATAAATTGTAATAATGAAATGTATGGGGATACAACATATCTCATGAAAACCTTTCACTTATATTTTTAAAAATCATAATATTCATAATAAATCATATATTTATTTATAACATATAACATACATTTACAAGGCTCAGGTGAGGGGGGCTCATTCTCAGTCCAGGGAGGTAACACACCTACACCCTTCAGGTGACCCGCTAACATGTCACCACACACCATTTGGAAAGTCCTACTCTAGATGATAGCATTAAGGTCATGTTAGCCCCTCCCAAGAGGCATTCTCTTGAATTCAGGTGACAGTCCCTAAGTTAGGAAAAGGTTAAATACAGACAAACAAACCTGAAGGGCAACTGCTTCTCTTTAAGAGAAGGAAAGACCCCGCTTGTAGACAGACTTGTAGACCTACACCCCAGGTAGGAAAAGGCTGAAAGAAGGAGCTTGGAAGAACACCAGAGGATGTGTTCAGAAAAAGATCTGTGAAATGTCAGGAGGCATGGCTTTATACTGAGCCCTAACCTTGAATTCCTGCCATTTCATGTATCCTCAGTCCCTCTCCAGCCACACAACTCGTATACAACACAAGTAGCAAATGAATGAGATGTGAAGCTATTCCAAAAAGGTACTGTATTCCAAAATCCCCCCTCCAAAAAAAAAAAAAAAAAAACCTATCCAAAATATGAAACATTTTTGGTCCCACGTGTTTTGGATAAGGGATATTCAACCCATATATGCATTCTTATCATTATTTCTGTCTTTTGTAAACCACCTTGAGTCCCAGTCTGAGAAAAAGAAAAGACATAAATAAAATGATGGATGGGTGGTTGGGCAGAAAAGAGACAATATACACCCTCTTAAACTTGCAACAGAAAAGAGTCAAGAAAAAGCAATTTATTAATGCTGTCAAAAGCAGTAGGTAAGTCAGTAGAATTCCAACAGAACATAAGCTGCCACCACCCTCCCCTATTTAGCTGGTAGGAAATCATGGGAAAGTTGCTAAGAACAATCTGTTGGAGATACAGAAATAAAAATAAAGTCAGGTTGAATGATGAGAGACATTTTGTATGTATATCTAAGTAAATAAATAAAATGATTGGAGGGTGTTCAAACAGATGTACAATTGCCAATTCAGTTTTTAGTGCGGCATTACAGCTGGCTTGGATGGGAAATATATAACCACAATAAGAGATTATTAGTAGGCGTCCTTGAAGAGAAATCCTAGTGCTGAACAGTATATAAAGCTTGTAGAAAAGCCATCATCTGTTCATACCATTGGTGCCTTGGCTGTCCCAGTTGACTATGGGATCAATGAGACTGAGTTATTAAGCAAGTTGTAGCAAGTCCAAATTTAACAAGCTTCAAGAACCAAGTGGGATTTGTTGGCAGCGTTAAAGGAAAGGTCGGCAGAAACCTGGACAGTTTGGGGCTGTTTAATTCTGATTAGGAATTTGCAGCCACTTCACGGTTCATCGAGAAGACAAAATGAAACATAGAAGCAGATTTTATTTAAAACAGAGAAAAATATGAAGCTGGAAATGTTACCATTATACTGATCCACAAAGGATTAGTTGTTTTTTTTATATTACGCAACTCTGCTGGCAAAAGGCGGGGTCCAGGAAATTCTGGCTCTTTTTGTGATACAAAAGAAGCCTGGCTTCCAGATTGGAATGGCCAGATAATATGCCAGTGGAGCTAGTGAGAGGTAGTGGTCTGAGCATTGGCCTATGACCCTGGAGACCAGGGTTTGATTCCTTGGAAGCCCACTGGGTGACACTGGGCACATCACACTCTCTCAACTCCAGAAAATTCCATGTTAGGGTCACAATAAGTCTGAACTGACTTGAAGGCCCAAATAACAATTCTTAGCTGGTGATGGTGATGGTTATGATGATGTCCTGTCAGATGTCTACTTTCCTTATGGGACACATATTACAGTGGGAGTGATAATCGTTTGATTCTCTAGATTTTATAGGACTTTGTGAACTCCAGACAATCGTGAAGGGTCCTGGGAGTTGTAGTGCAACAATATCAGGATGGATACTCCTGCTTTTAGAGGGGTACTACAAATATGCTATGAAGGTGTTGGAGGCAAAGAGGCATCAATGCTTGTAAAAACTGATCCATCAGAGAGGGGAGTCTAGTTAACTTTTGCTGTTTGCTTCACCTCTCTGTATCTTTCTTTAGTCTATGTTCTCAAACCTTTTGCTTCATCCTTACCTCTTGAGGTCCATTTCTCCTTCTTCAAGAAGTTAGGCCACTTCCACACTAGACTGTTGTAGTGCTATTATTCCACCTTCAACATCATATGAAATCCTGGGGTTTGCAGTTTAGGGAGGGGCCTTTAGAATTCTCAGCCAGAGATCTCTTCAGGCTCAGTAAGCTGTAAACCCCAGAATTCCACAGGATATAGAAAGTGGAATAATAGCACTATAACAGTCTACTGCAGAAATGGCCTTAGTCTCTTTGTTCCCTTTCTCTGGGAAGAGAGCATCCATGGGACTCCATCCCTAATAATGGCTACTACCTTGCCCACACACATGGCAGCCAGCTTTTAGGGGGTTGTGTAACCAAGTAAAGGTCAACTCCTTTCATGTATCTCCTTTCTTATCATATGATGGATTTTCTGGGACAACAAGTAAGGATATTTTTTTTCCTCTTACCAGAGTAAGTACTCCACTTTCTGCCAGAAACTCATATTGCACTAGCCCTGTTGCAGTATACAGATACCAGCTGTTCCTGGATGAAGAGTAGAAAAGCGAGAGGAGAGCCCAAGAAAAAAGAACAAGAGCAAAAGAGGCAGATAAGATTTTCTCTAACCTGTTAGTGGGCTACATGGTGTCCACAAGAGTTGCGAACATGGGGTAGTATTTGACCAGCTATTTGACTGTGGCTTCGAGGGATCAGGCACCTGTTCCCATGGATTACAACAGAAGTGGGCAAAGTGCAGCCCACAGCTTGTGTGTGATCTTCAGGGCTGGTTTTGTGGCCCCCAGAGCCCCTGAGAAGTCAAGAAGTAGTGAAACAAATGCTCCAGAATACCCCCACATTTGCTCTAGCGGATGCAGAGGGCATGTCCACCATGTTTGGAGGCTGCTGGGCCCCTCAAGGGCCTAATAAAATTTTTGGAAAGAAAATCCAAACTTTTTTTTGCCCCAAAATGTCCAGTGCATGGATCCTCTCCTAAAGCAACCCTGAGATTATCAGTCCTCACAAGATAATTCCAGGACAGCCAAGGGCACCACTAAGTACAATCTTGGTCATTTCTGCGCTACACTATTATATTGCTATTATTCCTCCTGTGGAATTCTGAGGTTTGCAGTTACTGAGGTCAAAGAGCTTTCTGGCTGAGAATTCTAAATACACCTCCCTAAAATCCAGAATTCCACAGGATGTTGAAAGTGGAATAATAGCACTATAACAGTGTAGTGCAGAAATAACCCTTATCACAGAGAAAGCTGGAAATGCAATTAGGGTAATACCATGAAACTTTATACAAAGTTTGGTCTCAATGTAACAACAGCTTTGACCTTCATCTCTGGCTCTGTTTCTCAGGGGTCAGGATTTCTTTTGCGGCAACGTCTTGCTTTCATCTCTTGTTTTGCCTTCTCTTAAAAAAAAAAATCTGTACTCTGGAATGAGTGTGAAAGCTCTGGTGTTTGCCTTATTCCAACCCACTTCTGTACACTGCCTCCAGGACTCTGTTCCAGACATAGAACATTTATTTCCTGTAAATAGGAACAACTTTCCCATTTATAGGAAAGTTTCACTCAGGGATTTTGCATGAGTGTACTATAGAGGATGGCAGTTCCATTATGGGCTTTATTAACAAAATACGAACACTTTTCAGGTTGGTTTCTCTTCACTGTACCCATTGTTGTCCTCTCTTTCTTCAGCAGAACCCAACACATTGGTTTCCCCAACAGCTTTAGCTTCTTCCATGCTCACACTGCACTTGATGGCTGGCATAGCATGATCAGAGCAAATCCAGATCCTAGTGGGTCTTCTACATTTGACTTGATTTCCAGGTACTTTTGTACTATGAGCTCAGTTTTCCTACCCATCTCATCCTAAGGGACATTCTGTTTTTGTCTGCCTTCAAAATAGAGCTACAGCCACTCAAGTGCATAACTGTATGATGTTATCACATTCTCTACATAATGTCTGATTGTTGGGATCACTTGAGAAGAAATGGATCAACAGGTAATGGGTGTTAAAGGATACTATTATGGGAAACCAAGGGAAACTGAAGCTAAGGATGGTTGCAATGACTGAGTTTTTTTCAGGAGAGATACAAAAGGTGAGCATGGGATCATATGGCATAGTACTATGGCTTGTCTTTGAGAAGGGACTGTGGCAGAACCAACAATGCTGAGAAAGCTTCTATATTGTCTCTAGGAATGCAACTATAGAGGGCAAAAGGATAATAATGCCCCAGATAAGAATCCTGTCCCTCAAGTGAAATTTTCATTCAGTCCCTAAATGTCTAGCATTGCAATAACTTCAAACCTCGGTTGAACCTTTAGAAATACATTTTAAGCATCCAAAGAAAAGTCACAGACAAAGTTACCAGGGAAATATGAGCCCAGTAAATTCTAGGTGTGAAAGATTTTCAGTAACTCATTCTCTGCAGTGCTGGAAATTTGGGAACTAAAGGAAAATTTTTCTTGGGGGATTGAATTCTTATGGAGGACAATGGCCTCATCTTGCCCTGACCCATAGCTATAGCAGTGATGTTCTCCCATTACTAAAGGCAAAGTGATTTTTAACTGAATCAGTTTAAAAGATGCTCACCTTTCCATGATAAATAATCAAGACATGTGCTAACTTCGTGTGAGGCTTCAGTTTCACATTTGCTGTGTTACCTTAAAACAACACACACACTAATCTTCTTATTGATTACATAGAAATAGTAATTTCTTCTCTTCATAATTCCTGATTTGTCCTATTTTTGCCACATCTCCTCTTAAATTGCCTGTATCATCAGATTATTATTTTTTTTAGGGGGGAAAGGAGCTGAAGTACTGCTACTTTTCAATTTGTATTTTTTTCCTCCTCCATGCTCCTTTGCTTGTGAGTTGGCATTTTTATTAGGTCATAAAAATAACAAAATAATTTTTGCACTGGCTATCTTGGCAAACAAGATCAGATCTCTCCTAAAAATATTCTGCAGCATATTTTAAATTTTATGATTTTATTGTTGTATTTTTTTTCATGTGTATATTTTAACATTGTGCAGTGAACGTATTTTATGATGTCTGGAATTGGTTTGCAATAGCCAAGAGCTAACAATAAATTGCTGTGACTGGATGTAGACTCTTGAAAATATTTAATAGGACTGAGTCATCGATGCTAAGGGACATAGCGTAAAGCCCACTCGCTGTTCCCAACCTATCAGTTTGTTTATTTATTACATTTACATCATGTCTTTTTTCCTGTAGAGCTGAAGGCAGCATAGAAAAAGTTACCAGGTAGTCTCCCACCCAGTACCAGATCTGCTAAACTGCAACAAGCTTACTGTAATCATCTTCTTCCAGAGAATACCCTAGAATGAAGGCTTATCTTCTGGTCTACACTGTCCCAGAATGCCCCAGTGGGTCAACACTGGTCAGGACTAGCTAACAAGATGTAGGGCCCTGTGAAACGATTAGTTGTGCAACACTGCTTATACAACCATGAACTGAATACATCCATTGCACAACAATCCCAAAAGTACATCTATACGGGAAAGGGAGCTTACACATATGTATGACACTGTCATAAGGTATGTGTCCTCCATGGGTAAAGTTACATCAAACATTCCCACTTGCATGACCTTGCAAACACACCCAGAGCTTTCAAGAAGGAATAAAGGACTTTTCAGTCCAACACATTCTCTTCCAAGTTAAAGGACTGCAACACAGGTCACTGTAAGTATGTTCTGGACACAAGCCCTAGCAGAACCCTACCAGTTGGTTGCAGGCTGAGAAGCTTAGGCTGGGATAGTCAGGTGCTGTTGCGCCTTCAAGTTGCCTGTTGACTTACACTGGCCCCATGAATTTCACAGGGTTTTCTTAGGTAAGGTATACTCAGAGATAGTCTTGCCATTTTCTTTATCTGAAAATCTAGCCTATAGCACTTGGGTGTTCATTGGTGGTTTCCCATCCAAGTACTAACCAGGGTCAATCCTTCTTAGCTTCCTAGATCAGATGGAATCTGTTGCCTTGAGGGTACCCTATCCAAAGTCACTCCCCAGGTAGCAGCCAAGTTCTGTGGAACTCCTTGTGAGGTAACATGGGGGCAATTAGGCAGTTGGACCAACTTTTTGTCCCCCTTCATTCTATGCAAGGGTGTGTGAGAGAGAATCAGAGAATAAAAACATTGCCCTTATAGCACCTCTCTTTCTTTCTCACAAACTGAAGGGAGCTAATTCATAATTACAAAACTGGAGGTATAATATTGATATTTAGCAGAAGAGTAGGGTTGAACAACCATAATCATGTGAGACTTGGATTTGCACTATGCAAAAATGATGTAGCATCTCAACCAAAATCTTAAGATGTCCAAAGGTGAAAAAAGCCTTCACTGGGTTTTCTTCTACTTTGGAACATTGGCTTGATCCTTACATTGTCCATCATCTCTTGGAAATAATTAGGCAATGAACATCAAGCATGGGAGAGTCAAAGGATTACAAGTAACAAGAGGCACATCATCCATTCAAACGAGATGAACAGCACTTTTCCCAATGTGCCAAAGAGATAGTTGTTTCTAGTTTCCATGAGAGAGAGCGTATTGCTTTGATTTGGAAAATAAAAGTAAGTATTAGGTAGTGGTTTCCAAAATGTCTTTGAGCTCGAGTACATTTGGATCAAGAGCCTCAGTCATCAGATGTAGAGCTTTTCCTCAATAAAACAAGAACAGAGGCCTCTTAGCAATCAATAACCAGTTTTTCAGGAAACCAGAAGACCACAAAGTAAATGCTTATCTACAACAGTGGCAATAATTCACAATCTTCCTCACTTAGAAGATGGTATGACAGGGAGGTTTATGGCACTCACTGGGTATAGTTCCCTGATTCAAGGTGGCATTTTCTATTCATTAGCCCTCTCTCAAAGTCTTCATAATTCCTCAGTGCACTGCAGACAGAAAACAACCAAATCTCCTAAGAAAGTACAACCCTGCACTTTTTTGACGTAAGTCTGAAGAAAGTAGGTAGCCCCAGTATATATCTTGTCACAGTGGGAAACATGGAAGTTTACCAAAGAGCAACTATTCACTCCATTTCTGGGTCACCTTTCTCTCAAAGTGGAACCTGAGGTGACTCACAAAAAGAACTAGCTAAAATCTGATAATAAAATTTATAATACAACTAGAATCATCATGTTAAAACCATAGCTTATAAACAGTATAAAATAATTCAAGAGTGTATAAAAGTTAAAAATAAATCTCTCCATAAGAAGGCTTTCTGCAAGCAATTTCTCATTAAAAGCCTGCTGGAAATGTTATGCCTAAACATGGGTGACTCAGGGGTCCAGCCACAATGCCAGTGCCTCCATAAAACAGTGGTGAATATAAGCTCAAAGGAGAGGCCTGAGAGAGGAGGGGTAACCTAGTAGGATCTTTTACAAATGTGCATACTCGTGCTAACGTAGGGAAAAACCAGCCAGAGATTCAAAAGTAAGCTTGTTTGTTTTATTGGTGGAAATTAACAATTGCACACACACACACAGGATCCAAGCAGTCTCCCAATCCCACAAGGCTAGCTGAAGGAAAAGGGAGGAAAAGTTTGGATAGGGAGGTTTTAGAGTGATATGGGTGAAATTTACCTATCTGGAAGTGAAGAGATGAAGTGGTGTGGTTCACCCAAGGATCCAAGAGCAGTACCGAATGGGAGGCAGAGTGACGGCCAGTATGCCAAAGTACTACAAGCTATCTGGCTCAGATCCAGGGCTTAAATACTCTTTTTCTGCCTTGAGAGGGAAGATGGTTAATGGCTGTCTGGCAGAGTAGACAGTGGGGTCTGGAATGAGCTAATGGCCTTAGCATTACATGACAAAGGATTGATGGGAATTATGATAGCTCCTTAATGGTGGGATAGGTGAGGGGAGAAAAGGAGAGTTTCAGTGGACAAAGGGAAAGAGTCTAAGACAACCAGTTGTTCCATGAAAGCAGTTTTGGGTGCTATTGTTTCTAAAGGTAGACTCATAAGGGGCATCTGCAAGTCCATTATCTCCAGAGTTTTCCTGACTATGGCCTAGCCATGTCCTGAACTCCTGATCTGACATAGTTTTGCGATGCACATGTGCAGCCAGTTCCTCTTTGCCAACAGACTTCTCAACCATATCAAGATATTATTTGTATATCATGCCAATTAAACCATGTCCTGTAGTAGGGGTCTATGGCCTGGTAACAGAACTAAAAGATCTTTTCCTGATGATAAAAGAAGAACAGGGAGAGTGCCAGAAGGTGGGAACAGCTACTGAGAAGGCTTTCTCCTGTGTCTTCATGAAACGAACCTCTTGCCCTCCTCTCAAGTTCAAACAAGATACAGGGTTCCTAAGTAAAATGTGGAAGCAAGAAGTGTCCAGTCTAACAGTATTAGAGAGAGTGTTCCTTAGCTATACTCCTCCTGAAACCTTGATTTTAGTCTTTCACTCCATCTGTGGAAAATGATCTGAGTCAGATACCTGAGCCTTCACCTTTGTCTGGGACTTGGTATGTGGGGGGGGCTCCTCCAGCAACTTTTCCTGCTCTGGACCTGAGCTGGACTGCTGAACCAAAGGATGAATTGGCTGGCTATTGGGTATCTGCTGTGCCTCCTTCAAAGGTAGATCTGGTTCTTCATCGCAGGACAAAATCTTAAAGGGGAGCATGACACCCATGATATTGCAGGGCAGAGAGGAAGCTCTCTACTGAGGATCTTAGGACTCTAGCTGATTAGGGTTAAAGTTTGCTAAATCTAAGTCCCAAAAACATAAGTAGTGGATTCATAAGACATAAAAAGTATATAAGATATAATGTAGAAATCTCTATGTATTGTACAATGTGTGTGTTACCAAAAGACTAGAAAGAACAGAGTTTGAGGCTGAATGCCAGCACAAGTGTAAACAAGAGAATGTATGAAAAAAGATAAGAGAATGTCAGCAATTCTTTGACCAATAATAAACTCATAGTAGGTGCTGCAGTACAGAACAATGGCTGATGCAATTAGCTGAATTATATAATCTGATGGAAAGCAGCTGGAAGCCAAGCTGTAACTATGTCTGAAGTTACCGGTATGTCACCTAGGGTGAAGAAGGAGAGTGTTTAGATAAATGAGTTACACTAAGTGGTTGCTATTTTGTTGGCCTGTAGTAAAGATAATATTTCTCTGAAAATTTAGGCCATTTCCGCACTAGACTGTTACAGCGCTGTCATTCCACTTGCAACATCCTATGGAATCCTGGGGTTTGCAGTTTCGAGAGGGGCCAACCGGCCCCTCTGAAACTGCAAACCCCAGAATTCCATAGGATGTTGCAAGTGGAATGATAGTGCTATAACAGTCTAGGGAGGAAATGGCCTTAGATAGAATTCTTAGCTAAAGGAGGTATCCCAAATAGGTCACCTAACTGAAGTGAGTGGATCACTTCCTTCGCATCAGCTGAGAGAACCTGCTTGAGCATAATTTAATCTAGCCTATTGGCTTTTGGCAAGAAAGGTTTAGGTGCCCCAGCCCAGTCAACTCAAGGCCATTGTAGGAACAAGGAAGCACAGCATTGGGGAGATGCTAGATAAGAATACTCGGGAATATGGGCTGATACCCCTCAAAGTAACAGTTTTAACAGCACTTATTAAGCGCTAAGCCTAGTAATAATACAGACACATTTAAATTATGGGTTTTAAGAACATAAAATCTCTATCATTTTCCAGCATATAATTATTGTAAAATTATCCATCCCCACCAAGCGCACAGAAATTATGTTGAGCCCCAGAAGTCAAAGGGGTTCAAGTCCCGTCCAATACCTAACACCACCATTGTTCTTAAGCCAGACAGGTCTAAATATGTTTGGCTCAGGATGCATGTGCAGACCAAGGAAAGAGCTGAGATAGAGTCTACAGAGAAGAACCACTCTGTAAAATTGGTTTTGCTAAGCACAAAAAGCTGCTCGAGACAGAGTACAAATTTCAATGTTCTTGCAAAGCCAATATTCTATCCACTAAATCATGCTTTACAGCTGCTAACAATTTAGTGCACAGGACTGAATTAGGGCAATAGAAATTGGCTTTTATTACCCTACAAGAAACAGTGGTTTTGTAGGAAGCTGTGAGCACTGAGAAAGAATCATATGGGCTTCTTTATCTACTAATAGAAACTCACCAGGAATTAAGGCTCAGAAACTGCAATCCAGGTGTGGTGTATGGCTCTGGTATTGCAGAGTGGTGTCTCCACTTTTGGTTTTATCAGCAGCCTATTCCAGAGCCCCTGCAGGTGTAAGCAGATCTTCCAGATGTTATGGGATCCAGATGCTGAACCTGTTGGGAATAGCTGTTGGTAGGCCATACAACCCCATACTTTGGTATGGTTTAAGTGGCTATGGTTGCATGCCATGCTGACTAAAAGGAAGTGCTGGCTGTACACGTGCATTGCAAAATTCAGTTAGAAGAAACCTCAAGGCATAGGCCAGGTCATAGGAAAACACTCAGGATTGACCTGCAATACCAATGCCTCCATGAAATGGTGGGGAATATTAGCTCTAGAGGAAGCCTGCGAGAGGGGGGTAATCTTACAAGATCATTTATACCTACGTCTACTGGTACTAGTGCAGGGAAGAACCAGATGGAGATCCAAAAGTAAGCTTATTTGTTTTATTGGGGGAAACAGCAATCACACACACAAAATCCAAGCAGTCTTGGAATCACACAAGGATAACTGAAGGAAATGGGAGGAAAATTTTGGATAGCGAGAATTCAAGGCAAAGTGGGTGATATTTACCAATCCAGTAGAGAAGAGAAGAGGACATGTGGCTTAGACACAAGTCTAAAGACATACACAATTGGAAATTGGAGAACACAGTGGTGACCAGCAACCACTGGCCAAAAACTGCAATTTAAATACTCTTTTTTCTGCTTGGAGGGCTAAGGTGCTAATGGAGTCTGGAGAATGGTCTGGAATGAGCTAATGGTCTTACATTAGATGACAATGGGGCTAATGGTAGCCTCGATAACCCTTTAATTGTCAGACAAGTGTGGGGCCTAAAGGGAAGTTTGTTTGGTCTGAGGGAGAGGAGCTAAGACGATCAACCATCCTGTGGGAATATCTCAAATGCTATTGTCTCTTGAAGGTTGAGTCATCAGAGGCTAACTACAAGTCCATTATCACTTGAGTTTCTTTGTAATTTCTTGACTATGACCTGGCTACGCCTTGAGGTCTTTCCTGACCTTATTTTGTAATGCAGACATGTGGCCAGCTTTTCCCTCTTGGTCAGCATGGCCATCAGCTATAACAGGATATATTTTATATTTATTCCAATTAATATATTTTGCCAATTAAATCATATTTTGCCAATCAAACCATATCAATGCATGAGGATGTATGGTGTACTAACAGTGTCATTAAATAAACTGTTGTTTTTGTTTCATCAATGCATCTGTTTCCATACCCCAAAAAGGACAAGTTACTCCTTTAGTTCCTAGACTTTACTCCTGCAAAGAAAGTAACTCTCTCTGAAGTTAGCAGGATTTATCCCTGCACAGAAAAGTATGAGATTGCTTGACACCAGCCTTCCTTCTAAATTTAGCTTCTTCTTTCCCTCACCCTGCAATGCCCTGCAAAGAAGGAGCCATCTCCAATGCTTCATTCTTTCCACTAAAGCCTACACCAGCCATCTCAGTGTTCAGCAGCCTCATTCACTTCCTGCTCAACTCCAGAAGACATGAGATCCTAAATGTTTTCCTTAGAAATAACAACCAACCTGAGACACTAGAGGAAGACAACAAAAACAAGACTTTCTGTGTGGAAAACAACTGACCTGGCAACCCACGCACATCACTTCCTCACAAAATATGATACTGAAGGTAAATGGATTGAAAGAAATGTCTTTTTGAAAAGAATAAAATATTTCAGATAGGCTGGATCCAATTCCAATAGGACTTTGTAGATTATAAGCACTGTAAACTAACTCAGAGTACCTGATCAATCACCCTGAGTTACTTTGCATTGCTCCTCACCACCCTGGGCTGTGTCCAACACTAATTTGTTATAATTAAGAATGTAAACTTCACATTTCACTCTGGCATGAGAGAAGAAATGATTCCAAATGTTTTTGCTCCTCTGAGTGATGTTATGCATTTTTTTCTGCATTCTTCAACAATGTGAGCCCTTTGAGACATCTTTAAAAAAAAAAAAGATGTACAAAAACTTGGGTTGCTTTCTTTAAAAAAAACTTCTTTTTGTGCAAAAACCATTACTGTGCAGAAAACAGCATTCTAAATTCTTTAATTCCTGACTACAGTAGGCCCATGTAATCCATTAGATTTTTCTACATGTGAGGTCACCATTGAACAGTTGTTGAGACTAATCGACAAGATGCCATATATTTTGGACATAACACACTACATCTGCACAAGGATGTTTACCCACACCCCATGAAGTTTTTGCACAAAACAAAGTGTTCATATACACACAAAGAAACTCCCACCCAAAACAAAAACCCATACAAAAACCCATAGCCAGCATTTGACATTACAATTAGAGAATCCTAACCAAGAATTACAGATCCATAACTGATTTGTGTTCAGTAAGATTATTGTGGTCTGACTGTGAAACTACATAAATGTCTCCCAGTCCTCCTTAAAGGCCAGCAGCTGGACCAAGTGAAGGAAGTCTATTTAGCCAGCAACTGGGTTACAAGGAAGATGGTGTTTCAAACCCCCTCCCATCTGCAAGTGAGGCTGCGATAAAAAGTTGCAACAGGAGTCATGCTTCTGATTGTCACCACCTTGTTCTCTGCTGGGCATCACTTGCAAATATCATTTTCCTTGCACTCTGATTGCCAGTTGAACACATTGTCAAGGTCAGAGACCTGGGTGGTGAGCCAGCCCACAGAAGGGAGTGTGAGAACCAGCAAAGTCCAGCCAGGAGGAGACTAGCAAGCACTTTACACAAGGGAGTTCATTTACCAGAGCGTCAAGCAAAAGCCATAGTCTGAGTTCCAAAAGCCAAGGGTCAAGAGATCAATTCAAGGTAGCAGGAACCAGGTGCTGGGAGCAAGGAACAGGCAAGAGGAGGGCTTGAAAGAAGTTTGCCACAAGCAAGGGGAAGCTTCCAGGCAGGCAGTTATATAGCCCAAGGCACAGGTGTGGCTAGTCACTGCTTTTTGAACTTAATCAAGGAAGCCTCCCTTTGCTCAGCTCTCTTGAGTCTCTGCCTTGTTTGTGGGCTGATTGGCACAGGCCCCAAACCATCTTCAGAATCGGACCCCTGTTGCCCTAAAGGAGCAGGCAGAGGAATGTCCAAGCCTGCTTGGTCCGTGGCAGCAGGGGGAGCTCTTGAGCTGCAGGACTCATCTCCAGCCAGAGCCACAGGGACCAACAGCTGCTGCTTGTCATCTCCACCCTGACCCACAGGGACCAACAGCTGCTGCTCGTCATCAGCACCTCTGACAGGGGCTTCAGTTATCACACACATCCCCTTCACCCAATCTGGCTGGTGGCTCTTAAAGTGGACTAGGGGAATCAGGAGTCTACATGTTACCCTGATTTTGGGATCCCTTGCGGGACACCTGAATGCACTCCATGTGGTGGGGAATGGAAACTAGCCAAAGCACAAGCAATAGCAATGCAAGAGGCAGGGTGACCTAGGGGGGTCTTTTTACCCAGTTTTTACAGGGTCAGGCCAAGCCAAAAACCAAACAAAAATGTTCAATAAACAATTTTATTGAATACAAGTCTCACACACCAATGCAATCACGCACGCACACACCCCAAGAGCTATTAATAAACAAAAGAGAAGAAATTGGATAGGGGAATATTGAAGGGGTACAGCTGGGGTAATACTGCACCTTTTCCTGAAGTCTGGGGTCTGGGAAGGCAGCGGAGAAGTGGGGCTCAGCATGGAGAGGGCTGAGCAATGGTCTGCTGGGGTGACCGGGAGCAATCCGAAGAAACGGTCAAAAGCCGAGACTATTTGTAGGGGGAAAAGTACCTGGAGGACTACCTGGGGAGAACAATGAGTGTTAGAGTGATAACGAAGCTCCACCATGGTAATTTCCTTTGTGTGATGGGATTGCAAGGTGTTGCTAAAGTCTCAGGATCTTTGGCTGTGTTAGTTTGTGATGTGACTTCATGTAAATGGTCCTTGCCTGATGGAATATTTGCGCAACTTGGAGCAGACACTCTAATCCCCTCAATCGGCATCTCGGGGCTGAGGAC
The DNA here is from genome assembly GCA_948474755.1 of Ctenosaura bakeri. Taxonomy (NCBI): domain Eukaryota; kingdom Metazoa; phylum Chordata; class Lepidosauria; order Squamata; family Iguanidae; genus Ctenosaura; species Ctenosaura bakeri. The sequence goes on along the minus strand of CAOLHI010000087.1, from coordinate 112,837 downwards.
CCTTTGTTTATTATGGGTTTACACTTCTTGAGGTCTCTTGGGGCTACGTGACTGAGGATTTTACTGGCCTGAGCTGGTTTTCGGTCATTCAACCATGACTGTCTAAGCGCTCATCTGGTCGACCTCTCAGGCACACAGAATCATATTTAATATCAAATTGTGGACCCCGGGATAGGATTTTTCCATCAGAGTAACATATATGGAAATAAATATGTATATGTAACTAAGTAGCCAAAGTAAAATATCAGCACACATGTATTTCTTTGTAGAACAGTTCTTCTGCATCGCTTGGAGATATTCAAATATTGCACAGGAATGTTCATTTTCCCCTGCAGCAGAGAGGAAGCTACCAATCCACTCCTGCATGCAAGGATAAAAGAATAAAGGGTTTACATCTCTAGAGAGGATGCTTCTTTAGACATCTGATTTGGTGGTGTCCCCACGGTCCAGTGCAGTCTAGTCCAATAGAAATCAGAGCCAAAGGTACCTTTTAGACAATGAGCAAAGCAGTAACCCAGAGTAAGAGATTTCTGGAGTCACATAAATGACTTTTTTTTTTTTAGGACTGCAAATGGTTTACTTATACTCTTATTAAGGCAAGAGCAATCTAGATATTTCCATCCATGCGTGCACATGCTTGGTATCTCTTTTCCTAACACCTTTTACAAACCACAATCCATGGAGTCTACTAAACTACTTGCCTCCTCTTTAATAAATGCATTTTTAAAAAAATTCCTTGTTTCCAAGTTTGGACTCTCTTAACATATGCTTACCTTATGGAACTTAATGGAGCCCGCAAATTAGATGTCGATCAATGTAAATTACCGCTTTACAAACACAAGGTGTGCAATATAAACTCCATTTTTCATGTTGGGAAGTAGCCTGCTTCTCATTAACAAGTGTATAGATTTTAAGACCTGGGCTAAATGAGCTTTGCTGAGCTTTCTGGTCTAAGCCAGTGTGTGAAGCTACCGGACAATTTCACTTTTTAATCTGCTTTTTTTTCTCTCTCTCCTCCTCTCTCTCCTTTCATGCTTGTCTAATAATGCCAGAGGAGAGGAGGCATTTAATAAACCGTGTTTGAATTGGACTGATTCAATTAGGCTACACTTTCTTTAATCTGTATGCACTTTGGACAGAAATTTTATTCACCGCTAATTAAACATATTGGTTAAATAAGAAAAGCAGAGATTCCAGTTTGAAAACTCTGAGAGCTCAATGGTGTCTACAGTGAATGCTTTCCCCCTCTCCTCATCGACTGTAATGCATCAAATTAAAGATCTTAGAAACACAGAATGGCATAACTACACCAACCTCTCCAGCTTCCCCCTCATTACCTTCTCCAAAGTTAGGTTTTTTCAGCAAGATGAACATCTGAGATCTCAGTGGTGCCTTGGAAACAGTGCAACTAACATAAAATAGTCCCCATCATCAGCTTTTTTCCTAACTAGTTAGTTCACTCAGTGCCTAAAGGCAGAACTGGATAGGAAAGAAGGAATGTAGGAAGATCTCTTCCATTCAATCAGATCATTGGTCCATCTAGGATAGTGATGTATTTTTATGCTACTGTCGTTCTTGAAGTAAGCAGTGATTAATTTTAGCAGTTCAAAGACCTAGTTGTGTTACTCTGGATCAGTATGGAAAGGGATATTGTAGCACTTTTGAGACTAACTGAAAGATGCTTGTAGCGTAAGCTTTCATAGACCATGGCCATTTCTGCACTAGCCTGTTTAAGCGCTGTTATTCCACATTCAACATCCTATGGCAGTGGTTCTCAACCTTCCTAATGCCGTGACCCTTTAATACAGTTCCTCATGTTGTGGTGACTCCCAACCATAAAATTATTTATTTATTATTTACAATGCCTCCGCCTCGCCGGCCAGGAACAGGAGAGGCGGGCAGGGAGGGAAAGAGGAGCCGCATGTCTCCCCCGGGAAAAAACTCTGAGAACCCCCCCCCAGGCTCTGCTTCTGCTTCACTTTTGTTTCCGCTGGGGGGGGGCAGTGTGGGAAAAGTTTCCAGAGTGTCGACCCTGACCGGGGGGGGAGGAATCCCAGCGCCTTTGTCTTTTGCGCTGGGCGCAGCTCGCCTCCCCAGAAAAGTGCCACCTTGCGGCCCCCCAGCCCTTCCACAGCGCACCCTCCATAGCAAGTGGGGCAGGGGCCATGGCGAGGAGGAGGCCTGCCCCCCATACTGCCGCCGCCCCCCAAGCTGGCCCATCAGACGGGAGGTTCTCCCGGTAGCGGAGAAGGGGAGCGATTTCAGTCCCTTCTGAACAGGGGGCAGGAGGACGCGAGCGTGTGGCTCCCACTTGTGCAACACCACTCCTGCTGTGGCGATGCTGTGGCCGCATGCACTCCTGCTAAAGGGGGCAGGAGGACGCAAGCAGATGGCTCGCGATTGCGCACCCCCACCAAGGAGGGAATGGAGCGTAAGACCATCGGAAATACATGTTTTCCGATGGTCTTAGGTGACCCCTGTGAAAGGGTCATTTGACCCCCAAAGGGGTTGCGACCCACAGGTTGAGAACCGTTGTCCTAAGGAATCCCATTTGTCCCCTCCCTAAACTGCAAACCCCAGGATTCCCTAGGATGTTGAAAGTGGAATAATAGCGCTAAAACAGGCTAGTGCAGAAATGGCCGAAGTATATTTTATCAGGTGCATGACTTCACTCCACACATCTGTTGGCATAGACTCAGCCTATGAAAGCTGAGTCCAAAAAACTTATTTCTCTCCATCTCAAATGTGTTACAAGATTCCTTTGCATACTAATTTCAGCAACGTTCTTCTCAATGTGAGAAAGTCTTAGAAAACTGTCCAATTCACAATTCAAGAGCTATTATGTGCAAAATTTACACATTGATCTGTGTGTGTATGTGTGTGTGTGTAGAATCCACATTGTTTCTATTTGCTTAACACGAAAAAGTATTCATTCAATGCAGAATAAGTCCCAAACTGAGAAGATTTTTGTCCTCATCAGCATTTCCTGACCCCTAAGTACATATTTTGATATTAGTTTTTTTAAAATGTTTTTGACTATTCCTTCCATCCTTAATTCAGGGTGGATAGTGTTATACTGTAATCTACTCACTAGGTGACACCGAACTTTGTTAAATGTGAATGAGTCAGGAGTGGCCGACATGTGGCCTTTGGGACTATTTTTAACAGCCCTTGATCTCTGGCCATAAAAAGGAACGAATAGTTTTCCCACAGAGAATCAAGGAGATGGCAATTCATCTTTTAAATAAGTTATAGATCCCCCTGCATACAGTCCAAACATACACACACACACACATACAAAGATTAACATTTAAAAAAAAATTTCAAAGCTATAAGTGATTTTTTTTAAAGTTTTCATTCAGGAACATTTTTTAGAAGTCTACAATTCTTCTAAAAATTTCCTGAGGGGGAGGGGACCCCTCTGGACCTGTATCCCTGCGGTACAATTCCTTAGTACAAGTTATGGTGGTTGTTTCTTCCTGTTTCAGGAACAGGTACTAGTAAAGGGTATAAGAAGACCCACTGTGGCTGAAGTTGCGGTTTTTATACCCTATTTCCTGCTTTACTCCTCAGACCGCCCCTCCCAAGTTTCCAAAGTACTTTAGGTTGCTTATATGCCTTTTATCTTGAGAGCCTAAGCACTTCTCTTGCTCTTATTTGGCCCTCCTGGTGTTTCTCACAAAACCTCCCTGGGATCCTACATTCCATTCCCTTGATGTTCTCCCTCTCCTTGGGGACTTCTCCAGACACCTGGAGCCTTTGATCCCACACCCAGATACATACAGCAATTGGGTTTCAACACATTATAAAAAGCCAATTGATATGTATTTATTTATTTTTATTATTATTTATTTGTATCCCGCCTCTCCATATGGATTGAGGTGGCGAACAACTTACAAATAGTATGTATTTCAAAACATTTCTATACATGCCCCCAACAAACTGGGTACTCATTTTACCGACCTGTGAAAGGAAGGAAGGCTGAGTCAACCTTGGAGCCTGGCAGGATCGAACTCACAACCTTGTGGCTTGCAGTACTGGCATTTAACCACTGCGCCACCAGGGCTCCCTGGTGCAATACAGTCATCCCTCCAAATAAGACACAAAACCCTCATGAAAGTGGAAAAACCATGAATAACTCTAGGTCCTCCCAAACCATATTTAACACACAAAAATGTATGAACATCATATTCAACTCACTATGGATTCCTTTGAGGCTTCAGGGTTCCTTCAAAAGGCAGAAGTGGCTGGCTGGTGGGGCTTACTGCTACCTCCACTGCTGCCCCACACCATTTTTAAGAGAGACTTACAAGCCTCCTTCACAGTTTCTCAGGCTCATGAGGCTTGCAGTCCATATTAAAAAATGGCATAGGGCAAAGGTGACAGCAAATAACCTGTGAATAATGAAACCTGCAAAAGTGAAACCTGCAAATGTGGAGGCCTGACTGTACATTGTTACAAGTGGCCATTAGTACAGTTACATTGTTGCTGCTGTGTGATCTATTTCTACAAGCTAACTAAGCAAAGGGATTTTCCCTTTAATACCACGGCAGAAGCTGAGCTTCCTGATGGCTATTGACCTTTATGTTGCGTGCCTTATCCTCTAAGGACAGAAACAGAAACATGCCCCCTGCTTTCGAGATGTGAGTTGGGAAGCTGCCTCCTTGATTTCAGCATCTGGCATCTACAGGGTTTTCATGCTGACAATATAATGAATAGCTGATTCATCATTGTGATCCATTGATAGAAGAACATTTATAAATATGGATCTTAAGGGATGTTTAACATTTGGAAAGTTCTAAGAGTACAGTTATAATTTCAGTTGCTGGATGTGCTGTTAAGATCAACGCAGCTGGCATTGTGGTGTGATGAGGATGAAGGGATCCCCAGACTGCTTCTAGAATGGGATATTTTATAGTGAGAATATCTTCCCCATATCTGCAACCCTATCATAAGATTATGGTTCATGGAATCAAATATATTTATGGAGTATCAACATCCTGCTTCTTTCACAAGAATATTTTTTATGTAACCTTCAGCCTGATGAAGGATTACTGAGAACTAAGAGACATGCTCAAAAGCTGTGTGGCATTGCCATTGTCCTTGGAAATAGTCTTACCATGAAGTTGTAGGAGTTTGTGGGGGGAGGATGTATTTTTCTGATGGACCTAATCCTAAAATTGATGTAAAGAATGTTGTATTTGAATCCTCTAACAGTCTAGTTTAGGAGATTAGGTTGTACAACAGGGAAAACTTTGCCCGATATTCTACATCACAGTCTGTCTTTTATAACTTTATGAACCTGTAGAAGAAATTTAAAAAAAAAACAAACTTGCTAGTAAGCTGTGAAAATGCACATCTGGGTACTGGAAATGTGCATTGGGCATTCCTGTTGTCCTTCCTAGCCAGTGTCTGGATATTCATCAGTGCGCAGTCCACATTGAACTATGGTTTATCCATCGCTTCACTGGTCATCATTGCACAATGGATGCCTGCATGTTACAAGATCACAGCAGCCCGTAGGTGAATATGGATGCTGCAAAACTACTTCGTTGAGTTTGAGGCACACATAAGTCTACTAACATTAGGAAGAACTTCCTGATGGCAAGAGAAGATTGACAGTGGAATATGCTGTCTTGGAGTGTGGTAGAGAAAAACAGAGGCTAGTTGGCCCCCTGTCAGGAGTCCTTTGATTGTACCTTCATGCATGGCAGGGGGCTGGACTGGATGACCCTGGTGGTCTTTTCCAGTTCTAGGATTCTATTATTCAATTTAAAGCTAAATTTGGATACGTATTCATTCTTAAAGGCTTTAATAAAAACCCATGGCCTAAAAGTGCTGGAATAAAACCAACATCAGCACTAATAAGGACTTCAAGAGGGAGACATTCCTCCACCAAAGTGCTAGCATAGAAGAGGCATTTCCTCAACTGTGAAAAAATATGTACACTATCCCATGACCAAAAAAGTACAAGTACAACTACATCTAGAAGGAAACCTTTCTGTATATAAAATGTCAACAGGATGGCAGCCATCTTATCCCTGTGACTGGTGGGACAGAGAAGAAGATCCCTCCAGCAGAATTCAGTCCTGCTAACCTGTCCCCTTTTTTTCTGGTATTATGCAAAGAGATATCCACTGCCTCCTTGTGCAACCATTTCACCAAGCTGTACAATGGAAGTTCCATCCTCCGGCCCAAACATAGATTGACCATGAGCTGTGAAGACCACCACATAGAACCTTAGGCTTCACCAGCTTAGGCTTCCATTTTCTACATTAATTGTAGAAATAAAAGGAAGTTTAGAACAGCTCGATGAAAATTTGCATTAAAGTCCATATCTATACAGATATTCTCAATGCACTTGTTTTCAGACTATCAATGTCAGAGGATATTTTCATCAGAGAATACAAAGTCTGAATACATTTTGCTTCAGGTTTTTTTTTAAAAAGAACAATGCAAGAATGCTCAGACAGTTAGAAAGCTTATGTACAACTTGCTTCTGATCTATATGGTTATCCATGGGGTGCAAATCAGTTCAGTTTGCATCAAAATTCACAAACACTTAATCCTTGAAGCATCACTAATGAGAAATATCTACACAGGATTTATCTCGGCATAAAATAACCTCTAGTTACATACATATTGAACGGAACCTATTTAGCTTCAAATGTATTGTACTGATTATTTTTGTAACCACATTTGGAATTGATTCCAGACTCTGCACGAAATTTTGTTCCTCCTTCTGATCAGCTTCAGCCACGTGCCGACCATGTACTGCAAAATCTTGCTAGCAAATGGCTGGCAAAGGTGGCATCCTTAAAAATTGTTTGTCCTCAGAAAATGTAATGATAGGAACATTAAAAATACATAAATAAGAACGCAACGAGGCGAGATATGCCTGTGTTACTTGCGAGTGAGTTATGAGCTGAAGGAACAAGTGACTGTGAGATGAGATTGGAAAAGAGATAGGGAGTCAAATTGTCGCACAGTAGGGGTGAAAAGGAGGAAGCTATCTTTGATAGCAAGGGAAAATTGGCAATTTTCTAAAACGTGTATACAAATTTCCATACCTGAAACATATGCATCAAAATAACTCTCCTGTATACTGACCTTGGCAACACAAGAGAAAGGAATGTTGCCGTCCTTCTAAACTACTATTGAATTGCCATCTTTGATATTCAGTGTACAAAGCAGAAAAGATTCTTTCCACCAAGACAACATGCATTACAAGCCTGTTCCTTTCTTTCTTAAATTTATATCCTTCCTTTTTACCCGCAAACGGCACTCCAGGTGGCTGGCAGTAGCACATTCAAGCAGAAGGAAATACAGACAAAAGATCTTTTTTAGAAAATCCCATTAGAAAATGCTAAATGCTTTAAACTTATTGAAAACACAAGTTAAAATGTGTTGCTTAAATGAAACGACAACATTCGATGTCTCAAACCACCTCCAACTACTGAAACAGCCCAGCTGAGATACCAAAGGCTTGTTCTACTAGAAAGGTCTTTGGCTACTGGCAGACGGACGGCAGGGAAGGTGGTGGGGAAGGGAGCTGTAACAGTATAGGCCACTTTCACACTACATTGTTATAGTGTTATTATTCCACTTTCAACATCCTGTGGAATCCTGGGGTTTGCAGTTTAGGGAGGGGCCTTTAGAATTTTCAGCCAGAGAAGTCTTTGGCCCCAGTAAACTACAAACCCCAGAATCCCACAGGATGTTGCAAGTGGAATAATAGTACCATAACAGTGTAGGGCAGAAATGGCCAAGGAATTCCAGAGGCAGAAAACAGTCACTGAGAAAGCCACTTTGTGTGTGTTGTCTTCCACAGAATTAAAATGGTATCATCTAGCATATCAAGAAAACAAAACAAAATGCTCACCGATGCTACCATATTGGATCAATTAAATGTTCCACCTCAAGCTATTCACCTGTCTCCAAAAGTACAGAGTACTGAATGATTATGAACCTGGAAAAAAAAAATCACCAAACATTTAGCAGCAGAATTTTGGAATTTTGGTCATGTGGCCCGATTACTAAGATGTTAAGATATCATAGATAGAGACTAGGTTTCTGGGCACACATGCCAAGGAAGCAATAAAACACAAAGTGGTACACACAAAAATGCCACCATTTTGCCTCAGAATTACCTGAGGACCTAGTTCATACAGCAAGGCAGCTCATATACCTGTTAGGAGTAATGAGTTCAATCATCCTGGACAGAAATCTGTATCAATGAATTTGCATCAATAAGTTCAATCATCCTGGACAGAAATCTGTATCAATGAATCTGCATCGATAAGTTCAATCATCCTGGACAGAAATCTGTATCAATGAATCTGCATCGATAAGTTCAATCATCCTGGACAGAAATCTGTATCAATGAATCTGCATCAATGAGTTCAATCATCCTGGACAGAAATCTGTATCAATGAATCTGTGTCAATGAGTTCAATCATCCTGGACAGAAATCTGTATCAATGAATCTGCATCAATAAGTTCAATCATCCTGGAAAGAAATCTGTATCAATGAATCTGCATCAATGAGTTCAATCATCCTGGACAGAAATCTATCCCCACCACATAATCACCATTTTCTTCTGTTCCTTTAAAGAAAAATTGTTTCAATTCAGCACCCTCCCCTAATAAATCAATAATGCTAGTAGAACCTCAAATCCTTGTCTCTATTTATTTGTGTATGCTCATTGATTGTCGCAATAAACTGGGAAATTCTCTTGTATGCACTCCATTAAAAATGAATGAGACCTTTTACTGTCCTCTTGAGATGCTTTCATTCATTCAAGTGGTATCTGTGCAGGACAATGTCTTGATGAACTGAGTTCTGTGTAGGATGTAGGGAACTCTTAGGCCATTTCCACCCTACACTGTTATAGTCCTATTATTCCAACCTTCAACATCTTGAGGAATTCTGGGGTTCATAGTTTATGGAGGCCTAAGAGCTCTCTGGCTGAGAATTCTAAATATCCCTCCCTAAACTGCAAACCCCAGGATTCCATAAGATCTTGAAAGTGGAACAAGAGCACTATTACAGTGTAGTGCGGAAATGACCTCATAAAGGCCCATTGGCCCAGGGGAAAAGCCAGACGGGTCCAAGATAAACTGGAGAAGAGATAGAATCTGAGCCACACATAGGTACAAACTGTACCTTTCTCATATGTTAGCTATATTTAAATATTTGAAGGGATGCCATGTAGAGGAAAGAGAGGGCTTGTTTTCTGCTGCTCCAGAGACCAGAACAAGGGGCAATGGATTCAAGCTGCAGGAAAGGAGATTCCACCTGAACCTCAGGAAGAACTTCCTGACAGTCAGGGCTGTCCGGCAGTGGAATCTGCTGCCTCGGAGTGTAGTGGAGTCTCCTTCCTTGGAGGTTTTTAAGCAGAGGCTGGATGGCCGTCTGTCGGGAGTGCTTTGAGGGTGTTCCTGCATGGTGGGGGGTTGGACTGGATGGCCTGTGTGGTCTCTTCCAACTCTAGGAGTCTATGATTCTGTGATTCTATGTTTTCTTTCTCTCTGTCCTAACTTTCTGTATCACCCCTTCTTCTCTCTCTCTCTCTCTCATTCTCTCTCTCTCTCTCTCTCAATCTCTTTCACTCAGAGCTACAGTGTTACAGACTGAAGTGCTTACTCTGTGTAAGAATTGTGGGTGGGGTGGAAGAAATGACACTTTTCTCCAACTAATAGCCCTTGGTTATATCCCCACTGCACAGTTATCTCAGTTTGATGCCATTTTAACTACTGTGGCTCTATCCCACATAATCCTGGGATTTATAGACCAAGGTCCTACATTGCTTTTGCGTAGCATAGATATCTGCTAGCAGACTTACGTTATGCAGTCCCTACTCTGAATACCAACCTAGGGTAGCATATGTTGATCCGTGGTCAATGTGCATGACTGACACCCCACTACAAAATGTGCAATGTGCAATTGCTACGCACAGAGACAATGAGTATTCACATGCCATTCTGTGTATTTTGATGCACAACATGTGTATGTTTGCTTACACCACCGTCTGCTGGCTATTGCTATTGCACATTCTCCATCATTCTGCATATGTAGGGCAACTTCTTGGTGTTGTAATTTGGCATTAAGTTGACTTTGACTTATGATGACCCTATGAATGAGAGATATCCATGGTCTCTAGACATTAACTGCCCTACTCAGGTCTTGCAAACTTAGGGCTAGAGTACAACTTATGCTGTATATGTCATTAACAGTGTGCTGAAACCATAGTTTGTTGGTATACTTAGAATTATTTGCTAGATGGCTCTAGTCCATGTCCTTGAACTAAATCCTTAGAGTTCTCTAGCAAATAATTCTAAATACTTTACTGGCCATTAGAAACCTAAGCATCCATAGGATGGATCCATGCCAGTTAAAGTGGAATCAAACTGCTATAACTGTGCAGTGTAGTTTCACCTCTGCTTTCTGTCTGCGCACAGATTTAGGAAGTTGGCTGGCTTCTTTCATAGGATGCTCGCTCTTAGATGCAAGTTGTCCCAGACAAGGTGCTTTCTGTTTCAGTGAGGATGCTGTCATTTCACTCTCTACTGCAGAATCACCATTGTTGTTGTTGTGTTCTTCAAGTCATTTCTGACTGATGGCGACCCTTCCTCTGAGGCTGAGAGAGGAAATCCACCCAGTGCATTTCCATGGCCAAGTGGGGGACACTGGAACTCTCTCAGTGTCCAAACCAACACTCAGCACTCCCAGAGTCACCATGGCACAGATAAACTTTGTAAATAGGAAATTAAGCAGCAAAACACAAGAAACAAAAGATCGCTGCCAGTCTGTCAAGGGATGAGTCACGAAATGGGAAGATTCCCACTAAAAACAATAGTTACACTAAAAACCTAATCCTCTCACCTATACCCTTTTTACCATTCTTCCCAGTCCCATCTACAATTACTGGGTTATCATATAGCCATTAGCACCATTATCACCCACCGATAAACTTGTTCCAGACTATATTGGCTGTTTACAAAACTCTTTGTCTGAGTGGCTAGAGAAACATTCATACTGAGTCCCTGAGGGTAGGCTTTTGGGTATAAAAGACCCCAATTTTGGGCACCTCCTTGCAGTACATAAATTTCAGGCATCCACTCTGTCATCTTATTTCCTGATATTGTACTATCCTTGGGCGCAAGCCTGAGCCACACTGATTTTCTTCATCTCTCTCTCTAGAACAGTAAATATTGCCCATTCTACCCTGAATTCTTCTCTATCCACCTTTCCTCCCTATGTTTCAGTTAGCTGTGTGTTAGTGTGTGCATGAGTGTCAATCTTTGTGTGCTTGTTTGACTTTCCCCCAGTAAAATACATTCTAGATACAATTTATAAGTCTTTGGCTGATTTTATTGCAGTTATCCCATAAAGTTTGGTGGAAAGTTCCTACCAGTTACCCCTCCTCTTGCAACCTTCTTAATTTGAGTGAATTAATTCCCCATTTTACTTTTAATTGTGGTTTCTGATAGAGGACCTCATAGGTTCTCATGCATTTGAGGTAACATTGGCAATCCGGTAATATTGGCAAAGATCCTGCACTGAGGAATGCAATTTGATGCTCATGGAGCCTTGTCAGTGAATAGCAGCATTGCGCAGCTAAATATGCAACTTAATGCACATGTCCACCTTCACAGCAATGTGAAATGTGCATCCATGCACAATGTGAACTTGCACCCATGTGCAATGCATAGGGCATATCCATGTGCAAAAGCACCATATGCAGAACAGAACATGCAGAACACCATTCCTGAAACCTGATCTTAATATGGCTCTTTAACTTCAGACAAAATGTCCAACCATTTCCCTACAAGAATTTACATGTGTGTAAGACATCTACAGGATTATGGCCAATACATTTGAGACAATATATCTTTGACAACATTGCCCTGGAGTCTGAATTGCTCATAAATGATGCTTCTTCTAGGCAACTCGTGGAGTACCCTTTAAAAAACACAGATAATAGAGTGAAGACTACCTGTTACAGTTCCGCCTCTGTCCATTCTTCTTGTAACACCTTTAACAGATAAGCCACAACTTTAATCACTGTCAAGGAAAGGTGACCATAAACAATCCAAGGGATACATCTTCCCTGACATGACCCTTATTCACTTCAAATAAAAAGTCACTGCCCTTGATTAACACTGCGCTGCTGAATTTGATGTCCCTGTGGTGACATTGATCAAGGCTTAGCAGAAGATGGAAAGTTCAGTGCCATGAATATTTTTAATACACACACATGCCATTTGCTCAAGCTTCTGAAAAAGAGTCCTGACTGGAGTTAGGAGGACTCTGTCTCACTCCTGCCATCACAGGAACCAACAGGGCTGAAATTACAGTCTGGTGAATAAGAGAGGTGTTGTCCAATAAGTAAAAAGGCTACAATTGATGCCAGTGTAACCCTAAAATATGGATGACTCAGGGGTCCACCCATAATGCCAGTGCCTCCACGTGACAATGGGGAATTAATTAGCTTAAAATAAAGAGACCTGCAAGAAGGAAGGTAACTTAGTTAAATCTCCCACCAATGTTTACAGGGTCCTTACAGGAAAGACCCAGAGAATCCAAAATGTAAACTAAAATGTGTTTTTATTGAAAGATTCACACAAGCACACAAAAGATCCAAACACACATGCACATAAGGACTAGACAAAAGCAAAGGGGGAAAAAGTGTGGATAGAGGACTTTCACAGTTCAGGCAATATTTACTGGTCCAGAATAAAGCAAAGAAAACAGCAATGTGGCTTAGGTGGGCACCTAAGGACAGTTCTCATTTGGGAATCAGACAGTACAGCATTTGATAAGGTGAGAAACTGCACTAAACTGCTCAAAATCAAGGGTTCTTATGCCTGAAAACTAACCTGCAGGTATGGGTATGAATTGCTCTCCCAAAAAAGCAGAAAATGAGAGTTGCAACACAAGCAATGAAGTCTAGACAGATTTAACAATCTTAGTGTTTAAGTGACAAAAGGGTAATGGCTGTCATAATTGCCTTGTATTGTGGATAGGTTGGGAAGACAAAGCAGGGAAACGTCCAGGTGTGAGGGATCAGGGTTAAGACAGTCACAATTTGGTGAGGATTTCTCCCTTCTGCTCTGAGATGCCTGGCCCTTAGCATAAGCCTATTGTTTCTAGAGTGGCCACACAATGTGCCTGACAATGACCTCAGTGTTTGCCTAGGAGGGGGTGTGGTTTATGACTTGAAAATCAGCACCAGTCTGCAGACTACCCCTTGTCTAAGACAAGGGTGGGGAAAGTGTGATCTGTAGACTGCATGTGGCCCTCAAACCCATATTCTTACACTTCAAAGTCCCACAGGAGGTCCCTAGACCTGCCAAAAAGTTTTTAGAAAATGCTGCTCTTCTGCCAAAACCATGCAAAACCATACCCAAAATTTAGCAAACTGTCATAGTTTTGGCTCCCACACGTCTTGCTTCCCACACCTCTTATGACTGTCTACTTCATCCCTGCAGAAGCCACCCATAGTTGAGCAGTGGAAGGATGATGTTCCTGGTTACAGATCACCAATCCACCACTGTGCTATTATGGAGAGCTTTAGGATTTCATCCAAGCTGTTCTTCTTTAAAGCAACTTCCCAGATCTTGGCATCAAGCTTCGTGAGGAGCAGTTTAGGAGCTGGTTGTGTTTCCCAAATTCTTTCTGGTTTTGTTGTACAAGTTGCAGTGGGAAGCTGTGACAAAGCAGAGATTTCTAACCACAAATTGTGATCAGTTCCAACTTCAGTTCTGAGAGGTGCAACTTGGATAATCGAATCTTACATTAAGTGATTCCTTAATACCAATATGGAGTCTCAGGCAAGTTCAGGTTCAGGGCTAGTCTGTCCATGCTCATCACCCATAATAATTAAGTATCAATTATTTATTCAGAGGCAGTGTGATTAAGGATCTTGGCTGCTGGACCACAACAGTGCGAGAGATCCACTGCCTTTAAGCCTTGTTTCTGGGCTTCCCTCAGTCACCATTTTCAACATTGTGGGATCTAGGATGCTGGACTGAATGTATGCTTTGATCTGGGTCCCACTCACACTACAGAATTATAGCATTATTATTCCATTTTAACCGTAATGGCAACGCCAAATGTATTCTGGGATTTGTAGTTTGTTGAGGCACTGGAGTACTCTGGCCGAGAATTACAAATGCTCTTCCTTAAACTGCCAGTCCAAGAATTCTAATGTTATCATGTTATCACTATGTAGCATGAATGGTTCCCCAATCCAGAAAGGCTCTTTTTGTCCTCTGAAACATTACCTGGATCAGAAGAAGGGCAGACTGAGCATTCACAATCCTCAGTGGAAAACCTGTTAGCTTCTATCTCATTTTAGTGTCCCAAAATATAAAATGTTGCATAGCGGTTTCTGCCCCTATGATTTACCCAAGAGCTAGTGGTATATTTTTCCAGCTGTCCACAGCTTCCTTGGAAGAGGAAGGAGAAGGAGAAGAAAGGATCACTGATGCCCCATACCAATCTGTTGTTGCTGTCTTTAAAACAACAGCTCTTTAAAATGACAGAGCAGAGTAGGGATGTAAATGCTTGACTATTTTGTCCTCATATGCAAGGACAAATAAGTACAGTGGCTCCCCATTGTGTGAGAAAACAAATATTCCACCTTAGTGCCCTCCCCTTATATGAACATCTCAAAGTGTTTCAAAGGTATTATTCTATAGAGAAAAACACAAAGATATTTATTCTCACATACACTCACACTTTTTCTGTACAAAAAACAATGGCTGGCATTCAGTATTGCAACTGTGAGCTTGTAACCTAGAGTTACAGATCTGTAACTAATCTGTATTCAGTGAGACTACATAGTTTTAGGCCCTTTCCATATGAGGAAATTAAGACGGGCCAACGTGTTTTGGACCGGAGGTCATCTGAACCTTGGAGCAGACAAGGTTCAGATTATTTACCTTTGTTCCACACCTAAGTCCAATTGAATTTGCCCCCAGGTGGTTGTCAAGCGTGCTGTTTGAAAAACGGAAGAAACTGGTTTTTCAATTTTCCGGATCGCGCCAATTCGCACTTTCGCAGTGGTGCAAATGCGCACATTCACACCAATGCAAACTGGTGATCAGTGGAGGGCGGGCTGTGGGCATGGTCAGCTTCATCGGTTGGTCCTGTCCAACAAACGACAGGAAGCCGCTATTTTCTCATCCTCATAATGCGGATCTATGAATTCGCACTGCTCCGAATCGGCATGGAACATACAGAGTAGCCCTATGGAAGGACATAAGGGAAAGTCCACCTTGTTTCGAGCCCAGAAGAACCGGTAGGAAACAGCATGAAGTGATTCCCTAGCCTCATGCAGAAAGGGCCTTGCTATAGAACTATGTACACACTCCAGTTTAATAACCAGTAGCCAGATCAGGTAAATGAACTCTGTTCAGTCGCCCAATAGGAACACAAGGAAAGTGACATTTCCAGTCCTCTACCACCAGTGAGGGAGGCTGTGACAATCAGAAGTAGGACCCCTTCAGAAGCCCTTCCTGCAGCTTCACTCACTGGTGGGAGGTGGTTGGAAACATCATCCTCCTTGCACCCCAGCCATTTCTGCATTACACTATTATAGTGCTATTATTCCACTTTCAATATTCTATGAGATCCTGGGGTTTTCAGTTTAGGGAGGGGCATTCAGAATTCTCAGTCAGAGAGTCCTTTGGCCTCAGGAAACTACAAATCCCAGAATTCCACAGGAGGTTGAAAGTGGAATAATAGCACTATAACAGTGTAAGGCAGAAATGGCCCCCATCACCAGCTCAACAGACCTCATTCACCTGATCCAGCTACTGGTTGTTAAGGTGAATTGTGTTAGGGAGGTCAGTGCAGGGCACAAGGTGTTAGTTATATATTCATAACTAAGTATCTTATGTTGAATATCAGCACATGTTTTCTACACAGAAAACAGATTTTTGTGCAAAATCTCATCTGTTTTTCTCTGCAGAATAACGCTTCCACAGCAAATCAAGGTGTTCAAATACCAGAAGAAAATGGGACAAATTTCTTGTTGGTACATTCATCTTATTGACAGGGTTTCCCAGATGTCAGGAAATCCATTTCTGCCCTGATAAAGCATAATGATAAATATTTACTACATCCCTAAAACTGAGCTGGGAAATGTAATCCCAGAATTACCCAGATAGCATGATCACTGGCCATGCTATCTGGGAAATTTGCACTCTTTTTGTCCAAAAAAGGAATATTTCAACAGTTTTGCTCTGCTTCATCAGCAACCACGTTTGCACAAGTCTCTGTGCAGAATTTCCAACAAGCAGAAGCAAACTCCCAGCCACAAGGTGCAAAGAGTGTCTGAATTATGCTGGTCCTGATGACACCTTCTCTATCTACAGCAAAATCCAAAATTACATGCAAAATCCAAAACGCAGTTCTTCAAAGTTTAACATATGTTGGAAGAACTAAGAAGGTTGCCAATCAATTGTGCCTTTATCTGATTCATGCACTTCAAACTGACCTTGACGCTTACTCAAAGATTTGTGGTCCAGGAGATAATGGTCCAGGGAGCTGCTAGACTAACCAGCAATGTAGTATATGAATCTTTGTTGAGCTTAGTCCCAGTAACAGTATATCACTCCAATGCCTGAAGTACTACTTATTCTGGCACCTTTACCTCCACCGGCATTATAAGCACTTTATCTTCCTCTGTATCATTAAGGGGGAGAGATCTTGCAGATTGGCAGGAAACAATTTAGACTTTCTGACACGCACAAAAAAATGATGGAAAACAAATAGAAGGCCAGCCACTGTGACTTCAAGGAGCATAGCAAATTGAATGAGAACAGGGGTGCTAGGCTGATAGTTTGCTAGAGCCTGACAAGAAGAAAGGATGAATAGATTTCACTCATTTCATTCTGTTGTTGTTCCATGGGATTCCTCTCTCTTGCCTTTAGGTCTAGTTTAATTTGAGGAGTTTCAACAACAGATTTCAAAGTTGCTGCCTGTGTCATTTGCGGTGTTCAGTCCACATCTTTTCCATGCCCATTACTGCCCTGCATAAGCACACACACGTATAACTTAAACGGAGAGGGGGGAAAGAAATCTTTATGTAATTGTATCAGGATTTGCGATTGCATTGCCATTTCATTAAGGTCAAGCCAAAAATATCTCCTCTGAGTCTGCCAGTTTGTTCACATGCTACAAAATTGGGCAAGACTTTATAGAGGTTTTAAGAGCAAGGGGTCAAAGCATCTTGGGCAGCTCTTTTAAAGTTCAGACTAAAACCCAGAGTGGATTCACCACTCTATGGACCTAGAAGCCACTCACCACTGCTGCCAATAGACAATAATGTGAAGTGAAGAACAACACTGCATCTAATACAAAATCGATACTTTCTTTTTTCTTTTTCATTTCTATAGTCTGTTTATTTGCATGCTTTCACTGTTTTTTTTCTTTTTAATGAAATATTTTTTCTTTTGTGTTGCTTATGGGAATGGGAGACAGATTTCCCAGGATTGTGCTTGATGAATCTGTTCAAAATTTCTGAAATAAACAGAATATATTAAGCTGACAAATGTACTGTGCATTTTACATCTCTGTATCATTTGAAATAAAAAACTGCTGTTGTTTCAGTAACTCCTCCAGATCCAACGTAAAAGCCAAGGATTTTGCCCCCATAGTTAAAGGGAGTCCCCCCCCCCACAGCTGGAAATATCATAAACTGAACTTGGGACTCCTGATGTCTCTGGGAGTAGAATCTCTCTTGAGGTTCATCACATCCTCTGCCCTTATCTCCGTTGCCATTGGCAAAAAAGATATATGTGCTGTCAAAGCCTTATTAGGTTGTGATCTGCTTATAGTGCTACAGCTGTTTTGTATTTTCATTATTTTTACTGATCTTGAGTGTTTTGTAGTTTGTTTTTTAATGTTGTACATCACCTTGGACTATGTAGTGGAACAAGTTTTTTTTTAAGGAAAAAAAACATAACATTAGGCTAGTATCCAGCTGGTCCCAACCGTAGAAAACCCAATGAAACAATTGGTTGAATGGTAAGTCAACACATGGGTGAATTCAATTGGGTTAACGATCAGCTTCAGTTGGGATGCATGCTTTACCTCATTTCCAGAGAGCTTGTGGCTCTCCACTGGTATGGGGACTATGACTTTCAGGAAGAGAGACAGTTCCAGAAGTGGCGTTCCATGTGCTTACATGACACATTAAGGAAGTAGCACCAAAAGTTGTTATTCGATTTGATTTTATATCTCACCTTTCTCCCAACGTGGAACTCAAGACAACTCACAATGTGAATTTAAAGAAAATACAGTTAAATCAGTGGATAATTAAAAAGTTAAACAACTAACATGTTGCTAATTGCTATTGAGATGGCTTCAGTATATGGAGACTTTATGAATGAGAGATCTCCAAGTCACCTTCTCATCAACAGTCCTGTTCAGATCTTGTAAATTTAGGACTGTGGTTTTCTATCCCCTTGGAATGTCATCTTCCTCTTTTCCTACTGTCTCCCATTGTACATGCACTACAGTCTTTTGCAACAAATTCTGTCATCTTATCAACTGTTCAAAGTGTTTTGGACAGGTGAGTCACCTTAGCTTCTAATGAGAGTTCAAGTTTGATTTTTTTTCTCTAAGACCCATTTATTTGTCTTTTTTAGCAGTCCATGATATCTGTAGAAATCTCCTCCAGCACCAGCTTCAAATGGTTTTCTTCCTGTCAATTTTCTTCACAACCTAGCTTTCACAAGCAAAATTATCATATTTAAAATGTTAATTTAAAACAGGTCTTAAAAAGCCATTAAGATATAATAATGATGATGATGATAACCAAGCAACACAATATACCAGTTAAAAGACCTTCTGCAACAGGCAGTTAACATTCCAAGGTCCAGATAAAATGATAAGCCTTCAGCTGCTAGCATAGATAGAGATGACATGGGGCCAATCTAGCTTCCCATGGGAGGAAATTCTATAGTCTGGCAGCAGCCACCAAAAAGGCTCTATTCTGTGTCATAGAATCATAGAATTAGATAGACACCACAAAGGCCATCCAGTCGAACCCACTACCATGCAGGAATATACAATCAAAGCACTCCCAACAGATGGCCATCCAGCCTCTGTTTAAAACTTCCAAAGAAAGAGACTCCATCACACTCCGAGGCAGCATATTCCACTGTCAAATAGCTCTTACCATCAGGAAGTTCTTCTTAATGTTCAGATGGAATCTCTTTCCCTGTAGTTTGAATCCATTGCTCTGTGTCCTTGTTTCTGAACCAGCAGAAAACAAGCTTGATCCCTCTTCCATATGACATCCTTTCAAATATTTAAATACGGCTCTCTTGTCACCTCTTCACCTTCTCTTCTCCAAGCTATACATACTCAGCACCCTAAGCCACTCCTCACAGGAATGGGTTCCAGGTTTTTCACCCTCCCCAAACATCTCTACAATGGTGGTAGGACTGAGAGGACCACCACAACTTGAACTTACTGTACAACCTCTGAAGCTCCCCCTGCAGCCGTTATGTGCCTCATGGAGCAGGATCAGAAAAACATCTGGCTATGTCCCCATGGCCAGGCATGAAATGATTACAACAGTACTGAGATCCACTGAGATCCTCCAGAAATCTCAATGCTGACGTAATCATTTTAGGTCTAGTTATGGGGGTATAGTCAAATGTTTCTCTGATCCCATCTACTCCCCACAAGGCACTAAATGGCCTTGTGGGATGGCAGAGACATTAAGGTAAACCTCAGGGGGTGATCTTTCAGCATGCAGGAGAGAAGGGGAATGCCAACCTCTGCAGCACCTTAAAAGGGACATATCCATCTGAAACTTAGATTTGTGCATGTTCTTAAGAGGATGCCAGCCAATATTTCCCCACTGGCTATAATGGGGAAATCAATCAAGATGCAATTGCATTTTGTTGGGACTATGGTTATGTAAATTATGAATTCATCTGAAGTAGATGCACAATTGCACAATGCAGAAATAGAACCCCCATATTTAAAAGCAATATATCTCTGCGTATTTGACCCTGGGGGGCAGCTTAAACAATGGAAGAGGGGGTATATGATCTTCATGCTCTGTGCACATTCTGGAATCATCTTGCTGGTTGTTGGCAGGGCTCAGAAAAGTGACTTCTTTGATATTTCTGAGCTCTGGTCACGTTGAACACACAAAATCATACAGCAAGTGTGGGCAACTGTATGGTGGCCAGGGGTCAACATTCCCTCAGACTTGCCCATGAAGTCTGCACTCCCCCAACACACACGCACAGCAAGCCGAAACATCACTGTTTCCCTCTATAGTCCTTCTCAAAATGGTAACAGGAAATGACATCTTGTCACTTCCTGACACAATTTTGAGACTGACTGCTGAAGAAGACAGACATACGGGGTGTTGTCCAAGGTTCTGGGGTGCTTGTGGAGTGAGACAAAGTGGAGTTATTTTTCCAGGCGTTCATTATTTGTGAGGTTTTCTGCATGATTTTGAGTCCAAAATTGCCCAAAAATTATGTTGATTTTTTAAAAATAGAATTGTGATTAGGGGGCTTTTAGGGACTGATGATGGCTTCTGGGGGTCCAAAAGAGGATCCAGGGACCCCATATAAGCTACGGACCACACTTTGCTAATACCTGTTGTACAGCCCTTGATCCTATACAGCAGAACTCTTCAAAATTTCTTATTTACTATGGAAAAAAAGTCAGCAAGAACAGAAGTTTTTATGCTTTCCTCCTTGGACTAGCTGAGGACTGTTTTGTATCACAAACTACTTTGGAAATGTTCCTGAAACTGAAAAGCATTTTTCTCATAACGTAGAGCGGGCTGCAGTTTGAGAAACAGATGTCCAAAGCCCCACTGGTTTCATGGAGACAGTGCCACTGACCTCAGTTCCCAAGCATTTCCCTGTGCTATTGTTGCCTTGGTTGCTGAGGAAGGATGGGGGGGAAAAGTTATGTTACTGTTTGCAGGACTCTCTGATTATCCTTCCACCACCCTGCCAGGATCACAAGTGTCTTTCATCTTCTCCATTCTCAGGTGGCACTGTCCTTTGTTCGGGATCTTTGATTTCTGCAAGGGTCCCATCTCCTGTGATTTAATGGGTCAACTTTACTATTCTTGGTGTACGCTGAAAAGCAAGAAATAAAAAGAAAAGGCAATTACAAAGCAAAACTAAACATAAACCGAACGGTGATAATAAAAGAGAGAGAAGCTTTCTAATGGTCCATTAGAAAGCAAAGTACAACATTTTCCTGGCCAATGGAAAGAGATTGCATAACCCCTACAACTGCCCTGATTTGGTGGGGAGAGTCCTGATTAGTCCTCTGTTTTCTCACATTTTCAGCTGCTTTAAAGATGTTCCAGTTGCTCTCCCTGCTTCTCACTGTTTCCCTTTATCATCAGGTTATTTCAATTGCTGCAAAGTGCAAAAGGAGCCTTTAGTCAGGCCAATTCCACACTACACTGTATAGTGCTATTATTCCACTTTCAACATTCTATGGAATCCTGGGGTTTGCAGTTTAGGGAGGAGGATTTAGAGGGCCTCAGTAAACTACAAACCCCAGAATTCCACAGAATGCTGAAAGTGGAATAATAGCACTGTAATAGCATAGTGCAGAAATGGCCTCAGTTAATTCAGTGAGGGGGAAGAAGATGGAACCTTGCCCTTCCTAGTGGACTCAGGCAAAGGCAAACTGCTGCAGCTTCTTTTACATCATCTTTTCTTCCTTATTAAAAACATTTGCCATCTGGACCATCAGGAAATTCTCTGTAATGTTTAGGTGAAATCTCTTTTCTTGTTGTATGAAACCACTGCTCCATGTCCTGGTTTCTGAAGTGGGAGAAAACAAACTTGCCCCGTCTTGCATAGTAGAATCCTGTGTGGCACCACAGTTCAAGAAGGGCATTGACAAGCTGGAACAGAGGAGGGTGAGCAAAATGGTAAGAGTCCTGGAAACCATGCACTATGAAGAGAGGCTTAGGGAGCTGGATATGTTTCGCCTGGAGAAGATGAGGGCAGGAGGTGACATGGTAGCTATGTTAAAATAATTGAAGGGATGTTATATGCAAGCTGGTTTTCATGCTGCTTGTAAAGTCTCTCAGCTGTTTTGGTGCCTTTTCTCCCCCTCTGAGCTCACTTTGCAAGCAGCGCGTGTGTAGTCCCAAGCAAGGTTCCATAGGCAAGAGAAACTGATGGAAGCCCGCTGTTTTAATGCTTGCAATGTCGACAAGTTCCATTAACAGGGCCAGGGGATCTGTTCTTTCCATGGTCAGGGCTTGGGATCTCATGTGTACACGAATGGTCCCAAGCAAGACTTCATAGGCAAGAACAGATGAAACAGCAGACTCCACATTAAACTAATGGAACTTGTCTTTAATTTGGAAATGTTGAAAGAGCGAGAAGTCAGATAATAGAGCGTCAAAAAACGAGGGCTCCCTGTAGTCTAGACCCAAGCCATCTAGGCTTTAAAGGTCAAAACCAGCACTCTGAATTCTGCTTGGAAATAGAATGGTAGCCAATGAAGCTGTTTCTACAGAGGAGTCACATAATCTCTGTAACCAGACCCAGTCAACAGCCTGGCCACAGCATTTTGGGCCTGCTGAAGTTTCCAAAGGTAGCTCCACATAGGCCATTTCCGCACTGGACTGCTATAGCGCTATTATTCCACTTGCAACATCCTATGGAATCCTGAGGTTTGCAGTTTTGGGTGGGGCCACTTGGCCCCTCCCGAAACTGCAAAGCTCAGGATTCCATAGGATGTTGCAAGTGGAATAATAGCGCTATAACAGTCCAGTGCAGAAATGGCCTCAGAGCGGATCACAGTAGGCCATACAGGATGCAGTCAAGCCATTTGTCACTGTAGCCAGATCTGACTTCTCAGCTTTAGTGATAATTGTAATGCATTCAGAAAAGTTTGCAATAAAACAACAAGCCACAGAATTTGGCTAGTTGTTTTCAATCAACATATTAAGTTCAACACTTCTGTCCTCTGCTGCCTCGCATTTTGGAATCCAAGGCACAGTGTGCTGAAATGACAAAAGCCAGCTGGCAAAATGCCTCCCCCATGAATATTTTCAGAGGTCTGCTTGCTTAGTAGGGGCCTAGACCTAGTCTATTTGTTTGTTTGTTTGAGATAAGTGAAAGTTGCATCCTCTTCAGCATTCAAAAGGAGTTCCAGAACAATTGACAGAGCTTTGTTTAAAATACAGGAAAGTAAATGAAACAGCAAAAACAAAGAAAATGAAATAAACAAAGAACAAGAGCAGACTGTCAGCAAATTCAGCATTAAAAATGGAGATGATTCATGCCTAGCAATAATGACTCACTGGACTTCTTTTTCTTTTTGTCAAGTTTGTTTGCTGTTGTTTATTGACATGTTAAAATTAATGAAAATGAATCTGAGAGGAAATGGAGATTAAAAATGATGACCCTTGAGCTCGCAGCAAAATTACTTCTGTCCCTCAGGACTTTTCTTTCTCTCTAAGAACCTAAAGTGCAAATATCCCTTCTTCAATGAACATCTGGAATGTTTGTGAACATTCTGTGCCAACGCACCTATTCTGCAAATTGTTCTCAGAGGCTTCAACACCAGAAATGTATCATAATTAAAATAACTCAAGGAAGGAAGGAGAGATAAAGAAAGAGAGATGAAGATATAGGCCCTTTTTGCACGGGCTTTCTCTCGCGAAATAGCCCTGTGAGCCTCGCGGGAGTGGGAGCGTCACTCTGCATGACACACTCCCACTTCCGCGGCACTCACGGGGCTGAAGCGGCGCGAGCGCGGATTTCTTTATTTTCGGCTTGAAGTGAAAATAAATGGCACTCGAGCAAGGCTCCCAGCAGCGTCCTGCACTTACCGGAGTGCGGAGCGCCGTCGCAGGCGGGCCTGTCGCGCTTCCTCCCCGCTTCTGCCCCCCGCAGCACCTAAGCTTCCAGGGGGCGCTGCGGAAGCTGGGGGCATGGCTGAAGAGCACCCGTTGTGCAAGAAGACTCCACGTGCGGTAAGGAGGCGGGGGGAAGCGGCGGCATTGCAGGAGAGGGTTCTCACGTGAGCCACCCTCCTCCATCGCGCAAGCGCTGGCGCTGCGAAAAGGGCCATAATTAAAACATATATAAGCAATTCAAAGTGGAGCCACAGTTGTTACCCAGGCAGCATGAAAGAAAAAATTCTCAATATTTACTTATTAAGATATAGCATTATAAGGTCAAGAGACAGCATGCTAGGTTATTTTACATCTCTCTATAAATTATACTGAACTGACATTTTGGTCACCCATATATATGGTGCAATGGTCTGCACTGAAGTCTGAGAAATGATGTCTGCATCACCCTCCCATTCTTGGACAGGTCAAAAACAAGCAGCTGGGGAGATTCTTGAGGGTCCTGCCACAACTATTTGTCTTGAAGAGCCCTGTAACTAAGAGAGTTTTGCAAATGTCATTTCCCAGTATTCTGATCTGCAGCCCCTTGCAAACCCTTTGGTTAGGGTGCTGCCAGGCCAACAAGGAAGGACTTGGGATCATTTCCAGCCATTAGCAACCATAAACCTGAACCCCTAGCAGTTCTGAGATCATGATTCCATCTTATAATCCCATTGCTACCAAACAGAACACCAGGCATTGTTTTTGTATGTATAAATAAATAAATAAATCTGTCCTCTGTACACACACACAAAGCACAAAATGATTTTTCTGTGCAGAAAACTGTCTCCTGTGCAAAACAAACGTTCTCTATGTGGGAAGAAAAACGTGTTTTCTATGCAGAAAAAATGTTTTGGGAGTGCCAATGGGGTTTCACTTGTGGAACTCCAGTTATATAACTATGTCCTGAATATATTCATTGCACAATGGCCAAAAATATACAAGAGAACTTACAGAGTACATGATACTAACAAGATTCTGGCCTCCATTTATTGATTCATTTATGTTTTTTGCAGATTTAAACTGACCACTAATAAGCATTCTCTAGGTGTGTAAAGCAAATCTAAACTATCAAATGCAAACATAATTTTTTTAAAAAAATAGACTCAGCAGATTAGGGGAAAAAAGAGGCAAAAACAGGGGAAAAAAACCTGTAACAGTATATGAAACCAGATTAAAACAGCAGCAAGATAAGTATGGAAAGTTCTAACAAGCATTAAATAGTTCTAAAGATTCCAGACAGAATAAAATAGCTTACACCTGCCCTCCAAATATGCCTTTATATAAGTGACAGGTGAGCATCTCTGGGGAGGGTACCTTCACTGAAATGGCCCTCTTCCCTATCACTATTTGCATTGACTTGTTAGGTAGAAGCATCTGAATGACCTTAGCATCCAAACAGGCTGGGACAGGAGGAGACACAAATTGGTGGTAGAGATGCTAGCAGCGATTGTGGTGGTGTGGTGACTGTAGCATGGCTAGCAGCTTCCCAGCTGTTCCAGAACCATCACACTCCAGGCAAATAGTGAATGGCTTGAACACTTCTGTTACCCTGTTTACTGAGGGTCCTGGGAGGGACACCTAAATAACCTTACAATTACACAAGTTGGGGGAAATTAGTCAAGAGCACTGGTTGGCACTGCGAGAGGCAGGGTAACGCAGCAGGATCTTGTAACCCAATGTTTACGGGGTCAGGTCAAGTCAAGAAGCAAACCGTGTTGGAAATAATGAATGATCTTTTATTAAATACAGGTACACAATGTAAGCAACACACGCACACAGATAACTAAGGAAAATAAAAGTGTGAGTATGATGGTGGGATTTTCAGAGGGATAGTTGATTCGGGTGATATGAAACCTGTTCCTGAAGCCCGGAAAGAAGATAGAGAGCGATGCTGGGGTTCGATGTATCTCAGCACGTGGAGCTGAGGGGAAGCTCGCCAAGCAAAGCAGCAGCAAGGCGGTCTGGAACTCGGGAGCAATCCGAGGATGGTCTCGGAATCAGGGGTTTTTATAGAGGGAAATGTGGCTGCAGGCTATGCCATACTTGGGGAAAACAATGTGATTTAGGAGTGGGACAAAGCTCTGGAAAGGTCAGAATTTAACATCATTAAGTTAAGTCCAAATTGACAAAGAGTTAGCCAGTATGCAAATGCTCAGTGCTTAGCAGTTGAGTATTCAGCTTACCAGGTTGCCTGCTCGGGGCAGGGAGTCCTTTGTAAACAGTGTGCAGACATAATGAAGGTGTTTGCAGAGAGGTCTCCTGAAGCGGTGATGTGGCTATTTCTGGCCTGCCTGTATTGACGTGGGATATTGCAGCATTTGATGGCTGAGCCTAGTTCTGTGCTTGTCCGGGGGCCTCACAAACACGTGGAGAGGGGTGGTGGAAGAGAGCCAAATTATTGATATCAAAATGATATCTAGGGTTATCTCCAAGTAGGCCTAAACTGCAGTAACACTTCCTTGAATAACTTCTTATGCAATAACAACCACCAGTGTAATCAGGAGTCACACCAGGGTTGCATGCCAAGATGACTTTAACAATAACATTTTGGCTGAGTTCTCAGTTGCTCTCTATCCTCATGAACATTGTTAATAAACAATTTCCTTCCAGATGTTTCATCAAAAGGATTAAATTGTCTTTACCATAATTTTCTTTAAACCTTTACTTTGTAAAATTCCAGGACCATCTCAATGAGAACTTGAATAACTTCACAAGTGCATTTGGAACAAAAGTCTGAAAAGTGGAAAGTAAGTTCAATTTTTTTCTAGATCAGACTACATTTCCTTTGATTGCCCACCCCCAATTTCCCCAAGGGCAAAATATATCACCTTTCATGACAGAGGTCGGAATGAGTAGACTGTAAATCTATTAACTTCAGTTTTCTAATATGTCCATACCTGGATTGAAAGTACTGATTAAAAAATCTGAACTAGTCCTCAACTTTTAAACTGCCAATGAGAAGCAGGCCGGCTGGAGATGAGGCAGGAGCCCAGGAGAGCACAAGTCAGCAGCTTTGGGGGTCATGCAATATAACAATGGAGATGCAGAATAAAATTGAAGCGTCAGCTTGAGATGCATGGCTTTTCTTTGAAACAGCACTATGCTTAAAAAAATCCTCTGCAGAACAATGTGTCTAGTAGCCCACATAACTCTCTAACAGGTCTACTGTCTCTCCAGGTATAATCACTAAGAGTGTGAAGAATGCTCATTCATATTCTCACCTATGGCAAAAAGAGGATGGCTATCTCAACACTGAAGGAAATAGAGGCCAGATGCAGGATTTTTCTTACTTTGAGACTTCATTGCAAAACATTTGTTTCTGCAAAAATGCACACAGGTTGGAATCCTCTATCACATTCTATGTTGTGTAACTTTACATATATTTAAGCTACATAGCACAGGCACTAAAAAAAATCCTATTGCTGAATTGTGAAGATCATAAAACTAGCATGAGCATCTCAGTGCACACCAGGCTTTAACAATGTGCCAGCAGCACTCTCTAGCCAGTGTATCAAAGCACAATGGGATTGATGTGCATTGGTCCCAACACACATAAGTCTCAATGCGCCCTGGTAACTTCGCTGGCTTCCCAATGTAGTACTGTAACAGCAGCCTTTTACTGGCTATTTATGGATATTACAGAACTGCTCAGTTTCAGGTCCTACAGACAAAAGTCCATGAAGAAGACGTAAATTCCCAACAGTATTCTGCCCAAAGTTTTCCAGTGAAGAAAATGTATATTAGGTAAAGAAACATGCATTTTAGGCAAAATATACTAGTCTCGCAGAAAAATGTTGGGTTCTGAACAGAAAACACAAAATATGTGGTTTTTCTGAGCAACAATCATGCATTCATTTAATTTGTATCAGTCAGTATGTTTTGGCACAATGTGCATATTTTCTCCTTCAAAATAAGGTTTCTGCCCAGACAAACCATAACAAACATCTAGTTAAGTAGCATTTGTGCCGTACCACCTCCTACTGAATACCAACACTGTGCATCCAAATGCATATGTTAGAACATGTTTGTTGTTTCTATAGTCCCAGTGAATCAAGTGGTACTTTGCAATCACCAATGAGTAGTTACACATCAAAGAATGTACAATTGCATGTGCAATAGTTAGATTCGCCAAATTCTCCTGAAACAACTGGGAAATGTATATGAATGGCATGCCTAGACCAAGCATGTGTATGTATACACACACACACACACACACACACACACACAGAGAGAGAGTCACATGAATAAAGGAACTTACATGTGCATAGAACATCAACAGGGTACCAGACCCTAAATTCTCCCCAATGAGGTCCCAAAGCATGAGTATTGCTTAAAAACTCCACAGAAGTCCTTGTCTTTTCACACGGCATGGAACAAATGCCTGAAACAATTCATTCATGCATGAGCAAGAAAAATGAACAAAGTTGTTGATCTCTAGTAAGAATCCACATTCATAGTCCCATTTGGTATATCTCAATGCACGTGCAAAGCTTCCACATTAGGATTTTACAGCCCATAATAATATTTGCTGCTGCCTCATTCTCTTTGGTAAAGAGGTAAAGGATATCCCTCGTGCAATAAGAGAAGCAGTCTATGAGAGATTTCAATCTCCCATATTTATTCATTATTTAATATTGTAAAATATTTATACCCTGCCCTGTATCTGAAAATCTTGGGGTGGCTTACATTAAATCATTTTGAAGTGATAAACAACAACAATAATTTATAAGACTAAAACATATATTAAATCATTTATCAGTTAAAATTCAGACGATTTAAAACTAGTTAAAACAGCTTAAAATAGTGCCAACTATCGCACATGTCCAACCTAGATAAAATCAGTTAAGCCCAAAAGCTTTAATAAACAACCAATTTTTTACTTGGAGCTGAAATGATAGCAATGTCAGTACCAATTAGGCTTCCAAAGGGACGGTATTCCACAACTGGGGTCCCACACTGCAGACAAGTTCTTCTCCATATCTTCCTGCAAGGTATTTCCCCTACTGGTGGGATACAGGAGATGGCCCCCCCAATAGACTTTATCCATTTCTGCATGGCATCACAATTCCGCTATGGGGATGGGATAGCAACAGTCTGTGTGACATGCTTCTGCACAATGTTGTCATGGACCTTTTGCCATCTCCCCTCCCATCCTTCACAATCATGGGGTATTTGCTTAACAGAATAAATCCATTAAGTGCTCCTGTCCTTACCTGCCATGTGGAAGGGCAGGAAGTAAGACGGAAGCATTTCCTTCTCCAGCACAGCATAGGAAAGACCCTGGCTGCACTGCAGAAGACAGACACATGTCTCTTGTTCTCCCTTTCAAACAGAGCTGGCCGGGTGCGGAGGGGAACGTTCTTGCCATGCTCCCTTCCTGGCAAAGGTGCTGCCGGAATTTGCAACAGGAGTATGATAGGATCA
Source organism: Ctenosaura bakeri (assembly GCA_948474755.1). Classification (NCBI taxonomy): domain Eukaryota; kingdom Metazoa; phylum Chordata; class Lepidosauria; order Squamata; family Iguanidae; genus Ctenosaura; species Ctenosaura bakeri. The sequence continues at coordinate 83,483 of CAOLHI010000087.1, read as the reverse complement.
GGTGGGGTGCAGAAATGGCCCTCATCTCATAGGCATGTCAGAAGAGAAAGGATTTCTCCTCACTGAGTGACATTATCATCAAATTTTGTGCCCTTTTGGTGATTTTTCACATTGTGCAATATTTTGAACAAAATTTTATGGAGAGTTTTTGCACAAAGCACAAAATCCAACATTTTGGCACAAAATAAAATGCTCCCTCCCCCCCCTCAAAAAAGCGGGGGCTGGTCTTTTCACTCTGGCTTGAAATGAAAAATCATATGGAGGCTGACAGTTCTTTCAGCTGATTTTCTCAGTGCATCAAAATACTTTTATGTCCTGTTGCAGAAAACAAAATCTGCAAATGTTCTCCACAAGGGTGTAGCTGAGGACACTGCCCCACCAAAATCATAACTACCCCCATGAAATTCTCCTTCCCTCCCCAAATTTCTAGCATTGCAGTAATTTAAAACTCTAGTCAAGCAATTAGAAATAACAGTATAGGCAGCCAGTGAAAATAAGGAGACAAAGTCATCAAAGAAATGTGATCATGGCAAATATGAGAGTTCTAGGTATTATTAATTTTCAGTGCCTCATCCTCAGGATTGCTAGAAAATTTGGAAATGAAAGAAATTCAACTGGGAGGAGCAGATTTTTTTTATTGGAGAGGGCAATTTCCTGATCTCCCACTCTCATTCTGTAGCTATACTCCTGATTTTGCAACCCTATCTTGGTTTCATCTCAAAGTCTCAATCATTTTAACCAGCAGGTTCATGCAATATTCAGAGCTAAGACACAAGACAGAGAGGCAACATGGCCACAAAGGTACAAGGTTCCCTGGGTTGTAATCTTAATCCTTCACAGGGGGCTTTTACTTCACCAGAATGGGGCCAAACATGTGTCAGCTTTTCCCAGAAGTTCAGGGACTCGTAGTCCCAGTCACAGTAGAAAAAGAGGCCTTGTAAGATGCTGTGAATACCAACTGACACCTCTACTGCTCCATTCTCCTGGCCCAAGGTGAATGCTGTTGTCCACAGGGCAAAGGAAGTTAGCAGCAAAAATGGTTCACAGATCAAGACAGCATTTATGTGAGCTCTCTGTTGACTGCCCTTAGATCACACATACCAGAAGTACCCAACCTCACCTGGGTTTGGTCAGAGCTTACCTGGAATACTATGCCCATTTTGGGCACCACAGTTCAAGAAGGATATCAACAAGCTTGTTGTGCCCAGAAAAGAGTGATCAAGATGATTAAAGGTCTGGAAATCAACTACTTAAAGTGCTTGGTCTGTTTAGCTTGGAAAAGAGAAGATTGAAAGCTGACATCTTTCAGGAGTGCTATAGTTGTGTATTGCTGTATGACATGGGGTTGGAATAGATGGCTTTTGTGATCCCTTGCAACTTTTAAGAATCTGTGACTCTGTAATTCTAGGTGTTCATCTTGGAATTTGACAGACTTCCTCCTGATTTTTGTTTTGTTTTGTTTTGCCTTTCTAGAAGATACATAAGAGTCCCAACAAGACCATTCCTGAGAACATCTTTAAGATCCAAGCAATTTCCCCACATGAGTCCTCTAACAATTCTTCCATCTAGTAGAGTCAGCATTTACTTTCTCCTGGAAAGTGTCCTTTCAGTGCAGGTTTAAAATACAGGAACTGAAAATAATATGCAGACATGCTATATGGATTGCTGATCGAGCTAGGTTTTTAAAGGCCTTTAAGAGAAATTGCTGTAATATCATCATTCCACTTCCCACTAGCAGCTATTATTGCTATTAAACTTGAATCAAGGGGTTTATACCAAGAAAGCTGCATTGCTTCATTAAGTTTCATTTTACGGTCCCATCCTTGTTACCATCCAGCTATCAATCCAAGTTGGCTCTAGTAATTAAACTTTACACTACAATGTATTTATCTTCACATAGTCCTCCTCCCCACCTTCCAAACCACTCTTATCTTCAGAACTTCACCCTGATGCTTGACTTCCAGTATCAATAGCTCCTCTCTTTCTTTTCCTTGGCTCATTCCAGCAAACAGGTATGAGCCTTCAGAGAATAGTTTGGCTCATTAGACTTGTTCTTCCACAGCTCCTCTCATTTTTAAGAGAAATAAAATTAGCTAGCTTGGACTGGAAGGTTTGTGGTGAGGGAGTGGCTGAACACCTGTAGCAGTGCCATAGAGCTTTGGTGAGGCAGGTGTGATTTATCTAGAAGTGCTTCCCTTTGTAGGGAGAATCCTTTTTCTCTGGTGCCTCCTGCAACCTTAATTGACAGTGTTCCCTTTATAACATCAGCATGCAACCAAATCTACTTAGCTGCAAAGTCTGTGTAAGGGTTTGAGTCTTTGACTAAGTCTTTGGTGGATTCTACCCACAAGGATCTGGGCTCTTTACAGACTCCTGCCCAGTACCCTGAGGTACTGAGCTAACTGCTCAGATGCAAGGCAGCTGGGGCAGCCAGAAGCCAGCTATATAAGGGTTGGGTTTTCTCTTTGCCACAGTAATATGTTCTTTTGTGTTGTCTGCAACCTCTCTTGACATTTCAATGGCCCTGGCTTTGCTGACCCTTGGCCTGTAACCTCCAGCCTGCTTCCTGGACTTCCTTCTGGCCCCTTGGACTCTTGATACCAGGTAGATCTCTGTTGCTGTGGACTCTTGCTGAACTCTGACCCCAAGCCTTCCAACTCAGTGCCTTTTCCCTGCCCTAGCCCTGGCATCTGCATCTGATAATCATTGCTGGCCATGCCCTGGACCCTGACAGTCTAACATCATACCTATCCTGTTTAGAAAGCCAGCCATGATTCACAGTCCTTAAACAGAGTCTATAATAGCAGCCATAGTGAAGATTTACAGGCGTTTATCAGTCAATTACTGTTCTTTCAGCAGCCCAGGTCAGCAATAAAGTCAAAGTATCAGTTCAAGGGAGTTTCCAGCAGTGTAGTCAGCACACAACTGAGGGTCAAGGTTTTTCAGGAACATGACTGAAGACTCACAAGAAGAATGTGTTACTTCCACCAGAAACAACAGCTGTCTGCATCAAAGGTCTCCCCACCCCATCTCTGGTATTTATTGGCCAGTAGCTTCCAGCTGTTTGCTTGATTAATACATCCTCATCATATATAAGTGTTCTGAGTCTCATGGGCTATCTCTTACTTGTCTATGTTGGGCTGCAGTAAGTATTGTCCTGTCCATGTTTTTGTGTTATGGCTGTTGGGAGGATCCTGTGTTACTCCAAAATGTAGATGCCACAAAGGCCACTCCACAATGTCAATGCCTCCCTGCAAAAGTAAGGAATGAATTAGCTCAAAATCAGGAGGCTAATGAGAGGGGGGGGACTTAATGAGACCTTTCTACCAATGTTTACATGCTCATACAGGAAAAAAGCCAGCCAGAGATATAAAAGTAAACTAAAAGTGTGTTTTATTGAGAGGAATTCACTCATACATGTACACAAGATACACACAGTCACTCAAGAGCTAACCAAAGGATGAAGGGAGGAAAAATTATGGATAAAGAGGCTGAAGGTTTGGGATTATAATTACCATCCCACAAGAGTAGTGAAGAAGTTGAAATGTGGCTTAGACTTGTGTCTAAGGGCAGACCAGATCAGGAGTCAGGGTGACATAGTAGGGTCCAGCATTTCATCTGACTGCATTTGACTTCTCAAAACCAAGGGTTTATATACTCTATTTCCCTCCCTGAAGGGGTGTGAGTTAATTGCTTTCTGATGGAGTAAACAAAAGGGGTCTGGAATGGACTGATTGCTTCAATGTCTTGGTTGGGTGAGGTTCTGGGCAAGGCTTCAATAGGATAGGCAAACAGCAGGGGTCCTTGCCTCTGCACCTGGGCATGTTATTGTTTCCTGATGTTGGCAGTTCATAGGATTATCCCAGAGCTGTTAAGTCAGGCTTTCTTGACTAATTTCAGTGAACTTTTGATCTGGCCACACTGGGGTTACCTTTTGGCCTGTTTTTCATCAAGGGTCCACATGGCTTCCAGTCAGTGTATATAGTTTATATCTTATGCCAATTAATATATTTTGCCAACTAGCTCATATTAAAATGTGGGGGTTCACAGCCTGCTAACATCTGTGTCACCATAAGTAGAAATCAACCTGATGGGAATTAACAACAACAACAAAAGATGCCAACAGGATCCTGGCTATCCTGCTGTGCTACTTCTTCAGTAGCTAATAACTCAGGTCTAAGCTACACATGCAGAAAAATGAGGTAGTAGAGTCGTGAATTGGTAGAAAATAGTGTACTAGTTTAGGCTTCAGGTGAGGAACAGTCTTTAAAAAAAATACAGCCTTATGTAAACCAATCCTCAAAATATCAAGTCTGGAAAAGCTAGCAAAAAGTAGACTGTAGCACAATGTTTCCCCGGATGTGATGGTTTAAAAACAAACTAGAAAACACTTAAGATTAGGACACAACTTGCACTTTAGTGCATTCTATTACTTCAAGACACTGCCATTTAATTCTGCTGTAAGTTTGGTCCAGACTTCAGATTGGAATCCTCGTCAATGTACATTTATATCCAACCCTGCGCCGTCCTGATTGTAAAGATCAAAGGCAGTAAGTTTGGGTAACTAATCTAAATTGAATTCCAAGAAGGTCAGAGAGGTTGTGCACTGGTAAGAATTATTTTCCTTCTCTTCGAAGAGTAAAAAGGTGAAAAATACGTGTATAACATGTGAGGCTGATCTGAGCATATGAGCTGGTAAATGCATATTTAGTTTCATGGTGGGTGAAATTAACAGAGTAAACTGAGAATTACTGAGCAATTACATACCCATGGGAAATTAGCTGGATTATCCTGATCCATAAAATAAGAAGAAAAATGAGAAAGAAACAATAGAAAGATACAGACCTGAATTGAATTGCTATGTACAACAACAGTACATCCACTGAAAAATATGGGGACTGCAGAAGCACTGAACAACTGATGCCATGGGGTCTACTCTATTTGAGACTAGCAACTGGATTTAGGTCACAGTATTCCTTCCTTGTACACCAAACATATCAGCTGGATTAGACTCAGGGCTTTTGCACACTACACTGTTATAGTGCTATTATTCCACTTTCATCAACATTCTGTAGAATTCTGGATTCTGTAGTTTACTGAGGCCAAAGAGTTCTCTTGCTGAGAATTTTAAATGCCCCTCTGTAAACTGCAAAGGCCAGGATTCCATAGGATGTTGAGAGTGGAATAATAGCACTATAACAGTGTAATGAGGAAATGGCCTCAGAGGATGGAGGTGTGAAAACTGGAACAAGGAACATTAACAATTAAAGATACTCAGATGACACTATGCTACTAGGAGAAAATGCCAAAATTATAGAATGGCTATTGCAGAAATTCAGGAAAGAAAGTGCAAAGGCAGAGTTACTATTGAATATTAACAAAACAAAAAATGATCATCACTGATGATTTACAAAACTTTAAAGTTGACAATGGAGAGATTGATACAGCTAAAGATTTTCCATAGCTTGGTTCCATCATTAATCAGATTGGAAACTGTAGTCAAGAAATCAGAAGACAACTAAGACTTGGAAGGGCAGCCATGAAGAAACTATGAAAGATCCTCAAGTGAAAAGTCATATAATCAAATAGCGAAGTCAGAAATATCCATGGCATTCTATTTCTATGTATGACCTTTGAATTTGCCTTGTGCAGATAGTTAAAAATTTCATTTGAATTGCTTTCTTGATAAATTTATTTAAAAAATTGTTAATTCTTTCATATCTTGCAATGGAAAGAATGGGGAAATGTATTTTTTTTATGCCACATTTTATAAGCTATAATTTTGTAAGCTGTAACTGTAAGAATAGTCACGATTATTACTCAGTAATTTGGAAAAATGCACTCTGAACTTATTAAGGAAAACTCTGTAATCACCACAGATTCTGAGGATGAGCTTGGACAGATAGTCACAGGTTCTAGGATTGATCCCTGGCTGCTGCATCTTGTTAAATATCCAATTTAATCACCAAGCCACAAGATACCCAAGGTATAGCCATAATTGCCACCTCAGTGTTCTCAAGGAAAGATTGCTATCTTGGTGCCTAATCTCTGAAAAAGTTGTAAAACCACAGTCATAAATTAACAAGTAATTTGTGAAGGTGTCCAAATAATGGGAAATAATCAAGAAGGGATTAGAACGATGTCAAACTGCTAAACACCACTTGCAAAATGGAAAGGAGAGCACAGCAGCACAGCTCACCAAATTAATAGGACAAATTATGCACCACCATGATTTCAGGTCGTCAACTCTGCTGGTCTCTGCTGAATATTAAAGCTGCTAGTAAAGGGCTCATCAATATGGCAGGCTGAATTGACTGCTAAGAACCAGGTTGACTTCCAAGGAAGAAAGGAAAAGACTCTTGTTAAAAGAGTTAAAGTAGGAGCCACACTTACATCCTCCTACCTTAACACATCACCCCATCATACACAAGAGATGTGTGCTCCTGTCAAGCTTATTTCTATGGACATTTTTTTCCACTTCTATGTCAGTTCTCCCCTGCTTCCATTCATATTTAAAAAAAAAAAACCAATCGATGAATATCCATCAGTTTGTTGAGAGGGGAGTATATAGAGATGGAGAAACTGTCCATTTTGCTTTCTGCCACATGTAATTTTAAATAAATAAGTAAATAAATAAACCAACCAACCAACCTCAAGTTATTTCCATCCCAAATATTTCATTTGCAAATTTTGGTAAATTATTTTTAAAGAAATAAGTGAATGAAATAAATGAAAAAGTCTACCTGTCCTTGCCAAATGTAATAGGTACAGCTGTTGCCTATACAAAAAAACCAACTTTCACCTGCCTGCGCTATAGGTGACGCAGAAGAGAAGTCTTTTGGGGTGGGGGGAAGGTGGCAAATTTAATTTAATTTAGTAGTTTAGTACTTCCATGGTTGGATACACAAGGATTCAAATCTCAATCTGGAAGAGCTAAGTACTCAAAGTTTTGGGACTATGTACAAATCTGTCAGTTTTAGTTCCTTTTACATTCAAGTTTTTGTTTTGTTTTTTTTAAAAAACCTTCCATTTCAAATATGAAGACATTTCTGAATTTTGGAAAATTCTTCCAAAAAGTGAACAAAAGCAAAATTCTCCCACACACTAGTTATCACAGAGAGAAAGAGAGAGATGGAGGAAGGAAGGGAGGGAGGGAGGGAGGGAGGAGAGAGAAAGAAACAAACAAACATATACACATACACAGATACATACTATTGTAATGCTTTCAATTTATTTTTGGAAGCCACCTTGGGTCCCATTCTGGGAGAAAAGGTGAAATAAAAATATAATACATAATATTTTTTGCATATTTTTGAAACACTATATAATGGCCATGATACTGCACTGTGCTTAAGTAGTATGAATCTAGACTTCCAGACATTATTAGCATCAAGCAGGGACTGACTTTCCATGCCTGCAAGTCAATGACAGTGGTCTGGCTTAGGAACTGGTTGTTAATACAGTAGCTAAATTATGAGTGCAGGAAAATTCTGCTTTCAGAACATTTACACCACACTGTGCTGTACAGGATCTCAGTCAAATATATGTACTAGTACAAGTAATATATATATTCCAGTTGTTGTTGTGTGCCTTCAAGTCATTTCTGACTTACAACAACCCTAAGGCAAACCTATCATTGAATTTTCTTGGCAGGATTTGTGTATGGGGGGGTGCCTCTGCCTTCCTCTGAGACTGAGAGAGTATGACCTGCCCAAAATCACCCAGTGTGTTTCCATGGCTGAGCAGAAATTCAAACTCTGGTCTCCAGATATATGGTACAGTGCTCAAATTGCTTTAGCACACTGGCTCTTAATACATATACTAGAACTAATAAGCTTTTATATTGGTTATTTCTCCTGGTATGTACCACATTTGTTATAATTGCAATAAAATTGATTTGATCTGATCTGATCTCAGCCCTTGTTTCATTAGGGTAAGCTAGCACACCTTCAGTTTATAATTGCAAATAAAAATTGAGTTGATCTGATCTTAACCATTATCTCATTAGGCTAAGTTAACACAACTACAGTTTATTTGCAAAAAGCCTGAATGAAACTGAGGCCTAATATCCAACAAAAATGTGCTTGTCTCACTTGTGGCCCTGTCCTACAAAGAAGCCAACTCATAAGACCTCTTCTTCCAACAGTACATCTAGCACATACACACCAGCTATGTTACCCCAAGAAGTGGGTGACTTAGGAGTTCACCTGTGATACCAGTGCCTCCACAAAATGGTGGGGAATATTAGCTCAAAAGAGGACGCTTCTGAGGCAGGGTAACTTAGTGAGATCTTTAACATCTTTGTATACCAGTACTAGTGCAAGAATACCAGATCAAACATTTAAGAATGTTTTTAAATGTTTTTATTTGAGGGAATTCAACAATCATGAACACAAAATCCAAATAGTCTTGCAATCACCCAAGGCTAACTGAAGGAAAAGGTAGGAAAGGTTGGATAGAGAGAGTTTTAGAGCAACGTGGGTGATATTGACCAATCTGGAGAAGTGATATGGCTTAAATGCAGAGTCAAAGAACAGTACACAAATGGGAATCAGAGTGCCAGGGTGATGACCAGCAACCAATGTACTGAGAGTTGACTAGCCCAAAACTGGGGTTTAAATCCCCTTTTTCAGCCTGGAGGGCAAAGGTGTTAATGGCTCTCCAGCAGACAAAAGAATGGGGTCCAGAACGGACTAATGTTAAGAGACAAAACACTAGTGGGAATCATGATAGCTTCTTGATTGCTGGGCAGGTGTGAGGACAAAAGGGAAGTTTGATGATCAGAGAAAGGGGGACTAAGACAATTAGCCATCCTGTGGGATCACTGCAGGCATTATTGTCTCTAAAGGTTGAGTTGCTAACAGACATTTGCAAGTCCATTATCACTGAAGTTTCCTAACTGTGACCTGGCTATGCCTTGAGGTTTTAGCTGACCTAGTTTTGCAATGCACATGTTCAGCCAGTTTTCCTCTCAATCAGCATGGCTGTGCAGCCATAGCAGTGTATAATTTTAAATATTATGCCAATTGAATCAAATTTGCCAATTAAACTATATCAAAGCATAGGGGTGTGTGACCTGCTAACGGCTATGCCTAGAATGGAGCAGGCTCCATGGTTCCACCAGAGCTTGGCAAAGTAATTCATTTTACTACTGCTGTACTGTAAGTCAGGAGTCAGCTGGCAACTGAAGGCTCCTGGGAATAGCGCCAAAAATTAACTTTCTCAAGTTTTGGTTTCCACTATGCATAGACTCTCTGCACATACAGCCAGCCCTTGCTGGCATTAGAAATTTGTTCCTCAACTCATATTCTTTGTGAAATAGTTAATGAATTGAGTGGTTATTGATTCTGTTGATGAATGTACACTCGACCTGCATAGCAAACAACTTCTCCAGGGAAAGAATGCATCCATTTGTCTGCTAAGTATGCATAGACACCTCACACACAAAAAATGGTGGTTACAAATCCATAATGCAATATAGCCCAGAGAGCTTCACTGGATGTCAAGCGTTACGCAACTTGAAATATTGAGTTTGATAGTGAATTTATTTATCCAGCACCTGATCTATGTAGTTCTGTTCAAGTAATCAGCTTAGCCTCTGCGGTGCTGCAACAAGTCTGAGGGAGAGATCAAATTCTTTTTATGGATGGAGCTCATTAAGCCATGTCCTGTCTTATGGAGACATACACTCACAGCTTTGCACGATACAATGAGCTGACCGCCAGATGGAGTCATGTTTTTGACAAAGGGCTAGCTAAACTAGATGGGGTCAGCCTGCCACTACATCTTCCAGGAACCAGGATCTTTAATTCTGCAAAAGGATATTGCTTCAAACTCAGCTGAATTATTCAAGAGACTCATTCTCAGGATATACAGACCTTCATGTATCTGTTGCTCACTTTGTGGGAACAACAGCAGCAAAGGAATAACAAAAACTTTTCTCCTGAAACAGTGGTGGGTATGCATAGAGGTTTGGAGGGATATTATCAGGTCCTCAGCATTGACAGCAGGCCACACCACTGGCTGACATTCACATAGGGACATACTCTTGCATGTCACACTATGTATGCAGGGTGAAAAGGTCACAGTTGGGCAATGGGCATATTCTAATAGCAGTGGAAGTGGAGTTGTGCAGACAGCATGTTCGTTTATGCCCTGGTTTTGCAAACTGTGCCTTGCACATTGCAGTTGTACAGTCTATACTTTGCATTGTGGTTGTACATCTTTACTTTTCAATGTCAATTACGTGTCATGTATTGTGTACTGCACAATGACACCTAGGTTGTACATCCTACACTTTGCACTGCAATTTCATGTAAAAGTTGTGCATTCTATGCTATGCAATGTGGTTGTGCATCCTATACTTTCTAATGTCATTGCACATCTTGTGTTGTGCATTGCACTATGGCACATAGTCACTGACACATGTTGTACAATGTTGCTATTGTGCATGAAAGCTGTGTCAGTGCTCACACAATCTCCATGTGCAGGTATTTATACTATACTAAGAAGAAGTTGGATTGGTGCCATCATCTGAACCTGAAATGCCACTTTCAGACACTTTTGTTTCTTTTATTTTTGGCCATGTCAGGGAACCAGCTTTCAAACCAGCTAGCCTTCAAACCATGGCTAGCATTCTGTTTGTGCTGAATACAGATGTAACTTCCCTTACACACTCAGTCTTACATTTTTGGCCACCGAAATCACACCGTCCATATTCAGTTTGCAATTGCGTAAGTGAAGACCCACAAGTGTAACTGTTGGTAGTGCGAAGCTATTTATTCTAAGCCAGTGATTAACTCCTCATAAGTGACTGCAATGTACTAATAACTCACCATGGTTGCAGACATAGCAAGTACATTTGCAGATAAACATTCAGTTGTACAGTGCACAGCCACCAATTAACTACATGGGTATACATTTACATTACATAATAATGGGGCAGGATCTTGGATCATGTTTAGCATTAAAAACATGTCCTATACCATTTAACCAAGTAAGATTAGTATCTTGCAGACATTTTTTTTTTTTAATTTTAAGGGATCCAGGGAAGGCATCAGTGTTAGTCTGAGGGGAGGGGACAAGAAACACAATGGATCCCCCTAAGGCATGCATGAACTTCATATCACACTGCCCCCCTCTCCACTGTCCCAAAAGATAGCATGTTTACACTGTCAGGATTTGGCTGGGACTGGCTCCTCTGAGCACATGCACAGCGCAGACAGTGAGTCAAGACTTTGCTGCAGCCGGAGTTTTCAGTCAAGCAGACAAAAAGGCTGGAGACTCACTCTGTAAGCTTAGGGCAGATCTATTACTGCACACCAAGATAAGGCTTTTCAGCAAGCATTCCAAAAGGCAATTAGGAAAGCAAAACATCAGGAGCAAAGAATGACTTTGGAGATAATCTCCAGAATCTCCCCTTACATAGTATACACAGACAGCAGCATAACATGACCAGCCAGGAAAATAACAAACTGGTGGACTGGTGAATTGTGCCAGCAGATCCTAGCCTTTTTAAAGGGCTAACCGTCACCCTGAACGTATGGGGTGACCCAATCATTTTTCTGGCATGTGGACTTCCCCAGTACACAAGCTGTAGTCATAACAGACAGATATATTAACCTTGCACTTGCACCTCTGGCCACATCACCTCATTTTCTGCTGTCCATTTAGAGGAAACCATGTCTGACTCAGTAGAAATTCTTGATGTCATCTGTTATTACCAACAGTCCATTGTCTGTTGGTACCTGCCTCTAAATACACAGGACAAAAGGATGTTCAAGATACTTTCTTTCACAACATTTAAAAAGGTATTTCCAATCAGTCAACAACAGAATTCTGGCCTCAGTCTCTCTGACTGGGCAGTGATACATCACTGCTTTACAGGCTAGGATTTAATAGCCCAAGTTTGGGTGAGAGAGGCCAGCTTGCATAAGCCTGGAAATGGAACTTCAGATTTATCCCATGTTCAGACCAAGTCATTCTCTGCTGTTACCGTCTTGTACATCCCCATGGTGTGGTATGTTGGCAATGAACATTATTTAATTTGTTACAAAATATAACTTATACACCTATTGCTGAACACTACATGGAAAAAGACTCTGACTTAGAATGTTGTGCTTAGGAAGATGACATTAGCATGATCAGGTCATAAATTTGCAAGGCTTAGCTGGAAAGTCCCCAACATAATGGATTCAAGCTAATCCCCTCAGCTGCCCAAACTCAGGAAGCAATAGCCAATGCAACTGCAAGAGAAAGTAAGACCAGTGCCCTGTACCCTCTTCCCACTGAGATTCCCCTTTGTTTCCTCACCTGTCCAGCCATTAAGGGACTATTGCAACCTCCGTCAATGCTTTGTCACCTGAAGTTAAAGGCATTACCCCATTCCAGACTCCTTTGCTTTGCTGGAGAGCCATTAACACTCACCCCTTCAGGGCAGAATAAGGGTCTCACATCCCCAAATCCAGCCCAGGTGATTTTCTACCACTTTGGATGAACATTGGCATGTTACACTGCATGAGGGCCCCCAGATTCCTGGTCACTGTACTGCCCTCAGACCTCCAGTCTGAGCCACACTTTGCCTCAATCTTCTGCTTATGGAGTGGTAAATATTGCCCACTTCATCCCCAAATCTCCTTGCTATCTAATTTTTCTTTCCTTTCCCTTTGTTAGCCTTGAATGGTTGTGAGACTGCTTGTGTGTGTTTGTGATTTCCCCCAATGAAACATTCTTTTGACTTCCAACTGGTGTCTCTCAGTTAGTACCAGTATACACTGATGAAAAAGTCCCATGGCTAGCCCACTCTCGCAGGTCTTCTTTGAGTTGTAATTCCCCATCTTTCCATGGAAGTACTGGCATCTGAGTCACTCAGCTTTTGGGGTAATACTGCCAGTTCTTATCTGGATCTTACAGACATTGAAAGCAGATTCTGCCTTGTCCTACAAAGTCTAATCTCCCAAGACCAGAAAAGATGAGCCCCACACCCACCCTTAGGTTAGTTGGTCCTGCACCACACTGGATTTTTAAGCTTAGAGCCTGAAAAAGAGGCTTTTAGACTACACCTCCCATAATCCACCAACCAGAATGGTTGGTATTCCTGCCAGTGGGGGGACCTTAAAAATTACAGTCCTCACTTTTCCATGCTCTGATTTTAAGCTATTTTCATCTTCGTTTTAAGTTTTCATAGCATTAATAGTTTGACTAATTAAATTGTTTCTACGCCAGGGAACTACATTATACTGTTCCTTTAAAAAAAGAATCATCTAAATAGCAGGGTGTGATTCTAATTATTATAACAGGATATGCAATGCTGACTAAATTTGGAAGTTAATTATTCACAAAATAATGGTGCCATTCTCCCTCAAATAAAATGAGGAGGGAAATGTATTTTGTGGCTCAGAGGTTCCACTAATACCAGCACAGTCTATATATTTACTGATGTGTAGCTCATGTAACAGTTAAATGAATTCCAATCAATTCTCCTGCACAAGCTGCATGTAGAAATTTTAACTAGCAAATTAGAACGATGACATCTAATGCCTCCCATGGGAGAGCAGAAATCCCCTGCAGAAGATGATCAAATTATTCTTTGCCAATTGTCTGAAGAAATGTTGAACTAATACTAGACTGCATTCTTTTCTTCCCTTCCTAGAGTAGAATGTATCAGAAAATATTTTCCCAAAACTAAATGTTAGATAATTATTGAACAAATTCGACAATTGAACAATTGAGATCATGGCATGGGATGAAGCGGTCATTCCTACATTGAAGATATTAGGATTAGCTGGCATCCTGTTAGGAGGATATGATGTCATAAAATAGGCTTATAACCTTGGAATTTTTTGGTATTCACATTTTTTCACATTGGCAAGACTGCAAATGCTCTCCAAAACCACCTTAAAATCCAGGCAGCTGTACTCATAGAGTCATAGAGTTGGAAGAGACCACAGGGGCCATCCAGTCCAACTCCCTGCCATGCAAGAACACACGTCAAAGCACTCCCGACAGATGGCCATCTGGCCTCTGTTTAAAAACCTCCAAAGAAGGAGACTCCACCACAATCTGAGGCAGCATATTCCACTGCCAGACAGCTCTGTCAGGAAGTTCTCCCTGAACTTCATGTGGAATCTCTTTTCCTGCAGTTTGAATCCATTACTCCTTGTCCTAGTCGCTGGAGCAAGCCTGCTCCCTCCTCAGCATGACATCCCTTCAATATTTAAACACGGCTATTATGTCCCCTCTTGATCTTCTCTTCTGCAGACTAAACATACTCAGCTCCCTAAGCCACTCTTCATAGGGCATGGCTTCCAGACCCTTCACCATTCTGGTTGCCCTCTTTTGGACATGCTCCAGCTTGTCAATATCCTTCTTGCAATGGGGTGCCCAGAACTGGACACAGTATTCCAGATGAGGTCTAACCAAAGCAGAATAGAATAGTACCATTACCTCCCTTGATCTAGACACCATGCTCCTAGATCAAGGGAGGTAATTGTATCACTCTATTCTGTGAGATAAAGTTCTGCTAGAGTTCTGAATTGGGTGCTAAAGAATGATTGAACTACTTTTCCACTTGCAGGGGTCCCTGTTTTTCCTTGTCATACCACCAGTCACTGTTGAGAGGGACTGGATGTATCATGCTTCAGCACTACACTCACTAACTGATCTTTTCCGACAGGCCTTCCCAGACTAGCATTTCCATCGCCTCCCATCTATTGCCTTGCTGCTTGCTAATAGTAATTGATGGATTGTTAATTGCTGTGTATTTTAAGGGGTTGATTTAGGTGGGTTGGTGGGTGGGGAGGATTGGTCATGTTTTTAATGTATTTTAATGTATAATGTATTTCACGCTGTTCACCGCCTCGATCCATGTGGAGAGGTGGGATACAAATATTATCATTATCATCATCATCATCATCATCATCATCATCATTAACACTGCAGAATTTCATCCCTTCAAGCAGGTGCCTAGATTTTAAGGTGAACTTTGGGGACCACTTTGGGAAATGCAGCATAGCCACAGCATTGTAGCATCATGTTTGATCCAAGATCTTGGCCACTAAGTTTTTTTCTCATCTTTGATGATGACGAATTTTGAGACAGGTCAACCAAGACCCTACCTCATGTTTTGTTTTCTGCAGGGGAGAACCACCCAGAGATTCAAAAGTAAGCTTAACTGTGTTTTACTGGAGGAATTAATCACGCACACATGGTCCAGACAGTCATGCAATCCCACAAAATTAACTGAAGGAAAAAGAAGGAAAGCTTTGGAAAGTGAGATTTCAGGGCCTAGTGGGTAATATTTACCAGTCCAGAAGAACAACAAAGAAGCAGCTATGTTTCTTAGACTTGTATCTAAGAACCGTGCACAATTGGGAATCAGAACAGCAGAGTGGCAACCAGAAATACTGAGAGTGTCCTGATAGCTCACTGGCCAAAACTAGAGGCTTATATGCCCAATTTCTGTCTAGAAGGCGAGGGTGTTAATGGCTCTCCAGCTGAGTAAACAATGGAGTTCACAAAGTAAACAATGAGGTCTGGAATGGGCTAATGTTTTTTGTGTTAGGTGACAAAGGGCTGATGGTCATCCTGATAGCTTGGTGCTTGTCAGACAAGTTTGAGGACAAAGGAGATATTTGCTTGGTCAGAGGAAAAGGGGTTCAGAAGTTTGATGGGAAGTTTCCCAGATGCTATTGTCCAAAAGGTAGAGTCATTAAGGCTAACCGCAAGCCTATTATCTCTGGCCTTTCCAGGTGATTTTCTGACTATGACCTGACTATGCCTAGAGGGGTTTCTGACCTAATTCTCAGGCTCATGTGTTCAGCTAGTCCTTTCCTCTTGTCCAGCTCAGCCATACAGTCATAGGAGGGTGTGTTGTACATCAAAGTCAATTAATATATTTTGCCAACTAAATAATATCAAAGTGTGGGGCTTTACAGCCTGGTAACACTGGAACACTGAATATATCAATAAGTAGTTACATGCTGCGTAAGAAAGCTCAACTACATGTGAAGCAGTTATGCTTCTGGAGCTCCATTTATGCAACTGGGAACTGGATGCTAGTCCATGGCCAAAAAAGTATGGCTGCATGCATAAGGAAACTTATCTGGGCATAAAACATCAACAGGATGCCAGACCTCATTGAAAAAAAAATCAGCTAGTGTGAAATTCTTAATACCTGTACAAGAGTAGAAGATCAGCACTTTTCTTTATCATGACTGTCATCAAGAGCAAAAAAAAAAGGGGGGAAGGGGTTGCCCATCAACACCCTTTTGTTGTTGTTGTTGTTGGAAATGTAACATTTTATGCAAAAATACTATGGTCTTTTTGTACAAAAATGGCTGCAATCCCATTGATTAGTCCTAACTACAGTAGACTCATTAAATTAGTGGTTGAATGATGAGTCAACACAAGAGGAAAACCACTTGATTCAGTGGCTCTAGTATAATTAGAACTTGTAGAATTTAGGCCAATGTCAGTTTATGACAATTTTACAGAAAATGTCCTGAAATGTGAAAATCATTGAAAAATGCACCAAAAAGAAAGAAAGAAAGAAAGAAAGAAAGAAAGAAAGAAAGAAAGAAAGAAAGAAAGAAAAAGAAATTGTAATCTCACCTAGCAGGGAGAAAATTCAGAATGTTTTCATTCATATGTGCAAGGATGAAATGCATAAAGGTTCACATACCTTTACTCCTTTAACCTTATAAAAGAAAGGGGATGTAAAAAAAAAGAAAAGGAATATAGTGTGTGATAATGGGGCTTCCCATTATCTAGACTTAGCTAAAAAGGGGACACTTCCCTCTTCAGGTAAACCAAGGGTTAATAAGGTGTTGGGATTAGATTACATTTTAGTATGTGGTCAGCATCATAGGTCATGTGGGTCAGCATCACAGGTCATAGGGTGAGAACTGACCAATCAAAAAGGAAAGAAGTGAGCATCTTCAGGATGCTTCCAAGGAGAAGTTATAAAACTTCTTGCAAGGCCATGTGGCCGAGAGAGAGAGAACAAAGGGATAACAAAGAAGAACAACCCAGGAACCTCCTGGAGGGGGGTTCTGAGCCAGTAGCAGGCTGCAGGCCATAGGCCTCGCCTCCTGGCCTCTTCCTTTAGAACATCTAAGCCTGAGAACCATCTGTGAGTACTAGACTAAAGTAGTTAGTCGCGTTAGGGACTTTTCTGTTATTTTGGAGGCTGGCTGATCTAAAGAATGTATCTGTGCTTTTATATCTGTTCTTTTGTAACTACTTGTAACTAAGCGTGCCTGGGAGGAGGGAGCTTCCCATGTGTGTTAATTTGTCTTGTTTATTTGCATACCTTTAATAAATACTTTCTGTAAAAGACCCTGTTTCTCTCCTTCCCACGCCAAGCTAGGTAGACTGGGGGAAAAGGAAGATCCTTAAGCTTAGGGATTGACAGGTTCTGGATAGAGTCCCATTGTACTTTCCAGGAATTCATAATTCAATGGGTGGTGGCAGTGAAGATTAATAGCTAAAATTCATAACAGGCTGGAATATACATCCCAGCAGCGCATGGTGTCATTTTCCAGCTTCACAAGTGCATTGGGCAGTGAATTTCAGGGACTGAAGTAGAAGCAACTTTTCAGGCATGGAGAAAGCATTATGGAGGTTGGGGGATTATAGGGACATGGTGCCATGTCTTCCATGAGGGAGGCCTCAGATGAAAAAGGGGCAAGTTCAGTTGGAACCAAAGAGGCTAACAGTCCTGCCATGGCACCGGCAGGAGCATAGGCTGGTGCATCCCAGACAGCAGCTGCAGATAAGGAGCAAGCAGCAGAGCACTTAGAGTATTAGAGAGCAAGAGCAAAAGATCAGGAAATGCCCTACACTTTATAAGAACCATCAAGAGAAAGCCAGAGCAATCCTAAGACTTACATGGGATACAAACCAAAGTATTGTCCAGACAGTCCAAGGTTCAAAGGGAGAAAGCAGTTCTGAGCAGAGTCCAAATCTGAGAGCAGAGTTGTCAAAAAGCTTAGTCCAGAGGTATATCTCAAAAGTCAGGAAACCAGAGATGTCAGAAGGGTTGCGTAGATCACTGGGAGCTATTCTGGGCTAAACTAACTTGTAGTAAGAAGATAATCAGCCAAGTTGGCCTCATTAGCTCAGTGTCCTGTATTTAAAGAGGATCAGGGGATCCTCTTTAAATACAGGACACTGAGCTAATGAGGCCAACTTGGCTGATTATCTTCTTACTACAAGTTAGTTTAGCCCAGAATAGCTCCCAGTGATCTACGCAACCCTTCTGACATCTCTGGTTTCCTGACTTTTGAGATATACCTCTGGACTAAGCTTTTTGACAACTCTGCTCTCAGATTTGGACTCTGCTCAGAACTGCTTTCTCCCTTTGAACCTTGGACTGTCTGGACAATACTTTGGTTTGTATCCCATGTAAGTCTTAGGATTGCTCTGGCTTTCTCTTGATGGTTCTTATAAAGTGTAGATGGGCACTCACCCAAGCACTTCCTGGCTTTAAACAGAAGACATGGCTTGGTCAGAGAGGACCCAATTTACATACAGTGGCTGATACACAATGCACAACTGTTAACGTGCAGCTGCACTGCACAACATTGCTGTATGTGCAACTCTGCTTCCTCAGCTGTTAACGTAATATGCCTGTTAAGTCATAGTTCATAATTTACCCCATGTGTAGCATGATTTATGCATGCACATGTCACTAGTAGAATGCCAGCTGGTAGCAGAACACAGTACCACCACTTCTGCCAAAGATGATGAACACGCTGAGCCTCCACTCACCTTGATGACTCTGCTTCATTTCTCATTCTTAACACAGCTCCATGCTGAAGAGTGTTCTTCACTGACCTCTATGTCCTTTTAGTAATTCTCTAGATGAGCTAATAATTGTAATTATATCCCCAGTGAAACCTACTCTGAAACCTCTGTTTCTGTTCTAGCTGACAAACCTGCTAAAGTTAAAGACCAAAAAACCTTGCCCTTTGGTTCCATTTAGGTGTGCATAATTAAGACCAGTTTCTTTTTCTCAAAGATGTTTTCCCCCCTCTCAAAGTTATCTGCACCTGATTGGAATTTAAGAGGATTCTTTTAGGCATGATCCAAAGGTCTGTGGGATTCCAGTGTGAATATAAATCTCTGAATAAGCAGTATATGCAACAGTGGTGTTGCTGTGAATCTCAATTACAATCATGGACCAGAGTGTTATATCTGCATATAAAGACCCTTTTTGGTCCCAGTTTTTTTTAAATCAGGTGCACAGTGTACACACAGGGACTGACATCCCATATCAAAGTTGTGAACGTGAACATACCATGCACTTAAATAACAATGTTGCCCAACTGAATCAAGACACCAAATGTGCAGCTGAATGCACAACTTGTGTACAATGGGCAGTGCACATTCAGGCACATCTATGAGCAATGCCACTGTATGAACAACTTTGTGGGTGTTACCACAACCTTCAATTGTTTTGCATCAGACAACCACTTCCAACCACTTCTGTAGACAAATGTAGGTATGCATAATCACGAAAAGGATTCTGAACCTGAATTCTCCCTCTTAAATCAAACGGAAGATGTTTGATGCTGATTGGAGAAGTTATATCATACACACTCACTTTAACACATAAATCCAACTGTTCGTCCCTAAAATAGATCCAATGAATTAAACGGAAGCTTCTGATTCAAAGTTGATGCAGGGCTGATCCATTGCTGTTGAAACTAGCAACTGGATTAAGACCTAAATATATAAGAAAATTGGTCGGAATCCCATTAATAGTGTCAACTTCAGGAGAACTCTTATGCTCAATACTTATAGAAAGCCCATTTGTTCTGTTGGCTTACTCTAGTGAACACTGCCAGCAGGCTTTATTTTTACAGAGTCTTATATTTAAAAATAACATGCACATTAAGCATGAACACCTTTTCTGATTTGGCCTAGACTCTGATCCAGATATGCTTCTGGATCAGATTTGGATCAGATTGATATGAACCCAATAAGTTTCAGTTTGGACACCAAATCTGAACTGAGATTCAGGAATCTGGATCCCCAGTCCTCCCATTCTTACCAGAAAACCCAAAAGGCTATCACCTCGTCATTTCTGTTCACACATCTGCATAGAATTTGGAGAGATGGGAGGGGATTAATCTAACCCAACTGCAGTCAGATGACTTCAAGGTTGTTTTGGTTTTTAGTGTGGGAATGCTTTGTTTTTCATAGGCACCTGTAAAAATTTTCTGCGTTTTAAAAAGAAAGTTAAAGCTGTTGTTCACCCTGGGACAGTGGAGGGAGAATAATTTTCACCACCAAAACCACACAGCCTTTCAAACAGAAGAATTACTCAATGATGTATCATGTTGTCTGCAGCAATATATGCAAAACATGTCTATTGTGGAAATTAATATGTGAAAGGGGGAGCAGGTTAACATCCAGTGCCTGGCATCCTGTTAATGACATAGGCAAGCATAAATCCAGTTTACATCCGAATATGTCTTTTGTTGTTGCTAATGTGGCACTTGATAGTCTCTTCTTCCTCCATCATGGTCAACACACTTGCTTCACTCACCATTCCACTACAATAATCCATACATAGACAGCCATTCAGTGGCTGGTAGAGATCTGAAAGAATGAGAAGCATCTGTCTGTTGAGGCACAGCCAGATAGAAAACCGTTGCATCATCTTTGAGGACATGCAGAGACCATGGCAAATCTTGGTAGATGATGTCAATAGTCTGTATCTAGCTACGGGGACATAGCCACATGCTTTCTGACACCCATTCCTGTTACCTCAAAAATGTGGATGACCCGCGATGCCAATGCCTCCGTGAAGCAGTGGGGAATATTAACTCAAAGAGGAGGCTGAGGGTGATGGTGCTAACCTTACAAGATCTTCTACATCTACATCTACCAATCCAAGACTAACTTTTTTTAATTGAGGGAATTGCAATCTCACACACATGAGATCCAAGCAGTCTCACAATCACACAAGACTAACTGAAGGAAAAAGGAGGAGAGGTTGAATAGCAGGAGTTTAGGGCCAAGTGGGTGATATTTACCAATCCAGAGAGAAGGGAAGAGGTGGTAGTGGCTTAGACCAGAAGTCCAAGGATAGTACAAATTGGGAATTGGGGCAACAGAGTGATGATCAGTATACCAAATGTGTGATGAGTTATCTAGCAAAAATCTTTTTCCACCCTGAGAGGGAATGTGTAAATGGCTCTCTGGCAAAGTAAACAATGGGATCTGGAGAGTGGAGAATGAGGTCTGGAATGAGCTAATGGCCTTAGCATTAGGTAACAAAGGGACTGATGGGAATCATGATAGCTCCTTGATTGCTTGACAGATGAGGGAACAAAGGAGAGATTTTACTGGACAAGGTTGAAGACAATCAGTCTTTCCCTGAAAGCAGTTTTGGTGCAATTGGTCCTAAAGATTGAGTCGTTGAGGGATATCTGCAAATCCATTGTCTGGGAGCTTCCCTGGCTATGACCTAGTCATGCCCTGAGGTCTTCTCTTGACCTAAGTTTGCAACACACACGTGCATCCAGTTTCCTCTTTACCAGCCAGCTCCCAGTCATAACAGGATATAATTTATATTTTATGCCAATCAAATATATGTTTTTGCTAACTAAACCATATCATGGAAGAGGGGTGTATAGCCCCAGCTCTCCACCAACCGCTGAATGAGTGTGGGGAGCTTAACAGTAAGTCCAGGATGGAGCTGATAGGAAAGACATAGCATAGGGCTGTATGTGGGACCTTTATACTATTCTATGCAATACAAGATCTCAGCCAACGGGTTCATTTGCAGCTATCAGTCATTCATCTAATGGTCAAGTTTGAAGTTATCAGGTTGAGTGCCACTTCTTTTCCCTATTCATTTATATGCATGGATATGTCATATGAACAGACCAAAACAACAGCCAGACACCTACTGATGATTGATGCCATAGCATCTGTTACACTATTGTAGTGTACTTCTTCTGTAGCAGAGCATTAGCAGGGGTATGGGGATAACAGAGGAAACCACCTCTACCACCATCCTGAGCAGTTCAGGAGCTGCAGGGCAACTGTATCACAAGACAGGGCTTTCTCTGCCACTACCTATGACTGCTTTACTTCTAACCATTTTACCCTACAACCACTGTACTGCCACCATCACCCACACAGATGCAGTTACTTTGGTCACCAGGACTTAATATCCTTACATAACTGAGATCTGTAACAACCCATTTTGTCTGCTTTTAACATGTGTAACACTGGGGGAAATACATGTTTCTAAACAATGCAATAAATTCAGGAAACATTCCAAGGCTTCCTGCTACTTAAGTAATGGAAGGTCTATAAAATACTAGGGAGAGACAAAACGTTCCATAGCACTGGTCTGTTTTAATGGCTGGCAAGAAAAATCTTTTTTTTGCACCCTTAGCATACTCTGTTGAGCGTTTGGGGGGTCTATTACAAGAAAAGGATGCACATAAATATCAGAAGGTATCATCTACTGACTTTTAATTTAGCCTGTAGACTTTGGTATTACTATTTCCCATTATTAAGTAAGCTCATTCACAACCTGACTGCTGTCTCATTTTCTTCAACACTAGGCTCCATTCTGCATTCATTGTATCTCTTTCTTCATTTTTTGTCGGTCCCTCCACCACGCGTGTATAAAACTAATGACTATTCTGGGATGTCAATCACTGGCAGGAGGATTTCCTCCTCTTGTTTTTCATGAATCTAGTGCCCAATTAATTCCATCTGGTAGTGCAAAATAGCTTGATTTCCCCCCAGTCACTTTGGCTTCTGATTTTCTTTTGCTTAACTGATCCAGAAGTAATGCAATGTCATAGCAGGGGTCCACCACCTCCCCCATGCATTTCTCGAATTTCCCCTCCCTTCCGATAGTTAAGGGGCTGTTCATTACATGCGACAATCTCGCTAATCAAATTGGAGTAATAAATCACAAGCAGATGCATGATAACTGTGCAGGTTTCCATCGATATAAGATAGCAGCCCTGCATGTGGATATGAGCTTAGATTGAAATCCTGATGGCACCCCTGCAGAAGCAGTTGGACATTTTTATTCAATGTGCAACAGCTGTACTCAGTTTATGTCTGCAGAAGCACAGGGCTTGTGCACTTGCATGCAGTTCTGGCATGCATTTAATTGCGCAACACTGCCATTAAGCACCAGAATTAATTTCACAAGCAATGTGCTAACTCAACATGTGGGGATTTCTATTACACATCCCTGATGTAACATCTTGGGTTAGTGTGTTCTGATGAACATGTGGGTGCCAGCAATAACAGCACTCTTGTACCAATTTCCCAACTACCTACTGGAGCATGTGATAAAACTCAGTATAACCTAATGCCATTACAGTGTACATTCCCAAACACTAGAGTTCATTTCTGACCAGTGGCAGTTGGTGATTTCCACGCTGGTAGAGTAGTGAATAACAGCGGTTGGATGGCCATCTGTTTGGAGTGCTTTGATGATGTATTCCTGCATGGTGGGGGTTGGTCTCCATCACCCCCTGTGGTCTCTTCCAGCTCTACAATTCTATGATTCTAATATACTTTGGCTTTTAGGATGAATTTTAAAGATGCTATCAAAGATAGCAAACGTTGATTCCAAAATATGTTCAGCACCTTGGATAGTTCCTTAAAGATTGGATGAAAACCCAGAGCAGATTCACTGTCTGAGGAGCTATTAGCCACTTCTGTTTGTCAGCAATGTTTTAAATAATGGTGAGCTGAAAGTTCTTCAAAAAGCACTTCCAAATGAAAATTTTCCAGCTTAAAACAAACTTGGTGGTAGGAGCAGAAAGGAGCTCCAGAAACTGAGAAAGAAGAAGCACTTTCCAAGGCCTGCAAAAGATTTGGAGAAGGGACATGTTTGCCTTTTTGTCATGTTGGCTTCAATATTTGATTTTTACTTTGACTGTTGCAATGCTCCCCTTTTCCACTGCCATGGGCATCAGCAGAAATCTTCACCAACCCTTCCTCTCTGCATCACATTACATCAAGCCAGGACTGAGAACATGCGTGTGGATAGCTGCCCAACCATGCGTACAGAATTTCTGGCCTGTTGTTGATGTGAACCAGTCCTAAGGATAATGTCAACTTACTGTAGGCATATGCAGCAGCTGTACCATCTCCATTATAAGGATCTGAAACAACTAGGGCTGCTACTGAATTTTGCTTAAATGCAAACTTCAAGGCAAATAGGAAGAGTCCCACTGGGGATAAACATCAGAGGAATTTTATGGGTGGGTGGGAAAGAGTTTTGATAAACTAGTGAAATTTCTTAAGGGGATTCTGAATACCCATACCACAGACTCATAGGAATTAAAAATATACAATATGCACAGGCTGTGCTGAGGGTGCTATCTGGGTCTCACCAGCAGCAGATTCCTTTTTGGGCATTGAGCATGGCGGAGAGTGGGGGGAATGAAGGAATAAACTCCCATTGAGTAGTTAGTAGGGCCTGGGTTGCAGTGCTTATCAAATTTGTCTGAAGCAAGACTCAAAGACGAATTTGCTGGCTCCTCTTTGAGGGAAATATTTGAAGAGAAGAGCAAATGCGAGGGCTGGGGTTGGTAAGGAACTTGACACATGACTAGAAACCAAATTTCTCTCAAAGATACCTTACTTTCTTACTTGCCTAGCCTAAAGAAAGAGAGAAGAGACAATCTGGAAAGAACAACAACACATGGGCCAAACTTCTGTTGGTGTCTGAGACATATATAAGTTCTCCTGCAGAAATGGGTTGGACAATTGCAGTCACTTGAAGGTTGCAGAAGTTTTACATGAAGTAAAACCTCATTGGGTGCATTGCACATGGGTGCACATTAAACTGTGCATATTCATGCACATTTTATTGTGCATTTCATTGACTTTTGGTATCTTGGTTCAGTTGTGCAATGCTGCCATTCAACACAATTAATGTAATGTAGCACAGTTATTGTATATCTTTTTATCTGGATATTTAATGCTACACAACTCTGGTATTGTACCTTGGCCATGACCTTCACCTTAGATGGATCCTGTGGATTTTGAAGTGATTGTTGTACACCTTTAAGTCATTTCTGACTTACGGCAACACTTAGGCAAACCTATCATGAGGCTTTCTTGGCAAAATTTGTCCCAAGGGGTGTTTCATGCTGCAACATACACAGAAAAGATCTGAGAAAGTCTGGCTACCATTCCATATCTCGACACACAAAGATGACATCAATGCTCACATCAATGGGGGTTCTCTGGAGGTACCAACATTTCTGGAATCATTTTGCATCCTGCTGGGAGGGGATTGCTGAATGCTTTTTGGATCCTGCCTGTTCAGGTTGAAACATGGCATGATTATATGGAATGGCTTCAAAGTAAGTAGGGAGGAGAACTTTGGGCACTGTGCAGAGGGCATGGAAATGCCAACCTTCACAGTGCCCCCAAAAAGCACATCTGCATGTGTAAGTGACACATACAGTTGTGGATATTCCAACCTGAATTCTGGTCATGGAATGTAAATCTCCAGAGATGATGCTGCATCTGGAGATGAATTGTAAAGTTCCACTATGGCAGAACTATGAGCTATCTGTACACTCATCCTCTTACAGGATTTACCTTATTCCTTTGCCCCCACCCATATGACCATATAGTGACAGATAGGGAATGGGGTCGCTATCCTAAAAAGTGGGGGGTCTTGAAGTCCACCAGCAGTGACAGTATCTCCTTAGGATTTGGGGAATTATTAGCTCAAAAGAGGCCCGCAAGAGGAGGGAGAATGGTAATAACAGGATTTTTTCGCCTATGTATATGGTACTAACTATAGAGAGAACCCCATTTAAAAGTTAAACAGAGTATTTTACTGAAAATCAAGCAATCTTATGAAGCATACAAGGCTATTGGATGGAAAGGTGAGAAAGGTTGGATAGCAAGAGATTTTGGGTGGAAGCGGTGATATTTACCAATTCTGAAGCAGAAGTTTAAAGTGGAGTGGCTCAAACAAGAACCTAAGGGTAGTACAGAGGAATGGGAATCTGAAGGATCACATGCAGCATGATGCCCAACGTACTACAAACTACCTGGGCTGGAGCAGGGTTTTTATAACCTATTTTCTGCACTGAAGGAGGCAGCGTGGACAAAGCCATAATTACTTTCTCATGATGTTGACAAAGGAGTCCAGAATGGGCTGATTGATTAACTCTCGGTCATGGGAGTCCTGACAATCACTTAATGTTTTGGTCAGGTAATGTGAACATGGAAGGTCTCTGTAGGTCAATCTCGTAATGTCTTGACTGTGTAAGGTGAATAGGAAAGGTCTCTGTTGGATAGCCTCACAGCTGCAGTACCTGACTGCTTCATCTGGGCAGTTCCACCTTCTATTGTTTCCAGGAATGTTTGTACCTTACAGCCTTTTGAAAGTATCATCCCAAGCCCATCAGAGCTGGGCTTTCCCACCTAATCCTTTCTAAACTTATGACCTGGCCATGCTGAGGTCATCCTGACCTGTCTACATGTGCTTCTCCAAACATGCTTTCAGCCATAAGTATGTCTAATTTATGAAAAATATCACACCTCTCAAAGTGGGGGTATTGAGTGTGGCAACAGAATATGATTCAGAAGTATCTGGCTGTGTAATTATAGCCAGGTGTACTATGATGACATCATCCTCCAAAACCTCTGGAGGACCTCAGGGGGTCCTTAGAAGAGGCCTTCATCATTGTGCATTTGACTATAGTCACTTAGCCATATGTTCCTCAGCCATTCTTCGCTCTCCATTGCCCACTACATGATTGTGGAAAGAGGCTAAAGAACAAAGATGAGTTCTGAAGGAGGGTCGGTCAAGACATTTTATAGTTCCCTCAAGGCAGAACTTTCCAATATATCTCCTGATGCAGCATCTCAGCCTTGACTCATCCCATTCCAACCTGCAAGAATGAGTAATTTCAAAACCTTTCTCCTTGATAGGTGGAATTATGAGAATTTGACTGGATCTTATATGTTGCTCAGAACACGAAAACATTAGTATTATTTCAGCCCCTAACACAAACACAAGCCAGGTCAGATTCTGGTTCTATGATCTTATCAAAGTGATAGAGAACTAAGATGCTATAGGAAATGGCCTATCAAACATGGTATTTATATACCTGTGGGTTGGGGCTTTTCCCATACCCTTTCAGAATTTTAATTCCTTCTTCTACCCCTCCCCCCACCATCTCTTTTGAATTGTAAATATTTGGAGAGACACTAAAAATCCTCCAATGGAAGATGCCACCTCTTGTTTTGTCAGCTGTCATGGAAGATGATTGCTTAAGAGTTTAATCAGACCTGATTGTGTTGTGTTAGAAACATATGCTGAGCAGTCCAGTGCAAAATGCACCTGCACCTAGAAGTATCTCAGTGTCATGTTTCATCATCCAAATGGAGAGCTGATCAAAAGTTCAGAGCGTGGTGACTAGCTTGGGGCATTTACCTCCTCCTTCCTATTTCCATATCTCATCATTTGTGGCAGATCAGGATCAGACACCTACAGTAACCTGCAATTACTATTCATTCATTATACCTTACTAGCTCCTATAAAGTTCTTCACAGCAGGGGAATGCCACCCACAAAACCAGGCCAAATCCATCAAGTGTTTACAGTTGATCAGACAGACTGCTGCCTACTGCCATCAAACCATTTAACATCCACCCCCTAATCTTCAGTACAGTAAATTTAGACTGGTCATACTAAAAACATAGAAAAAGGCTGAACAGGATAGATTATTGCATTCTGACACGCAAAGATAAATAAGAACAAACATTTCTGCGGGGTGTCCTCTCTGTATTCAACAGTCCTAAATATTCCAGGGGGGTTTTCAACACAGAAAAGCAAGAGAGCTTAAACATTCTGAGTAAAACTGTGCAAAAATCTCACTGCTGTATTATTCCTCCTGATGAGGTTTCCCAACTTTTGGAAAGAGCATTTTTCACCCAGGGAAGGAATAATTGCCAATATTTTTCTATTCTTGCAGTTTAGCCTTTTGCTTTCCTTTTCTTGAAACTATCCATAGGAAACAAAACAACACAAATGCCCTTGTTTTCCTTTCTTTATTGATATTCTTGGTGTGCGCTGCACAAAATAACTGTAATATAAAGGAGGTTAGCCACAGGGTTTGTGTGCGTGCCCATGCTTAAGCTGTTGGGACGCTGTTGTTTAACTGCCATTTAAGATGAATGACTTATAATCCCCTGCAGTCCTGCAACCCCTTTAAAGAGAGGCTAGAATATTGCTTAGCTCATGAATAGATCGACTGGAGACAAGCTGATAAGCGACGCACGTCAATAGTACTGACATGAATGGGAAAAAGGTTAAAAGCAACTTTGCAATTTAATACCTGATGGCTTCAATCGAAGTTCCCCCCACCTCCATTTGATGTGTGCATACAGGGACAGAGACTAATTTTCAGTGTGTGGCTCCTCAATCACTGTAAGACTTATCCCTCAAACCTCCTAGGAGCTGGCTTAGTGTCCTGAGGTCCATACATGCTACAAAATTATAGTGCTTTTATTTCACTTTAACAATCATGGTTCCATCCTACGAGATCCTGAAATAAACAGTTTAGGGACGAGCTTTTAGAACTCTCAGCCAAAGGGCTTCAGCAAACTACAAACCCCAGAATTCCATAGGACAGTACTGCTGGAAAATTCTAGCATTCTCTCTCCCCATCTCTTGTTCTAGGACAAATGGAAATTAGCTAGTATAGGGTTGACTGTTGCTCTGTGTTACTTAAAACGATTGGCTATGGTATCCAAACTATGTGATCCAGGATACATTCTGGTGTCAGTTACTGGTCATACTTAGGAGGCCATGCCTCTCGCTCTCTCCCCGTTTAGCAATCTTTCTTCCCACTACTTCTCTCTATGCTAGCCCATTCACTAAGAAGCTGGTGAGTTTAAAATGAAGATAACTTTCTTCCCAAATCTTTTTGTTAGTTAGGTAGGATCTAGTTTCTCTGATGGATATGTGATTATAAAGTTTATTAATGAATCTTTGGAACCTGAAGCTGCCTGCCTTGTTTATGCTTTCAAATCAGCCTCCAGTTCAGAGAAGACACACAGAGATTGAGACATGCCTTTTCTGCAACTCTGCTAAAAGAAGGCTAATTCCTTCAGCTTTAACTTTTATAGAATTCCCCAAAGGACTAACACCTTGGGAAACTCTAACCCCCAACAAGTACCATGGCAGTTAAAGGGGAATGATAACACTATAATTCTGTAGTATGAATGGGACCCTGCTCCTAGAGACATCACTTGACTTCTTTTGGTTACAGTAGACCCATTGTGTTAATAGTTGAATGCTGAGTAACTTCCATTGATACAGCTGGTTTCCTCTAGATGGGACTTCCAATAAGAAGCAGGCCATGTCTACATTGAAAGCAAGGGCCTTGATTGATGTTCCATGGTTATCCTCATGACCGTAAGTGCTACCAAGCAGTAGGCATTCCCCATTCTTTGGACTTGCTAAGGTGCAGAGATGGATTTTTCATAAGTTAAGAAGTTAAAAAAAATATGGCAGCACCAATGCAAATGAATTACTTTCTTTTCTTTTAATTATATTTTATTGCAGTTTATATTAAACATAAAGCAACCCCCCTTCCACTTCCATCTTTGTCCCAATTGACTCTGCTTATTTATTGTCATACATTTTCATCATTACTAAATTCTTATATTATTACATTGTTATATTTACTTTAGTACATAACTACTTATAATATGTCTTATACATTATTACTTTTCTTTATTTTCATTGTTGCTTCCCATTCTACATTATTTCTTTATCCAGTCCGGTACTTCTCTCCATTCCCTTTCAAAGTTTTGGATAGGTTTATTTTTCATCAAATATTATAATTTTTCTGTTTTTACTATATCCAGTACCTTGAGTTTCCATTCCTTTATATCAACATATTCCCTTTTTTCATCTTGAATACTGTGTCCAGTTCTGGGCACCCCAATTCAAGAAGGATATTGACAAGCTGGAGCAAGTCCAGAGGAGGGCGACCAAAATGGTGAGAGGCCTGGAAGCCATGCCCTATGAGGATAGACTTAGAGAGCTGGGTATGTTTAGTCTGCAGAAGAGGAGGTTAAGAGAGGACATGATAGCAATGTTTAAATATTTGAAGGGATGCCACGTAGAGGAAGGAGGGGACTTGTTTTCTGCTGCTCCAGAGACCAGGACAAGGAGCAATGGATTCAAGCTGCAGGAAAGGAGATTCCACCTGAACCTCAGGAAGAACTTTCTGACAGTCAGGGCTGTCCGGCAGTGGAATCTGCTGCCTCGGAGTGTAATAGAGTCTCCTTCCTTGGAGGTTTTTAAGCAGAGGCTTGATGGCCATCTGTCGGGATTGATTTGAGGGTGTTCCTGCATGGCAGGGGGTTGGACTGGATGGCCTGTGTGGTCTCTTCCAACTCTGAATTTCTATGATTCTATGATTCCAGTATTGTGCATATGTCAATCTTGCAGCAGCTATCAGATATAACAATATCTTCTGATGACATCTTATTTCTCTTTGCGGCCCTAACATATTTAACAGATAAAACTCTGGCTTCATCTCAAACTTAAAACCATATATCATTTGAATTTCATCATGAATTTCTTTCCAAAATTTCTTTGCAATATTTCTTTGCTATCTTACAGGTCCACCACATATGATAAAAAGATCCCTCCTTTTCATCACATTTCCAACATCTTGCATTTCCACTTTTTGTTATTTTTTGCAATCTTTCAGGTGTCATATACCATCAGTGTAACATTTTATAGAAGTAAATAAATTACTTTCAAATATGAATAATGAAGTTGATTCAGTATTACATTGTCTAGGTATTATTCAGTATTATTATTCAGTAAAGTCTCCTTCTTTGGAGGTTTTTAAGCAGAGGCTAGATGGCCATCTGTCGGGAGTGCTTTGAGGGTGTTCCTGCATGGCAAGGGGTTGGACTGGATGGCCCCTGGGGTCTCTTTCAACTCTACATTTCTATGATTCTATGATTCTATGATCTTGCCTACGGTTGGGCATTCTTGACATATGCAGAAAAGCTGGATTCAGGCCATTTCCTCCCTACACTGTTATAGTTCTGTTATTCACTTTTAACATCTTGTGGGTTTGTAGTTAAGGGAGGGGCATTTAGAATTCTCACCCAGAGAGCTTTTTTGCCTCAAGAAACTGCAAACCCCAGGATTCCATAGGATGTTGAAAATGGAATAATAGCACTATGACAGTGAAGTGTGGAAATAGCCTCAGTTCAAACTTGTGGAAGTGGAGTTGCCCATGCAGCACCATTGTGTTACTGCAGTTCCTAAGCCGCACTTGGGGCGACATTAGATATCACTTTGATATCAATAATTTGGCTTTCCTCTACCATCCCTCTCCATGTGTTTGTGAGGCCCCCGGACAAACACAAAACTAGGCACGGCCACTAATTGCTGGACATTCCATTACCCACCCAGGCAGGCCAGAAATAGCCAGATCACCGCTTTAGGAGACCTCCTGGCAAGCACCCTATTATGTATGCATGCTACTTACAAAGAACTCCCTGCCCCGAGCAGGAGGCTTGATTATGAGAATCCTCATCTGTCAAGCACTCTGCATTTGCATATTGTCTACTCCTTTGTCAATTCAGAACTAACTCAATGATGCTAAATTCTGACCTTTCGGAGGCTTTGTCTCCAGCCCGAGACTCATTGTTTTCCCCAAGTACGGAATAGCCTGTGGCCACATTTCTCCCTATAAAAAACATGATTCCGAGACCTTCCTTGGATCGCTTGGATCACGTCCAATTTCCATCCAGCCTTACTGCCACTGTGCTTGGCGAGCCTTCCCCTCGGTCCCACGTACTGAGACTATGCACCTCCAAACTTCCTCAGTGAACAACCCGGGCTTCAGGACAGGTGTAGTATCACCCAAATCAACAATCCCTCTTAAAAATCCCTCTGTCTCACTCCAACCTTTATTTTCTATAGTTATCTGTGTGAGTGTGCTGCGTACACCGTTTGATTGTATTTTAATAAAGATCACCATTGTTAGTTCAACCTCTGTCTGCTCCTTGACTTGGCCTGACCCCGTAGACGTTGGGTTCAAGATCTCGCTGCGTTGCCCTGCCTCTCGCATTGCCAGTTGTGATCTGTGCTAATTTCCCCACCTTTTGATATCTTGAGAGCGCACTTTGGTGTCCCTCACGGGGCCCCCAGTAAACAGGGTAACAATTGTGTACTGTTGTATATTGTGCAGTGACGTGCACTGTGCATGGGTGGGCATTGAGCATGCACATGCAGTTGTCCACAGTTTCACATTTAGTTTTAATTTCACATTCATTTACCCAATGTCATAATTCACAAATGATAAGATTGTGTTACGCAGCTCTAATGTAAACTCCATGAATACAAAGCTCCCCAGGCAGCCCCTCCCTAAACTGCAAACCCCAAGATTCCATAGGATGTTGAAAATGGAATAATACTGCTGTAACAGTCTAGTGAGGAAATGGCCTTAGTCCTAACAATAAACAGTGGCTGGTATCCTATATCAGCTACTTAGCTAAGTATAGTTAACTAAATAACATTTCCCAATCCTTCAAAAACTTGCAGAAATGCCGTTCACCCACTTTCCAATCACCAACAGAACGACCTCATGCAGAGGATACCCAGTAAAGTAGCTGAGAGCGATAGTCATGACTAACTAGTAGTTGTGAATATGGATGACCAGGAAAAGATTTTACACCTAAACATTATGTGGAACTTCATGATAAGAGTGTTCAACAGTAGAACACGGTGCTTCAGAGTGTGGTGGAGTCTCCTTTTTAAATGGAGCAAACTTGCCAAGCTCCATGAGTGAGTAGAGAGAAAAAAACTAAATCAAATTGATAGTCTGCCTATAGACCTGAGGATGACTGGTTGGGTACTTGGCTTAAGTCAGCCAGCCATTTGCTTTTGTCTGTATGAATCAAGAGCTTGAAAGGACTGGCTCAGGTTTCTTTTTCTAGTGGTATCCTCCTGAAAAGGGGAAAAGAATCACTTGCGGCACTCAAACAATAGCAGCATCCACCTTCACAGCAGCACAGAGGGCAGGCAGGGGCTGGCAGGTCTCTCCCCTCACACGTAACTCTTTGAGCTCTCAATTATTGACACAACACGACAACACCTACTTCCACATTTCCAGGGGCTTTGTTCAAAAAGACTCTATTATTTTGGACTCCTGGGGAAGATCCATCCAGTAAATATTGTTCATAGAGGTTTCTAGCCCTTGGAAACCTAGAATTGTTCAGCAGCAGTATCTCCCTTTGCTCAGCGGTTGCTCTGCTAGAATCTTACCTTCTTTCCCTGCAGGGGCTGGGTTTTAAATAGATGAGATGGAGCTTTCAAGACTTGCCTTTCACTGATCATTACTGAGTTTTCAACTGTTCTAGGGGGTGCTGTGCTATTTTATTTTAATTGCTCCATTTACTCCCCTTTTTGCTGTTTTAATATTTTAATAATTCTGTTTTGGAATATAATATTTATATATTTTTAAATTTTATTGTTTTAATATGGAAGCCATAGCAAGGCCTAATGCTGGACAAAAAGTGGGGATACAAATAGCAATAGTAGTAGTAGTAATAACTTCAGTATGTCTAGTTTAACTTCTATTTTAATATGTCTAAGTTCTTGGATGGAATTCAGGTGGAACATAATGCTCCATGGGTGCAGCCCCATTTCCCCTTCCCCACAGAAAGGTGCTTTGTAGTCCTGCATCATGCTCACCTGGTCATTTTCTAGTCCAGAAGGATGGGGGCAGGCTTACCTGGGCAGCATCTGACCACATTTCTGCAGCTGGGAGAAGAAAGCTGACACCAACTTCCCAGATCTCCAGGGAGTTGTTTTTCTGCATGGAATGACAAGGAGGGTGTATCTTGTTCTTACTTACTTACTTATTTCTATCCCATTGTCATGCCCTGGATAACTTGAAGTCCATAAACTCCACTCTGAGGTAGACAACAGTGTTTATCTGTAGCACAGCAAGCAACACAGCACACTTCTTCCAATGTTGCTGAGACTAAAGCATACGTGGCATATACAGGTATTATGCCTTTCCATACAAATTTAGGCATGCAAAGCTGTGACTGGAAAGGGATCATAAATTTATTATAAATTTAACATTACTCCACGTCTTTTAATGTTTCCCAGACTTGCAGTTCTTTACCTGCCTTTCATCCTTGAGCAGGAAGTCCTCTCATCTCTAGACACCCCAAGTTCTCAAAACATCTCTTGGTACTTTTGTTTTCATTCACCCTGATCATCTCCTAGCCTAAATAAAGAAGATCCGTTCAGCTTTCAATTGATGAAAAAGAAGGAAGATGTTGCCACCACTGCCCCCTCCTGCCAGTGACTGAGGCTGCAGTAATCAAAAGCAGGACCACCTGCTGTCGCAAGTCCTTGCTACAGCCTTACTCACTGGTGGAAGGAAGGGGAAATGTCATCCTCCTTCTATCCTGATAGGAAGCCGAATGGACTTCTTTCACCCATTCAGGCTGCTAGCTCTTAAGGTAGGCTGGGAGTGGGTGGGATTTGAACCGGGAGATATTAGCTACATATACATAACTTTAAGTAAGCAAAGTAGAATATCAGCAGATGTGTTTTAGCTAAAAGTACTATCATTTGGGATCCTTTCACACCACAGGTATGCCTCAGATAAGTGAGCCTCTGCCAAAGTCTTTTTCTATCTGCCCAGCCCCCTTTATTCTTTCTCCTCTGTCTAGCTGACTTTTTAAAACAGCCTTGGCTTTGGACAAATGGTGAAAGATGGTTGGAGAAACCAAGACTTTCAGCACTGGGTTGCAGCAGTGTGTCTGAAGTAAACAATGCAATAAAGATTTTGCTGGAAAGAATGAGGTTCTCCTATAGATGATCCTATAGTAGCTGTGTGTCCCTATATATAATAGGCAAGGTAAATGGCAAATGCCTCCAAAACCCCTTAACTGAACATGCATGAAAAGCAAAACAGAGGAACAAAGGGGGAGAGCGGATAAGCATCTTATGCCCAGCATATTAAAAAACAAAACATAGATCTAGAAGCCACCAAAACAGAAATCTTAAAGGGAAAAAGTTATCACTTGATGCATTTTGAAAGAAAATATAATTGCTCAATGAATTTTGAAAGAAGCTTTCATGTGGTCTCTAGAAGGTTCAAACATTTTTTTTTACTTAATTTGACCAGATTGGTCCATTTAGTTAGCCTTAAAATACAGTGTTTGCTGAAACATTTTGAACTGCTCTTTCTTTTGTAGGCCACGTACCTATCCCTATTCTTTCCATGTTTTACATATGTTAGCAAATGTCTCTGAAAGAAGTGAGGTCTGGTGAAGACATCTACTCCATTAACTAAGCTGCACCTGTACACAATTATAGCACTGTATCCAGTTTAACTGTCACAACAACATCCTTTGGAATCCTGGGGTTTGCAGCTTGTTGAGGCACAAAAGCTTTCTAGCTGAGAATTCTAAATCTCTAAACTGCATATCCCAGGATGTGCTGCAGTTCTGTAGCATGAAAGGGATCCTAGTTGCCGCTGGCTACTGCAGAATACCTCAGTTTGTCGCATATCTTAACACACACATACTAACAAGCAGGTGTATGTACAAATCAAGAACCTACATTTTTTATTATTATTATTATTTATTTGTATCTCGCCTCTCCATATGGATCGAGGCGGCGAACATCTTACAAATAGCATGTATTTCTATACATGCCCCCAACAAGCTGGGTACTCATTTTACCGACTTGCGGAAGGATGGAAGGCTGAGCCAACCTTACAGCCAAGCAGGATCGAACTCACAACCTTGTAGCTTGCAGTACTGGTATTTAACCACTGCGCCACCAGGGCTCCTTGCGTTTGACTAGTGTAAATCTACATTCATGTAGTTATGTCATGGCAGTGCTACATTACCCTGTGTAACTGAACTTACATGTGCATAGGACACCAGCAGAATTTCCCAGCATGGCGTACTAGTTTGAACACTAGAATCATAGAATCATAGAAATTCAGAGTTGGAAGAGACCACACAGGCCATCCAGTCCAACCCCCTGCCATGCAGGAACACCCTCAAATCAATCCCGACAGATGGCCATCAAGCCTCTGCTTAAAAACCTCCAAGGAAGGAGACTCCACTACACTCCGAGGCAACAGATTCCACTGCCGGACAGCCCTGACTGTCAGGAAGTTCCTAGACTACGATCTTGGAGACCAGGGTCAGCCATGAAAACCCACTGGGCCACCTTGAGTGCATCACACACTCTCACCCCCCAGAAAAGCCTGTGATAGGTTTGCTTAGGGTTGCCATAAGGCAGAAATGACTTGAAGGCACACAATAACAAGCTCTATTAAGATATTGGCTATTGTTATGGGTGATATGCCAGGCCTGTGAGATAAAACTCATCAATAGAAGTGTACCAAGTCTAGGACAGTCTGCATATTTTGTATGGTTTAGGAAGTTGGAGACCCCAACTCATCATCATCATAGAGGAGATTCACTGCTCCACTAACATGGAAGCCACCAGCCACCACTGTTTCTCCCTCTCAATGCATGCATTTTAAATATCATGAGATTTCTTTATCTGGACCAATTGCTTCTTTGGAAAACTTTCAATTTTTATATATGAAGTAACATCAACTGTTACGATGATGTTAGAGGAAGGAGGCAAAGCCTAAGGAAACTGAATTCAGACTGCATTTGAGTACTCATGAAGATGGCCTTATTTTAAGGCTGTGAGCAGCAGATGCATCAGATAGGAGGTACTGGTAGATGACAGTGGTGCGATGGAGGAGAGAACAGTGGTACTTGGTACTCTCTTAATCTGGAATACTAGTGATATAGGGCCAAAGTACCAGTCCCTTGGTTTAAAGATAGATGAAGCTTTTCTTAGGAATGATGATGTTAAAATATCACTGTCATATTTTCACTTCTCAAGCAGCTGTTTAAGGCAGAAGATCTGGACCAAAATAAGAGAAAAAGTGGCAACCCATGCCCGAACAAGCAGAGAATCTCTGGATCTGTCATTGAACTAAGTGGGAAATGTTAACTGTTCTCACCAAGATTTATATTGCTTCCAGTATCAAGTGACCCACACAGTGGAACGTCAGACATGCTAACAAGTTCTCCCTCTTGCTAAGTAGATCTTTGGTGCAGCATAGAGAACATTATCCATGCCCAGGAATTTCCAAGCTGTGTGAAACTCACTTTTAGTACGAGAACAAAAGTGCACAAACATGATGTCAGTACATTATCGTATAATTTAATTTATGGCTCCAGGACCAATATGACAATATAATTATATGCTGTTTAAGCCCAGAGCAAGCATTTTTAAAAAAGCGATCCCATTCAAAGCATACAGAATAAGCAGGGTTTTGCACCGGCTTGCCCGACAAGGGTCTACTGATTGTAAAGGCTGTTGCAGGGATATCAAATGATGCATGAATGGCTTTTCGAACAAAAGCCCAATCAAATGTAATTAGCAACAGAGAATCCTTATAGCAATTCCAAGCAGAAAACCTGCTATCCTCTTGAAATGTATGGCCAGGAAACAGCACTTAATTGAGAGAAGCCTTTAACGACTATGCAAAGAAGCTTCATCATTATCTCAGCTGGGATGCAGACCAGGAGCTGTACCAGTTCTGTAGACTGTATTCCCTTGTGAGTAGCTATCAAAGGCTGCAGATCAGAGAAGGAAGGAGTGACATCATCTTTCCAACTTCTATCATGGGATCTATCAGTGCCAACCCCAGTAGCTTGTTGGTTCCTCTTGACCTGACCCATCTACAGATGTTTCCACATCAGACCTGTCATTGCCTGAGCTAAAAGTGAACTCTGATCATTTCTGTTTGGCTTCCTAGATTCTGTCTGGTTCCCACTGTTCAGTCTGACGCCATCTCCACATGCCAATTTCCCTCTGTTTTCTTCTCCACTATGCCCTGCATATCTACTTTCTTCAGAATAACTCCTTTATTCAGATTCTTACTTGCAAACTGGAGTACTTTTTCATGAAACAAAACTTGGAAAAGTTCCTTTTTGGACTAAAACTCCTGCTCAGGAGATACAGGGTTGGGAGATTATGGAAGCGGTAGTCCAAAAAAAAACAAAAAACTTTTTCCAACTTCTGGCATCCCTGTTGAGACTTGCTTCCTACATAAGATTTTTGGTATGGCTTTTCATCTGGGCCTAGCGCTAGTTCTGGTGGGATTTCTGTCCTCTCATCTTCATGAAGTTATGTAAGCAAGAGAATAAGAACTCAAAAATGTACCCAGGAACATTTCAGACCTGAAAAGAACAAAAATCATAGCAGTGTGGCTGAAGAGGGAATGTCCATGTTGCCTTCTCCTTCTTCTCTATGTCTATGATTTGATACCAACTCAGCAAATCTGTGATGTGACACCAGGCTGAAGTTCCTCTACATGAGCAGTTGTACTTTTGGGGCAATTGTGCCATTGATGCACTCAGTCCATGGTTGTATAAACTGAGTTCCACAAATGGTTTGGCAGTGGAACCAATTACCTAGATGGGTGATGGGGTCTACTTTTCTGTATGTCTTGAAAAAAGAGGCTGGACAGCTACCTTCTGGGGATGCTGTATCTGGAGATCCTGCTCTGTGCAAGGCCTTAGATCTATGCCAATAAGGCCCCTTCCAACCCTAAAATTCTATGATTCTATCATTCTATGAAGTGCAACCATTTGACATAGGTCAGAATCCTACCGTTAGCCCTGACTAGAATATGGCCATTGAATCAGCTGGATTTGCCTTTCTGTTGACATAGTATTCGAAAATCGATTGAATGGGGCTGCCCTGTTGGGACTAACCAATCAGATTCCAGCCATACAGCTGGCCATTGTTGAATGGTGCATAACTCTTTGCTAATACTTACAATAGACTGTTTTCTTCACTGAGATTACAAAAACAGTCACTGTGCTTTACCCATTGCACAGCAGGACAATAAGCAGGTGTACTGGCAGATATACAATCAGGGCCTTTCCACACTACACTGTTATAGTGCTATTATTCCACTTTCAACATCCTGTGGAATTCTGGGGATTGTAGTTTACTGAGGCCAAAGAGTGCTCTGACTGAGAATTCTAAAGCCCCCTCCCTAAACTGCAAATGCCAGGATTCTATAGGATGTTAAAAGTGGAATAATAGCACTCAGTTGTACAATGTACAGGATGTTGAAAGTAGAATAATAGTACTCAGTTGTACAACGTACATATTCACTAGAAAGGTGGCACAGTGTAACTAAGTTAGTGTAAGATTTACACCATGGAAGCAGTATATAGGATCTCAGACCAAGTCACCTTCTCCATCAGAAGCAGCCAGCAATGTGGAGCAGGGATAGTGATCCTGTTTCCTGAAGCAGCCTTATTACTATCATCATACCCAGTTTACTTATTACTATCATCATACTCAATTTACTCTGAACTACATGAATAATATGTGACAGCAAAAACAGACCTGAATGAGAGACACCTTAGCTGAACTGTGGAAGCAGACATGAGCACCCAACCAAACTTTCCAGCCATTTGAAGCATCCATCGGTAATAAAAGGAACTTGCCAAGGAACAAGACGGTTCAGTGCATTTATTATTTTCCCTTTCCAAAAAGCAGAGAAGAGAGGTTACTCATCTTTTATTGTCTTAAGGAATGCATTCTGTTGTCTTCCGCCATGGCCTCCAATGCTTAGTATTTCACTCCTTCCTTTTTCTTCTTTCTCTCCGCTTTCAGAAGAAGTTAGTAGAAGCCATGTCGAGAAACACTTTATTTTAGAGTCTCCCCTGCTAGTAGCCATCCTTTTGCTGTGGCATTTTAAAGGCAGCACCACCTTTCATCTGTAAATTACACCTTCACCACTTAATCCGCAGGGGAAGTAATTAAATTTAATAGAAGGCTTGTCTTCTAAACAAAGACATCCTTTCCCTCTCCCATCAAGGAGCCAGGATAGAGAGGAAAAGGGGCAAGAATATCTTCTTAAGTCCACTGACAAGGGACCAGAAAGCCTCTGAAGAATTCTCAGAATTCAACTGCTTTTTCATGAACATTCCTTCAATGACCTTGTTTTTCTAACTATTTTTTTTTTCACAAGAACTTGAAAGTTTGCAGTGGAGAAGGGACTAACTGCAGCCCTTGGTGTCTGCCTAACAGTTCCTACCAAAATTGTAAAGGATGGCCAACATCCCATAATTGGAGTTGCATAGTATAAGTTCTTATAGGCAGAGTCAAGCATTAACTGTACAATGCAACTTTTGTTTTGAATGACAATGTTGTGCATCTGAACCAACGCATCAAATGTGCCATTGAATAAACCATCCAATGTCCGTGCCCACGGCATGTCTGTGTAGACTATGCATGGCTTTCCATCCACAGTTCACATTTACAAGTGAAATAGCCCCCCTTGAACAGCTCCATTTCTGCAGCTTTGAACTGGACGTGGATGTTCTGCATCAGACAAAATATCCAAATTCTTCTTTAAGGAAACTTAGGTATAGGTTAAAACCAGCAGAATGTGGACACAGAATGCTGGAACATGTCCAAAGGAGGGCAACCAAAATGGTAGATGACCTGGAAACCATGCTCTATGAGGAGTGGCTTAGGAAGCTGGGTATGTTTATCCTGGAGAAGAGAAGGTTAAGAGGTGACATGATAGCCATGTTTAAATATTTGAAGGGCCGTCATATGGAGGATGGAGCAAGCTTGTTTTCTGTTGCTCCAGAGACTTCGGCATGGAGCAATAGTTTCAAACTTCAGAAAAAAAGATTCCATCTACACATTAGGAAGAACTTCCTGATGATAAGAGCAGTTTGACATTGGGATACATTGCCTCAGAGTGCAGCAGAGTCTCCTTCTTCGGAGGTTTTCAAAGAGAAGTTGGATGGGCTTCTGTTAGGAATACTTTGCTTATGTACACATGTGTGGACTCATTTTTCAAGGATTTTTTCAATGGGTCTATTCTAGTTGCAACTTCAGCTCTATCTCAATCTCTCCTTAGTGCCTCTTCTCACCCTACTCTAATTGGGACTTACTCTAGTTTGATAGCTTCTGTGATCCTGCTAGGACTCATATGTCTGTGGTTTGCTTATCATCCATTGCTGGGCATGGCTATTTCAGGCAGCATCCCCTTTGTACCACTGTGTCCAGGACTATGTTTCTATTACTTTCCAGTGCGCATCCCCAACTCAGTGAATGAGATTTCATGGTGACCTATGGAACATAGGATTCTTCCTACCACCTGGTCACAGTTTGTCCAGTATCTACTTTCGGGTTATCTACTTAGATTGAAAGTGGCATCCTGGAACAGTGCTTTTTTACTACTGTGCAGTGACACATCTGTGTGCTGTGAAAGGCCTGGAGGTGTGCCACAATGGGAAGTGCTGCAGTGACTGAAAACTGCTATCTTAGATTGAGCAGAAGGTTGAGAGAGTGATGAACCTCTCTTCAGCAACCATGCTCCTTCATAGATGCCTCCAGTTCAAATAGGCATCAGTCTTGGGCATGTGCCTCTTGCACTTCCCCCTGCCATTTATTGAGGAGTAGGGGAGCCAGAAACCAATCAGCAGTTGAGTTACAAGAGGTACATACGTGGAACCTCTCTCTTCTTCTTTCTCTAGCTATTCTTTCCTCTCCGTGTTGTTTATATTTATATTTGTAATGCTATTGTTCCAAATCTGAAAGGTAAAAGATTAGGATGCATTCTGTAAAGGCAAAGAGACTGAGAATTTAAAAAAATAGGGTAAGAATAAGATGGATCTATCTGCAGAGAAAAATGACAACCACTAAGAGAGATAATGAAAGGAAGATGTGACAGAGAGCAAAGGGTTCTGCTTACCTCATTAATTTCATCATTTTGGCAATGAAGCTGTGATGTGGGCTCCTCTAACAATTATTATTTTTATTGGTGGCTTCTAAGGTCAACAATGCCAGATTACAGAATCTTGGCTGAGATTCTAAACCAGCTATTTACTAAAGTAGTTGCATAGCTAAGTAGCATCTCCCAGCTCGAGACTGCCTTCCCAATCTTGACCTACTGGTTGACAGCTGCTGTAAGCAAGGGTGCCTGTTCTTCTATTGATCAAGATGCAGAAGATGTTTTCATCCCTCTTCTATCAGTGGTCTTGTGTGCAACAGTCAAAAGCAAGATCTGGTGAGTGACTCAGGGGTCCACTCGCAATGCCAGCATCTCCTTAGAAAGGTGAGGAATTATAGCTCAAAGGAGGCCTGCAGGAGGGGCATAACCACAAGATCTTCGCATGTGTGTACCAGTACTAACTGAGAGACACCAGTTGGAGATTAAAATAATGTTTTATTGAGGGAAAATCACAAACACACACAAGCAGTCTCACAACCATACAAGGCTGACAGAGGGAAAGGAGGGAAAAGTTGGATAGTGAAGAGTTAGGGTGAAGTGGGTGATATTTACCAATCCTGAAGAGAACAGAGTCGAAGTGAGATGGCTCAAACATGAGAGTTTGAGAGTCTGGGTCTAGGGTGCAGAGTGATGACTAAGTGCTAGAAAAAAGTCAGGGTCTGAGTCAGGGTTTAAATACCCTTTTTCTGTCCTGAAGGGACATTAAGTGACAAAGCATTGATGGGAGTCATGATAGCTTCTTAATGTCTGCGCAGGTGAGGAAACACCTCATCAGCAGGAGGGAGGTTACAGGACGATGGCCATTACTGCTTTGCCTGGGAGTTTTAGTGGCTATTGTCTTCTAGGTTTGGGCTACTGAGAGGATCATCTTAACCTCAAGTAAAGTTCTCCAACTAATCCTCAGTAAACTTTTGACCTGGCCATGCCTTGAGGTCCCCTCAACATAATTCTGCATGGGTACAACCAATCATCTTTGCCAGTATGGCTTTTCAGCCATAAATGTATGATTGATCTACATGCCAATTAAATAATGTCATAGTTTGGGAGTGTGCAGCATGGTAACAGATCCCTGTTGCAATTCCTTCTGGAATTGCAACATGGAAAGAAAATGGAAAATGGAAATGTCCATCTTCTGCATGCTGACTGGCAGGAGAACAGACTCCCTTTGCTCACAGTGGCTGCTGCCCAGGAAGTCAGGACTGGGGGACTTTGACAATCCCTGCATATTTCCTACACTATTGAATATGTAAGGATCATGAATACAAACTGGTCACAAATGCATAACTCAAGGGCCATTTCTGCACTAGCCTGTTATAGCGCGATGATTCCACTTTCAACGTCCTCTGGAATCCTGGGGTTTGCGGTTTCGGGAGGGGTCGGCCGGCCCCTCCCGAAACTGCAAACCCCAGGATTCCAGAGGACGTTGAAAGTGGAATCATCGCGCTATAACAGGCTAGTGCGGAAATGGCCTAGGTTACACATTTGTTACTATGATCCTGAATTCCAATTCTTATTTTTTTTTCACTTTCATGATTTGGCATTATTTGGATGCACACACAAACACACACACTCAGGGAGTTGCTTGATTTTGGCTGGCATCCTGACACACCTGTAATGCCCTTAGGCACACAGTTGTACCTATCAGCCATGG
Source organism: Ctenosaura bakeri (assembly GCA_948474755.1). Lineage (NCBI taxonomy): Eukaryota > Metazoa > Chordata > Lepidosauria > Squamata > Iguanidae > Ctenosaura > Ctenosaura bakeri. The sequence goes on along the minus strand of CAOLHI010000087.1, from coordinate 39,933 downwards.
CATAAACTCTATATTCAGTTCACAGTTGTCTGAGCAGACCTCTACATTTGTAACTGTTTCACATGCAGCTGTGCATAATAACCCATTGGTGCCTTCAGTATCTCAGTTGATTCATGGGGACTGTGGAAACAGGAAGGACATTTGCAGACATACAAGGGCTTGCATAAGGTTGATATTCAGCAGAAGGGTGATGTAGCGTAACCACCACTTGTCAGTTGAGTGAATGTTGACACTATGCAAGCATGATGTAGGATCTCAGCTTTTAGTTGGCCTTATGACCAGTGTTTGCTGTTATGTGCCATCAAGTCAGCTTCAATTCATGGTAACCATGAGAGACCTCTACAAGATACTGTTGTTGTTGTTGTTGTTGTTGTTGTTGTTGTTGTTGTTGTTATTCAAGACCCTGAACAAGTCTTGAAATCTCAAGGCCATGGCTTCCTTGATTGAGTCAATACACCAGTAAAGTAGATTGACATTTCCTAGTACCTTCCACTTCACCAAGCATTGTCATCTTTTCCAGTGAGTCATTCTGTCTCGCGTCTCAAAATACAATAGGCTCAGTTCAGTCATTTTGGTTGATTTCAGGCTTGATTTGCTCTAGGGGCTGTTTTTGCTGGTTGATGGTATCAGTAGAGCTTTCCTCCAGCATCACACTTGAAATGTGTTGACTTTCCTCCTGACAGCTTTCTTCACTGTCCAGCTTTCACAGCCATACATAGAAATCAGAAATAAGATGACAGGAATAATTTTGACTTTGGTTATTTAATGATTTATCTTTACTCTTCAGGATCTTATCTAGTTCCTCCAGAACTATCCTTCCAGGTCTTAGCTGTCCTCTGATTTCTTGACGGCTGTCTCCATTTTGATTGATGACTGAGTCAAGGTACAGAAAATATTTAACTATTTCAGTGCCACCATCCACTTTTGCCAGTTACATAAGAAGACATGCAATTCTCGGCTGCATCAATAGGAGTATGGTGTCTAGATCGAGAGAGGTACTTGTACCACTCTACTCTGCTTTGGTGAGACCCCATCTTGAATACTGTGTCCAGTTCTGGGCACCCCAATTCAAGAGGGATATTGACAAGCTGGAGCAAGTCCAGAGGAGGGCGACTAAAATGGTGAGAGGCCTGGAAACAATGCCCTATGAGGACAGACTTAGAGAGCTGGGTATGTTTAGTCCACAGAAGAGAAGGTTAAGAGGGGACATGATAGCAATGTTTAAATATTTGAAGGGATGCCATGTAGAGGAGGGAGAGGGCTTGTTTTCTGCTGCTCCAGAGACCAGGACTGTGATAATGGGGCTTCCCATTATCTAGACTTAGCAAAAAGGGGGATAGTTCCCTCTTCAGGTAAACCAAGGGTTAATAAGGTGTTGGGATTAGATTACATTTTAGTATGTGGTCAGCATCATAGGTCATGTGGGTCAGCATCATAGGTCATGTGGGTCAGCATCACAGGTCATAGGGTGAGAACTGACCAATCAAAAAGGAAAGAAGTGAGCATCTTCAGGATGCTTCCAGATGCTTCCAAGGAGAAGTTATAAAACTTCTTGGAGGCCATGTGGCCGAGAGAGATAACAAAGGGATAACAAAGAAGAACAACCCAAGAACCTCATGGAGGGGGGTTCTGAGCCAGTAGCAGGCTGCAGGCCGTAGGCCTCGCCTCCTGGCCCTTCCTTTAGAACATCTAAGCCTAGGAACAACTGTGAGTAATTAGACTAAAGTTATCTAGTCGCATTAGGGACTTTCGGTTATTTTGGAGGCTGGCTGATCTAAAGAATGTATCTGTGCTTTTATATCTGTTCTTTTTGTAACTACTTGTACTAAGCGTGCCTGGGAGGAGGGAGCTTCCCATGTGTGGTAATTTGCCTTGTTTATGTGCCTACCTTTAATAAATACTTTCTGTAAAAGACCCTGTTTCTCTCCTTCCCACGCCAAGCTAGGTAGACTGGGGGAAAGGGAAGATCCTTAAGCTTAGGGATGTACATGGTTGGACAGGGTCCCGCTGTACTGTCCAAGTGTCCAGATAATTCATAATTCAGTGGGTGGTGGCAGCGAAGATGAATTAATAGCTAAAATTCTAACAGGCTGGAATATACGTCCCAGCAGCTCATGGTGTCATTTTCCAGCTTCACAAGGACAAGGAGCAATGGATTCAAGCTACAGGAAAGGAGATTCCACCTGAACCTCAGGAAGAACTTCCTGACAGTCAGGGCTGTCCGACAATGGAATATGCTGCCTTGGAGTGTAGTGGAGTCTCCTTCCTTGGAGGTTTTTAAGCAGAGGCTGGATGGCCATCTGTCGGGAGTGCTTTGAGGGTGTTCCTGCATGGCAGGGGGTTGGACTGGATGGCCCCTGTGGTCTCTTCCAACTCTACATTTCTATGATTCTATGAACATAGGAGCAGCAATTATATCAAGATCTGGGCTTTGAAAGTAGTAGAAGATTGGGTCAGGCTCTGGGAGTAAAGAATGCCATATCATTTACAAAACTGGAAAGGACTCTTTGGTTTAGGATTCTTTTGAAGACCCTTAAGGTAATCTAAGCCTGGTCTTGCCGAATTAACAGGGATAACTGTTGATTTAGAGTCTCTTGAAGACTAGAAAACAAATCAGGAGGGAAAAAGGCAAAGATATCAGTCTAGTTAGGCCTGGGAGAAAAGAGGTTCAAGATAGAGAGAAGGTGGATTCATATAATGGAATAACCACCTAGGAAAGTAGAGGAATCTCCAAAAACAGTCTTTCCCAAATTGTTTGTTTGCTTGTTCACTTACTGTGACTCCCAGCATTTCCAGTAAAGTTGTAGTACAAAACTTTCAGAAGGATGTAGAGTTAGAGGATATGGGGCAATAGTACCATAAACACATTCTAAAATCTAGTTTATTAGGTGCAGCTGCACCAAAAGATGGAGATCTATTCAACTGGGATCAGGGTGCAAGGGGATGACTTTACCATCCCCTGCCACCAGAAAGCAAGTCGGTGATAATCAGAAGCAGCACCCCACTGCAGTTCCTAGTTGACACCTTGCTCACTGTTGGGGGATGGTGGAAACATCACACACACACACACACACACCAGTTCCCTGATTGCTAGATGAACAGACCTCTATCTCTCAGTGTGGCTGCTGCCTGGTAAAGTAGGTTTGGGAGGGGGTCAGGACAGGAACTTCTGTTTAGTTACACATACATCACAAAGTAGGTGATATAGACTATGAGCCTATGTCTTCATTTTCATTGCAGCAGGAGGAATTCATTGCCGGCCTCATGTAATAATACCCAACATCCTTGAAAATACACTTGATTTCTGGTTAGAGGTGAAAGAGATAGTCATGTACTGGCTAATTGAGAGTGAGCAGTAGCCAAAAAAACAAAAAACAGAACACCTGGCTGTATCACTTTTGTCAGATGCACAATGATGACAGCATCTTCAAGAATAGATAACCACCAGAGGATGCCTCTCCACTACTGGTCACTAGGTGGCCACACTGTGGAGTCTTTCAGGAACCAAGTGAATCTTGCAGAGGAGAGAAGACAGATGGAGTTCCACTGGATGGAACTCTGTGGTCTGTCTTTCTACCCAGGATCATGGCCTCTGAGTTGGCCAGACCTGGTGTAAAATATCAGGAACCTACTCTATTGCCTTCTCACTGAATGAACAATGTACTGCACTGGTTGCAATGGTTCAGGCATTTGGTTCAGCTTCAGGTATTGACCTCCAACCCTGAATGCATGTTTGAATTATAACATTGAGTATGGCTCCTCAGAGCATCAGCTGAACTCTGACAGTGATTTTTGAAAGCCATTTTGTCTTAAAGTGGTCTTTAATTGGAAATAGATAGCAGTGATCCAATCTTATGACTTGGTAAATTTTCTGAGCTGGAAGTAGCTACAGTTGCAAAACTCCCCAAGAATTCATTTGACAGTAAAAACTGACACACAACACTGCTTTAAGACACTGGTGGTAAATCAGAATAGCAGGGCGTCTGCAGCAGAGAAAAACAGCACAATCTTTTAGCCAACAGGATCCAGCACACCTTGACAGAAAGGGGTTGAATCAGACTGCAAAACCACAAATTCTAGCCAGGTTATTCCAGGGCTGATATTCCTGAATCTCATGGCTAGATACTAGATACACTGGGGTGGAACATGGTTTCCCCAGGGTTATGTAGGGCAGAACCAAAGAAAGGAAACTGAACTGCATAAGCATGATCCATCTCCCATCCTAAACAGCCATGAGAAAAATGCAAGTGTCTAACAGGCCAATCTACTCCCCTTGATAATTTCCCCCCCTACCAGTCTATCCTCAGTCTTGAACTGTCAAACCAAAGTGAAACTATCTCCCAGGAACTGCTCAACACAAATTAACACTTGCATGCCCGTAGACAGCTGTTAATATTTAACCATAATTCTGATGCTTGCAGCAGTGGCTAGTCTTACTACATGCCAAAATTCCTAATACAAGATTAGGAAAACTTCTTTTTTACAAATGCCCCTAGAGTCACACAATAGTTCCAAGGTCTGAGGGTGTCAGTGAATCACCTTTCCAACAAGTTGGATTGACTTGAACTGTTTCTGGCTTCACCAACCTGTCAAGAGCACAGTATGAATCTTTTTTCTTTTTCTTTTTCTTTTTTAGTGTGTAGCCCACTGTATTTCCCACAACATTCTTTAATTGCTCACGATCTTAAATCTCAGCCATTTGAATTGCGTCACAGCTCCAAACATTGCTCTTTCTCCTGGTTGCAGATTGACACTAATTAAACAAAGTATTCAAGAGCAATTTTCGGCCTTAGATGCCTGTAATCTTTTCACAAGTCACAGAAGGTGACAATGAAAAAAAAAAAATTGAGGTGCGCTGAGCAATATGCCTGCTCTGAAACACAGAGCTCTTGTGATAGCATGTATATAAATTGCTTCTGTTTCATTGTTTCGTTTATACACACAAATCTCTCTCAGATCCTTTTTGCACCCTACCTTTGTCCTGTCAGCATCCAGTGATCATGGTGGCAGTGGCTTTCTGAGGAGGGGAGCATGATGGAGCACTCAGCACTGACTGCCTCAGGAATCCAAGAAGCATGATGGTTACACCTTTTCCTGCCCCAGTGCAGCCAGGTACTGTCCCAGGCTGTGCTGGGGCATGAAGCACAGCCATAGTGCCTCCAGGGCTTCTGCAGGGAAGGAAAGTGTGGACACACAGCAGGAGGGTCGCGCAATCACCAGTCATTGGTGGGGAAAACCCATCAATGATGTGCAATGTGATCGTACCACCTAGAGATGGAAGAAGGATGGGATCAGAATGATGTCATGCATAAACATCATCCCATTCCCATCCTTTTTCTGTCCATGGGGTGTTGGGTATGTTGAGCAGAAAGAACTTAAGACATACCAGGAGCTGCTTAAGAATCTTGGATTTGTTGTCCTACTTTGTAAACTACTGTCAGTATAATTTGAAATATCTTCTTGACAGTGAACTGTTCTCATTAGGGTTGACAGGATAGATCTGGGATGGGGCTCCTGCATCTTTAATCCTGAATAGACTTTGGAGCAGAGTCAGGTACCATGAAGCTCCATCAAACATAGCAAATGTACCTTTCTTCCTTTACTTTCCAAACCTGTTTCCCACTGTAGCCATACCTAGCCAACATGGCTGTTGCCTCATTGTGGAGAACATGCGGGAGGAGGCCTAAAGGGGCACCCAGCTCAGTTCTTGTTGCTTTTGCCTGTGCACCATCTGCCCCCTGTCTCCACTGGCAAAGCAATAGCTGTGTTGGGAAGGGACAGCTGTGGCTGAAAGTTGAGATTTGGGTACCTTCAGCCACCTTGATAGAGCTTTCTGATACTTCGTCCTGCTCCATAATCTGTTCAGGATCAAAGCTAACAGGAGCCTCATCCCATATCCAGCTGGGCAACCCTAGTTCTTACTCATGATGCCACTGGGTTTTCATTGATCTTGCTTGAGCCACAAGGCCTACTTGACTGTGGTGCATTTCTGCGTCTTCTCCAGCTCTAACGCACACCAGCTCAAATCTAGGAATAATTCTTATCTCCATGTATAACTGGGCTGTGCAGACTCAATTTAATATGGTTTAACTGGCAAAAAATATTAATTGGCAGATATGTTTAATTGTCATAAATTATAAGTTATATACACTTACAGCTGGAAGGCCATGTGGAGAAGGAAACTGGCTGGATAGCAGGCCAAAAATCCTTAACATGACCAGGCCATATGTTCACTGAAGAATTAGCCAGTTAATCCTCCCAACGAGAACAATAGCTGAGCTCAAAGAAGAACCAAACCTCTGCTGTGTGCATTTCCTATGGAAACTCTCCTGTCTTTCCTCCATAGTAAACATTTTCACCCCTTATCCTGTCCTCAAACACAGACAGTCATCAAAGCCTTTGCCACCTACATTTCAATATCATCAAAATGTTTCCTTCACATATTAAAATCATCATCTAATTCTGGCCACGTTTTGTCCACCCTGCAAACATTATTGTTTACCCAGACAGAGTCATCAACACCTCATGTCTTCAGGGCAGGTTTTGGGGTATAAAGAGACCCTGATTTTGGGTCCCTCATGGCAATACTCGCATTTCAGGGGTCCACTCTGTCACTCTGCTTTTTGACCAGTACTGTCCTTGGACATAAGACACTGCTTCTCTCTGGATGATAATTATAATCCGAACCCTTCTATCTCTGCTTTCCATTTCCCTCTCTTTCTTTTCAGTTAGCCTTGTATGATTGCTTGCGTGTGTGATGATTTTGTGTGTGTGTGTGTGTATTTTCTCCCAATAAAACACATTTAAATTGAACTATAAGTCTAATGGCTGGTCTCTTTAGCAGTGACCCCATAAACCTAGATGAAAAGGTTCCGCAGTTATCCCTCCTTTTGCAATATTCTTAATTTGAGTTTATTTCCCCAGTTTTTAAATTTAATTGTGGGTTCTGACAGAGGACCACATGAGGTCCCATGCTTTTGGAGTAACATATGAGGTACCTATCCAGGTCAGTCTTGATAGCATACCTCTGATTCCTGAGGATTCAGGAGGCACTGGTGGCAAGATCGATCTGTTCACCTTGGGTGTAAAACAGATAGGCAACTGTGGGCCCCAGATGTTGTTGCGCTATAAGTTCCATCAGTTCTACTAGCATAACCAATGATGGGGAATGATAGGAGTTGCAGTCCAGATCTGACAAGGAGCTGGCCTCTTGAAAGCCAGCATGGTATAATGACTTGAGTGTTGGGCTATGACTCTGGGAGACCAAGATTCAAATCTCTGCTCAGCCATGGAAACCCACTGGGTGATCTTGGGAAAGTCACACTCTCTCAGCCTTGGAGGAAGGGAATCAGAACCTTTCTAAAGAAATCTTACCAAGAAAACTCTATGATAGTGTGACCATAAGTCATAGTTAGCTTGAAAGCACAAAACAATAACAAGCAGATCCATGTCTGCCAAGCTGGTGGCCTCTTAAGTCTTGAAATGTCAAAGCAATATCTTCTGCTTACCTGCAAGCGAGTTCTGTTGAAGTAAGAGAATTTTTTGTGATGTATTCTTTTATTACATATGCAGCTGTGATAAGAACCAGTCTTCACAGGGCTCATATCATGTAGAAGATGGAGCAAAGGGGGTAGAACAGTCCCTGAAAATCAATACCAGAGAATTGTTTTTTTTTTTTAAATCAATTCCTGTATTTTTATTTTTTTTGAACCTTGAAAGCTTGCCTATTCCTATACCCACACAAGTTGTCCCATTAGAAGTTATAGCTTTGACCCTATAAAAGCAACACATCTGGTGGGGACTTTTGGCTGGAAGTGATCTATGCTGACAGATCAGATTGTGCAAGCACTCCCAACAGCAGGTTGGGGATTATAAGTTTAAATGCTGTCTCTCGGGTAATAAATTTGCCCAGTTGGAGATTCAGATGAAAGAGACGTTGATGGATGTGGAGCATGAGCCACCCTTGCAGGCTGTCAATAAGGACTCTGCTATGGAGAAGAGAGACATCTTGGTTCTCATCCAAGCCACTGGAAAGAACAACCTCATCATGGAGACTGCATTGCCAGGACTTTTAAAGCCTGCTGAAAACAGGATCTTATTTAAGGAGGACAGCCAGAAGGAAATGCTGCGCTTCCACTCAAAGCATTGTAATAGTTCCACCTGCCAAGAAAAACCCAGTGTGAACAATATCTCCAATACCATCCAAGGGAGGGGTGAATGGAACATTTCAGCACAGGAAGCTTCTCCCCCGTCTCTTTATCTGGACTTTATATTCACAGCAGGGTTGTAGCTGGTGGGGGGAAGAGTCAAATGAGGGCATTGCCCCCCCAGAAAAATAAGGGTTTGCTACCCAAATGAAATTTTCTTTTCACCTCCAAATTTCTAGAATTGCAGTAAATGAAAACTTCAGTTGTGCCTTGAGAACCACAGTTAGGCAACCCAAGAAAAAAGGCAGATAAATTTACCAAGGGTATGTGAATGCAGCAAAGAGAAGAGTTCTTGGTGTTAACAATTTTCAATGTCTCGATCTCTGCAATGCTAGAAATGTGGGAGTGAAAGAAAATTTTCTTTGGGAGGTAGAATTCTTATTTGAAGGGGCAATGCACTTATTTTCCCTTTCTCCCAGCTACACTTCTGATTCATGTTATGATAAGATTGTCAGTAGGTGAATACAGCAGGGAAGGAGGCAGGAAAGGAACCTAACGACACCTTTAAGATGAAGGTCTCTTTCATGCTACAGTTTTACACATTGATGTTACTTTCACTACCATGACTCCATATTATGGAATTCTCAGGTTTGTAGTTATGAGAGCTGTTCTGAATTCACAGAATCATAGAATCCTTGAGTTCGAAGAGACCACAAGGGCCATCCAGTACAACCCATTTCTGCCATGCAGGAAGACAACAATCAAAGTTGAGGCTGAGAGAGTGTGGCTTTGTTACCCTGTGCATTGGGGGTCCTGGGAAGGGCGCCCAAATAACCAAATAAAAACACAAGTTGGGGGAATTTAGCTTGAGCACTCTCTTGGCTAAACGAGAGGCAGGGTAAAGTTAGCAAGGATCTTTTAACCCAATGTCTACGGCTTCAGGTCAGAAAGCAGGCAAGCAAGTTTAAAAGTAACAAAAATAACAGTTTTATTGAAAGATAAACAGCAAATAAAAACAACACACACACTAGGTAACTTGGAAACAGAAATGGAGAGCGTAGGGAATGGGGAATACGACACCTGATCTCGTAGTCCTGGAGAGAAAGACGGGGGTTCCGGGGAAGAAAGCTCAGCGTGGGTAGCTGAGGGGAGCTCCTTAGACAAACCGGCAGCAAGGTGGGATGGACGTCCAAAGTAGTCCCAAGCACTCCAAGGAGGATTTGGAAAAGGGGACCTTTTATAGAGTGAATTTTACCTACCGGCTATGTTATGCTCGGTGAGAACAAAGGAAATTTGGAGTTGGACAAAGGAGTTGAAAAAGGTCAGGTTTTGCATGATGGGTTTAGCTAGCATGGCCAGTTCGTTAATAGCCCGATACAAAAGAGAGGCTTGGCTCTTGGCTGTGTGGCTTAGTGTAAATCCGAGCCGAGCAGAGCCGGTTTGCGGGGAGGTTTTTCCCTAAAGCAACAGAGAGGCTTAAGTTGCCTGCCTGAATGGGGTCTTGGAATGTACAGTCATTAATGGCCACGCCCATACGAGCTTGTCCAGGGGACCTCTGCAAACACATGGAGTGAGGTGGCAGAGAAAGGTCAAGCAAAGGCCAAATTATTTGATATCAACAGGATATCTAGTGCTTTCACCCAGCATAACATAACCGTGATAACAGCTTGCCCAAAGTTACCAAGTGAGCTTCCATGGCCAAGCGGGAATTTGGACACTGATCTCCAAAGTTCCTAGTTCAGCACTCAAACTACTACAACTTTCTGGTTAGAACTGGTCAGGACCGGTTTTAAGATGAGCATATCCTTTTAAGGTGAGCATATCCTTTGTAAAATTTGATAATGAGCTATCACAGAATCATAGAGCTGGAAGAGACGACAGGAACCATCCAGTCCAACCTTCTACCATGCAGAAATATACTATCAAAACACTCCTGACAGATGACCATCCAGCCTTGTTTAAAAACATCCAAAAAGGAGACTCCACCTCACTTTGAGGCAGCATATTCCACTGATGAACTGCTCTTACCATCAAGAAATTCTGTTTAAGTGGAATCTCTTTTCCAGTAGTTTGCTCTGCGTTCTAGTCTCTGGAGCAGCAGAAAACAAGCTTGCTCTACCTTCCGTATGACATTCTTTCAAATATGCAAATATGGCCATAATGTCACTGCTGACATTCTGAATTCTCTGTCAAAGTTCTAGTGCCTCAGCTAACTATAAAGTCCAGGATCTTGTGGGATGCAGCTTTAGCAGTGTTATTGCACAAAGCTGAAAAGACTTAACTCATTTATTTTAGCATGATTTTTTGTAGATTTCAATCCATTTCTTTGGATGATTGACTGGAGTACCATATTGAAACCACAGATATGAAAGGACAGTTACAGGGTTGTGAAGATGGCATCTGAGCATAGGGAGATACAGAAAGATATCAGCTGTAGCACTGACTGTAAACCTTTGAAAGGTTGTATATCTATCAAATAGCAGGCCTGTTAGCCTTGAAGTGACAAAGAAGTACATTCTGTTTACCTTGATGTTAGTTCCATTGAAATAAGCGAACTTTCTGGAGAGAATTCATTTGGTTACATGAAGACCTCTGGTGAGAACCAGCAGACAAATATATGTAAGTTGGGTTCCTGTTGGTGACATACTCATATGTATGTTGGATGAATTATTTGCCATAGTGCAAATAATGTTGGATTACAACTTTTGCATGCTGTGAAACCATTACCATAGTCAATGCTTCTCCTAATTAAACGGAATTTGTGAATATATCCAGATTCAGCAGGATTTGGGTAGCAGAATCTCCAAGAAGTTGAGAAGGAATTCATATTTGCTCAGAGTTTATGATTAGGATGTACATTACACAATGAGAAGATCACCTGTATCCTTTTGATGTAGCTGTGTAGAAAGTAGGAATGTAGAAAAAGATTTTATGTGCGCCTTATTAATGCTTAACACAGCTTTGAGGACTAATAGATTATGAAAATATATAGAACACACAAAACATAGCTACAGACAAGTTCATTTACAGTGTTCATAATCATTTGAGGATTTTTTTTAAAAAAAATAGAGTGCAGAATCTATTAAAAAAATGGTTGATACCTTCATAGCAATAGCATGTGTATTTCTATACTGCTTATCAGCTAAGTGCTGTCTAAATGGTTTACAATGTGTTAGCTAATTGCCCCCCAACCAACTGGGTACTCATTTTACTGACCTTTGGAAGGATGGAAGGCTGAGTCAACCTGGAGCTCAGCAGGATCAAACTCACAATGTTGTGGCTGCAGTACTGGCATTTAACCACTGCATTGCCGGGGCTCATAATGACTTGTGTAGAGAGAAGTCTAAGTTGTACCTGTGTAATTTTGTTGCTGTTGTTTCTGCAGAGGCTGGGAATCTTTACCACCTTTGTGCAATGACTACACTCTTCTCCAAAACTTTTAACAGCTGAATTGCCACACCAACATGGCCGTTGACTGGGAGTGGGATTGTGGAGGTGAAGCATCCATCTTTGTTCCAATAACTAGATGCACAATGTTCATGCATCCTCCAGGATCTCCTGAGTGTCCTCTGAAGGTCCTGAAGGAGGAGGTAATTGCTGTGCATCTAGCTATAGCTAGAGTGGGTAGCTGCATGGGGACCAAGGGCCAATTTGCCTGCAGTAAGCCACACCGCCACCGCACAGCAATCCTAAATACCCCCAGTTTTCTCTGTGAGCCCTCTCAAAATGGTGACAGGAAGGCTCACAGAGGAAGATGGAGGCATTGGCACATCCTGTCACCGTTTTGAGACCATCTGCTGAGGAAAGTGGAAGTATTTGGGGAATAGTCTGAGGCTGTGGAGTTGTTGTGGAGGTGGGGATCGCCCCCAAATTGGAGGAACTTCGTGGGACTGGTGAAGGGGCTTCATGCATCACAAAAGTGGGGTCTAGGGGCCAAATGTGGCAGTTGACTTGCACTCTGCCCATCTCTGAGCTAGAGGAAGTCAGCTGGATGCTTCTTCCCCAACCCCTGCTCTCTATGGGCCAGAAAATTGATGATTGGGAAGACTGCAACACATAAAAGACAGGCTTTGGGTTGGGTAGGAGAGGACAGGAGATGTGGCACGAGTCTTCCTGATAGAATTGTATTCTACATCTCCCAGATCCAGGATCTCAGCTGGTATCTTTGGAATCCATATATTTAATTACAACAGATTTATCTTTTGTACAATTATATAAGGCATATTCCTGCATTACATTAATTGGATTGCCTGCTACATATTGTAAAGATCTCTCCTCCCTTCTCAACAGAGAATGTGCCATTAAAGACAAGCTCATTGCTCAGAAAACACCATTTTCTTGATGAACTGAATAATTTACCATGTATGATTGTTCATCACCTTCAGTTTTCAAACTTGCTGGGTTATCAGCTCACTGTTACTTTCCCAAGCCATCGTTTATTCAGACATACTGATTTGTTTACCATTAGCCAAGGGAGGGGGAAAATCTCTTGGAAGAAGTGTTACAGTCTTCTTGCAATAATAAAATAGTAATGGGAATTGGCATAAAAACCTGGCCAGAAATTGCAATCATGACAGCATTTATATGGTTTCCAGTAATTCTTTAAGATCTTCGTGTATAAGTGACAACCTCTTGCCAGTCATTTGCTAAGAGAAAGTTGACCAAGACTAAAGACAGCCCAGGTTTTACCAATCCCCAAGAATATGCAAAGTCTGGCTTCTAGGAGTGCATTCCTAGTCAATGTGACTACCTATGTGTTTTGTGTGTGTGTGTGTGTGTGAGTAGCTTTCAGGGTTTATTCAGCCCAGGATGCAACAGCCAGGACAGTTAATTGGGTGTTTGAAGATGGTAGACTTTTCATGGCTATCCCAGCAGCCTTCTTCTGGGGAACTTGCTGGATTGGACACACCTAGTGCTGGGAATGCAGGATGGCCCAACTGCTTCTCTTTGTAGTGCAGAGCTGATTTCATAGAATCATAGAACTGCAACAAACTGCAAGAGCATCTAGGTCAATCTTCTACCATGCAGAAATGCAGCTGGCCGTCCACATTTGTGGGTTCACGGATTTGATTATTTGTGAGTTTCTACAATCTCTGCTCCCCACCTCAGGTGCTACTTTTCTGGGGAGATTCCCTCTTGGTGCTCCGATCAGGCCATGCAGCCCTTTAAAAACATGCCTTTGGTTCTCTTCCTCCTCTACCAGTCACTACCTGGTTACCTGAGGATGGCTTGCAGCCCAGTGTCTTGGCACCACAAATAATCTCCCAACCCCTCCCCCGCACACCCAAGGAAGGAGATGGGCAAAAGAGAGGAAGAATAGGGCAACCATGCTGACCCATCCCTTTTCCTTCTCTTTTCTCTAACCCATTTTGACCCTAGGTGTCTACTGTCCCCACCATGCGTTGGCCTCCTTCCCACAAACACACACACACACTTTGAGATTTGTGATTTTTCCACTTTGGCAAGGTTCTATGTCCCTAACCTTAGCAAATGTGGAGGGCCAACTGTACACAGATGAACCACTCCTGAAAGACGACTATTCAACTTATGTTTACTGAAGGAGCAAATACAGCACACTCCAAGGGAGTCTGTTCTACTGCCAACCGGCTCTTACAGTCACAAAGTTCTTGCTAAGTTCTTAATCAATTTGTTTGTTTCCTAGTCTGCAGAGCAGAAGAAAACAAGCTCACTTCTTCTGCATGAAATCCTTTCAGATATTTAGAGATGGCTATCTGAGGGATTGAGTTTTGTTTTAAGCATTTGGTTTTAGCATCTGGGCAGCAACAACCATATTTCATGCAAACCAGGTAGAAACTTACCCATCACTAACTTCTTCATGCAATGAATAAATGAATACCTTGCCCCATGATGTTGGTGATAGTTATTAGATTGTGTGTGTGTGTCTGTGTGTGTGCGTGAGTGCATTTATTTAAAAAAGTTAGATGGTTTCACAAGGAGGAGATCTATCCAAAACTATACACCATGCCAGCTTCATGTTCTGATGTGGCATACCTTTGACTTTCTGTTTTCGAGGTGGGGATCAACAAATAGCAAGAGAAAGACTTTTGCATTCATGTTCCTGCTTGTGGACTTCTGACTAAATGCTGTTGAAAAGGTGGGTTGGAATCCTGTAGCAGTTACTTAGTTAAGTATAGTTAGTTAAGCCACCTATCCTGGACTTTGCCTTGCCTGCCCCCCGCCCCCGCCAAACCAATAGAAATGTCACTCACCTGCACTCCAATTGCTGGCAGAACAGACTTCCTTCTCCTGTGCGACTGATGCCCAGTAAAGTAGATTGGAGGTGGGGGAAAAAGTTGTGATCATGACAATAGTGTCACAATCACATCTAAGTAGCAATTGTGAATGTAAACAGTTACCTGTATTTACTCATCCAACTATTTTGTATTCACAGTTCCTCCTTGGTCATGATTGTAACTCTCCTTGCAACCTATTTTACTTGGCATCAGCTGCATGGGGGGAAATCTCTCCCTGGGCACCAGCAGTATGGGGAAAAGGAGACCCCTTCTGTTGGTGACTAGACTGCAGAGGAATGACGTTTCCACCAGGTTGGGGCAGTTGTTAGACCAAAAGACACTACTTAGTAAGGATCAACTAAGGATTAATATTGGCCTTTGGCTTGATCCAGTAGGTTCTGCTTACATTCACATAAAATAAGAAGTCACTCTCTAAAAACAAAACAAACAAAACATGGCCACATTAACTGCTTCATGGAGGATGGTCTTCTCCATTTTATTGTCACTTACTGTACACCCACCGGAAGAATGCTGACATCAGCGATAATAAGTAAAGGTTTAAAATCAATTAAGTTAGAAGTTTAAATTGGAAATTGGCCAAAGAAAAGGCGCCATTTAATTAAAATTATTTTCAAATAAAATGATTGGCTTAGTGAGAATCTCCTCACTCAGTTTTCTACAGAATTACATTATCAGTGGTTATTACTTGGTTTAACGAGCCACAGCAGTAAAGGACCATCATATTTTGTTACCCAGTTGGTCCTTTACCCAAAGCTAATCTCGCTTGGATTTTTTCAAAAGTACTTCAAACTTTTTTCTTGCCCCTTAGGTTCAGAGAATTGAAAGGTTAGGTCACAAGCAGTATGCAAAGCTTGGAAGGGGTGGTAATAGTCAACATGCTTCTTCTCCTGTGGTGTACACTGAACACAGCATGAAGTCTCTTGATCTGTCCATGGAAACTGAATGTTTAAACTCTTAACCCTGGGACTATTGCTGAGATCCATGTAGGAATTGTTAAACTAAACCATGACCTTTTCCGCATTTTATTTTTAAAACGGGGCAGCGCGTCCTCCAGTGAGGACGTTTGCACTTGGGGGCAAACCGGGTCCAGACTACTTTATGTATGTCCGGACTTCAGCCCGCTCCGGAACAACCAGAACTGGTGGTTCACCGTGCTATTGAAAGACCGATTGAAAGAGGTCTTTCAATACCCTGGCACGCCCCAGTCCGTCACTGCACTAATGTGTAGATCTGCAGGCTTGCGCCAGTGCGAGGCTGCAGATCTTCCGGGGGCGGGCTTCCGGCTGGTGAGCTTCTCCGGTTGGTGGAGCCTCCACCAACCAGAAGCCTCCATTTTCGTCCCCGGAGAGTGTGTAGCGTGGATACGCGCTGCTCCGGATCAGCGTGGATCATCGGGAGGGAGCATGCCAGTCCGGTGAGTAACAGACTGCCCTGTTTTCCCCCCAAAGTGCGAAAAAGCCCCAAGATGGAGAAGGTTAGGAGTTGAGACTATAAGGCAGGGAGAAAGGGCAAGCAAGTGAAGGGACTTGAGTGAAGTAGATGAGAAATAGGGATTTCAAAAATTCATGCAGCTATTTCCTTGTCTCCAAAGTGCAACAGAGGGAGAGATCGGCAGGGTACTAAAATAATAGATGGCATTTGTCACAATTATTTGAGTAAGTCTGTTAGTCTAATAATGCAATGTAAATTTAAGTGCCACTTTGAAATTAAAATGTCATTGTCAAATGTAATTCAATTGTGTAAATGCAATTGAATTAAAATGTGTAGCTTATTAACAACTAACATGTTGTTTCTCATTAATTTCCCCAAGTCTGTTGGACACCTCATTGACCTTTCTGACCGGGAGAAAGCCACAAATTCTGCAGTGTGAGAGGACAATAGTATTGCTCTGCTCTTGCGTTTCCGCTCTACTCCAGCCACAAACTTCATCATAAGGAACCCAGTATACCAAGTATAGCCACATTAATTTCTTTCTCTCATGAGGTGGAGGTAATCTGGTTTTAGGCTTCATTTGAAGTGTTTATTTGGCATTTATTTAAAACTTATATGCCATGTTCTCTGCATCCAAAACTGAATAACAAAACAATAGGATAATATACAACCATGAAAGCAATTGGAACAGCAAGCCCAGCTGTATTAAAACATAGCCATGGACATATGAGAGAAGGAGAGAAAAGAAACAAAACTCAATCCTGTTTAGCCAGCACAAAACACAAAAACAAGTGTTTAAATACCAACTGAAGATCATAACAGAGAGTGACTTAATACCACTGTGGGCCTGCTGCAGCCATCACATCTAATAGTGATTTTTGTCTTTAGTATATTTATATTTGCAATTGGTATCTCTTTCTTTTCTACAGGTATTCAAGAACAATTTAAAGGAAATACTAAAATGAGATATTAAACTGGCCACCTATGAAGCAGAAGATGGATTTCATCCTAAGCAGTAAGAGCTTTCCAGTGCTCCTCCTAGGCCTTTAAGAATCTGGACCCCAGAAGCATTCCCCCCCCATGTTTCTTAAATATTTACATTTTCTTACGTGCACAATAATTGCAATATGCACTGTGACATTTCAAAAGTATATACTTTGCAAGGCTGTATAGCTATACCAATATCCTGCTAGGCCACTGTGGAGCTCAGCGTCTCCTAGCCACTGTGTTACTTAGGCCATTTCTGTACTAGACTGTTATAGGATGTTGAAAGTGGGATAATAGCGCTATAACAGTCGAGTGTGGAAATGGCCTTAGGTAGGCCAGGTCTACTTAGCTTGAACATTAGAACTGGGCCTTACACCTTCACCATACATGTAAAGGATATCTCTGGATACCTTACCCCAATAACATATTTTTCTTTGCACCTGTAGTGATTCCTTAGCAGTGAAAAATATGCTTACCGGACTTAGATTTGCACATGGGCCACACAATTACATTTCCACAGAACTGAGTTCTTACTATAGTGACAGCAAATGTTTTCATATCAATATGCTCGACATGCATGATAGAGCGGTTAGGAAGAATAAAAAGGCAAGTAGAAAACAGCTGCAATGGATCTTCTAGGCATTGTGGTGGTGAAACAATGAAAAGGGCTGAATAGACGTAAGTGTACCAATATCCTTCTGTAGCATAAGCATAGTCTTCTCCCTAGATGGGCAATGTTTTGGGAGGTACGGCACCCAGAGGTTGTGATATATTTCCTCTGCCACAGAGTGAGAGATTGACGTCCAGAATATTGGGTGCTGCAGTTATAGAACAGGCCCCTTCTTGTTTTTGCTTTTTTTTTTAAAGAAGGGAATTGCTCTTAAGGGGCCTAATAATCTCAAAATCAGTCTACAGCCTGATAGTGAACCACAGTGCAATGTACATTATTTAAAGGCTAGAATCTTTTGGGGGCTTTATGTTGGCACAAGGGGGTATCTGGTATCTTCTTGGACAATACTTTTGCACCAAGTGTGCAAAGACTCCTATTATGTGCTGGATAACAGTACATGTGAAAGGGATCTAGGAGTCTTGGCAGATCACAAGCTGAACATGAGTCAACAGTGTGATGGGGCAGCCAAGAAGGCCAACGTGATTCTTGGTTGCATCAATAGGAGTATGGTGTCTAGATTGAGTGAGGCAATGGTACCACTTAATTCTGCATTGGTTAGACCTCATCTAGAATACTGTGTCCAGTTCTGGGCGCCTCAATTCAAGAAGGGGATCAACAAGCTGGAGCGTGTCCAGAGGGGAGCAACCAAAATGGTGAAGGGTCTGGAAGCCATGGCTTAGTGAGCTGGGGATGTTTAGTCTGCAAAAGAGAAGGTTAAGAGGGGACATGATAGCCATGTTTAAAAATTTGAAGGGATGTCATGTCGAGGAAAGAGCAGGCTTGTTTTCCATTGCTCTAGACAAGGAGCAATGGATTCAAGCTGCAGGAAAGGAGATTCCACCTGAACCTCAGGAAGAACTTTCTGATGATCAGAGCTGTCTGGCAGTAGAATATGATGCCTTGGAGTGTGGTGGAATCTCCTTCTTTGAAGACTTTTGAGCAGAGTCTGGATGGCTATCTGTTGGGAATGCTTTGATGGGTGTTCCTGCATAGAAGGGAGTGGGACTGGATGGTCCTTGTGGTCTCTTCCAACTCTGTGATTCTATGATTCTATACCTTGGTGGGGGCACTGAGAGAGACAGCTACAAGATCCTGACAAAACCCTGCTAAGGAATATGCAGCTGCTTATCTAAGGTACCTCCACAACTGAAAGAGGACCAAATATGTCAGCACTCACCACCCTAATCTTCAGCACCTTGGAAATATCTGTCTGTATGTGGTGGTGGACTGCAAGGCTTCAAAAGGAGGATTGTGTGGGCATTTTGGTCACTATGATCATGCAATGAAAGTAAACATGAACAGGCACAATTATGATGTTGTAAGTCAGTCTCATGACATTGTAAGGACTGAACAGGATGACAACCTCCTCCTCCTTCTTTTGGTGCAGAAAACAGATACAGGAAAACATGTGTTCCTTTTTCTATACAGGAAGCCACGCATTTACACCAATGGAGTAAAACATAATTTGCATAAACACATGGACACCTACCTTTGGAGCTTGGCGGTGCCCCAACCAAAATGTTTCTTAGGTGGTAGAGATGAGGGTGATGGGAAATGATGTCTGCAGCATACAACCAGTTGCAGGGTGCCTTGAGACAGGCAGTTGAAGTAGGGCCTCAAGGAGTGTCTCCCACTGCCTGCTCTCAAGGCATATCATGACTGGGAGTGCAGTGCATATGTCATTTTCCAGAGTTTTGCAAATGCTTTGATTGGGGTGTTGACAGGCTGTGAAGGTAGGTGGGAGCACATCATCAGTCACTGCTATCATGATGGCACTCCATCATCGTAATTACAAAGATGATACAGGCTCTCGGCAATGATTTACATAAACTGTTCCATCTTCTATATGCTGCCCTTTCAAAAATTGAATATAGCTATCATGTTATCTCTTAAACTCCTCCAGGCTGGAGAAGAAAAGGTTAAGAGGTGGCATGATAGCCATGTTTAAATATTTAAAGGGATGTCATATAGAAGATGGATCTAGCTTCTTTTCTGCTGCTCCAGAGACTGGGGCCATTTCCGCACTAGACTCTTATAGTGCTATTATTCCATTTTCAACATCCAAGCAGCCCTTCTCTAAACTGCAAACCCAGGATTCCATAGAATGTTGAAAGTGGAATAATAGCGCTATATCAGTCTAGTGCGGAAATGGCTTGGGACACAGATGAATGGATTCAAACTGCAGGAAGTGAGATTCCATTTAAACATTAGGAAGAACTTCCTGATAAGAGCTGTTCAACAGTTTAATATGCTGCTTCAGAGTGTGGTGGAGTCTCTTTCTTTGGAGGCTTTTAAACAGAGACTGGATGGCCATCTGTCAGGAATGCTTTGATTGTGTCTTCCTGTATGGTAGAAAGGAGTGGCACTGAACGGCCCTTGTGATTTTTTCCAGCTCTCCGAGTCTATGTTTCTAAGAATTTATGTTTGCATAAACTATTGTATTTTTGCAAAGCAAAGAGAAAAACATGAAATTATTTGTTCTCCTGTGTGGGAACATGACAAGCAAAGACTGACATTGTGTGTGTGTGACTGCGTATAAAACAGTTAAACATCATGAACCATACTGAAAATTCCAAGGTTAAATAAGTTTATTGAGAGTTAGTGGTTACGGTGGTATATCAGATACCTTGTAATCCAAAGCTACACCTACATATTTGCCTCTAAATTCTCACATGTGTCAGTTCCCATGTCTCTACACATTCCATCACCGGTTCTTCTATTTCTAATAATATTAATAATATAATTATAATAATACAAAAGGCAATGTCAACCACCATGTTGTGCTTCATACGCCACCAGGAGAAACTCAGTTGGCAAAAAAGAAAAAAGAAAAAGAGAAAACCATTTTAAGAGAGAGAGAAAAATAACCTTTGTTCATGTTAAATGGGAACTGTGAAAACAGAAGCATTGTCATAACACTACTAGAAACAACAGAAGAAAATGTGGGTTAAAAGAAGTGTTAATTTCTTTTTTTATATCATAATCTTTGTTAAAAAAAATTCACATAGCATGATGAAGATGACTCAAAGTTAAATCGTCTCAATCTGGGTCACACATTCAAGCATATTGGCTAGTTACATGATTGCACTGTAACAAAAGCAATACAAGCTGTTATGGTCAAACCGTTGCAATTTCCAGGTTCCCCATTGATAAATATTCCTGGCAACCTAATGTTTCTTGCATGCATTAAGGATTTGCTTTCCATCCTTTGGAGTTGACTGTCTCCCCTTCCCCCACCCGGTCTTAGAACACTGTGTTGAGGGTGCCAATTCCTTTTTGCTATTGTAGAAAAAGAGATCAATTGTGGTAGACTTTCATTTAACGTAAGAAACACCATGGATGTCTTTTGGGAAGGGAAATTGCAGATTGCTCAATGACTTTTAATAGAGTCTCAGGTTGCATGCAAATCGACACTGCTTCATTATCTTTGCTCCCCCATGCCAGACACATACAAGTCGGCAGGTACGCATACAAAAACAAGGAAGGAAATAGAAAACCCCTTGCAGTGAAGCCTAGTGAATTAGAAGGAATCCATCGCTTTAAATTCACTTAGAGCCTGTACTGGAGAAATGTGTTTCTTCTGAGAGCCTCTTCGCACTCTTGTCTGATACTCCTCTGGCTTTTCTCTCTTGACTAACGGTTTCTTTTCTGGTGCCTTCATCTTCCATGACACAACAGGCGAGTTGACAGCTGCTGTGCCATAGACCTTTTGATATTTGGTCGAAGCCACATAGGAAGCTTTTACAGTAAGGACCACGGCATTCATCAGGTTTTTAGCTGCTTGGATGAGGGATGTGGCACTATCCAGCTAGAGAAATAAAGAAAAAGAAAGCGAGAGGAATGTTACTATTGTAGGACTGGTTTGGAAGAATGTGATCTAGGCATCTTGCTGGAGAAGGTATTGCACATACATAAAATCTCTACAAAAGGCACCCAGACTGATAAAAGCCAGACTATGGTACATATGGGAGTACATCCACTTGGGAGAAGTAAAGGGCATTCTTTAGATTCTCAATTAATCATTAGCATGAATCAATAATTTTCATATAATTATTT
The DNA here is from genome assembly GCA_948474755.1 of Ctenosaura bakeri. NCBI lineage: Eukaryota > Metazoa > Chordata > Lepidosauria > Squamata > Iguanidae > Ctenosaura > Ctenosaura bakeri. The sequence goes on along the minus strand of CAOLHI010000087.1, from coordinate 18,367 downwards.
AAAGAACTTGACTGCTGTTCATTATCATAGACTTTTTTTTACAAAGGCTAGATTTAAAGTTTTCCCCTCTGAAATGCTCCAAGGTAGATTTGCTGGTATCCCTTACACCACAAAGTTATGCGCCTGCAGTAACCACAAAGCAGAACCCATGAAGCCCATTCTTTTGTCCTGTAGACTCCACAAGCAGGTTCAACAACATATGATTAATCCACTATTTGTCAATCTGTTAGGACAATCTGCCCAATTATATGTCAAATTCATATTAGAAGATAAGAATCCCCGTGTCACCTTTGTTACTGCCACATTTTGTCTGAGGAGGGCAGGGTTAGAGAACAGTTGATGTCTGTATTTGGGGGAAAAATGTGAATTAAGTTCTGCCTGTATGATTTGACCCAATTGTTCCTTCTGCTTTTAATTTATTTTACATGTTATTAATCTGAATTTATGGGGTCTATGGACTGTAATAAAACTTGTTGTAAAACGTTTTTGTTTACTGTACATAATTTAACCAGGAAAAATAGAGGTTACACATGTGCTCACAACCCACAAAACCTGCTCTAACTCACCCTGCAGTCAAAGCAAATTCCCATCCCTCTTCCCAAGAGGCATTCTAAAGATCCTTCCCCACAACATTCATTGCTTTAAAGCTCATGTGTGTTTTGGGAATACGAAAACAATCACATGCAATTCTGACATATACAACTGGCAACATGCCTAAGAATATGGTTGGTATTTTCTCATTTCCATTTATGAGAACAAACCCAAGACATTTTGCTTGGCCCTTTGATCAGTGTTGAGTACTGTAGGTCCCCGGTATCCATGAGATGGGTATCCACAGTTTCATGTATCCATGCTGAACTGTAGTCCCATCTCTTTTCGGACCACATGTTGTTGTCAATTTTTATGTTTTTATCAGTTGTGCACTGGCTTTGGACTGCAAATATTGGCTGCCAAACCTTCTTCCTCTTAGATTCTATTGTTTTGTCAAGTTTCAGGGCTGCCTGTCCAAGCTGCATACTCAATACCTATGCCATTCATCTCATTGAAAAAGAAATAGTGTTTCATTATCCACATTTTTTTATAATCTACCATAAGTCCAGGAATGTTTCTCCCATTGACACAGGGGGACCTTAACTAGTTTGCAAAGAAACAGCCACATTAGTCTTTTTTGGCATAATAGGAAGGAAAGAGAGGAAAGGAGGGGAAAAGGAATGTACCAGCACTTTTTAAGATTAGCTGGCTTTTCTTTTGGCATGAACTTTCATAGACATAAATATCCATGAAAGCTCATGCTAAAATAAAAACTAGAGAGTCTTAAACATGCTGTGGCATTTCTTCCCTCCATCTTCTTCCCTTCTACATGTGCCTTTAAAATATCTTCAAATATTATGAGAAATACATGGAGGGTGTTTGATAGCATGCAGCACTATGGCCTATTTATGTGGCTAAGAGTGGGCAAAGTGTGGCCCATGGGCCATATACAACACCTGTAGTCCACTTTTGTGGCCCTTGAAGCCCTCTGTCAATCCCTACAAGTCCCCCAAATTAAAAAACAAAACAAAACTCTGTCATCAGTACTCCTCCTATCCTCAAATATCTCTACTTTCATTAGAGACTTCCTCAAAATGGCAACAGGAAGTAAGGCAATATCACTATTTTGAGGCCCCTAATGCAAATGGAAGCATTTGTGAGCACCGGCAGCGGATGGAGTGTATCCTATGGGGATGGCTGGAGATGGAGAATTGGCCCCTGATCCTGGCACATTTGCCCAGTTCTGTGGCCCTTGAAGCCCTCTATCAATCGCTACAAGTCCCCCAAATTAAAAAAAAAAAATCTCTGTTACCAGTATTCCTTTTATCCTCAAATATCTCTACTTTCATTAGAGACTTTCTCAAAATGGCAACAGGAAGTAAGGCAATATCATCCCTGTTTAAAGGATAAGGAGACTAAACAGGCAAGAATAGCTATGAGGGCCACTACTTGTCAGTTGATATGAACACGGGAAAAAAGAGTCACACAGCCATTCTTAAGTCACATTTTATAGAATACATATCAGGTTCCTATATTACAGCCACTGTCTAAGCTCCAGGAAAAAAGAAGTGGGATATTATGAACCAAAAACAAATACTGGCCATTTTGACTGCCTGGGACTTCACTATTCAACCTGTGAATCAAACATATAAACAATGTACTACTAAACTTCTGACAACAAAGCAATTAAAGGGAATGGTTTAACATTTCCCCATCCTGCTGTGCTGATCTGACCACAGGCAGTCGGCTCAGTGGGACAAACTAAGCTTATAAAGATCCAAAAGCTCAGCATTTTTCAAGACTCCATAGGAAACTTTCAGACTTTCTGAAATTCCTACTGAGTCAAATGGTAAATGGCCAAACAGATAAGCACATATTGCACATTGGCAAGGTAATGTGGATGGCTTAGAAAAATTCTGGATGTTGTCTCAGATTCAGCTGGACAAGAACGCCAAGCCCTTGCCTCTCATTAGTTGGTTGGGCAAGCTGCTCTTATTTTTCCTTTATTTATAACTTGCATTCCATTCTTGTATACAAATAATAATCCAAATGGCTTACAATGACAATAATAAAAAACACAATACAACATAGCAGTAAGAGCACAGATGTGTGTGAGACAAGTGTTGGAACCATATGGCCTTCCAGATGCTGGACTGCAACTCCCCACCAGACCTAGCCAGCATAGCCAATGACCATGAATGTTGGGAACTGCAGTCCATCACTGGAGGATTAGACCTTGCACATCCAGTGTACAATGTTAATAAGAATGACTGACTTGGAAATATCAACTTCATTCAGCTCTTCACTGGTTTTGAACTAACTCTTCCTCACAAGCATATAAATACAACTACCTTGCCTCTTCTCCCCAGCTCATGTTATTGAAATATCCAATCTCTGAACATAAGGTTTTATTTTATTGTCATGAATCTGACTTTTTAGAAATGCAATGGCAGCAATCCTGTTGGTGACATACAAAGGCGTTATGCCTTTTAAGGTCATTATGTAAGCAAGGATCCAATATCTCCTTTGCACAGTGATTCCATGAGCATGCAATCTGATGTTCTGTTACAGTGTGCCTCCCTGGCCACTAAGTGGCAAGGAAAGGTGGAAGCAGCCAGAAAGTACCTGGTTGCCTATCTGCATCTGAATGGATGAAAAACCCATCCTCCTCTTGGACCTCTGAACCAGAAGGACATCATTCTCTTTGTGCACCTGCCTGCAAAAATGCAGTGGACTTTGCCTGATTGCCCCTCCATCCTCCAGCTACTTAATGGCCATGACAAGGTGTCAGAGGAGAACAGTAAGTTGTATGTACATAGAGCTGGGAGGAGGCAAAGGTATACCTGGTGAAGATTTACACTCTGCCATGACAATTCAGCATCTCAGCCTATATAAAGCAGTGGCCATCATAACCTTTTGAGTTAATACCCGTTAATTATGTTACTGTGCTGAGAAGCCATTGAGACTCTGCCAAATATCCTGCTGATCAAATTCTATAGGATGCCCTATGTTATAAAAGCAAGAGTCAGAGCCAATAGTTTTCGGAGGAGATGGCCCAACAGCCTAGTTCAGCAGAGATAGGCCCTTTCCACACGGGGGTAATAAAACGATGTAACGCGACCTCTGACGGAGGTCGTCTACACCGTAAAGTGGATTGGGGCGGACTACTTTAGCATAGTTCCACACCCCAATCTGCGCCGGAGCGACCAGAAGTGGTGGCGCCGCGTGCTTTCTAAAAATCACTTTTGAGTAGGTTTTTAAAAAGCACGGGGCATGCAGCAGCATGCAGCCCCGTTGCAGCGCCCGGTGTAGATTTGCAGGCGCGTGCAAGTGCGCGCCTGCAGACCTGCTGGGGGCGGGCTTCTGGCTGGTGACCTTCTCCGGTTGGTGGAGAGCCTCCGCCAGTCGTAAGCTGCCATTTTGGATGCTGTAGGACGCTGAGGAGTGTGGAGCAGAGAACTTGCGCTGCCCCATGTGGCGACGGACTTACTCGGTTGCAGGTAAGCTCCGTTTCAGGACGTTTTAGCTCGTTTCTTCCCCCACGTGTGGAAAAGACCATAGTTTTCCTTCATTTGCACTCTCCTCATGTTCTTATTTCAGGTTGTGTCACATTGTGCACAACACATTATACAGGTGGTATCCCAACGCAAATGAGATTACAGCAAGACCCTCCTGCGTGGCACAGACCAAATCTCAGGTTTCAGTTGTACCGAGACTTACAACTGTGGTCTGCTAAGGAGCTGAAAACCACTGACACCTGTTCTGAACTACACTCCAATAAACACCAAGGTGCTGTCAATTTAACTTCTCACAACATCCCCGGATACCACTGTTGCTTCAGGGAGCATTCTGGTAAATTGAAACAGCTGCTCTTTGGCAGTCTGCTCCTGCTGATAATAACTGGTTAGCCCACCAAATCCCCAATGCTTTTAGGCGAGTCCTATCAGAGGACTGTCTACCAAGGGTCCTTTCAATTCTGGAAACAGATCTGCCTCCCTGGAAAGCTTAGAGGAGCCCACACCAAACATCCAGTAGCTTCCAATCCAGCCACAAATTTGGTCCATGGATATCAGATTCAACAGCTTACTGAGGCAGTGTTCCCATGCGCATAGAGTATTAACAATTATGAGGACATCAAGTAATTGGTTAAAATGATTCATCATTGCATGTCTCTCAAACTGGTAATTATTTTTCAATCTCCAGATTCAAGAACATTTCCACCTTCCCACACAAACAGGCGCTTATTTTCCATCTTTTCCTTTCGAAAGAAAAACAAGTTTTAAGATGGATAGTAACATTATAATGGCAACAACATGCCAGCTCAACAAAGAGCTGTGATATATTGTCAAGCGTAATGGTCTTGTACCATTCTGCTGCATGATTTACGACGCAACTTGCGTGTTTGTTGGCAAACAGCCGATCATACTCTATTAAATTAGGATATTTTAAATTACCGCTGAGATCTGCCATCAAGCATTGTAGGCTGTTGAACAGTTCCTTTGCAACAAGCACCAAACGCCAGAGTGCGGAGAGAGCAGGGAGACCTGTGCCTTTAAGCATTCTTCAGAGGCCCAATCAAATCGTCTCAGACAAGTGAAAGAGCCACTGCTGAAGTAATGCTGAGGCAGTAAATGGTTCAAGAATTATCGTAATAGCTTCCTTCCTTCCCTATCGCCTAACAACTACTTCTTCTTCTTCCTCCTCCTCCTCCACCTTCATCCCACCTTTCTCCCAAAATTTGGATTCAAGGCAGCTACCTATCTGACCTGGTGGAAAATTCTGAAAGGGAACTCAAGAGATGCCGAACTCAAAATGAGGAGAAACACCTGACAATTTTCAGATGTATTCAGAACACTTGCTAGCCAAGAATCCTACATGGCTATATTTAGCATAAGAATTTTGCATGCAGAACTCTGCTATGGCTCCCCTGATACAAGCCCCAAAGCTCTCTGTGTCACTGTCATAGTCCCTTTTGCTGGCACAGTCATTCCACTGTTGGTGGAGAGCAGAGGACTATGTTTTCATAGCCAGGTGCAGACCAAAGCCATATTCTTCCAAGGTGCACTGGGGTCCTATGAAGATCAAATCAGCTGACACTATCAGTGTGTATTTGGCTATAGGAATGTAATCAGACTCTTCTCTCATCCCCTCCACTCTCGACCAGCAATGGAATGGCCATTTGAGATGTCTATTTCAGAGGGAGGACGGAAATATCAACCTCTGCCAACAACCAAAGAAATATGTACAAAAGAGTAAAGCGGATTCACACTTATGTGTGTATCACTAACAGGTTGCTGGCAAAAATAGTAGGTATCTATACTGTATAAGTCTCTTAAGTTCTGACCTGACCGCTTGTATCTTCTCCACCATCACCACTACCACCACCCCACCATCATAATCAGAATTTTGTTTTTCATTTAGATTAGCTTTTAAACTTAGGGTTTGATTTTAATGATGGAGTTGACTACTAAGAGCATGAACATGGCTGGCGACTGCAGCAAAGGAAGAGGCTCTGCACATTTCCGAAGCAAGAGAGAAAAGTAACACAGAGCAGAAAGAAATAAAAGGTTTTGTTACATTGTTGTGACACCTGTAACAGCAGGGAAACAATACTCTGCATTTGAAAAGGAGGCTATTTTCTTTACACCAACAGTTACTATCTGACCCAGAATGGAACAAGGCCTCCTGAGAGAGGTGGAAGGATCTCATTTCCCTTGACAACTGAAAAAGCTTCTTCAATGTGGAGTCCTTCCTTTCTAGCCACCTTGCCCTATGTTTTCCCTAAAGTTATTCTTCGCTGGGATGGCACACATGTGCCTCAATTGTATTCACTTCAGACTGCCAGAGTAAGAGACCCCAGAACTTTTGAAAAATTATAAAATGAGTAAACAAACATTAAAAATAATTCTTATGAACACTTTAACACTTGCAAATCTTCATGTGTTCAGTGTAGCTTATTCCCAAGTAAGTGTACATGCGATCGATGGCATGCAGCCTCTGCTATTTCCAGGAGGGCTTAACTACAATTGTTGTTAACTGCCATTAAATTGACTTCAGCTTATGGCAATCCTATAAATGAAAAACATCCAAGTCACCCAATCACTAACAGCCCTCCCTGCTCAGGTCTTGTAGACTCAGGGCTGCCATGGCTTCCTTGATTGAGTCTATTCATCTGTAATGTGGGCCTCCTCTTTTCCCACTACCTTCTACCTTGCCAAGCATTATTGTCTTTTCTAATGAGACATGTCTTCTCATGACATAACCAAAGTATGATAGTCTTGAGAGTGGCAACCTTTGCATGCCTAATTAAATGGCTAGTTTGTTTGCATGTCTATTGTAAGCATAGAGAGATAGCCTAGAGAGAACTTCCTGTTTGTTGGTTAACACCTCTTCCTCCAGCACGTACACATTCCTTGTTCTTTAAAAGGTTCTCTTGCCATTTACTCCTCCCCTTTTGCCTTCATCCTTTCACCTGAAAGCATGCTCTGAGATCTCCCAACAGGGATCATTGGCAGCAAGCATGTGAGTGCTTAATTTTCTTCTTACCTTCTTCAAGAATTGAACCTGTATAGACTACGTACAAGATTTTGTGAGTAAACTCTTTTATATTTTTAACCAAACTGTTTTTGTGTTTATTTTGAGCTAGATTAAGTGTGTTTGGGGTGGAGTTACAGAAGTGGGACTGGTGATCTGTTCAACTTCCGTTTTTTGTGCAATTACTAAAATACTCTGCTGACTGAGAGTCTCATTACCAAAGTCTCTCAATATTCAAATATTTTCTCAGTTTCCCCAACAAGTCTTAGTATAGTCAGCTGGGCTTCTAGGGAGAGTTCAGGCTTGATATATATGTAGAACTCTTCTCCATAATGACATTTCGTGTGAGCTGTCTTAATATTTGTAGCGCTTGATCATTTAGTACAATTCTGATTGATAATTTCCAAGATGACTTAACTAAATACAGATCTTGGCGGTCCAATTTTGCTTGATCATTTCAGGGATTGCTCCACCCTCCAGGCTACTCTTGAGAGGCCTGAACCCCCTAATCTCTGATTTGGGCTTCCTGATTGGGATTAAGCAGTTGAGAGCTCTAACAAAAAACCCTAGGCGCATTAAAATACGGATACCAGTAATCCAGTAATGGGTTACACATTTTTAAACACATTTTCTCCTAAACCATGTACTTCTTTCCTTCCCCTTTTTGGCCTTTAGTTGTAATTAAAAATTGAGTCACATAAATCAGGTATTTGTGCCTAGAAGAGACAGATTTCTAGTTTATTAGCTTTCTGGATTTTATGCTCAAGAGCAGAAGCTGTTAAGACAGCAGAAAGAAACCTACAAAGTGATGCTTATGGAAAGGCATCCAGTATTTGGGCTCAAATCATTACTGGAAAGAGCTAGTCTCACCTGGAAACGACACAAGAGCCCACCTAGAACATCAGTATGTTCCCTAACCCTTTGATAAGCTACATTCAAAAGCCAAGACAAAGTCTTTGACTGCAAAAATCTCCTATCAAGCTGCCCATATACTAGGGGAAATAGCCATTAAACATGCTATTCAGAAAATAGGACAAGATCCTACACTGAGGAGACAAAGTATAACTTCACATTCACAGGGTTATGTGGAGATTGTGCAATCTTGATTTGTTAGCAAATAGCAACGTTGCACAACTAAATGCATAACCCAATGTTTACGAACATTTGCACGCAATTTTGCAAAACTGAAACATATTTGCATACACTAATGTGCATGCACATCTTCATGCACAACCCATATGCCCCTCTCTGAACAACAGAGCTCAATGTACATGTGCATTCATGCACAATGCCCAACCACACACAATGGCACTGCATGCACAACTCTTCTGAAACCTAGAACTGAGTGTGGCACTTCAACTTTGGACAAAAATACCCAACCACTTTCAGAGGAGAACTTGAGCATATATAAGACACCAATTGGAATCTGGGGCCATTTCTGCACTAGACTGTTATAGTGCTATTCCACTTTCAAAATCCTATGGAATCTTGGGGCCTTTGAGGGCCTTCTCTAAACTGCAAACCCCTGGATTCCCTAAGATATTGAAAGTGGAATAGCACCATGAGACTCATGCAGAAATAGCCCAATACCCACTGATGATCCTATCCAAGTTGGGAGCCGTTACTACAATGTGTGGCACTGATTTTGACAGTTTAGTTATACGCTTTGCAGAGAAGCTTCCTTTTATCTCCCCTGCTAACCTCCTATCATTTAACTTCAGTAGATGACCCCAGTTCTAGCATTAAAACGAAGGGAGAAAACCTTCTCTTTATCTACTCACTTCATAACTAGGACAAATGTTTAACCTCTATCATCTCTCCCCTTACTTTTTTTTTTCCACATTAGTGACACAGCCCCAAACAAAACCAGGGTGGAGCATCGCAGTTTATAGTGCATGAACACTCTTTGAACGCTCTTATGTGGTTCACATATATCATCTCCTTAAAACAGCTTTGTGTAGTAGACCAGCATTGTTATATTATTGAAATTTGTTTTATGAATGAGTCTATTATAATAGCAAATTGCTTGGGGCCACCTTCTGAGATAGAAATTCAATGCAAAGGGGAGCTCCCTGCGTCAAGACACCCAAGCCAGATAACCCACGCAACTGAATAAAGTGATAGAATTCTAAGATAACAGAATGGATCAAGCCACCATAGTGGGGTTTACCATGTTTGAATGGTATCTCCATGTAAGAAAACAAAGGGTTATAAAATTCCTCCTTCCTCCTGCTGTGCTAATTTGCTGCCGGCAGGGAACTGTAGTCATCGAAAAATGGCATCTTTCAACCTTCTGCAAACTGTCGTGGTAGAGGCAGTTATTACACTTCGTAACTCTACCATCTCATCCCCTATTTCCTTTTCATGCATATTTAGACCCAGCTTGTGCTACTGCTATGTACTGGAAGGGAGACACATAATGAGTTTACTGTAATGAAGCAAAATAAAATTACTCATTTTGGAATATAGCCGTGTCTCAAAGGCATGTAAAGGTTTTAAGCTGAGAAAGGGGGGGAATCTATCCCCCCTCCCCTTTTAAAACTTTATCCCATTTAAAATAATTTACTTATCTGGACGTGATGCACCTTTAATTCATTAAGGTAGATAGCTGGATAGTATACAGGCCAAACCACAGATTAGTTGCACTCATTTGCATTTTTTCAATTATTAGTAAGAAAACCACTGGGACTCCTAAACAAAATTACTTGTATATTTAACAAATTCTGAATTTCAATGTGGCCTACAAATGTTCCTTTCTCTGGATAACATGCAACGAAATACTAAGGGCTACAGACAGTTGTGCACCAGAAAATGTTTGCTACTCTGAAACCAGAGATTAATGTTTTAAAATTGCTTGGCTATTAGCTTCCCCGTGCAGAAGAAGGAAATAAATGGAAAACATCAAGACCAGTCCAAAAAAAAAAAAAATACATAGGGTGTTCCTAAGCAAGCACAGACAATATACCCATTTGCATTCAGACAGATACATTTCTTCTATGGAATGATTTAATTGCTTTAGCCAATGCAATTTTTAAACAATAAAATTTAAAAATGAAATCACATCTCATTTTGCATGCATGGAACTCTCTTTTTAATATAAGTAGATATTTAATTTATGATAACTGGTGGAAACAAACGACACACAAATGCAATCATAAAAGATAATTAAAGACGCCTTAAAATTTCAGTTCAGTCTGTGAATTATCTAACTGAAGACAGAGTCCTTGAAAAGAAGTAATAGATATTGTTCCACCTAAGTCTGCAATACATAATAATTCCTCCTAACAGGTAGTTCTAATTATATTCATTTTAAATCAGAATGGTTGATACATAAATCTGTATACTTAAAGCACGGTGGTGCAAATCATTCCACACAATATATCTGAAATACCCTTTCTTTTCAAACTATGCAGAAATGGGAAGCAGGGGAAAGCAAACTTAAAAGAGTTTGATGGCATATATTAGCTATGGCTGCAGTGCTGAAAATAAAGATCACCAAATGTAGACTCAACTTCAGTCCTCACTACTTAACTCTCACGAAACAGGATGGGACAACTTTGCCTCCCCAAGTCACACTTTGTTGTAGAATCCATAGGGAAGTGGACTTACAAAGCAGGCATTCTGTAGTATTGTCATCTGAACAGTTATAGACACAGGCTCCAAATTCTAGGAACCTATCATACACAGGCTTTACTGATTTTTTTGTAAGAGCCAGGACAAAAAAAAATCCAATGAATCTTGATATATGGTACAACAGACATTTGTGTGTGGTCATTTGAGTGTTGCACTAGGATTTCACAGGTCCAGAGTCTGAAATCCTCCTCAGCCATGGAAGCCTACTAGGGCAAGTCACATTCTCTCAGCCAAAGATGGAGGCAACAGCAAATCTTTGAACCTTATGGGAAGACAATGGCAAATCTGGCACTGTGGTGTAGGGGTTTGAGTGTTGGTTTCTGGAAGTCCAGGGTTCGTATCCTTGCTCAGCCAAGGAAACCCACTGGGTGGACAAGTCACATTCTCTCAGGGTAAGAGGAAGGCACCAGCAAACTTCCTCTGAATAGATCTCTCAGCCACACAGAAAGACAATGACAACTTTCCTCCGAACAATTTTTTAAAGAGAGCCACTGTGGTGTAGTGTTTTGTGTGTTTGACTATATTCTGGGGGACCAGGGTTTGTACCCCTGCTCAGCCATGAAAACCCACCAGCTGTCCTTGGAGAAGACACACTCCACAGGCAGAACTCTGCTACAGCTCCTCTGCCACCAACCCCGGGACTCACCACGGCACTGTGATCGCCCAGCCATGGCCATTCAGTGGTTAGTGGAGAGCAGACGGTTTGGAGAAGCATTTCGCTAGTCCACAGAGACTGACAACATCTTTTACCAAGTTCCACTGGGGTCCATCCAAGGTCTCAGAAGATGAAGTCTTTCATCTCCATCTAGCTATGGGGACATAAACAGATACTCCTCTGATACTCTTTGTCCTCTACTAGCAAAGGAACGCCAGTGGGAGAGGGGCTATCACAGAGCAACAGTGAGCGGAGGGGGAGTTTTTGGTCACTGTGGAGAACAGAAGATAATACCAGCCTCTGTAATGACCCCCCCCCAAATACATACACAAGCATAGGTTAGAATTAGAACCCTGTCTGCACCCGATCTTAACCAGGTGGCATCCTGTGGGGATCCCGGCAGCAGCTCTGCTGGGAGGGGAGTGTGATACGAGTGCTCTCCTCCACACCATCTGCTTCCACAATCCAGGAAGCATAATGGCCCTGCCTCTTCCTTCCGCATCGCAGCTGGGTACTTTCCCAGGATGCACTGGGGCAGGAAGCACAGTCATTGCACTTCTGCACCCTCCGCATAGCAGGTAAGTGCAGGATGGCAGCACGACCATGGGTCAATGGCGGGGAAAACCCATCAATGATTTACTCTGTGATTGTGCCACCTGGGGACGGGAGAAGGACAGGACTACAATGACATCATGCATAACCATCGTCATAGTCCCATCCTTCTCCCGTCCCCATTATGGGACAACGTCCTGCAAAAAGGGCCTTATGCTTGCATACATCACTAAAGAGATGTCAGTCTGCGAATACAACAGCAACTTGCTGCTTGTGTTTCTAAGCGGCATGCAGACTTTCTCTCCCCCGTGTCTCTCCCATACACTCTTACATGCTTTGTTTAGTTTTAAATTTCAGACTCAGGCCTGATACTGCAAGATCCATTCTGATGCAGCTTCAATCAGATCAAGCTTGCCTGTAGCATCCAACTTTGGAGAAGATGTATTTTAGCAGGCCCGTCAACCATATGGATTTCCACAGAGCTTTGCCAATTTTCATCAGCATTGAAACAGCCTGATGATGAGTCCCATCCCTTATACCTTTGGCAGGTACTGCCTTGTATGTTTTTATCATGCAAAAGAACAGAGAAATGGAATGTGCCACCACTAGGGGGATCAAAAGATCAAATTCATACGCATTAGAAGCAATCTATTAGTGGCAATCTGACTCCAGATGGAAATCTGGAACCAACAACATCCAAATGTCGTTGTTATGTAACTGGCCAGTGTCCCAGGTTGTCAGCATTTATTCCCTGAGCCCACTGGGATGACAGCAAACATTCCAGCACTTTGAGATGGAAATGTGCAATGTGAGCAAAGATGCAGCAGTGTTGTCCAACTCTTCCTATTATGGCTGGCCACTTGCCAGCCTGATAGAAATTATAAAGCTCTCTCTTTTCTTCCATGCATCTGTCACAAAGTCTGCAAGGTGGAAGGGAAGGGAGAATGGGTTCTGACAAAAGTTCCTTTGTCTTCTGTTCAATGGGAAAAATTCCAGAAGAGAGCCAGCTGTCTAGAATAAAAGGCATCAAGATTCTGACTATCAACAGGAAGTCAGCAACTATGGTAGGAGGAAGGCAGCATTATTTTTACCAATGTAACTCCATGAGAGATGTAACTTTAAAACTGCCAGCTGGAATTCAGTGCTGAGCTTATGTCTACATAAGCGGAATTATGTCTGTGGGAAACAGAACTGAGATGTTTTACAGCGTCCATATTCAGCAAGAGGCTGCCATGATGCAGTTGTGTAGGAACGGGGGCTGGAGGAGGCACTTCACCCTGGGTGGAAACATTTTTGGGGTGTCCCAGCTCGTACCACCGCCCCAGTATGCCCTGGCCATGCCACCATGCACCACGGCCATGCCCCATGCACTGTAGCCCCACTCCCACATACTGCGGCCATGCCCCCCACACACCGTAGCCCCTCCACACACTCCAAGCTCTGCCACTGCTGTGATGCTACTATGCAGGGGAGCCAGCAAAGGGAACATTGTGCATTGGGCAGAGCTGTGCATTGGAAGTGCCCAGTGCCTGGTGCCATCTTCACAATTTACTAGAAAGGTTTTGTAGCACCTCTGCTACGTAGCTAAGTATGCATAAAGTTACACAATGTAGGCCATGACACAGAATTGCAGCCACATTGTTTAAAAATGCAAAATCTTAAAAAAAAGTAGATTCATGAAACTTGGGAGTCCACATGTTTTCTTCATTGTATATTTGGTGAAGAGGCATTGCCTCTCTATGTCTCACCTTCTGGAATCAACAAAGTAACTGAGGTTTTACTTTTGACAAAATATCAAAGGTATTTCTATGGATTTCATCTCAGGAGACTTCAGGTTCTTGCTGTGTGCCTTCAAGTCATTTCTGAGTTATGGTGATCCTAAAGTGAACCTATCATGGGGTTTTCTGAGGCTGAGAGTATGTGATGCACCCAGGGTCACCCCGTGAAGTTCCATGCTTGAGCAGGGAATTGAACCCTGGTTTCCAGGCCCACAGTCCAATGCTGGCTTCATGCTACTTCCCATATTAGGGAATGCACCTTCCTCAGTAAGTGGTCATTGTGCATGTCCTGACATTTGTTGGCAGTCAAATTCTGCAAGGATCGCAAGGTTCCTTGCTTGCCTTGGAGACAATTTCATGGTCCAGAAGGTGGAAGAGGCGACAAGGGGATCAGCTATTTTAGATCTGAACCTGACCAACAGGGATGACCTAGTTGATGAGGTGGAGGTGGTGGGCGGGCCCTCCTGAAACTGCAAACCCCAGGATTCCATAGGATGTTGCAAGTGGAATAATAGAGCTATAACAGTCTAGTGTGGAAATGGCCCCTGTTTACTCTCTTTCTGCCAGGAGGCAAGATCCCTTTTTATCCAGGCAGGCCTTTAGCTTGTACATTCTGTGTCAGAAAGATCTTTTTAAAAGCCCACATTACGTTCTATCTTTTTCCTATGGTTTAATGCATCTTTAAGCACTGAGATTTAGTGTTTTTAAACAAACACTTTATCTTGTTACCCTTTTGTGTCAATTAGGTTTTTAGTGTACTTTGTTTTTAACCTGATGTGAGTCATCTTAGGTTCTTTCAAGGGAAAAGGCAAGATAGTAAATAAACAATAGAGCAACACTATCATGGAACATTTCCACACTACACTGTTATAGTGCTATTATTCCACTTTCAAGATCTGACAGAATCCTGGGGTTTGCAGGTTAAGGAGGGGCATCTTTGGCCTCAGTAAACTACAAACCCCAGAATTCCACAAGATGTTGAAAGTGGAATATATAACACTATAACAATGTAGTGTGAAAATGGCCATGGTCACTGTACAGACGAATGTGATGATACATTGTCTAACAAAGGTTAATTTATAAGACAGCCTAAACCACGTGCAGGGAAAATTTGGTCTGAAGTCCACATGTGGTCTGTGATCCCTGTTCATACCTCCTAAGACCTCCTGAGCCTTAAGGCATCCCCAAAATTTATATACTTGGCAGAAAAACATCCATCAAACTCATATCCAACTTGTACCATTATCTCCAAACCCCTACCCCCGCAATGCCAAAGAATCATGGTTTCCAAGCTCCCCTGGTGACTCTCAAAGCCCACACAAACCCATATCCTTTTCTTCTTCTTTTTTTCTTGCAACTGAAAACACATCCAAATGGCAACGATGACAAGATAGCAGCAGCAGAACATGTTATAAACCAATCTGGACACAGAATGCTTTTTGAAAGCACAGAAATTCTGGACCATTCTGACAACTACTATGTCAGAGTACACAGAGAGGCCACTGAAATCCATAAACACATGGACAATTTCAACAGGAAAAAAGAAACTCAGAAAGTAAACAAGATTTGGCTACCAGTACCGAAGAACACTAAAATCAAGACTCAAAAATATGCCAATGAACACCACCCAGACTCTGGAGGTCCCTCTAGAAGAAACAATACAATGGGTTGCTAGTGTACTTAACGCCTTGTTATGCATATCCCCTGACTAACAATACACCCTGGGGGATTTCCCATTTAACAACAAGCCATCACACAGGCCAACTGTAACACATGCAAATTGCTCCCCTCCCACCCGGGGACTACACAAGTATATATACTCTGTCTTATTTCCATGGTTCCGGATCCTCTGAAAATGCCAGCCACAGATTCAGGTGAAACGTCAGGAGAAAATACTAGTAGAACACAGCCTTAAAGTCCAGAAAACCCACAACAAACTAATGACAAGACAGCTTGGGTCTCCTTGTACCTGCACCCCATCCCCAAAACAGCAAAAAACCGCTATGGTTTAGCTGATTCCTAAAATCAGAAATTATACAACATCACATATGAGTGTGCCAGGAGGACTGACTGTGCTGCCCATGTGAGGGTGCCATGGGGAAAAAATGACCCCTTGTTCCTTTGCAATTGCTCACCCCTGTCCTCTAAAGGACAAATCAAAAGCAGTGGATCTGAATCCCAGTAAATCATATTTTGGGTGGACATAAGGAAATACTCCTGCTGCTGTGGGGATATATTTACTATATAATAACTTTGGAGATTCCATCTAACTATTAAGAGGAACTTCCTGACAGTAAGAGCAGTTTGGCAGTTTAATATGCTGCCTTGGAGTGTGGTGGAGTCTCCTTCTTTGGAGGTTTGCAAACAGAGGTTGGATTGCCATCTGTCAGGAATGCTTTGACAGTGTATTCCTGCTTGGCAGAGGGGGTTGGACTTGATGGCCCTTGAGGTCTCTTCCAACTCTATGATTCTATGGAATATATATATATATATATATATATATATGCGCAATTAACAAACAAAACTTAAAAATAACTATCAAAAGCAAAACATTTCAGCTTCTGCCTTCTTCAGTTGCCAAAGAAGAAACTTAGCTTCATAGTAGATGGCAATTTAGAACACTGTTATCAGCATTCCTAGTGGATGTTGGCATTATCCTCTAAGCTAAGAATGCTGATAATGTAATGTTCCAAACTGCCACCTAGTAGGCAGAGAAGTTTCATCTCTGGCAACTGAAGAAAGCAGAAGCTGAAACGTTTTGCTTTGGATAGGTATTTTTCTGTTTGTTAATCACTTCAATAAATATACGTTCCTTCAGTGATTCACTGCAACCTTCTTGAATCTAGGGCAAACTTGAGAGCAGTGCTGTTTTTTTTTTAATATCATATATCTATATTTATATCTATCTATACCTATATCTATTTCCTACTGCTATATTCAAGAGTAGTGTGAAGTAGTGGTTTGAGTGTTGAATTAACACTCTTGGAGACCAGGGTTTGAATCCCTGTTCAGCCATGAAAACTCACTAGGTGACACTGGGCAAATCACACTTTCTCAGCCTCAAACAATGGCAAATCCCCTCTGCATGTCTGGCCAAGAAAAACCCAAGACAAGTTCCCTTTGCTGTTGCTGTGTGTCTTCAAGTCATTTCTGACTCATGGTGATCCTAAGGCAAACTTATCATGGGGTTTTCTTGGCAAGATTTGTTCAGTGGAGTATTGCCTTTGCCTTCCTTTGAGGCTGAGAGAGGTCACTTTAGGATCGCTATAAATCAGAAATGATCCAAAGGCACAAAAAAACAGCATTAACAACTTCCTATATTGTATTAATATTATTATATGTCACCATTATCCTGATCAAAAACCTGCCACACTCAACAAAGGCCTAGAAGACCAAGTATATCAAACCCCCTCATTCCAAATATCAGTAAAAGGCACTCCAAATGTCAGTAAATGGAAAAAAGAAGATAATATAAAGTTCTAATCACAGCCACATAATCACATCGGCATGGTAATGTGCACAGACTTAGGCATTAAAATCAAGAGGCCTGCTAAGGTAGCATAGGAGGTTTGTGACCATTTTTAGTTCACACAGAGATGTCTGGATTTTCTTGGATAAATGATTTGGTTATTACATGCATAGTACAATTCTTCTCCCCAAAACAAGACATTCTAAAGCATGTACCTCTGCACCTATCTCTCTTAAATATCAAAATACGCTGTACTGTAATTTTCCATTAAAGAAAAATATGTTGAGGTAAGGATTAAGTAGTTCAAAGCATGCTTCTTTGGAACCAATTGCTAAGCCCGATGTATTCACAGTATTTGCATTATACACTCAACAAGATCAACAGAATAAGTAGACCGGGGAAGTATTTCAACTTCACATTTAAACGTATGGGTGTTTTAAACTTTAAACACGGAAACATCACTCGGTGTGTTGCTTATGCAAAAATAAGCATTTTTATTGACTTTAACAGAATTTTGGTTGCGAGGATTTCTTGCAGATGTCATGTTGCACTTCATGCAAACACCAGTTATCCTTTCAAAATGCAGACTATGATCATTCATTCTACTATGTAGTAGCCACTAATGCAAGGGTACAACCCACTGTTCAGAAGCACCGATGAAGAACATGCTTGTTCAGATAAAAGACTTATCTAATTCAACATCATGATATTATAGTGGCTAACCAGATGACTTTGGGAAACCTTTGAGGGAGGACAAGAGTTCAAGAGTTCATGTTTTCCAGAAAAGGTCTTCGGGGACACACTCTCTCCGAAACACAAGGTAATGGAGATACATAATGACTAGTAGCCATTGATTAGCCTTACCAGCCATGAAATTATTTAATGTTTTCCAAGTGGGTGGGCAACATTTAATGATATGGAAGTAAATCCTGTGTGTTTAAGTATAAACCACTGTTAGCACTCAATATTCCTCATTAGCTGAACCATACAGTTTAAAGCTGGGTTGTGTCATTATTGCATGTGTTCAAAACCCAGTCCATATATTTAATAGTTAAAAGCCACTTTGTGTGCACGTATGTATTTTTATATATAAGAGAGATAGATGTAGGGGAGCATACTTAGAACAGGGTTTCTCAACCAGGGTTCATTGAAACCCTAGAGATCCGCAAGAGAATGTTACTCTTGGCATGGCTCCCCAGATGAAGGACCCCCAGA